>OY728140.1:2052525278-2053775278 GCA_963277665.1 Viscum album
CCAAGTGGATTTTTTGTTGGGAAAGATGAAAGTTATGTGTGAATGTTGATGAAATCCTTATATAGACTAAACCAATCTCTGAGGGCATGGTATTCCAAATGGGATACTTTATTAAGGAAGATGAATTTTAAGAAAGGATGAGTTGATATTAATCTATACATCAAGGAATGTCTGGAGTTTTCCCTTATTGTAATTTTTCATATTGATGAAATTATCATTGTTGGGAATGGTGAAAGAACTTGTGAAAGATCTAATGAAGAGATGAAAATTTGTTTGGGATGTCCATGTAGAGAGAAATGAAATACTTTCTTGGGTTATAAATATTACAAAATAAGAAACACATTTTTATTTCCCATGAAAGGTATGCTAAGGAACTTCTTAATAATTTTATTATGGAAAATTTGAAACATATTTTCACTCCAATTTTAGTGGGAACCCATTTTCCTAAAGATGGGGAAGGCAATGAAGTTGATTCTAAAGAGTTTATAAAGATGTTTGGAAGTTTGATACATTTGATTGACTTAAGATACAACATTGTTTATGCTATTATCTTATGTGCAATATTTCTGATTGATCTAAAATAATCACATCTATTGGAAGGAAAAATAATTCTTAAATATATCAAAGGCACACAAAATTTCAGAATCAGGCATGATAGCTCAGAAAGTGTTGACATGTTTAGATATTCAGGTGCTGATTGGGTAGGAAATGTTGATGATAAAAGATCCACATCAGGTGGATTTTTCTTTATGGAAAAACACTGTGTTAGTTAGCATACAAATAAACAAAATTTAGTAAATCTTAGCATGAATGAAGCTGAGTATGTGCTTCCACTCAAGATACTACCCAACTTCATGTAGATGAATACTCACTTAGAATAGATACTTATTGATAAAGTTACCCTTTCTCTTGGGTTGTGATAATAAAAGTTACCCTTTCACTTAGTAAAGTTACCCTTTCACTTAGTAAAGTTACCCTTTCTCTTGGGTTGTGATAATAAAAGTGAAATAAACCTTACCATAATTCTATTACAACATTCAAAATCAAAACATATTGATATCAAATATAATTTCTTTAAAGTGAATTTGGAAAAGAATGAATTGAATTTGGAGTATTTTCCTACATAAAAACAAGTTTCTAACATTTTCACAAAACCTTTACCAAAGGAACCTTTTCAAAAACTGAGGTTGAACATGGGTTTCCAACATCCTTCTCATCATGGTTATGGCATGTCTTTTTTTTACCCTCTCTCTTTTAGTCTTTGGATAGTGTCATCAAAGGGGATAATTGTTTCATAAATCTATCCATTGATATTTACTAAAGCTTTTATGGAAGCATGTATGAAGGGGGAGTTTCATGTAAGCTGTGATTTCAACATGTAAGTTTTCGAACTATTCTAACAATTTTTTATTGTGGTTGTAGGAATATTTTTTTATTGGAAAGCGAATGTAGTGAAGAATTATATGAAGAAAAGATGAAGATGTTTCATGAGTCACTACTTTTGGACATAAAAGTTTTTCTATCAATGATTCTTTTTTCCTAAAATGAGTTATCTCATGTAGGTTTAGAATTATTGATAAGTAATCCATAGTTTGATGTTTTAAAGTTTTATGATTTATGAAACTTAGTTGAAAAAAATAAAAAAGGGGAGATTGTTGGGACCAAGTTGTCAAGATTGTGTTTTTGGAAGCTTAATGAAGTTTGTGTTGAAGGTGTTGTCTTTTGTTTCCATGGAAAATAATTAAATTTACTTTGTAATGTTTTGATAAATCAGACTGGCCATTATATTCAGAATTTTAGACTCAAAATCAATAAGAAATTCCATTTGATTGAGAAGAATTTTTCTAGAAGAAATGGTTCATCAGACTCAATCTGATTCCATAATGAAAGGAAGATCGTAATGAGGAATATTACCAAAGTCTACTTGGATATGATGGATATCTAACAATGATTTTCTAGTTTTTAATTCACAAAAGAAATAAGTTTTTTGAAGAACATGTGATGAAAGAAATGTTCTTCCAATCGTATTTTATCTTGGTTGGAAAGAAAGAAAATGATAGAATTTTAGAATATTAAAATCACTCTCAATGTTACTCAGATGATTTTATTTGAATATTTAATGTATTAAATGTCATGAGAAAGTTATCATACAATAACAAGTTTGTGAAATAAGAAAAGCCTACAAAGCTAAGGAATTCCTGTCTCAGTTCACCAGTGTGAGATCACCATATAATTTTTTTTAAAGTCTGAGATAGTTGATCAGAACATGTGAAGAAGAAGATGATGGATTTTAGTTAGACCAAAAATCCACGAGATAAAAATCTTTAGAGGAAGAAGTTGAGTGTTGGAAGTTCATTGGAATCATAATCAGAAGAGGGAAGAAGTTTCTGAAGTCAAAGCTACTGGAACCGATCCATTGGATGTGGTGTTCCACCAATCATTGAAGGTAGAATTATTTTTATTTGGGGGTTTGGGGACCAATGAATAAGAAATAAATTTTTTTTGGGACCAATGAAGAAAGTTGATTATATTGATTCCAATGAAAAATCAGATTAGTGGTCAATAAAAAATGTTGTCAACAATTTTACATCAAGATTGATTGTTAGTTGATTTTCATATGGGTAAAGAGTAAGAAAAACTCTAATATATTTCAATTATGTCGAGACTATCAGACTAGATCCAACACCAGTTATCAAAGTGATGCAGAGACTAATCCATTAGGAAAAACTGACAATGATAAACCTCATCAGATACTGGACACCATCGGATACAGAACAATGAGTATGCAAAAAAGAAAAAAATTATAACTTCTTAAAGAAGTTATAAAATTATTGTCAAGGGGATCTTGAATTTTAAATTTTTTATAGAAAATATTTTTTAAATAAGATTTGAAGCTGATATTGAGGTGGTGCTGAGGTTGTTTTATAATTATTAGAAGTTTCCATTATTTTTATGAGATAATGTTTAAAATGTTTTATCAGTTGGTATGGAGCATCAAAATGAGAAGTTTGTTTTTCTTTACTATAATCTTTTGGTACCAAGTATCTTAATGAGAAGTCATTTTTTTCATTTAGTACAGAGCAACGTAATAAGGAAATTATAATGGAAATAAAAATCAGATTGAGAAATAACAAGAAAGTATGAAGCAAGAGGAGGTTGTGAGAATATTTGAGAAGGTTTGGGAAGATTTGATAATCATTGAAGAAGTAAAATATGTATCCTAAATTCAAGGGGAATTAATGATTTTTGGATTTTTTTTGAGAGGGAACTTTTTTTAGAATCTATCCTAAAACATATTTGGATCACCAATAAATAGCAGATGTAATTTGTACTTTATGACACAAATGTAGTATAGAAGAGATAAGGTAGAGTTATAAAAGTTATAAGAGGAAAAGAGATTTTGGATCATGCATTACTAAGGATGTTTTCTAGACAGAATAAGTAAAGGATAAGAGAGAAGATCATCATCAGATTTTCCAGATCGTACTGAGCAATCAAATTGGGTTTTTTGGACTAAGTAATAAGTAGTTCAGAATTTTTTCAACAGTTTTTATGGAAGATTTATTTTACTCTATTAAGCAATAAAAAAGGGAATTGGACTGTGGAATCTAACAAAGTATCATTATGATGTCTAGAAATGTTCTTTTCTACTACCAGGTAAGAAAGTAAAGAATTGTTTTGAAGATATTATTTGTAAAAGTTGAAAAGGTATCATATTAACATGTTTTTAAGTAACTGGTGAAAGTTTCATAATTTGTCACACAAAATTTTATTACATCATTTTTTTTCTACTTGAATCACATGCATTTGTGTATTGAACATAGTTCTACAAAAGTGTAAGGGTATATCCTACTTTTTGTATCCACAGAAAAGGATTTTTATAGTGGATTCTGTGGTTTTAGATTGTTTCTAAACCATACCAAGGATGAAAATACTCTTATTTAGTAGTGAACCTTGTAAATTCTTATGTTTATGTGGATGTGTGATTATTTTGTTTTCATCAAGGTGGTATATCCATAATATGAGTCCAATTATGTTTCAAAATAAAAGAAACTTAATAGGAAAATAAATCCCTGATTCACCCCTCTCCCTTTTAGTGATTCATTGATCCTATTTGGGCAATATCAAACCCAAAACACCCATGGGGTGGGTTATTCAATTTTTACATTTTTATGTAACCCTTAGTGTGAGTTGAGTTGGTTATTCCCATGGGGAATTAAATGTGATAATGAAATGGTTTGTTAAAGGTTTTAAGCACCTTATAGAACCTTGTCAATTGTTTATGAAAGGTATAAAATGGTTAATCTATTAGATAGTGTATGATTAAAAACGAATTAGTGAAATAATTAAATCAATGGTTAATTAAATTATTGATGAATTGGTTATGATGATAATGGAAGGTCCATGTTATGGAACTGACGAACCACTTGGATGCATTGTACATTTCTACTCCTTGGAATTGGTTTAATTAGTATCTTTGGATGACCTGGAAATTTATACTCTTTACATCCAATGAAATATTTGTATGCCTTGAACATTACTACTCCTTGGATTCAAATTAATTATTTACTTGGATTCCGGACTTACTTGGATGCCATGAATATTTTTACTCCATGGATCTTGTTTACTTGGATACCCTACATACCTGGATTCCATGGAAATTTCTACTCCATGGATCCTGCTCACTTGGTTTCCTTGGACATTTCTACTCCTTAGATATTGACCCATGTTGATCAGTTATATGATTTCTCAAAATATTCTTTTGATGGTTCTTATAATTCTTTATAGTTACAAATTTTGATATATTTTCTTGATTATAGTGTGTCTTGATAGATAGGACATTATAAATTTTACTTTTGTTACTTGTACTCCTATTATATCTAAACATTATTTCAGATTATATGGATAGTTTTGATTTGTTATAGAAATAATTGGTGGTGGACTACTATGTTTTATCTCACACCCTATTCGGGCGACCATTGGGTACTCAAACATACTTCATGGATGAAGGAAAGGATAAGGGTATGCACCTGCTTTGTGATACTTGATTGATTACTACATAAGAGAAGGGGAGCAGAGGACAAGGCTTGAGATCATGATACAATCAGTAGATAGTATATTTTGGTATTTTTTTTACTTTTGATACATTTATGGCACTAGATTCCTTTTTTTATGGATTTCATATCTTTTTATAGCACCATGACATGATCATCATTTTATAAATGACACTACCTTTGTCTCTGATTATTATTATTATTATTATATATATGATTTATCTTTTGTTGTAGGTTTATATCATTATTTAATTTTGTATTCATTTTATATACCATTTATTTACTTTGATCATGAGGGTATAATATTAAAACTACACCATCATAGACCCTCACTACTAATAAAAAATCTATGGAATATGGGGAGACATGCTTTAGGCCATGTGACCCACCGACTCAAGGAACTGTTTAGTGGATCCTGGGTCAGAACATCACAAAGTGGTATGAAAGAGGTTTCTTTTTTTTAATAATTAGGAATATTAGACATGATATTAGGAATGTTTTGGGATTCTTTAATGACCTTATTCTTGGGAGTATCTATCCCACATACAGGGAAAATCCAAATTTCATAGGATGAGATATGATGTTTTAGTTTATGCTTATTATAGTTTATTTGACTCCACCATTAGGTGAAACACATGTCATGTGATGTTATTATTATTTTTATGTTGGATTACATTTTTTTCTTTAGCCTAGTATGATAAGGACGCATTGATCTTGAAACATTTTAGGCACTATATAGGATAATTATGCCATGCATTATGCTATGCCATGTAGATTTATTTTCCTAACTGCATGATATTTTTTGTATATTCCTTGAGTGATATATCTATTAATTGAGTAATGTTTCTTTTAGAGTAATGACAAACATAATTGGTTACTTAAAGTGACTACATAAAACTAACAATATTTTTCTTTATTGATTTATGAAGAAATATTAAGCAATCAATTATGAAATGTTGAGTCATGAACCATTGATCGCATGGGATGGAACATGTTCATGGTTGGGATTAAATGGTTTCAAAAATTAAATTTATAAAGTGTATTGGACTTTATAAATTGGAAATGGTAATCTATATAATTCAACCATTTAAGAAGATTTTTAATGTGACAAATAGAAATTGAAATATCATATAACTCTGAAATGAAAATGTTTCCATTAAATGTAGGTTCTAATTGAAACTTAAAGGTCATTTCCACTATTACATGCAATTTACACTCTGTATACTGGGACAACTAACTTATAGTAGAGAAATTTATCCTAACACAACTCTACTAGTATTAAGTAGGTACTATCTCTTTCATTCTTATGATATATATGTCACCCATACCTATTATTTATAGTATGAAGAGGGGTGTGACATGTGTTTCAGAAGGATTTTGCCTATCATTATTATAATCTATGATTATGTTGTTAGAAAATATTGTATTAAGGTGTATTTTTGGAATTTTTAGAGACATGCCTCCATGATGATCTAATGTTGTGTTCCTAGAGGGTCATGATGACTATGATCCATAGGTGTTGGTCCCAAGGCCACTAGTAGAATCTTTATTAGTGCCACATGCAGCACCACTGATTATTCCTGATATGGGTGATGATTACCATTTTTGATATGGGTTATTATGATTTATTCATAATATTTAGGGAGCCCCATGACCCACCCAAACTATGGAAGTGCTGGTAAATGAGTTTCAGCCATAGAATCAGCCCAATTTTTTGGTGGATGGTGGACCACATGGTACATAATCATGATTAGGGGCCATGGTATCGATTTTTGATCATCTCTGGACACCTCCTGAGAGGAGAGTGAAACTCAATTCATATATGCTACAAGATTCCTCCAAGATATGGTGGGATATTATTACTTATATGGATCATCCTCTAGATATGGCATAGAGTGGTTTCTAAATGACATTCTATAATTACTTTTATCCCAATAAATTGAGGACTGATAGAGCCAGAGAGCTTATGAACATGGAGAATGGAAAATTACAAGTCATGGACTATTCATCCCATTTCATGGATATCCAAAATTTCTCATCTATTCTATTAGGTGACGATTTATCTAAATTTAGCTGATTTGAGTATGGTCTTAGGTATGACATCTGATCGAAGGTGAATGTCTTCTAGATTTTTTCCATATCTTAAATAATGAAACATACCCTAATTATTGAGCATAATTTGAGGAAATATAGGGGTGAAGAGTAGGGTAGTTCAGCTTCTCAAACAAGTAACACAATGTTAGGTGGAAGGAATATATGTTTTGAGACCTATAGTGAGGATAATACTAGCCATGGCATGAGTGATGGTAGATTATATAACAACCATTGTTGTTCATACATTAACATTACATCATTTTTACAATTGACTTAAAAAATTACAGAAATATATTCCTAAAGATTGTATTAGTTTAGTGTTTATGGAAACATGGAAACATATACACTAGTATAAAAGTGATCTATACTATCTCTCATTAGTTTTTTCCTAACTATAACCCTTATTAGACACATCATACCTAATACGTATCTTCAAAACATGGGGAAATTAAACATAAAATAGGTGAGATGAGATGCTCTGTAAGGGTAAACAAGGGAGATATTTAAGCATGCACATGATCATAAAGGAAAGATAATGTGATCATAACATTATAAGATTATAACATACATATCAAAGATCATAAAAATAAATCATGGAATAAAAATTGATAGTTAATATGTCATGAATTATAAGGGAATTGACAGAATAATCCATGAAAGCGTAACATGGGAATACGACATGGAATTATAGAAGAAACATAAGAATATATAATTATTTCCTTATCAGTTAAGGAATATATACCAAGGCCATATTAGTAGTATGAGTTCACTACCCATACAATCTCAGTAGTCATTGTTTTCTCCCATTACCATCTTAGTAGTCAAGGATTACTACCGAGACCATCTTAGCAGACAAATTCCATTATTAAATTGAGTTCACTCCCCTTTATATCCTTGTCTATATCATCAGATATAAATCTTTACCAAATGCATTATAGGGGGATATAGGTCCCACCCATCTCATAATGAAATCATACATATGTGTGCCACTAGATCATAAACATTCATCCTATCATAACCCATGAAAATAAATGGGTATCCTAAACATGTAATCATAACATAATATGTGAAAAGAGAGATAGGTTTCATAATCATTTCATTGAAGTATAAACCATGAAATGAAGTGGATTTCTTATGCATATAAACCAAGAAATAGAAATGTGTTTCATAAACATATAACCCATAAAAGAGAAATGGTTTTCATAAACATATATCCCATGAAAGAGAAATGATATTTATAAACATATAACCCATTAAATAGAAACAAGTTCTATAAACATCATTCCATCATAACATAAACCATTTAGAGGAAGAATATGAACATAACCCTTGGATCATATCCCCAGTTAGGCATGAGTAACACCGACAGATGTCATCTTAGATGGAATATAATTTTTTTAAATCTTTTAATATTATTTTTTGAGTAAAATATTTTTTCTTATTTAAAAAAATACATTTTAAAACATAAAACTATATGAAAACCATTTTCATTGAAAATAACCTTGAATAATTATAAAGGAATATTGAACACATTTTAAAGAACTTTTCCATGAAAAATTATAAAAGAATCTTTATAATTTTTTAAAAAACCTTTCTATTTGAAAACTTATAAAAAAATATTGAAACAATTTTTAAAACCTTTTTCAATAAAAACTTATAAAAAAATATTGAATACATTTTGAAAACATTTTTCTTTGAAAACTTATAAAAGAATCTTAAAAAAATTTTAAAAACATTTTTCTTTGAAAAATTAAAAAGGAAGATTAAAAATATTTTGAAAATGTTTTCCTTGAAAATTTTCAAAACACTTTTTAAACATATTTTTTGGAAAAAAATTTTTCTTTGAAAACATCTTTAAAAAATATTTATAGTCATATTTAAGAATAATTTTAATCAATTCTTATAAAATAATATTTTTGAAAACCTTTTTATTTGAAAACCAATTTAAAATAAATGAATTTTTATAATATTAGGAATTTTTTTCTTGAAAATAAATCTTTTAAACTTGAAAATTAAGCTTCAAATGAAGCATGTTCAGAATAGTGAATAAGTCCGTATATGTCTAACATTCCTTTTGTGTTGTAAAAAGTTTAGAAAACTTCCTTGATTAAAAAAAAGAAGAATCATGTTAAAATTTTTTTTTTCTTAAAAATGTAAAACATGTGTAAAAATGTATTTTAACAAATTTAGGATAATATTATAATTTTTTTGAAAACATATTTAGAAAACATGGTTTTTTAAGAACATAGATTTCCGACTGAGGAGAGAGATAATGTCAAATTTTCATAAAAACACTTTCTTAATTATCTTAAGTAGAAAAGAGTGTAAAAATGGTACCAATACATAAATATATCATGAATAAACATAGGATAATAAAATTAATTAGTGTTATTAAGATATGGATCATAATATTTCATCAATTGAATCATAATCGTAAATAGTCTTGATAAATGATGAGATTGTAACAATAAAATATTACCGCTTTAGTAAATTTAACTCAAAATACACATGATATAATAACATTAAATGAAGCTTAAAATATGATGAAATAAGTATATTCCTGATATAAAATGTAAAATTTCATTATATACTCCTTGTAAAAAAATATAGGTGCATAAAAAAACATTTGTCTCAAAGAAGCAATTTGAGACAAAACAACCTTTTAAATTTGGAATATTTTGAACCGTTAAACCACATAAAAAAAGATCATAAAATGGATATGTAAATAAAAATAAATTTATGTATAATAAAAATAGAATAAATTAATGATAAGTATATAAACCATAAAAAGAAATTAGTGGTGAATAAGGCATACGTATCATAGAAACAAAAGTGAGACTAGAAATCCCCTTACCGTATGTCTTAAATTTATTTGTACAAGTTGAAACCTCCTATATAAAAAACATAAGTTTATTATAAATATAAAAAATAACCATATTATTATATATAATACCATATATTATTTTATTATGACTTTATATTTCCCATTTATTAACAATTCTATGTTAATGTTATATTTTGGCTAATACCCTCTTTGTTTTTCGTATATGTTTTGACTTGTCATTCTTGATCCTCAAACTTAGATCATGATTTACTTATTTAAATAATGTAAAAATGTTATAAATATAATATATATTAATTATATAAATATTTATAATAATTTATAAAATATAGAAATATGAAATGGAATACACCCTTCATAGAGACGTTAGATCGTACGTACTCATGAAAACTATTTCTATTTAATTTTTATTTTGAATGAAAGAAAGTAATTGAAACACATGTATATATGATCTATAATTAAAGTATAATTATTAAGTAATATTTTTTATTTAATTTTACTAAACCCATCCTTAGTACATTCTATGTAAAGTGTGAATGAATCACATTGCTTTGAGGTGACGGTAGTCCATATGTCCACATGTCCACAAACAAAGTTATCTTATTTACATAAAATAGAAATCATGAAGGTATTTTTCATATAACAATTAAAAAAGAATAAATACATCATAAATACCATATATAATATTTAAAAACAATATTTACATCATAATTTCCAACCATGTGATGTGGTAAAGGGAAAAGGAAAGACATCGTTTCATAAGGGGGTAGTCCACCGTACTCACGAACAATAAGTTCGTTACCCATTTAATGGAATTGTGTGTTGGTGTAGGTAAAAAACTTTTAATAAAAAATATAATAATATTTAGGATACTTATGTTATCATATAATTATGAAATAATAACATTTCAGGGGGTAGATAATGAAAATAAAACAAAAGAGCTTGTGGAAGGATGTTACCTTTTCTTTAGGTAACTCCTTCTGGTTTGCACTAAAGGGATTTCTTGGTTAGATTTATGACCAAAGTGAGGTTTATATGTTGAAAGGAGGTAATTTTGGAGGATATTTAGTCTGGGTTTGTATGATAAAAATGGATTGATAGGTGTTAATATGTGAGTGGGGGTGAGTTTCTTTTTATAGTGGAGGAGGAGTGACATTCTTAAAAATATAGAAAGGTAAACACTATTGAGAGGTCTCTCTTACATCATGTTCCTCCAATAAATTTTAATTTTATATAAAATAGGGTAATTATTATAAATAAGTTCTTCCAATGGATTTTGGACATTTTTATAGGTTATTTGGCCCCTTAAATTAAAGTTAAACCACTAAGTAATCTTTTTTTACCTTAATCATGTAATTAATTTTAATTTATTTCACTAATATTTATGGTAAAAAACAAAGTTGAAATTATTGGAAATTATAATTTTTTCAAATTAAAAATATTTAATAAAATTTTAAAAATTATAATAATGTAAGTGTCAGAAATTAATTTAAAGTTAATCCCACAGACGAGATAAGACAACATGTTTTTAAAGCGAAAAGGTCCAAAAGTCTAAAATGTTTTTATATCCAATTTAAATGTGAAATTTGTTCTAATAACCTAAATTATATGAATTTATGTATAATTGATCTAATTTTACTCTAATATAAATTTAAAATAGAATTTAACTTTATTAATAAATTAGATTGAAAACAATTTTGAGTTAAAATTCAGTATTTTTCACTATTCATCAAAAAATGAAACTTCTCAGAAAAAACATAAAATTCACCCAATGTAAATCTTTAGATTCCTATTTAAAAAATAAAGTTTATTTTTTCATAAATAAATTATGAATGTTTGAAAAATTATATTTAAAATAGGTTCTCCATTAAAAGGTGGTAAAATTACCTTTTAGAAAAGTACATATTTTTATTCATAAAATGTATTTATTCTCATCCATCGTTTAGAAAAAACATAATATGAACCTTAAATACTCTATTTAATATAATATTTATATTTCATTAAAATAATTTATCAATTTTTTTTAATTTATTAAATTAAAAGTTATTTGATTGCATAAAGATAGTTTTCAAGAAAAATATATCTTGTATTTTCAAAAGGGTTTTATTTTAATTTGTTGTTAATTGTTAACCAAATAATTAAACTTATATACATATTTAAACCATATTTTAAAAATATAATTAATCATATTTATAACTCTCATTCCAACAATTAGGTTTTAACTATAATAATATTTTAATAATAATATTAATAACACATTTTAGTTTGGTAAAACTAGGCCATTCATGTAACGCAAGATATCAAAGGAACTCGAAAATATTTGTAACATAATAAAAAAAATTGTGTGTACCATAAGATAATCTAAGTGTTGAATTTAGTAAAATCTTAACTTGGTTTTGTGTGAAATACAAGACAAAATTAGTTCTTTCAAATAGTAGAAGTTATATTCAGTGTTGCCTGAAATGAAAAATATCAAAAAGATAAAACTAATTTGATTTTTTATAGAAAATATCAGTGTGTTACATTATACCCACATTGAAATAAATTTCACCCTAGAAATTCCTCTAGGTTATCAAAGGTTTAACACTTGAAAGTTCCTTTTATAGAAACTCACATCATAAAAATGAATACTAAAACATCCTTTAACAAGGGAAATTTGGAACCATAATGGTTTCCCAAAGTAACTCATAGCTTGGTTTCCACATAAGAGAACATAGGTTGAATGTGAAAACATGTACATGGAAGAATAGAGTAAATAATCATAGATATTAAAAAAGATAAATGATCATAATGAAGTGGTTAATCCATAAAAAGTTAACAATCACAAAACCATAAACTGAAGAAGCATGAAATAGGTCATTTAAATCATAAAAAATGATGATAATAGGAAGTTTTTTTATTTCAATAACCTTTTAAATAATTTTTCACAATTTTTATGAGAATATATAATTACATAATTTCAGGACAACCTCACCCTTTATTATGCCTTTACTAATTTCTACTTTATCTTTTATTTAAATAAATAAAGGTGAATTTGTCATTGTTGAAGCATTAGTTGTTCATGAGATCCATAAATAAAATGATATATGATTCTATATGTATTTATTTATTTCAAAATAAGTGTTAGAACATTTTATCCAATATTCATAAATCCATATATAATAAGATAATAATTTAATCTCTAAAAAGTCACCAAAAGTTTAACATAAACCATTCCATAAATGTTTGACCTTATAACCCTTTAGAAAGATAGAAGTCCAAAACTTTATAAATAAGGTCAATAAAGTTCTCAAAAATAGATCAACATTGATATCCTGTATATCATAAAATTTCTCTTATTTTTCACATACCAAACATGTGAATACTTTCATCTTGTATTCACTTGAAACATGGTAATAACCTGAATTACCATAAATCATTTTTGAAAAAATTTATGTTTTCTTATTAAAAAATTTATTGGATATATTCAATAAATATAGAAATTTATAAACTTTATCCATTATAGCATAAACCACTTATCAACAATGCCTTAATTAGTTACAAGGTAATCAGTACCATCCAATTTACTTATTCATATCCAACATATCTTTATTCAAACAACATTATATTTACCTAAGGACCATATTAAGTGTTATATTTCCCTTAATCACATGTTTCCCAAATAAATAACCTTTACATTAAATCAATTTTCTAGTTTATCAGAACCATTCATCATATTCTTGTAAATACTTATAAAAAAACGTAAACCGAACAATCCTTATAACATAATTCTTAAATATAATTACATAAAAAAATTATTATTCCACTTAATACTTAATCCATTTTACAAGGATACCTCATACTATTATTTAATAATTATTTCCTTTCATATTTCACCTGTAGTATCTTCATCATCAGTAATATAACCATTACTTGTATCACCTTTATGATTCTCTTTGAGAGATTTCCACTCAGGACACTAATTTTCATAATTCCATTCATTCTAAACATAAATAATTTAACCATTTATGATGTCTAAGGGAGGAAAATATTCTCATTCATTGTGATAACTAAACTATTAATATTTATTTTTTAGTTACTTGCTTTGTGTCCTTCTTTTCCATAGTCAAAACATCTTCTTGTTCCTCTAAGACATTCACTTGGGTGATTCTTTCCACATTTTTGACATAAAGAAAACTAAATATTATTTCCTCTATGGTTTCCATTCCTTAAAATCTCATAGAACTCCTTTCTTATCTTCTTTCATGTGTCTAAGAGTTTTTTATGGTACACATTATTAATCATGTTCCTTGAAAACTGATTAGGCATAATTATAACATCCTTCAATCTAGTGATCATCCCATTTAAATGATCATCAAAAAATTTTCTATCACATTCAATGTTAAAACAGTTCCTTATGGTTATCATCATTTATTAAAACAAAAAATCATAGTTTGAGAAACACTTATCATAGCTGAAAAACACACAATCATGAATAATATCTTATATGATGTCTATTTCTTTTAAATCTATGAAACCTTAGGCTTATCCTTATATACATCCATATAAATATCCTTATAAATTTTCCAGGGGATCTCACTAATGTTTTCTCATCCAAGTTTCCAAATTTTGACTAAAAATTTTCTTTAATTCCAACTATAGAGACCCTCACTTTTCATAAATTTGCATTACATCATTTTTTAGAAAACTTAATACATTACAAATATAGACACCCAAAGACCGTATTATTGCAGCAACTCTAAAAACATGGAAACCTAGACACTTATATATATGTGAGGTACACTATCCTCCACCAGGTTATTATTGACTATAACCCTTCTTATACAAATCATACATAATACATATCTTTATAACATGGGGAAAGGAAACATAAAAAGGGGCGATATCAAATTCTCAATAAGGGAAAACAAAGGGAATATGCAAGCATAAACATGAGAATAAGGGTTTGATAATGTGATCATAACATTATAAGACCATATCTTAAATATAAAATATCATAAAAATAAATCATTGAATAAAAATTAGCAGTTAATAAGTCATGAATCATAAGGGAATAAAAATAATAATCTATAAAAGCATAACATAGGAATAAGACATGGAATTATGGAAGATACAGAAGCATATAAAATGACTTCCATAGTAGTCAAGGAATTGATTCCAAGACAATATTAGTAGTATAGTTTCAATAACCATACTATCTTGGTAGTCATGATTCACTTCCATGACCATCTTAGTAGTCAAGGTTCACTCCTAATACCATATTAATGGAAAAAGTCCTTTACTGAACCGAGTTCACTCCCTGTTCCATCCATGTATATCTCATGAGCTATAAATATTTACTTAATTAATTTGGGGGATATATTGGTCCCACTTATATCATAATTAAATCATAAATATGTGACACTCGATCATAAACATTCAATATATCATAACCTAAGAAAATAAATGGATATCATAAACATGTGGAAAAAAGATAGGTTTAATAATCATTTAATCAAACCATAACTCATGAAATGAAGTGGGTTTCATAAGAATATTATACATAAAAGATAAATAGGTATCATAAACATATAACACATGAAAGATAAATATGATTCACAAATATATAACCTGTGAAATATAATCTGGTTTCATAAACCTCATGCCATTAAAAGATAAACCATTCAAAGAAAGAATATGAATGTAACCCTTGGATCATATCCCCAATAATGCACGAGTAACACAAAAAAATTTCATCCTATATGGAATATAATTTTTTAGAGATGATTTAAAATCATTTTTAAGAAAAATTTCCCTTATTATTTAAAAAAAACATTTTTTAAAACATAAAACATTTTGAAAACCTTTTCTTCGAAAATAACCTTGAAAGCTTGTAATGGAAGCTTAAAATATTTTTAAAAACCTTTTTCTATGAAATATTATAAAATAATATTGAATTTTTTTGAATTTTTTTTGAAAACATATAATGGAATATTGAAAGTATTTTTAAACCATTTTTCTATTAAAATTTATAAATGAATCTTGAAAACATTTTGAAAACCTTCTTCTTTGAAAACTTATTAAATAACCTTGAAAAAATTTTAAAAACATTTTTACTTGAAAACCAATGAAGTAAGATTTAAAATATTTTGAATAACTTTTTACACTAAAACATTTGAAACAATTTTTAAACAAAAAAACATTTTTTAAAACCTTTTTCTTTGAAAATATCTTAAAAAACATATAAATGAATCTTTGAAAATTATTTAAAAAACTTATTGAACATAATTGTTTTGAAAACCTTTTTCTTTGAAAATATTTTTAAAATAAAATAATGTATAGAATATTCTGATTTTTTTATTAAAAATAAATATTATAAAATTTTTAATGAAGCTTCAAATGAAGGATGATCACAAAGAAAAATAAATCCAAACATGCTGAATATTTCTTTTTGCACCGTAAAAAGTTTAGAAAAGTATTTCGATTGGAAAATGACAATATGATTCATTTTTGAAAACCATTTTGTTAAAAAGTTAAAAAATTGGTAAAAATGTCTTTTAAATAATGTAAGATAATAGCATAAATTTTTTGAAAACATTTTTAGAAAACATGGTTTTGAAAGAACACAACATTCCAACCAAAGAGAGAGATAAGGTCAGATTTTCTTAAAAAAACTTTCTTAATTATCTTAAGTACTAAAGAGTAGAAAAATTTAACCAATATATTAATATATCATGAATAACCAAAGTAGAATAAAATTCATGAGTTTTATTTATATATGGATCAAAATATTTCATCGATGGAAGCATAATTGTAAAAAATCCCAAAAAAAATGATGAGATTATAGCAATACACTATTACTACATTGGTAAATTTGACTCATAATAAACAAGAGATAATAAAATTAAATAAATCCTAAAATGACATTAAATAATTATATTCATGATATAACATGTCAAATGGCAGTATATACACCTCATAAAAGAATATATGTGCATAACAAAACATGTGTCTCAATGAAGGCAATTTGAGACAAAACTACCTTACTAATTTGGTAAATTTGAACCGTAAAACCCCATAAAAAATATAATAAAATGGGTAGATAAATACAAATAAATTTAATTATAATAAAAATAAAATTCATTCAGGTGATATATATATACTATACAAAATAAACGAGTAGTGAATAAGGCATAATTCGTGGAGAAATAAAAGTGAGACTAGAAATCCCCTTATCATAAGTCTCAAATTTCTTTGTACACATTCAAAAATCCTATATAATAAATATAAGTTTATTATAAATACAAAAAATAACCACATTATAAAATATAATACCATATATTATTTTATTATGACTTTATATTTTTCATTTATTAGAAATTCCCTGTTAATTTTTTATTTTGGGTAATATCCACTTTGTTTTTCGTATATGTTTTGACTTGTTATTCTTGGTCCTCATACTTAGATCACAATTAAATTAATTAAATAATGTAAAATTGATATAAATATAAAATTTATTAGGTATATAAATATTTATAATAATCTAAAAAATATAGAAATATGAAATGGAATACACTGTTCATGGAGACGGTAGGCCGTACGTATGCATGGACATTGTTTCCATTTAATTATCATTTTGAAAGAAATAAAAAATTAAATATGTAAATATAAATATAAATATAAATATATATAATATAATTCCATTATAATTATTATTTCATATTTATCTTATAATTTTACTAATTCATTCCATGTAAAGTGTGAACGAATCACATCGTTTTGAGGAGGCGGTAGTCCACACGTCCACAAACGAGGTTATCATATTTACCCAAAATGGAAATCATGAAGGTATGTTTTATATAATAATTAAATAAGAATAAATAAATCATAAATATTATATATAAAATCTCAAAATAGTATTTCTATCATAATTCCCAACCATGAGAGGTGGTAAAGGAAAAAGGAATGACATTGTTTTGCGGGGTGGTAGTACTCAGTACACATGAACAGTAAGTTCATTACCCATTTTATGGAAGTGTGTGTAGGTGTAGGTATGAAACATAGAATAAAAATATCAGTATATTTAGGGTACTATGTTTATTATACAATCATGTAATTATAATATTTTAGTGGGTGGATAATAAAAACAAAACAAAAGAGCTTGTAGAAAGATGTTACCTATTCGTAGGGTAACTCATTTTGGTTTTCACCAAAGGGATTCCTTGGTTGGATTTATGAAAAAAATGAGGATTATAGGTTGAAATGAGGTAATTTGGGAGGATATTTTATCAGGTTTTTTCTAACCCCAATTTCTTGAGAGGTGTGAAGAAGTGAGTGGGGTTGAATGCCTTTTTATAGTAGAGGAGTGACATTAATGTAAATATAAAATGGTAAACACTATTGAGAAGTCTAATTTATAAAATTTATCTCAAATAATTTTATATTTTCTATAAAATAGAGTAATAGGTCAAAATATGTCCATAAAATGTCTTCTTAAAATGTTTATATGTTATTTCGTTCCTTAAATTAAAGTTTAACTACTAAGTAATCTTGTTTATACCTTAATCGCTGTAATTAATTTTAACTAATTTCATTAATATTTTTGGTAAAAAATTATATTGAACTTATTAGAAATTAAAAATAATTATTATTTGAAATTTGAAATTTATTTTTATAAATTCTAATAATATAAGTGATAGGAATTAATTTAAAGTTAATCCTACAGACATGATGAGACAAGTTTTTAAAGAGAAAAGGTCCAAAATGTTTTAAATATTTTAATATCCAATTTCAATGTGAAATTTATTTCAATGAAATAAATTGAATAAATTGATATATAATTAATCAAATTATACTTTAAAAATAAATTTATATATAATTTAACTATGTAAATAAATTAGATGAAAAAATAGTGCTGAATTAAAAATTATGTGTTTTTTCACCATTCATCAACAAATGAAACTTCTTCAAAAAATACAAAAAATTTAGATGAATTTAAATATGATATTAATATTTAAAAAATAAAGGTTATTTTTTCATGTATAAATTATAAAAATTTCAAAAATTATATTTAAAATAGGTTTCCCATTAAAAGGTGGTAAAATTACCATTTAAAACAATACATCATTTTATTTATAAAATTAGACTTATTCTCATACATTGTCTATAAAACACATAAGATTAATGTTAAATAGTTTCTTTAATATAATATATATATTTCATTAAAATAATATTTTACAGGTTTTTAATTAATTTTTTAATGTAAAGCTTATTTGATTGCATATATAGTTTTCTAGCAAAGGATTTCCTATTTTTTAAAAGGGTTTTATTTTCATTTCTAGTTAATTGATCACCAAATAATTCATCTTATATACATGTTTAAACCATATTTTCATAATTTAATTAATCCTACTCATAAATACTATTTTATTAGCTATGTGTTAACTATAATAATATTATATTAATAATGTTAATAGAACATTGTAGTTTAGTAAAACTAGGTTTTGCGTGTAATGAAATATATTGAAGGAACTCTTTATTTTGTGTAAAAAAATCCAAAAACAGTGTTGTGTGTACCAGATTCTTATCAAAGTGTTTCATGTAGTGTAAGATCAACTTTCTGTTACGTGAAACATTATCCAAACATAGTGATTTGATATAACACAAGATATATTCATTATTAAGTGAAATGAAAAATATAAAAAATATTAAATTAATTCAAAAACAATTCCAAAAAATCTCATGGTGTTACAGTTCTATTTTCTATCATCAGTGTGGGAAGGAAGGACACATGAGTATCTAGTGTACCCAAAAACTAATTGAGTGCTGAACTTGTGGTGGTATTGGCCATCTATAGTAGTTTTGAAAGACATTTTCTCCATTAACCAATGATAGAGGGTCTGCATTGATTCCACGTTTACAAATGGGGTCAAAAAATTATTGTCAGGTAGAAATTTGGTGTATAAGAGAATGATCAGGACAAGATGGTGCTTGTGGATGAGGTAAATAGACACCATATTTACAATGACAATATATCAGACCTTCTTAGGGTAGTTAGGATATGTCTCAGGACTGCATATCAGGCTAGATATATATAGTGTAGCTGATACTTGAGGAGTAGAGTGCCATTCATTCTATGATGAGAGGTATTGTTCTAGTATCTTCTACCTCAGCATCTTCTCTTTTCAATATAGGTGTTTTTTCCTTAATATATGTTATTATTGTGGAGAGCCTTGGGATTGATTTTTAGTTTTCCTATGGAATAATGACACTCGATACTCCATTGGGGATTAAATTAGAGAGTATACGCCATCATAGGTAGTTCCCCCTTGATATTGGTGAAAGTCTCTTTAAATGTGACGTATTTTTCCTCACCATGACATGGTATGACATCATTAGTGATATGTAATGGTTGGTTCTCTATCATTTTTATTTTGAAGGGTATTTCCAAACGGTGAATTTCACAACACCAGAGGGAGGGGTTTTTATTCAAAAGGGTGAATGGGAAGTGTAGGTGAGCTGAGATGGACCTGAGCATGGCAGGATGGGAAGGATAACAACTCACATTTCAAGTTTATATTTGGATGATTAGGTAATGCGTTAGGGATATTTCACTCTAGTGGTTGATCATTTGAGGGAAATTTTCTTGGATATCTTTTAAGGACTACCTTTCGAGAGAGAGTTATAATTTTCCATTGAGCCAATACTAGGAGCCACACTAGAATCCATTAATCCTTATAAGAGGAATAGTATTAAGTTGAAAGAGAACAAAAGGTATATAGAGAATTTTGAGGAAAGTAGGTTTATATGATTCAGTAATTCTTTATGGGGTTTACTAGTCCTTTTATCATAAAAGGTAGATCAAAGCCTTTTTTATGTGTGGTTTACTAGAAATTGAATCAGTTTATGGTTAATAATCATTATCCTTTACCTCATATAGATGACCTCTTCAACCATCTTCAAGGATTTAGGGTGTTCTCTAATACTGATCCAATATCGGGTTATCATTAGGTGCATGTTATACCATCTAATATACCATGTTAAATTTTTTGTAGTATATATGTATTGTCTGAGTTTTTGTTCATGCCGTTCTATATCACGAATGCATAAATAGTTTTCATGGCTATTATAAACTGAGTTTTACATCCATATATGAGCTCTTTTGTTGTGCATGCCTTGCGGTATTGGAGGTATTATTTTCTAGGAGATATATTTGTGGTGTTTACATACCATAAAAGCCTCAATTATATATTTATAATGCATGAATTGAATCTCATGCAAGAAATATGAATTTAATACCTTCAGTACTTTAACTTCAAGCTTTCCAATATGCTAAGGAAGGGCAATGTAGTTTCAGGCACTCTGAGCTAGAGGACTCAAATATATGATGTTCTTAAGGTTAATAGTGAGTGGAATATTATAGAACTATTTTCTGAGATTCATTTAGAGGTCTAATAACATAATGAATAGTCCTCACTTGTATCTTTATCAATCACCTCCTCACTTCTGGAGGGAGTGAAGATGTGGTAGCTACCAGATTCTGAGTGCTTGGTCCTATAAGAGGGCATTGTAGGTGATAACCCACCTCTTGGATGGATAGTTGATGAGGATGAGACATTGATCATACATGAAAATTTTTAGGTTCCTATATACATTTGAGAGGAGCTGATGTGAGATTCCCATGACTCTATATGGGTAGTACATCCCAGTCATACCAAGATGTATCATTACATACACCACCAGTACTGGTGGCTGGGGATGAAAAGGGAGATAGCTGGGTTTGTTACTCGGTGTTCCACCTATTAGTAGGTGAAGGAAGAACACTAGTGACCAATGGGGATTTTAAAATTATTACCTTTTCCTGAGTGTAAATGGAATCATTCCACCACATATTTTTTGATAAGATTTCCTAAATCAAATTGGGGAAGTGACACCATATGGGTGATCATAGATAGGTTGAAAAAGGTCACCCATTTATTACTTATTTGGGAGACCTTATCCGTGGATGAGATCTGGAGACTCTATATTTATGTGATCATGTTCCTCCATGGGGTTCTATATTCTATCATATCAGAAAAAGATGATTTATTCACATCATGGTTTTGGAAGGGGTTGTAGAGGGAACTGGGTTCATTGGTACGGCTGAGTACAACCTTTCACCCATAGATTGATGGTCAGCCCATGCTTATAATATAGGTTTTGGAGGACATTATCTGAGGATGCATCCTTAATTTTGGAGTTTCTTGGGAGAAACACTTACCACTCAATGATTTCTATTATAATAACAACATCAATGCGACTATACAGATGGATCCTTACGAGATCCTTTATGGTAGATCATTTCATTCACCCTAATACTGGTTAGAGTCAGGAGAGGAATAACTACTCCTTCCACATATCATTCAGGAGACTTCAGAGTATGTTTATCTTATTAGGAAGTGGATTTATACAAATAATTCAATATAGAAATCATATTCTGATTTTCACTTTCTGTTGTTATAGTTCAAGGTGGGGAGTCGACTTTTCTAGCGAGTTTCACCTACAATAGGGAATATACAAGTTAAAAAACAAGGGAATATATCACTTCATTATTTCGGGACCTTCTAGATTCTAGAGAGATTCAATCTAGTAGCCTACCGATTGTACCTACCTCAGAGGTACCAAGCCATGCATGAAGTCTTCCATATATTTCATCTTCGCCGATATCATTATGTTACATCGCATATTCTTTAGCCTAATGAGGTTGAGTTTGAGGTGGATGAATCCTTTAAGGAAAATACTATATGTGTTTTTATCATGGAATAAATGTTCTATAAGGCTATTTAGATCATTTGATATAGGTGATATGGAAGCACAACCATGTACATGACAAGAATTGGGAGCGGGTGACTGACGTATGTACCCAGTGGCCGGAGTTATTCTTAGATGATGATTTACCACCCTTGAAAGTGAAATTTTAGGATTAATTTCTTTAAGGGGTGAGGATCGTAATATACCAAGTTTTTATATGAGCTACATATCCTTTTAACTTTCTATAAAACGAGTGTTGCAACTATCTATTTGGATTTGACTCGAAATATGATCCATTAGTCCAGTTGGTTTGTTTCTGGGAATAAAGAAGTAGGGGGATTGGGGTTGTTTACAATCCAAATTCATGATGTGTATTTAGAATACATAAAATTTAATCAATAAAAAATGTGTATTGGGATATCCAAACCCCTTGTACTTCATGTAATTGTTTTTCCTTGGAGGGGGAAAACCTAAACATTACATGGTGTGTAATGTTTACATGACATTTGGTTTCCTTGGGTAAGTGTTTTTAAAAGGAGGCAGAGCCTCTAGTTTTGTATAGAAACCTCACCTCACTTCCCTCTCACACATGAGTCCCATTTTAGGAGCTCTCCCTCGAGCCTAATCTTGGATTTGGTAATGTTTCATCACCTGACCTCTGATTAGAGAGATGATCATCTCATTGGATAACCACCAATGAGTTCTTCATTCCCTACGTTTTTTTCATTGTTCCTATTTCTATTGATGATGCTATTTTGGTGCAAGATAATATTCCCCATTTATAGATTATCCATCCATTATTATGTTTTAATCTGATCTATAACAAATCTAAGGCTTTGACAAGATGAGTTTTGTTCTACAAGATTAAGGTATGTGGTCTATTTCTTTTTCTTAAAACTATAGTTGTTTATAACTTTTTCCATTATTCCACACACCAGGCTTTCTGGGCAATGCTTCCTAAGTTAATTAACCCTTGAGTTAATTGATTAATTAATGTTTAGGACATGATATGGTACCCTTATATTAGGTTTTAGGTTTTTGACCGCAACCAAAACCACACATGGGGTGAGTTCTTCCCTTTTTCCATGTTTATTTCACCCTTTGGGTGAGTTGAGTTGGTTAATCCCATGGGGAGTTAAATGTGATATTGAAATGGTTTGTTAAAGAAAGGTATCAAATAGTTAATCCATTATATTTTTTATTATTATGAATGAATTACTGAAATGAATAAATTAATGGTTAATGAAATGAATAATGAATTGATTATGATGATAAAAGAGGGTTCTCAGTATGTCACCAAAAACACACTTGAATACCTTGGAAATTTAGAATCCTTGGACCCAGTTTATTTAGTGTATTATTATGCCATAGAAATTTAAACTCCTTAGGTACAACTAACTATTAGGATGCCTTGAAAATTTCTACTCTTTATATTTGATGAACCATTATGATACCTTTTAAATTTCTATTCCTTGGATCTGAAGACCTATTAGGATGCCCTGTACATTTCTACTCCTTGGATTTAATGAACTATTAGGATGACTTTTAAATTTATACTCCTTGGACCTAACATACTTATTTACTTGGATACCCAGATTACATAGATTATGTAAAAATTTATACTCTATGTACCCTATTTACTTGGATACCCAACTTACTTGGATGCCATGGAAATTTCTACTCCATGGATCCTGCTCACTTATATGCCATAGACATTTATACTCCTTGGATCCTAACCCATGTTGATCCATTATATGATTACATAGTATAGGATTTTTATGGTGCTTATAATGATTTATAGTTATCACTTTTTATATAGTTTCTTGATTACAACGAGTCTTGATAATCTAGATAGTATCAATTTGAATTTTTTTTACTTGTACTCCTATTATATCTGCACACTACTCTAGCTTATATGCATAGACTGGAATTGTTATAGAAACCATTGGTGGTGTCCTACTGAGTGTTATATCACACCCTATTTAGTGCACTATTTGGTAACTGGATAGACTTCATGGATATAGTTAGGGAATGGGGAAAGCTCTTGATTGGTGATACTTGATAGATTATTGCATAGGATTAGGGGAGTACAAGACTTGGATTGGGCTCATGATGTTATCCAGATATAATATCTTTTTTTCTTTTTATAATTTTGATACATGTATGGTAATAGATACCTATTTCCTGATATTTACTATATTTTTTGATTCTCCATGACATGATCATGATTTGGTATATGACATTGCCTTTGTATTTGACTGTTATTACTTTTTTATAGATAATTTAGCTTCTATTTTTAGTTTATTTTATGATTACACTTTGTATTCATTTATGATACCTCTATATTACTATGATCATAATGGTATAGTCTCCCCACCTTACCATCATATACCCTCAATTCTAGTCAGTAGCCTCTGGCATATGGGGAGGTGCACTTGAGGCCATGTAACCCATCTGCTAAGGGAACCATTTAGTGGATCCTAGGTTGGGACGTCACACATTGGTGGTTTTCTCACATAAAAAATCTCTATTTCAGTTAACTTACTTTATATACCTAAAGCATTTCCTTTCCCCTTCTTTAAAATATTGGGTTTCTTATTTATAATCTTTTGAAAAGTAAGATGTTAACAATTCTTACCACCATTACATTTCTCCATCTGACCACCATAATTAAACTCCAATTTCTGCGTTTTATCCCCATGATACCCATGAGATTTTCTGACCTCCATCTCAAATTTGAGGGAACATTAGAAAATTTCCTCAAAACTATCAAAGTCCTAGATCGCTTGGTATTTTCATAGATTTAGTTTTATCCCACTAAATAAGCATTAAACTTTTAATTTGAGGGTAACAAAAAATCTAGAGGAATATCATGTAATTATTATGAAATTTTTGTCATATTCCCAGATGGATTCATCATCTTTTTTTCTCAAGGGAAAATAAATCACTTTCCATTTTAAGTTGGGGAGTGCGAGGGAAATATTTATATATTTTTTCTAGAATTACTTCCAACCCATTACTTAAAATATCTTCCTCAGTATTTTTATTATTGATCAATACCCACCCCTGATCAACTTCTACCTCTATATGATAAAAAATTATAACCTTCTGTTGCTCATAACATTTAAGGATATAGAAAATATTTTCAGTGGAGTTGATCCATTGTTTTGTGATTAAGGGATCAAGTGATTAATTGAAATTCAGAGGCCATTTTCACAGAAAGGTCTCAATTACAATTTTTTTTATTATGGGGATTTGGTCATTACTTCTAATTTGGGATTCTATTTAAAACCCAATTCAATTGAGAGAGTATCATCACAAATTTCATAACTCTTTCTCCCATCAGGATGGGCATCTCATTTGGGTAGTCATCGCATTTCCCTTCACATTGGTTGTTTACCCAGTTCCTCTATTTATGATCATTGGGTAGAATAAATAGAAAATTAAGTATGATTATTTTTAAACTATTAAACACAAAAACATGAATCTAGTAACACTAAATAGATAATTTATAAATGAATTTTATTCATTAACTTATCAATTTCTTGGCTTCAATATAAGTTATTCATGATCTATTTCCTAACATAGACTCTTATGGTAATTTTTATTCACTTAATAATAGTTCACAATGTGCTTGTGAATTTACCAAATAGTATCCCCTAGTGATTATTCATAGTTTCGGTAACATGGTAGCCTATGGTGTGTTGAGTGAGAAGGGGTATCTTTCTAGAAAATATTTATTGATATGTGTGTTGGAGTATCATTTTGTGGATTAGTTTTCATCGTGGAGTTATTTTGGTGGGTTTGATGGAGGATTCTTGTACTGCCTTGGGTGAGAAGGGGGATTCTTTTTATAAAACACTGTCAGTGGGTGTTACGAAGTAGTTCTATTCGGCTCGGAACTCATCAAATAGAGTTCACATTGTCTCCCTCATCCATGAGGTGGTTATTATAACATATTAGTCTCCTTTGACTAACTCATTCAATAGGTATCAGTTTTAGATGAGTTACCCAAAGAAAGTAAAAAGGAATCTAGCATAGTTGGGAAGGATGATTCCAGTACAATAGAGCCTTTTTTAGAGTGGATAGAGGACCCATTAATCATTATAGTGCTAGGGAGGCATCCATTTCAAGATCATTTTGAATATTAGGTACCTTATTAACTAAGGAAATTTATTCTATTTATTAATGTTACCTATTATTATATGAAACACTTAGGGCTTGGGGGTGCATACAAAATGTGCCTTTATTTCTACTAAGTCAAGGCAGCATCACTCGTCTACTGTGGCCATCTTGAAACTGAAAAAAGTTATGGATCGTATACCTATTTAAGAAAAGAAAATGGATCACATTGAATTAATGTATTCTAATCATTATAATAATAATAATAAAATATGGGTTTTTTTAAATAATGTATTTTTTTTTGAGTTTTTGGATGCTACATCACAATGAATTTCCATTAAAATTAGTGTAGGAGGTAGTGATCTCTTCTTTTATTTTGTTTATTATAGCTTTGAGGCATCTAATAGAATGACTCTGTGGTATCATTTGTATTTTCTTAAGATAGGAAGCCTTACTTGGTATGTTGGGGGAGATTTTAATACAATTTCTTAAGTGTTGGATAACAAAGGAGGTGTTGGAATCTCTACTAGTGTAATGCAAGACTTCAAGGAGTTCATGTATTCTAAAGGCCCAATGGACATGGGATTCACTTGAAGAAAATAAATGTAGTGAAATAATCATAAGGGGATAAACCATATAAGGAGTCTACTTGATCGATCCCTTTCAAACCTTCAAGGAATGGGTTATTTCGATCATTATAATGTTACACACCTTACTATATCAATGTATTATCATGATCTATTACTGGTGGTGTTAAATAAGGGAGATATAGGGAATCAAAATTTATTTTACTCTATAAATTGGCACCAAACACAGAATTTTTTATAGTTGATAAAGGATTCTTAGGAGCAAGCCAAAAGGGGATCTTCCTAGGTTGGTATTTCAAATCACCTCAAAAAAATAAAAAGGGAAATTCAGGTTTGTCTTGCTGATAATTCAGAAGATGATTC
The DNA here is from genome assembly GCA_963277665.1 of Viscum album. Taxonomy (NCBI): domain Eukaryota; kingdom Viridiplantae; phylum Streptophyta; class Magnoliopsida; order Santalales; family Viscaceae; genus Viscum; species Viscum album. The sequence continues at coordinate 2,052,553,109 of OY728140.1, forward strand.
TATATTAGAGGGTTTGAAGGTGGAAATTAAAAGGTTAGAGGAAGGTATCCAAGACATATAGGATGATTAATGGTTTTATCTCTTAAATGATAAATTAATCATGTTGGCATAGAATCTTTTAGATATCAAGAGGGTTTCTATATAGAAAAAGAGATACTTATGGATCAAAGAGGGGGAAGGAAATGAAAATTTTCTCTAGGATTTCTTAAAATAAATAAAAATGAATAAGAGAATCAATTTAAAACTTGCCGATGGGTTATTCACAATGGATGTGGAAGTGGCAGGGAGGATAGATTTAGATCACATTGAAGGTATTATTGTATGACCGAGTGACTCCCAGGTTGATGTACTTAGAATTCCTAGTGAGGTGGAGGAGATTATGGTCTATATACTAAGACTTGTGGAGAATAGAGAAAATTAAATTTTGGTTGAAATCTTGAACAAGGAAGAGATTAAGGAGACCATTTTCAACATAATGTAGGACGATGCACCTGGTCTTGATTGATTTATTGGTGCAATATATTTTTCTACTTGGTATTTTGTGAAGGTCAAAGTGGTGGAAGCAGTGCATTATATTTTCAGAGGTAGATTTCTGAACATATGTGTTTGTGCTTCCATGGAAGTTTGTAACTTAAATTGAAATACCCTTATTCCCTTAACTAGTATAGGGTGATTTTCTTATAAAATTTTCCAACAAATTATTTCCAGTCTCATCTCTAGGAGGCCGAGTGGTGTTATCCAAAGGATTATTTTGGAGGAGGTACATGGATTTGTGAATGGAAGAAGTATTTAAGGGGAAATTGGTATAGAAAAGGAAATGGTGAAGGATATTAATAATATAAAAATTAGATCTAATTTGATTATTCAATTTGACATGAAAAAATCTTACAAAATGATTAAATGGGGCTTTATTATATGATTAATAAAGAAATTTGGTTTTCAAGAATGGTTTTGGGACTTATGTTATAGGTGTTATGCTTCCCCATGTCTTACCATCTCCCTAATGGGGAGTGGTTTTGGATTTTACAAAATTTTCATGGTGTTAGGAAATGAGATCCATTGCCTCCCGATCACTTCATCTTGGCTCAAGATACACTATCAATGAATATCCAAAAAATTTTAGAGGATGAGAGGATGTTTCCTTACAAAAAAAGATACATGAAAATACTTGTTTCTCATCTTATTTTTGGTAATGACGTGTTAATTTTTAATAACAGGATAATATCAATCCATGATTTCATGGAAACCATGTAAATATATAGAAAGTTAACCAGTAAAATTATTAATCAAAGGAAATGTAATTTCTTCAATTTTAGTAAATATTTGGGAAGGAACAGTAGGGAAATACAAGTTATATTTGGTATGTATAGGTAAAAACTACCAATGATTTATCTTAGAACCCCTATATCAAATTAAATAATTAATAAATCCCTTTTTGATGATATTATAAACAAGATAATGGGGACTATTTTAATCTAGAATAATATGTTTTTTTCATTCATAGAGAGGGTTACTTTGATTAATAGTGTTCTAACATCAATTACAATGCAAGTATTATATATTATTAGCCCCTAATGGAGAAAATTAACACGATAGAAAAATATTATGACAAAAATTCTCTGGGATGTGAACTAGGTGGGATGGTATCATTGGGAATCATGGAAATATATTGAAAATCCAACCTAGGAGGGTGTAGTTGGCCTATGCATTGTCTTCAAAACAATGCACACCATATTGGCACAACTAGATTGGGTTGTTTTAAAAGGAATTTATTTATTGGAGAAGTTATTTAGGGATAGAAATAGGTAAGGATGGGAGTATTGGGAAATTCAAACAAGGAGACTCTCAAGCCATTCAAAATTCATGATAAAACATATGGAGGAGTCTCTTGATAAAGCTCGATGGGTTATTGGTCAGGGGGATATTAAACTATTGAAGGATAATTGGGCTGGAGAAAGAAGATTCTTCCTAGGGTGTCCAAATATGAGTATTTATTTTAAATAGGAGAGCTTGTACCCAGACATGATAGAGTGCATCCTCAATAAGGATTAGAAGTTTGTTTTTGAAAACATCAGTTTGGTTAACGGACCAAATAGATGTATTTATATTGGATCAACCTCATGTAGATTCAACTATTAAGACTTCAAAGAATTTTTTTATGTATGGGTGATCTTGATGAATGAGTATTTTAATTATTGTGTAAATATATTAAAAAAAATGGATTTTATTCTCTGGAGAGTGAGGAACCGGGAGATCCCAACCAATTATAACGTGCCTAAAACAGGGGTGATCATGGAATCTTGCTACCATTATTGTGGATGAATGAATTCAGAATCTATGTGGAATCTATTTTTTTTCATGGTGAATGATTGAAAAGGTTATGGGATTATATGGTACATGTGATGGAAATTAATAGTGGATGGTATTCCATCTAAGAAGTTCTCATCACCTATTTACACAGAGCTGTGCAATAAGATATGGAGGTGAGGATTTTATGTATGATTTTTTCAGTCATGTGTAGGAACCTATGGAAAGTAAAAAACTAGGAAATAGAGGGAAACAGACACTCCTCCATCTTCTTTCAGGTGTGTAAAAAAGTAATTTTTGTGGATCTGGGGTCGACCATTAGAGGTGGGAGGAGGTATTCTATACTTGGTAGGTTTCTACAAAGACCTTGTGTGTATATGGAATCTAGTCACGAAAACTAGAGTATATGGATTAGATGTAACCCTTTTGTTAGGGGACTAAAGTTGAATGTGTATAGATAAAAAATGGATAGGGAGTGTGTGTGTGTGTGGGGGGGGGGGGTGGATAGGTGATAAATACTAGAGGATCAATGGTCATGGGTTTAAGTGCTTTTTATGGACTAGGTAACTCTATTTGTGTGGAGGATAGAGCCATGGATACTAACCTTTTGTTGTGCAAGCGATACAATCTACATATTTCTGAAGTTAAATCATATTTATAGGTGTTGTTTTGGTAACTCCAAGTTAAAGAGGATCCACCATAGAAATTGGAATAATATGTCAGGAACTATAAGTTACGAACTAACCAGGGAAGTCTTATTTGTAACATATGGAGAGAAGGGAATTTTGTGGTGGATGTATTGGCCAGAGAAGGCAGACCATGAGAGAGATTAATTGTTTACACCAGAATGGGATCCTAGATGATTGACTATAAGATCATTATCAAGGGGGGTTCCCTCATCCTTCACTACTTTAGGCCTCCTTAAAATGGGGTGGATTTTTTTATTTCTGATGATTCTTTTATAATGACTTTAATAATAATAAATTATTTTTCATTAATTCCAACTGAATGTTCAATTTTAGAGACTATTTCCCCTAGGTACCTCTATGCTAGAGCCACATCCACTTATAATATATAGATAGGGATGTATTTTCTTGGAAAAAACTTAATCAATTTTATTCTAAAATTTAGTTATTTTTTATTATGTTTAGTATTTTCCCTAAATATTTCACTAGAGTATTCAAATCTTGACCCCAAAATAACTAAACTTCCCTTTGATACCAAATATGACAACCATAGTCTTTATTACACATTAATTCATGATTTATTAAATTATAATACCCATAATTTAACCTATAATATTGAGAAATATAGTGTATCTAGGTAATTAGGTACATTACATAACAACTTAAAAATAGGTGGTACATTTATATTATTGAAAACTTCGTTAACATGCTCATAATATTCCATCATTCTTAAAATTGCATGGGATAACCTAAGGAAATACATAAGAAAGGGGTGAGCCATAAATACTAGTAAGGGAATAAATAAAGCATAACATGAATAAAGTATTACATGTTAGGAAATAGGTATTTAAATGGGACATAAAATTTATTATTATCGTAAACATAAACAAAGTGGCATTATATAACATGATAACATAAAGACAACATGGGAAAGTGGCAACAAATTTAAACTTGGAATCATAAAAATAGGTTATATATGACCTCCAATACATAATAACATGGTTAAAAAAGTCCCATAATGAATTAGGTTCACTCCATAATTCCATACATGACATATTATGAGACTAAAAAATTACCCAATGTATTAGAGTGCTATATAATTCATTGTGTACCCGTCGCTTTCCTATCATGCACATGCATAAGTGCGCCACATAAATCATACAACATAAGGATGTCTTTAATAAATTTTAACCCCATGATAAAGGTTTTTGGGTAAAATAAATAGAATTACCCAATATATTAATGATAGATACATCTATATGAATACCCTTGGGTGGAAATTGAGGAGGATATTCATGAAACAATCGTTTGGTATGAAAAATCACAGTGAAACTTCAGTAGCATAATGGCATTACAAAAAGATTCATAAGATTGTTCAATGAGAGTGAAAGGTGTCCGAATCATTTGGATATAAAAATTAACATAATAGGTATGTATAAAAATATATCACAACATTAAGAATGAAAATCAAAATACATAAAATAGAGAATATGCTTATATAAAGAGGAGAAGGAAAGTATCCCATAATAAATGTTGTCATAGAAACATATTTGGTAAATTATATTATAAGAGGGTATAAATGGTATCCCACTATTATTAAATCAATTTGATACTAGAGGTATCTTTATAAATTCATAATAATATAACCAATTTAGATTCAAAGGCTTAAATACAAATAAGTTTCTTGAATTGGAAAGAAGAGATAGAGGTTCCTTACCATGAGTGGGTGATTCTAAAAGCTTGAGAGGAGCTTCTTGAGAACTTAGGCGAACCTTGGGAGGACTCTATAGGTGGGTGGGGGGGGGGTGGAAGAGTAAGTACATGATAAAATCTTTTTTAGTGATGAATAATGAGAGATTAAGTGGGTTTATATAGGAAAATAGAGGGGAGTTCTTTATTATTTCCCAAACATAGGTTTTAGACTCTATATAACAGAGTAATCAAAACTACAAACCATAAAATGGTTTTTTCACATGGGTTATACCAAATGGGAGTGATTTTAATTATTTTATAAGTCCAAGGGATGAACTCAAAAATAAATTAACCTTGGTGATGTGGAAGTGAGTCATGTTTATAAAGAATCGATTTTAAAACCTCAAAATATAATTTACGTTTTTGCGGATAAATAAAGGATTAATAAAATTAATAAATCAGATAAAAACACATAATTTTAAATAGGTAACATATATTTTTTCATGGATACTGTTTATATCATTTATTATGTCACTTTTTGGTCATTATGATTTCATAATACACACCATATATTTATATCATATCTAATTTTTACTCGAAAATACAACTACCTTAGAAAATAATGAGAAATTAATTCTTTGATAATTTCAATATAATTATTCCAAAAGTAATATTTATTTTATAAAAATAATTATCTAAATATATTTATTTTCACTTTTAAAACAATAATAATTTTTTTAGAAATGCTGATTTTTTTGACAATATCATTTTATGAACCATTATAAAATTATATTTTAATTCATAAAAATTATATTATAAATTATATTTAATAAAAATTATCTAATTTTATTATTTTATTAAAAACTAATTTATTTATTAAATTAATGAATCATTATAAAAGAAATTTCTTAATTTAAATTTCATATTACACAAAAATATAATTCCTGTTTTATCATATCAAAATTAAAATAATTTATAAAGTCACTAAAATAAGGAGTAAATATATCCATTATTCTATAAAATATAAATATTAAAATTATTAGGGTCTTAATATATATCCCTTTATTGCACAAAAATTTTTTTGAGGGTAAGGTGAGTGATGGTTATATTTTCATGGTGTGGTTTAGAGAACCTAGTTTGGGAAGTGATCTCGATGAGCATGAACTTATCCCATAAATGGTTTTTCTCATGATTTAGTTGTTGGATATCATATTGGGATTGGTTAAGGGAAAATCTCAATGATGTTATCTCCCTTGGAAGCTCTAATAATTAGTCTTCATAGGTTACGATCCTACTAGTCAAGACCATCACTTCCTTTTTCAATGTCAAAACCTATATCTATATTAATCATACAATCAATGTTCAATGGCTATATTATCAATATTATGATGATCGATGATATTTTATATCCTATAGTATAAACCAAATACGTTTATACATTTTTTATAACTGTAATATGTAATTTAATTCAATCATAAAGTAAATTTTATTTATAAAAGTTTGGGTTATTGTAGGATGAGTGTTAGGAAGGTGGTGATAGCCATGCTCCAAACATGGTGATACCTAAACCGATAGTAGTGACACCTATAGAACCTCTTGTTATTCTCAATTTTGTAATTGCTGCCTGGTTTCAAGAGGGATTCCTAAGACTTATATAGACCTTAAAGGTATCCCCACAACCTACCCCCTATTATGGTAGAGTTGACGTGATAGTTTCCGCAGTAGCATCCACCCATTTTTTCATGGGATGGAGGTACACGGGCTATAGAGTCATGGATTAAAGCCATGATGACTATATTTGAGCACATAGAGACACCTCCTAAGATGATAGTGAATCTCTCTATGTATATACTTTAAGATTCTTCTATGTGATGGTGGGATGTTATCACTCAGGTTAATCTTCATTGGGGTATAGCCTGATAAAACTTTCATATAATCCTCTATAAATTTTTATTTACCTATAATCTAAGATTTGATTGAGTTAAAGAGTTTATGCATCTAAAATAGGGTACTATGTCCATGATGGAATATTCTTCTTGGTTCATAGAGATCCAGTGCTTCTCACAGACTGTTTCGAGTGATGAGTTGGAAACAGTGAGACATTTTGAGGATGCTATAGGGTACGCCATTCAATCTCAAGTGAATGTATTCCAATTGACCACCAGTATAGGAATAGTAAACTAGGCCCTCATCACTGAGTAGAACCCAAGGGAAGATTAAAGTATGAGCTAGGGTGGTTTAGAAAATAGATAGGGAAGTGGTTTGACTATTGATCAGAAACATCACTTTGAGATTTCATATGGGGATAATAACAACTAGATTAAACCCAATGACAGTTACATGGTTTTCAAATAGTATATAAATTCATGTCTTATGATGAACCAGTCTCCCAAAGACCCTATTGAGTTCTGATACTGTGGGAGTTTAAGGAATATTCAATGTTTTTTGATGGATCTTACATTATGTTCCTAGTGGGAGAGGATCCGTATTAGCTATGCCTTTAAGAGTGAGATTAGTAGAACCTATCCAGAACTGTAGCTATAGTAATAACATATGTTCAGGGATAGGAGGTGGTTATGGACAAGGTAAAAGTATTTAGATGTACTAGGATAGTAGGGAGGACTAGCCTAGTTCAATCATATTGTATATTGGGCCCACTGATCTTGCTGTATCTTTGATATTTAGCCTTTACCATAGAAGTAAAGTCTCGGGACATCTACAATTTTAGGTACTATTCTAGTATCCTATACATTAGTGTATTCATTATTCAAAACTATCAGGTTTCATTCATTCATATATATGGTAATCATAGAACTTCTCAGACATGAAATTCAGTTCTTTGTTGGTGTGATTACCCTTAACACTCCTTAAGGTATAAATTCATAGAGTGCATACTAATTTAGGGAGTTGACATTGATATTAGTGGCCATAATTTTTTTATAAACTCTTCATCCTTGATATTACTAGCTTCGAAATCATTCTCAAGATGGACTTGTTGGACCCTTACAATTCATATATGTATTTCTATCACTAGAGGGTGTCCTTTACATCAACAGAAATTGATATTTATATACTTAAGGGTGAATGGGATGTACATGTGAGCCGATCTAGATCATAGCATCATCTACTAAGTGGAGTGATATTCCATATTTCTATCCTTCTTCTAAAAGATTACGGAGTGTGTAAAAATAATTTCCATCTAGTAGTTGATCACTTCAGATATGTATTTCCTGATGAATTTTCTGGAATACCTCATTAGCGAGAGGTATATTATTCTATTGATCATGTTCCAAGATCTTCATATGTATCCATTTTTCCTTACAATATGATTACTAATGAGTTTCATGATCTCTAGTGGCATCTAGAGGATTTAGATGCTAAGGTTTTTATACAACCTAACACTTCACTATGGGGTTCACCTTAATTTTTTTTCAATAAGGAGGATGGTACCCTCATACTTCTTGTGTATTATCATTAGTTGAACTAGATTATAGTTAAAAATTGATATCTTCTTCCTTGTATCAATAACCTCTTTGAGTATCTCCAAAGTTCAAGGGTTTTCTCCACAATTGATTTGAGGTCGGGATACCATCATGTGTGAATAAAAACATCATATATCCCACATAATACCTTTAAAAGTTGGTGCAATTTATATGATTATCTGGTCATGCCATTTGGTCTCATGAATTAACCTACAATCTTTATTTTCTTGATGAATTGGGTTTCCCACCCGTATCTGGATTTTTTTGTGGTACTCTTGATAGAAGATATATTGGTGTATTCATATACTTGACATGACCATGATAGACATATTGAGATCTTATTAAATACGCTAAGAAATCACCATATTAATGATAAGATCACTAAATGACACTTCTTCAATGAAAAAGTTATGTAATTTTGGTCAAATGATCTTAGAAACATGATTATCAGTTGACCCAAATAAGGTGAGTGTTGTTGCTTCCTAGAATAAACCCCATAAAATCATTGATATATGAAGTTTATTATGGATAACTAGATATTATAGAAAATTTTTATAGGAATTATCATTCCTTAGAGAACCCCTTACCATATTGTCTAAATGGGCATGAAGTTCTTATGGTATAAATCATGTGAGAATTTCTTTTAGGAGTTTAAAGAAAGATTAACTTCAGCATTGATCCAGATTCTACAAGATCCAGGTAGATTCTATACAATATTTTGTGATGCATCAGGAATTAGTATAGATAAAGTTTTTATATAGGAGGATTGATTAATTTTCTATGGGTCTCATCAGTTGAGGCCTCATGAGAGGAATTACACGATGTCTGATCTCGATCTTGCAACAGTTGTTCATTCCTTGCATTGTTGGAGGCATTACTTGTTGGGAGAGATGTTTTTGCTTATTACAAAACATAAATTCCTAAAATATATCTATAAAAATTTTTAATTTAACCTTAGATAAATATGTTTGTTCAAATACCATAATTCATTTGACTTTGATCTTGATTATATGTTTGAGAAGGGAAATATAGTTGTTGATGCTATGATATGGAAGACTTAGATGTGGGATGTTTAGGAAGCCGGTGATTAATGGAGGTTGATGGATCTTATTTTTGTGATAAATATAAAGGTATATAAGAGTCATGAGTGGACACTCTTTAGGTCCTTATGTATATACTTATCACTTTTGGATTGAGAGAAGATGGGGTAGTTCCCTAACCCCGAGGGCATAGTCCTAAGGGAGTGCGTTTCAGGTAGATATCCATTAATGGGTTGTTATATCAATGGTAATGATATACTACTTATTCATGGGTGTGTATGGGTACCTAAAACATGTGAGAGGAACTGATTTGAGAATCACATGCTTCAAAGTGGGTAGTACAACAAAGGATTTCTAAGATCTATAGAGATATTCACTGCTAGTATTGATAGCCTAAGATAAAATGGAAGATCACGTGTTTTATCATTATGTGTTCTACCTGTTAGTAGGTTAAAGTGAATAACCAGTGGACTTATAGATTTATACAACCACTAATAGTCTTATAATGGAAATATGATGATTTCACTATTTATTTTGTGACTATTTTCAAGGTCTCCTTGAGGTAATAATGTAGTTTGGGTAGTTGTGGGTAGGATGATGAAGGTCTCCCATTATCTTTATATTAGGTAGACCTTCCTAGTGGATGCTCATGGGAGAATGTATATCCATGAGATTATATAACTACCCCTATAATAAATTATAACTATACTAATGGACCTATAACAATTATTTGGAAAAAATATTCATATAAATAACTTAGGGAGACCCTATACCAATGGATTATTCCAAACCGTTAGTATATGACACTTATATGGACCTATACCAATGGTTTTGGAAAAAAACATCGGTATAGGTCCATTATAGAGATCCTATACCAATGGTTTTGGCAAAAAACATTGGTATAGGTCCAATATATGCCAATAGTTTTTTCAAAAACATTGTTATAGCTCAAAAAATTAGGGTACCTATATAAACGGTTCTCAAAACCATTGGTATAGGTCTATACCAATGGTTTTGAGAACTATTGATTTAGAGACCCATATTTTTATGGATTATAGTATAAAATAACATTAAATACATAAAAATTTAAAATACATGTAAACATGAACACATACATATATATTTATGAGACTGTGTTTAGAAAAGTCATCATAGGTTAGTGGTTAGGTCTTTGAATTATAAATGGGAGGTGTAGGTATCAAAACCAAGCTAGTTATTATTTTTTACATCACCTATACCAACGATTTTTTAAAATTGTTGGTATAGGTTTTTTATATGACCTATAATAACATTATTCCCAAAACCATTGGTATACATCCATACTATATTCATAACAGCCAAAGACACTCCAAATCACTCGTATAGGATATTCTAATAGTTTGGAGACCTATACCAGTGGTTTCAAACTGTTGGTATGGAATGTTTTTATTTTAGTGTACATGGGGATCCTCTTACCATTGTTTCATATAGGGATGCTCATTTTACCTCAAGGTTCTGGAAGGGGTTACAGAATACTCTTGGTACATGGGTGTTTTTGAGCACATCAATTCACCCACACATTGATGAAAAATCAGAATAGATGATACATGTACTGTAAAAAACTATTTGGGCATCTATCCTTGATTTTGGAGTTTATTGGGTGAAACATATACCTATCATTGAGTTTTCCTACAACAAAAACTTCTAGATTACTATATAGATGGATCCTTATGAGGAACTATATGGAATTCCATATCATTCATCCCTATACGGATTAAATTCATGATAAGTAGTGTTATTGGAAAATAATCTCATTTAGGAGTCTTTGGAGTAGGTACAACTTATTATAAATAGGATGGTAGTAGAATAGTCTTGATAGATGTTTTATGATGAATGATGTTTGCAACCTCTAGAGTTCGAGGTAGGTGATCGTGTTTTATTTCATGTTTTTCATAGAATGGGGGATAGACAGATTTGGAGATAGGTCTAGTTATCACCACATTATGTCATTACTTTTGAGATATTTGAGAGAGTTAGGCTAGTAGACTATCAGATATCTCTTCCTCATTGGTATTGATCCTTGTATTATGGCTTCCATATATCATAGATTCTCCAGTGGAATGTTGAACGGTCTCATATTCTTTATCTTGAGGATGTTAAATTTGACATAGATGGTTATTTTTAGGATTTTTATATTTGTGTAATTGATTGGAGAAGAAAGTCCCTCTGAGGAAGGTCTATACCTCTAGCACAAGTGCTATTGTAGCACAATCGTGTACATGAAGAGACTTGGGAGAGTGAGGCTGACATACATACACAATGGACTTATTTTTCTTAGATGAAGCTTTACCACCTTTGGAAGGGAAACTTTGAGATGGTTTGGTTTAAGGGGGAAGACTATAATATCCATACCTTTTCAAATTAGGTATAAATCCTTTAAATTTCAATAAACCCTCATTAATTTTGTATTTTTTGTTAGACCTAGAAACCGTGACTTTATGATGTTTAGTTTGTTTTTGGGAGGAAGGTAGTAGGGGTTGGAGCCTGGATGCCAAACCAATTCACAATGTGAATTGGTTTTTCCAGACCTGGTGAATTTAATTCATGATGTGATTGATAATTTCCTTGAACTAAGGAGTTTAGGATATGAATCCTATTCACATGGTGTATATGTTCTAGTATTTTTCTTATAGAGGGGTATAACCCTTATTTTATCATAACCCCTTCTAGTTTCACATAACATCTATGCATGGAGAGCCCCCTCTTCTCCTCCCACCTATGATTTGAGGTAACTTCTTCATCTGAACACCAATCGATCCAGTATTTGTCTTATTGGATTCCTCTTAGTAAGAGATTCAACATATTACCATATTTTATCATTTTATCTCACCTTATTTGAAGTTATTTTTATGCAAGATAATATACCCAATTTTTAGGGAGTTTTTTTTGGGTTTTCTATTTATTCTATTCTAGGCCGAATTGGAAGCTTATACCATATGGGTACTCCTCTACTGGTATAAGGTAGATGTTTTAGTAATTATTCGTCAAGTATTGTTTCATTATATTATGTTTTGTGATCTAGAATGTCTTGTTTTCTATGTATTTTTATAAAATACCCTCTTTTTATTAATTCACTTGTTATCCTTGATATAAATATCCTTGTTTCTCCTTGTTATTTTTTGAATAGGTACCCATCAACTAATTCCACCCCTTGAGACATGCTTATGAAATTTCCCCTTGATAGTATAAATTATTTTGTGATGAAAACACCTCTTAAAGTGGTTTTGGATTCTCATCTAGATGAAATGACTATAATGAATTAAATGTAAAGTGAGAAGTACAACTTTGTCACGTCATTTTACTCAAATAATGGTTACAACATTATTTAAGTGTATTGATAAGGAATTATACACCATTTATTGGATCATAATAAAGTCTATTTGGAAAATTATTACCTATGACACTCGGGCATGGAATCCCTACTAATATGATGAATGTGCATGGTGTCCCTATTGATATGATACTCAGGCACAACATCCCATATTACTATGATACTTGATCATAATTTCCATATTGATATGATAATCAGGAATGGAATCCCAGATACCAGTTATACTCGAGTATGGAATCCCATATACCTATGATACTTTGGAATATAGACCCTTATGATGTATAATACTCAGGTATGGTGTCTCCTACTACTTTATAAGACTTTAGTGACTAGAAAAGGATACCTGGGTTACACCTTGGGTCTTGGATAACACTATGTATATATATTTGGTTATAAAAATCACTATGTATATAGTGAATATGTGTATATATATATATATATATATATGTATTTATGTATGTGTATATGTTCCTAGTGACATCTGTTCAAAGGTTTCCCAGTACGGGCTGAAGTAGATAGTGTCAGCCCGATGTCTTTAGGTACCATAGATGACCCTTTTATAAATTACACTACTACTTTACCATTTCTATATCCACACACAAATCATATCATTTTCATTGGCGGGATAATTCTTGAAATTGTTGGTGGTGGTCTACTGTGTATATATCACACTCTATTTAAGAAGCTATTTGGTACCTAGATAGACTTTATAGATATAGGTAGGGAAAAGGGAGAGTGCTTGGTCTTAGATGCTTGATTGATTATATGATGTGATTTTAGGAGCGTGGGAAAAAGCCTTGGATTGGGATTCTATTGGACATGCTTTTGGTCTTTTTTTTTTCATTTTTATATACCTATATGTACATATGCCTTAATTTTTTATAGATCCATGACCTAATCATCAATTATATATGGTAACACTTTTGGCATGATTTATTATTACTACCTAGATGATTTACTTATAAATATATATTCATCTTTGTTATTCTTTCGCTACTTATTTGTTATCTCACCGCTTTGACACTCAAATTATGAGAGTATAGTCTGCCTACTATACCATCATGAACTCTCACTAATTTTTGGAAGACTTTAGTGTATGGGGAGGTGTGCTTGAGGCTATGTGGTCCACCTGTTCAACTACTATTATCATGTGATTTGGGTCGAGACATCACAATATTGGGTGGTTTTGTACTTCTTAGCTTGTTCTTGTTCGAACCTATTATGATATTAGTGTGAGGGATTTAGAGCTTGGATTTCCATGATCATTCCATGGGAGGTCATTGTGGTAATAAATTCATTTTACCCTTGATGAATTAGGGATTTACGAAGTTGGTTTTTGTAATTTTTATTCATAGGAATAGTATCTCCTCTTGATGTTGTTAGGGTCATATTCCTTGTTTGTTTTGGATCTCTTTTGACTAATAAGAGAGTTATCAAGGCTTAATGTTCACTATATTTCTTCTTTGGACCATGCTCCCTCCTTGGAATGTGAATTCCATTTGATTACAAGAAATTATAAGTGGGTAAGGTATGTGTCCCAATCATCTTCCTTTAGAATTGAATCTTTGATTTATTATGATTTTATCTTGGGTTTCGATGAAGAATGATCTTTTACAAATATTTTTATAAAGATAGAAAATGAGGTTTTTAAAATAATTTGATGTGGAGATTATTTTAAAGTAATATTCCATTGTTTTTGAAATTTAAATTCATGGTTTTATTTTGATAAATTTCCTTAAAGTGGTTATGATATTTATTTCCAAAATGATGAGAAAAGTGTTGTTTTCTATACTAAGGTGCATTTTAACCTTTTTGAGAAGATTCATTTTGGAACTATTATTTAATGAATTTCAATGATTTGTAAATGGTTTTGTAAATGTATATGAATTAATTTAAACAACATGGTGTTATGAGTGGACTATGGAAATGATCGGTTGGTGCTTTAAACAATTTATTTGAAAGTTAAAACTCATAGGACATGACCCTATGTGTGTAATGGAAACGATGAACATTTGAATTCTTGTAATGAGATGTCCATTTTTAGGGATTTTGAATTGAGTTGAATCAACATAATTGATAAAGATGATGTTTCTATATGGGTACTCATAGTTTTTAGTGATACTTATGGAATGTTTGAGAATGTGATGATATGATATGATATATGGAATAATAATACTTTTAAATGATCACCTCTATTTGAATGTTATAAGGAGACCAGTGAGGTTATGTGGGAAGTCTAGGTACACATGTGCACTAGTATAGAATCATTATCTAGCTAGTGGACTTTAGTAAAAATTAGGCCAACCTATGAGATTTTTTGTTCTATTAGGTCATAAATGGAATGAATGGGATTTTAGGATAGGGTTGATTAATGTGTACTTATTCTTCAGCAAGTAGAATTTATTTCATTGATGATCATGTTGTCCCTATTCTAGACTATTTCCCTTTGCCACATTTTTATTCCATGATGATGATATATGTATATTTTCTAAAGTATGGATACCTGGAAATTTGTGAAATGGTATCCTATTTTTATTATGTTTTTTAATTTAAATATTTTTAACTATACTTTATGAATGTTTTGATCTGATAAAATAAATTGTGTTTTTATTTGGGAAAGGTCTTGGTTGTGTGAAAATGGGTGTTTTAATGGAAAAATGTTTGATACTTGTCTAAAGGAATGGAACATATAAAACACTAATTTCATATCCTTATTTTCAAACTTGCATGAAATGTATTTTCTTTGAAAGTGTTATTCTTTGGGTTAGTGGGTGGTGACATACTATGATTTTATCTCTTTCCTATATATCTTCTTGGTTTAATAGTTTTCTCAGCATAGCAGATATTTTTATATCACCGTGTTTGAGTTATGGTGGAGGTGCTTGTGGTGTTGTATCATTTTCACATGGAGGTGTTATGGTTTTTTTATCCTTTTTATTATCATTAGTTGGATCAACCATAATATTTTTTTGATCCATTGAATTTTTTTTTATTTCTTGAAAGTGATTCCAACACCATTGTGTAGGCTATAAGAAATAGAACCATTAATATCTCATGGATACTGACTACAAGGTTGATTAATTTATTGGAATCTCTTTAATAAATGAATTAAATCATCAGTAATGCATATCAGAATGAAAATTTATTGGCATATGGGCTTGAAAATAATGGGATAAATTCTTCTGAGTTGAGATTAGGCAATCATGTACCCGATGAGAATTTTTATTTTTTGAAAAGTGATTATTGTAAAAGATATTATTATATATTTTTTAATATTTATTTTTTCAATAAAAGAGGATTTTCCATTTTGAAAATATCTCATTCTCATAAATAAATAAATAAATTTTAATGGGAATATTTTAAAGAGTTTATGTATGAAATGTTTCAAAATAAAAATATTTAAAAAAATTCAGTGTTAAGGGTATTTTCATTTAAGAGTTTCCAAGTAATTTTAAATATTGTTTTAAAGAATGAAAATAATTTAGGGAAATGATTTTTGATAAAATCCACTTGGGTTAAATAACTGAATTTCTTTTTTTATTCAAAGAGAATGGGATTGTTGGTCATGATTTTTTAAGTTTTAAATTTACTTAAATATGATTTTACTTGTGGGGTTTGAATATTGGATTTTATCACTATGCTACTAATTTTTTTAGAGTACATAAACATTAGGATTTAAATGGACTATTTGGTTGATCATGATTCTATTGGGATGGTTTCCGTTGGTTCCACTCCCTATGGCTTCTGTCCTTCCACTTAATTTTCAATGTGATGATTTCATTCAAGAGTTACAAAACCTAAATCCTCCTTATTTATTTGGAAAACATGATTCATAGGAAGTAGTTACATGGATGAATAAGATTGAGAAGTCTTCATTTAGATTGGTATTCTAGATTATCTCAAGTTTAAATTTGAAGCCTTCATGATCTAGGGTTTGTGATGGAAGTGGTGGAAGTTTATCATCTGGACTAAGCCATGGAAGGACCATTCCTAGGAAGCCTTTAAGGTGTATTTCATCTAGGAATTATTCTATGATTCAGTGAAGGTTTAAAAATATATATAATTTTATGTTCTCTAACAAGGAGTTAAAATAGTTCTAGAGTATGCATGTAATTATATCGATTTTGTGATGTATCCAACTCATCTGGCCTTGGATGATTCATTAATGGTTTGGTGTCTTCAAGAGGATATTTTATTAGATCAACTATAGGATTTTATTTCTCTTATCCTTGATTCCTATTATAAATTAGCAAATAAAGTTATCATAATTGAAGTAGGTATGATAGGAGAACCAAATTAATTAGGGGGTTTTCATATTTCTAGATATAGTGGAGGAAGCTCTAGCATGGGAAAATGGAAGCATTCTAAGACATACCCCATGAGTAGTGGATAAAAAAGGACACCATTTTTTCCCTCACTAACTTTATATAAAAATAATCACTTGGTTTGGTAAAAGTATATAAGGTTAGGTCACAGAAATTTTGTTTTTTATAATTCAACTAAATCCTTCTATACTTATGGAAATATAGATAATATATAAAGGTTCTACAGGAGAGATACTTGTGAAAAAGTAAGTGTGAAATCTATGCCTTTGGAATCCTTTGCATCAAAATATACCTATATAGAAAATCCATTAATTCAACCCTTTTATCTTGATGATACAGAAAAGATAATTTATGTTTTATTTGATTTAATTCATTACTTCTTGTTTTCTATGTGATGTTATGAGTTACGTCATGATATTATATAATTTTAGTAGTGCTTTGTTGAAGTTTTCTATTTCTCCAATAAATTCTATCTTGGTGAAAAAAGAATTCAGTTTTTGTGGCATTTTTTCATGATATATCTCTTATCTTTTATTTACATATTTTGATGAGATGAGTTATAAGATTTTGAAAAAGGGGGAAATCCTTATATAGTATAGAGACCACCATTAATGAGATTTATGTATGGAAAGTTTTTCTTTACTTGAATTAGTGTGTTTTTTGTTTTTTGTTTAGAGGGTAAATAATAGGTACTTTTATTGATATGTTAACAAATTTTGGGTGTTCATGGGAATTTTCCTTCCTCATATTTGTCTTGAATTATTACCTTTGTGAATATGGTGGTTCTGTTGGAAATGGTTATGCCTACTTGATTTGTTTTTCTCATATCTTAATGAGAAGTGGGAAATTTATTAGGCAGTGCTTTGAATTGTGGTACATAGGATATTTTGAGAAGATGTGGAGGTGATTGAGAGACATTGATGATGTGTTATGATGTTTTGATTATAATTTCTAGGATTAGGTGATTTGAAAGCACAAACTCGAGTTAATATCACTTAAAATAAATCTAGAATATGTATTTATTGTTATTAAATGACTCCATTTGAGTAATTTACAATGGTTCATTCCTATTATTCTCATTTTTCCTCTTGGGTTATCTATCTTGGTTGTTTTTATTAATGTGGTAATCTTTTTGAACCCCTTATATAAGTGTGATGTGTAAGTTTTATTATGTATGGTAATTTTAGGATTTCTCTAGGATATAATAGTTATTTTCATATCAATTGAGTATTTAAGGAATTTTCACCCAGTTTATGAAAATGGATTTCTTGGTAAATTAAAAATGGAGAGTTTCTATGTTTTTCCTGATCAAGTTCTTCAGTTTGACTTAGAACTACAGTTTCATCAATCAAGCCTATGGATTTTCCATCTAATAGAGTTAAATGTTTAGTGTTTCTTTGGTATTTGGGTCTAGAAGTGTAGATTTTATTGTATCTTCCCATTAAGCTGTATTTTCCTCTTTCATCTTGATCAACCATTGTCCTTGAGTCTTTCTAGGGACAAAAAGTGTTATAGTGAGTAGATTTTAACATACCAAAATTATATTTTCTTTTGTTTTCTTAGTTTTTTTTGTCTAATAATCATTGGGACTGGAATGGTATCTTTTAAAGTCTGTTTTTATTTTCCTATAGAAAAATGGATTGAACTATGCCATAGTGAACACATTTCTCTTATGGGTTTTACCTATGCTCCATGTGAAAATACACCATGCCTAGAGTAGGGAGTATCCTTAGGTGTGGCTCACTAGTGGTATCCCTATGAACACAACAAAAAATTCTCACTATGATTATGGTATAGGTTTGGGATAGATAAAAAAAATAAAGGATTCGAGGACAGGGCGTGTTAGTCGAGCATGTCAGGCTCTATGTTTATGTGTGATCATGTCCACCAAGGGAGTGGTGAACATACAACATGCTGCAAACTCATATTTATATGGAATTAAAATAGATAAATCAACCATCCGATCTTAAATGAGGTCTTACACCTATTTATTGAAACACTAAGGGTCTTTAAGAGGGATTCTTTATGGTGATATTGACTCTGTTAATTTATTTATTAATCCCTATCTTTCCTTCCTATAATAGGATCTTTGGTTCAAATAATTGTGGGGAAGAACTTTGGGTGATAATTTTTGTGTTCCAGCCTTTGTCTTGGGTGGATTCATCACTCTCAAACTATTCTTATTCTACCCTTTTAGTTGATCAAGGTGAGACAGTTAGATATTTCATTTTCTTGAATTTAATGCAGGAGGTCATTGTTGTAATAAATTCCATTTAACCATGTTGAACTAGGGATATCTAAATTAATTTTTAGTAATGTGAATTCCTTGGATTATGATATCCCATTACTACTAATATAATCATCTTTATTGTTATTTTTAGATCATGTTCGATCAGCAGGAGAGTTACAAGTGCTTTGTGTGTAATCTCTTGCTTATTTGTAGCCCTCTCCCTCTTTAGCTTGTGCATTCCATCCAATTGTGGGAAATTACAAGTAGTTAAAGTAGGTTCCTCAAAAATCCACCTTTAAAATTGAATATATTATTTCTAGTTATTTCATGTTGGGTTTTTATTTCTTCTAATTTTGTATGATTATATTTAGTAACTATCTAAAATAATGATGTTTTCTTGAGATTTTGATGAAATTAGAAATTGTGGGTTTTAATATAATTTTATGTAAAGACTATTTCAATGGAATATTCACTTGATTTGGAAATTTAAATGCCTGATTGGATCTTCATAAATTTTATTTAAGTGTTTATAATCTTAATTTCCAAAATGATGGGAAATTTTTCGTTTTTTAAGCTCATGTGTGTTTGACCCTTAATTAGAAGATTCATTAAAAATTTGTATTTAATGAAGTATAATGATTTATAAATGGTTTTGTAAATGTAATTGAATTATATTGAAAGAATTGGTGATATGAGAAGAATGTGGAAAGTCCTAGTTAATACATTAAATGATTTTTTGGAAATTAAAACCTATAGGACATAACCCTTTGTGTGTAATGGAAATGATGTATGTTTGAATTCTTGTAGTGAGATTTACCTTTTGAGTGTAGTTTAATTGAGTTGAATTAATAGTATTGATAACATGGATGTTCTTATATGGGTGATCTAAGGTGTGATAGAGACTTATAGATTTTTTGAAAACATTAAGATATGATATGATATATGGTATAATAAAACTTTTAAATGATCGCCTCGATTTGAATATCATGTGATGACTTGGGAGGTTAGGTGGGAAGTCTAGGTACACTTATGAACTGGTTTAGAAACACTAGTGTAACTTGGTGGATATAGGCTAAAATATGAGATTTTCCCCTTAGTTAGTTCATGAAGAAAAAGACAAGGTGTTTGGGCTGGGTCCAATTGTTGCATTTTTGTTTTTCAGTGCACAAACTTTACTTCATTGATTAATATTTTATCTCTTTTCAGGGAAGTTTCCCTTTATCACATTTGTATTCCTTAATGATGATATATGTATATTTTCCAAAGTATGGTCACATGAAAATTTGTGAAATGATATCCTATTTTCTTTTTATTTTTTTCCGTTAAAAATGTTTTAACTAGAATTTATAATTATTTTGATACGAGAATACAAATTTTGGTTTTATTTGGAAAAGACATGGTTTTTTGAAAATTTGGTTTTACCTGTATTTTTTTATACTTGTTTAAATTAAATAAAAAAAATACTTTCATATCCTTTTTTCCAAACTTGCATGAAATTTATTTTCTTTTAAAGTGTTATTATTTGGGTGAGTGGGTGGTGACCTATTATGCTTTTAGATCATGCCTATATATCTTCAAAGTTTTCCAGTTTTCTTAGTAACAAAAATATTCCTATATATATGGGTATGAGTTGTGGTGGAGGTGTATGTAGAGTTTACTCATTTTCACTTGGTTGTGTGGTGGTTTGTTTTATCCTTTTTATTTTCCTCAGTTTTATCTACCATAGTCCTTGTTTCTTTGGTCTGTGGTATATATGTTGTTTCTTTTCTATTGGATATCTCAATTTATGCCTCATTTTAATTTTATTTATATTTCTTATCTTCTTATGTAAATTTTGAATGGGTGAAATCATAACCATTTTATACTTACTAATGACCAGGAACTTGTTTCCAGCCCATGGGGATCATAAAGGGTGCCTTTATCAACACTATTTCTATCCTTTTTAGCATTTTTAGAATTAAAAAATGGTTCTATTTCTATGTCTTAATTTAGTGCTGAGAAATTTCATCTAGATTGTAAATCCATAATTACCCAATCCATTAATTAAATCGAATTCTCATTTCCACACCTCCATTACATCTACAAAACCCAATTTTGAACTTGTGATCATGATCTATTGTGAAAAAAATTAATGTACAATGACCATTACTTTCATGTATCGTCGAATCATCGACCAACTAATCACCGATGATAATCACCAAGAATGGAGGTAGAAAGGAACACAACACAAAGTGATCCTCAATTGATGGTTGTGTTCATTTATCCATCATTGATGGAATCCAATGAACGAGGTTATAAAAACAATAATAATTAATAAGGATTAAAAAAATGTAAATTTATAGATCTTGGAAGAGAAAATAAATTGTTGGATAACCAATGAAAATATATTCATGAAATAATTTAGGAAGAATAAATTCATGTTTGTATTAATTTATAAATAGGGATTAATCTACAAAAAATACGACATCTTATCTGGTGAACAGGTTGATAGTTAGTAAAGATAACACTTTCTAATGATGTAATTCCAGATCTTTCTTTATTGATCACCCATATTGTGATTTTCCTCGACCAACTCTATTGATCCACATTCCTAGTTTTTCATTTACAATAGGGCTATCCTCCTCCCCATCCTCTCTAATATCCCAGAGTTATGTAGAAAACCCTATAGATTTTCCATAAAAAAATATTTAAATATGAGGGTTTTGATTTTTTCATTAATTAAATAAAATAAATAAATAAATAATTTAATCTCTCAATACAGCTTCTGACGGTCTTCTTAGATCAAACATCCAATGCTGACCAAATTTATATTTCACCTAGGTTAAAGACCACGTTTTGGAATTAATAATGTTCTTTTATTTCTCATCTAAGGCACCATTTAAGAGTTATTCCATTATTTATGATAAATTTATCATACGTGATATAATAGATTTATTATTTTTAATATATCAATATCGAGGTTCTTTAGACTCAAAATCTCACATCAACTCAATGATTTCCTAAGAAAATATTCATAGAAATATTCCAAATTCTTACCTGAAAAAACAGAGTTGTTACACCATCATTGTGGGTTGGTCGAGGAGGGGTGATGTTAAAATTTTCTTTGTCATTGGTTTATGGACTGTGCTGTGGAAAATTTTATTACACATAAATAGTGGTCAAGACACATGATGTTATGAGAGTTTATAGAGTTTTCTAGGGAGTTGTGAGGGTTTTTATTATGACTTAGTTTTCTGATATTTTATTGATTGAAAACTGTTGTGGTGTGATGGTACCTATATCATCATGATTGTGTTGATCCAAGTTTTCTTTATAAAAAGTATATGATCCCTTTCTCACTTATATTTTTTTCCTTCCATCGATTTACTTTAGAGATTTGGTGGTGCATTTTTAGATCCCTATTATTCTTAGATGGTACACTGATTTGTGAACATCGTTTAGTGATCCCTTTTCACTCCCATAGTATGAATTCATGTAGTATTGATAAATGAGATCCAAGGATGGACTCTTTTCTAAATTCATTATCTATTATAAGATGATATAATTAGGAATATATCTATTATTATTCATCACTTCCCTTGTATTTTATTCCTATGAAGTCTTATCACCCATTTTGATAACCCCCTTTCTATTGGAAAACCCTATTTGATTATTTTCTTATATTCAATATTATATGATAAATATTTATCTCATATAACCTATTTAATTTTTTTGATTTGATTTTGAAGAATTAACTAGACCTAATAATTGTGTATTTTGACATTGTTGTATAATAGTGGAGTAATTGAATAGAGATGACGATACTAATGTAAAACAATGATAGAAATGAGTCTCTACTATGTAAGGCTGTGTTGGGTTGTGAAGAGGAATTTCACACCATGAAATAGAGTTTCATAGATTTCCCCAAGCCTCCATGGTAGGATCATACCAAAACACTTCATGTTTCATCATACCACCCCTTTCTATTGGTAAGTAATAGTTAAAGGGTGTTACTCTTATATAGATTTTCTTAGTTTTGAGATAAGCTTATGTAAGGTGTGTTGAAACATATGTTTCTAACTACGACATAAAGGTTACGACTTTGGTGTGGAAGATAGGTTAGGTCATGGTGGAAGATCTTCTAAGAATCAACTACAATGTGAATAGTTTTAATTATGATATGAAACTAATAGACCGTGAATTATATTATGGAATTATGTCTCATTTCATATCTATGTTTTTCCCTAAATATAGATGATTGGACATGAGACCTTTGTGGGTGTTAATATATCATTTCAATATTTATATTGGATTATGGTGAGGCAGTAGTATTTCAAGAGTTTTTTTCAAAATATAACATGATGAGGTATCCCTATTTGATAATAAAGGTGAGATGTGATGTGGTTTTATTAGTATAATATCTTTAGCTCCATAGGGTAGATGACTAGGGTTAGGCATGATGTGCGGATTGTGCCTCAAATTTTTGTACTCTCTTGGTTTTATGTTGGTGAGAGAAAATGGGTACCCCAAAGGGTCATAGAGTTCAGTACTCCCACATATTCATAGGGCATGGGTCCTCTACAGTCAGGGAATGAAGTATGTACTCCCTTTCACCCAATAAGAAACAAGTACTCCACAAGTTAATTAGATTTTGGTAATCACTTGATTAGTGTTCTAGGTAACATCAAGGCATGAATATTCTATTTATAGAGTAATTTACTCCCTTTTTTTATGACATTGTTCGATATGGAATGTGTCCTATCATAGGTTTGGTAACCCCTTAACCAAAAAATAGATCGGAGAGGGTGGTTCCCCCACATTAATTGATGATATAATGTGGGTTTGGTTTATCTAGGTATCTTAGACTCTTGGATTTATCAAGTTTATATATTTAATTGAGAATCTTGGTTATTTTTATTAGGTGTGCTGTCCCGAGTTCTATATCTTTCAAAATATATGGGTTTGTGTTTCTCGTGTTCTTTTTATCTAAGTGTGTTATCTTCTACTATGCTGGATTGTCACAACCTGTCTCAGTGGGGCCCGCACCGTGACTCCCCAAGCCCGCCTCCAATAGGACAGGGGCTTGTGACTAGCATAGAGTAGGCATATCACTAACATGGGAGGCATTGCCTATGGACGTGTACACACACACCCATCTCCAAGCCCACAAATGCTGAAATGTAAAAACCACTAAGGAACAAAAATGCATGCGTACAACTAAACCCAACCAACAGAATATGATGAAAGGAAGAGTACTGTAAAAGTAAACTGGGCCAGAATACTAGCCCACCAAAAACAAACAAACAACAGTCTGGAAACTGAAAAGTCCAACCTGTAAGCACAAAAGGTACTGGGACTGCTACTCGTAGCCGTAGGAACACCTCGACCTGGAGGGAACTCAGAAAGCTCGGTCCTGTCCTGGTCCACCCTGGACTCTGTCAAAAGGCTGCTCTTCTGCACAAGACACCAGACGTGCGGCCAAAGCCCGTGCAGGGGTGAGTATAACAATACTCAGTAGAGGACCCCGAAAAGCACAAAGAAGTACACAAAGTAAAGGTATAGTCATCTATGCATAGTATATGTCTACAGAACATATAGAAAAAACCAAATATACTCAAAAACCAGACCGTAGAATAGAGACAAGTCACACGACCCAATACCCCCATTAGGGATTCTTTTCAAAGATTTTGTGATGCACTCGTTCCGGGAGAACACACTCCACGAGTCTTATAGCTTCGATGACGTCCGTCTGAGAAGTGTTGTTTGTAAGGAACCATCACGAGAGGTAGCTACACTCATTACGGGAGACACACTCCTGAGTGGGAAGGTTACGATAGATAGAAGCACTCATTACGGGAGACACACTCCTGAGTGGGAAAGATCACGATACACATATGAGGATCATGCCAGGGCCATGGAGGATACCACAACTCATCCAGATTCACCAGTTAGGTGATACACCAGCTAGGTAGAGGATCAGAGCTCAGTAGAGTTGGTCACATCGATTCCTGACTCTACCTAGGGTCAAGAATGGATAGAGGATCTCTCTCTGGGCCGCTCGGAGGGATGCCGACTCTATCACAGAAAGTCCAGCTGAAGGGATCATACTCCTGTAGAAGGAAACAATGCCTGACCTTCAGGGGAATGAGAAGAAGGGGGCACTTACCCAAACAAATGTTGTCCAAGATACGGTGAACAAGAGAACCATGCTGTTTTCCAAAAAGTACACGACCTGTAGATAAAATACATGTCGTGTTGTCGGACCCCGAGTAGTACCCGTGTACGAAGGCCCGTGTCTGAGGCTGGTCATGTAGGAAAACTTAGTACACGGCGTGTAGAAAATATACATGTCGTGTCCGAGTGACTGGGGTTGGCCCCGTGTCACTGGCCGTGTGGCCGTACACGGCTATCAACCTGTGTACTTTATCCCATGTCTATGTATCCCCTGGATACACGCCGAGATTCACGTTGTTGCCTCTACCAAGCTGTACACGCTGTGTCTCCTGAAGCCGTGTAGATCATCTTGTGTCCATGTACTACCCAAAGTACACGCCGAGCTTCACGTTGCCACCTCTGCCAAGCTGTACATGCCGTGTCGCCTAAATCCATGTAGATCATCCCGTGTCCGTGTACTACCCAAAGTACATGCTAAGATTCAGGGAAATTCCAACACACCGTGTGACAAGGGTCACACGCCATGTTATTCCTCTCTGACCCCAAAACCCTAGCCACCGCCGCCAGTACTACACGGCGTGTTCTTCGGAAGTACACGCCGTGTATTCTGGAAATTTCTAGAAATGCGGACCTCTGCCATTGCGCATCTGGTGATGATCTGTTCATTGATCCGGCCATCTGATTGCCACAAAACATTCAGGTTTTGGTCGCCCCATTACCACGAAGCCAATTCCGGTGTTTTTGGACCTCCGATTGGCTCCAAAAATGTGCTTTGATCTTCCCGCACGAAGAACGCTCAAAGAACGCCCTTTCCCGATCTGGTCCAATTCATCATCCGCCATCATCGCCGCACCTCCACAAGGTCATTGCGGTGTCGATCCTTTGATTTGGGTTCATTGCGTCGCAAAACATATGCGCATCGATCCGTTTTTCGTCACCTCGCGAAGAACGCGAAGAACGCACGAGAAAAGAAAATCCGGAAGAAATCTAATAAACAAAATTGAGGAACAAACCTCCACCGTCATTCGTCACAATGTTGATCCGCTCCCTTTAATAGGTTTAAACGGACCAATGATCAACATAAATAAAAGAATGGATTATTTCCCCAAAATCACCCCAAAGAAAACCCTCCCGCAAGAACGTACGAATCCACGGATCAACTTGTTCATGGTTGATCCTCATTCATCGTTTAAACTCAAAAAAGAGGAAAATAGATTGTAATAACAAACCCATATCTTTAGAAAATATCGATCATTGACGAAGGCGCCACGATGCCGTTGTTGTTGAGATCCTTCAATGTCGGTGCAATGATTCTCGATTTCGATCCGTTATCGTTCGTCGCTGAGAAATTTCTCCAATGCCCCGCGGATTCTGCAGAGGTTCCTCTCACGTCACCAACGATCAACAAAATCTTAACCCATTAAAAAGGGAAACATGTAGGCATTTAATTACGCAGTAGTATTAATAATGCCAACTTTTCTTTTTTGAGTCATTATGACATGTCATTAATTGAGGGAAACTATTGCGCTGTTGCCGCGCTGCAGCGGATGTTTCCTTAAAAATAAAATAAACACAGTGGATTTATTTTATTTTATTTTACCTGAAATGTCTGAAAATTAACTTTTTCCCTTGACCCACGTCGGTCGAGGTTAGGCTTGTTCTTAGGAAAAGTCTTCATCTCGGATGCAATGGTGCGCTCAGATTCCTAATCCAGGCATTCGTTTGGAAACTGCCACAACCACGTACTAGCGCCGACTCAAATAACTTATAAAAAGTTCAAACCACCATTCTGGGCTCACTGGACCTCGGAATGATGTGCCTTCTTCGCGCTCAGTCTTGAAATAATTCCATATAATATTTAAAAATAATAAATGGGAAAATATGAGACATTACATTCTCCCCACCTCGGGGCTTTATGTCCCCGAAAATCCAAAACAAGGGATACTAAAAAATATGTGGGTACTGGGCACGGATATGAGCCTCCCGCTCCCACGTTCTCTCCTGAAAATTCCCATGCTACCACTGGACTTGCACCAAGGGAATCAATCTCCCACAGAGGATCCTCTCTTGGTGATCCTCAATCTCCACCGGGTACTCAGAAAATGTCACTCCATCCTCGATTTCCAACTCGCCCCAGTCGATGACGTGTGATGGGTCATACACGTACCTCCTCAGCTGCGACACATGGAAGACATCATGTACCCGATGCTACTGAGGCGGTAGAGCTAGGAGGTACTCCACCTCGCCAAATCTGCATAGAATCTAGAAAGGTCCGATGAACCGCGGATATAGCTTGCCACCTCGGCCAAATCTACGTAACCCTCATCGAGGTGAGACACGAAGAAAGATGTGGTCTCCCTCTTCAAACTCCAGTGGCTTCCATAGTCTGTCTGAATAAGATTTCTTTCGGCTCTGTATAGTCTTCACATGCTCTCAGATGATCTTCACCTTCTCTGTGGTAGCTCGCACTAACTCTGGACCCATGAGTGCTGACTCTCTGGGGTCGGTCCAGCAAAGCGGTGACCGGAAGGGTCTCTCGTACAAGGCCTCGAACGGTGCCATACCAATGGTAGAGTGGTAGCTGTTGTTGTACACAAACTCCACCAGTGGTAGGTGGTCCTCCCAGCTATGACCAAAGTCCATGATACAAGCTCACAATATATCCTCCAGAATCTGAATGGTCCTCTCCGTCTGACCATCAGTCTGGGGATGAAATGCTGTGCTCAAGCATAGCTAAGTCCCAAAAGCCTCCTGTAATCCCTTCCACAACTGGGATGTGAAGTGGGTATCTCAATCTGAGACTATAGTCGAGGGGACTCCACGAAGCCGAACTATCTCCTGCACGTAGATGCGTCCCAAGATCTCTACAAAACTCTGCTCCCTGATAGCTAAGAAGTGGGCCAACTTGGTGAGTCAGTCAACGATCACCCAGATGGAATCCTGCACCTTGGACATCCGCCGTATGCCTGCCATTAAGTCCATGAATATTCCCTCCCACATCCACTATGGAACTTCCAGGGGGTGAGCTAACCCCGCTGGAACCTGGTGCTCAGCCTTCACCTACTGGCATGTGAGGCATTGAGAAATGAACTCGGCTACTTACTTCTTTATGCCTGACCACCAGAACTATCGTTGGATATCTTGGTACATCATTTCCACTCCAGGATGTACCACCAAAGTGGATGTATGAAACTCCCTCAGGACCTCCTCCTGGATCGCTACTGGTACAACAGTGTGTCCTCTGAAAAGAAGTACATGCTCCCCACCTTGTGAATATCCATCAGGAGCCTGTCCTGTGGATAACTGAGCACGTAAATCCACACAGTCGACATCCCCAAGATTTTCTTCCCTAACTCGCTGCAAGAGTAGAGGGGTGAAAACCATAAACTGTAGGTAAGCTGTATCCTCTCCATCCACGAAGGATAACTGTAACACGACTAACTGCTGTGTCACCTCACTCAACAGCTGTGATCTCGGCTTTCTACTAAGGGCATCTGCCACCTTGTTCCCATTTCCAGGAGTATAGATGATCTAGAAATCATAGTCCTGAAGGATCTCTAGACAATGCCTCTACCTCAAATTCAGATCTCTCTATGAGAATATGTACTTGAGGCTCTTATGTTCAGAGTAGACAATAAACCACTCGCCCATAAGGTAGTGTCGCCACATCTTTAAGGTGAAGAATACCACTGCCAACTCGAGATCATGGGCCACATTGTTCTTCTCATGTGGCCTAAGCTGGCGTGAACCATAAGAAATCACTGCATGCCGCTTCATCAGGACACAACCGAGCCCGGTCCCTGATGCATCACAGAAAACTACGTACTCGACACCCTCCTCCAGTAATCTCAAGACTGGGGAGCTCATCAAACTCTCCCTCAACCACTTGAAAGTCTGCTGGCACTTCTCCATCCACACGAAGGGCTGCCCCATCCTAGTCAAGGCCTTCATTGGTGATGATATATGGGAGAAATCAGGAATGAATCTCCAGTAATATCCTGCCAACCCATGGAAGCTCCGCACCTCCGTCACGCTCCGAGGTGGCTCCCATGCTAACACAACCTCCACCTTGGCTGGGTCCACATATACTCCATCTGCTAAGATGACATGTCCCAGAAAGTGGACCTCCTGAATCCAGAACTGGAACATTGAGAGCTTCCCATAAAGTTGGTGCTCCCGAAGTACGTCTAGAACCAGCTGTATGTGTCTTGTGTGCTCCTCCTCTGACGTTGAGTACACGAGGATGTCGTCGATGAAGACCACTATGAACCGGTCCATGTACAGATGGAAGATCTGGTTCATCAGTCCCATGAAAACTGCGGGGGTGGTCGTCACATTAAAAGGCATCACTAAGTACTCATAGTGACCGTAGCGACATCTGAAAGTCGTCTTCGGTATATCCTCATCCCGCACTCGCAGATGGTGATAGCCTAATCGAAGGTCAACCTTCGAGAACCACTGTGCCCCTCTTAGATGATCAAAGAGGTCATCGATTCTCAGCAGTGGATACTTTTTCTTCACCATCACCTGGTTTAGGCACCGGTAATCCACACACAACCTCATAATTTTATCTTCCTTCTTGGAAAACAAGACTGGGGGCCGCCCAGGGTGAAACACTGGGTATCAAAAAACCCTTTCTCTGCAAATCCTCCAACTGCACCCTCAGATCACAAAGCTCTACAGGAGCCATCTGATATGCCTATGAGGAAATCAGTGTCGTCCTAGGGTGTAAGTTGATGCAAAAGTCAATTTCCCAGTAGGGAGGTAATCCTGGAACATCGTCGGGAAAGACATCCTCATACTCTGCCACCACCGCTGGGAACTGAGAGCTCACAACATGCACTGCTCCGAGGGTAAGGCTAGCCAACTCATGAGTGATCGGCTGCACCCACCTATGCTTGAGTCCATTTTGCGCTGCCTGGGTTTCCTTTTCTCTGATAAAGGAAAACATCATTCCATCACGGTGGACACACCGCACTCTTTGCCTAAAATAGTCAATCTGGGCATGGACCGAAGATAACCAATCCATACTGAGAATGATCTCGTAAGGCCTCGATGCTACCACCAAGAGGATCCAACCGAAACTCTCACCTCCAAGGGTAAGATCACACTATCTACAAAGGTGTGTGATCGTCGAGTCTCCTCCTGTAGGTGTCTCCAAGCGTAAGGATTGAGTCAACGGTTCTACTGGAATCTCGAGGTTCTGTATAGGACATGTGTCTACAAGGGAATGACTGACACCTGTGTCTATGAGTACGAAAACTAAGGTAAAAAAGACATAGATCATACCTCAAATCATCCCCAGAGCCCCTGGGTCGCATGCCTTGACCGCATGCAGCTGTCCTCGCCCCTATCCCCCAGCTCCCTGAGCCTGGTGCAGACCTCCTGGGGGTGGTGGTGGAAGTAATTTGAAGCGTCT
This sequence comes from Viscum album, assembly GCA_963277665.1. Taxonomy (NCBI): domain Eukaryota; kingdom Viridiplantae; phylum Streptophyta; class Magnoliopsida; order Santalales; family Viscaceae; genus Viscum; species Viscum album. The sequence goes on from OY728140.1 coordinate 2,052,583,813, forward strand.
TCCACAACCCGTAGCTATACCTGCTCTTCTGCCACGTCCTCCACCTAGCGGGTCTACCTGGTCTGTTCTCTGCCTCTTCCTTGGTGGTCCATCCATCGCTTCCCTGTCAGCAGCTCGATGGGTTGGGAAATCCCTAGCAAGATGTCCCCTACCATCACATGCATAACATCGCTTCGTCCTAGGCTGACTGGATCCAGCCTGAGAGCCCTGGATTGTTGATCCCCAATCCTGGGGCCTCCTCAGACGTCTCTCATGTCCCAATCCCTACGTCTGACGCCAGCTCCCTGCCACCGAGGTCTCTGCACCTGTCTGCCTGCTACTGACTACCGGCAGCTGTCTCTACTCCGCCAAGAAGATTTCGACAACCAAAGCTCACTCGAGCACTCTAGCATAAGTCGATATGCATAGAGGCAGGACACTAGCTCATATGTCTCATCGTAGACCTATCTCAATGGTCCGAGCTCTGAAGTACTGATCCCTGACCATATCCATCGAGTACCTGGTGAGGTTGGTGAACCACGATGAATAGTCAGCTACTGTCATATTGCCCTGCTGTAGTTGAAGAATCTCCTGGATGCGCACAACTCTCAACATAACTGGGGAGAACTCCTCCCTGAAGAGTTTCTCAAACACCATCAATGAAAGAGTCTCCTCGTCGTGGGTCTGCATGGTCAGACTCCACCATCATCCTGCCAAACCCTGAAAAAGGATCGCTCCTAGGATCACCATCTGGTTTACTGGTGTCCTCACTAGACGAAAAACTCTGGTCACCACCTCAACCCAGTCCTCAGCCGCCTGAGGGTTGGGATCACCTCGGAACCTGAGGGGTATCTGTCTCTGGAACTCATGGAGCGCGCTAAGCCTGAGATCCTCGCCAGTCGGCACTGCAGGTACCACTAGCTACTCCACAGGTGGTGGCATAAAACGTGCACCACCCGGTGGCAACACCTAGGGAACTGGTCCCTGTATCGAAGCCTCATCACTGAGGGGGTCATCCTCGTGATCGTTCTACTGAATCCTAGTGGGTATGCATCGCGGAGGCATCCTGTAGGGAAACAAGATGTACCATAGTCAAAGAGTATATCTGGATAACTGACATAAAGGACATGGAAACCACAAACCATTCCAATATGATGCATGTACCCTTTTATTTCCCCGAAACCATTGTTTTCGTGTACCGAGTCAGAAAGAAGGTTAGAAGAGCCCTGGTGTATGGATATGTCGGCTGCCAAACCAACACTGGAGTCTATGGCCTGAAAGCCGAACTCGAAACACTTAACACTATTTCCCGAAACCAAAATCATAGACTCTTGGTCCTAGGGTAGAACCGACCACCTCTGATACCACTCTATCATGACCCGTACCAGTGGGGCTCGCACCGTGACTCCCCAAGCCCACCTCCAATAGGCCAGGGGCTGGTGACTAGCACCGAGTATGCATATCACTAACATAGGAGGCATTTCCTATGTACCCATACACATGTACACATCTCCAATCCCACAAATGATGAAATGTAAAAACCTCTAAGGAACAAAAATGCATGCGTATAACTAAACCCAACCAACAGAGAATGACGAAAGGTAGAGTGCTATAAAAGTAAACTGGGCTATAATACAAGCCCACAAAAAACAAACAATCAAGAGTCTGAAAACTGAAAAGTCCAACCTGTAAGAAAAAAAGGTACTGGGACTGCTCTTCGTAGCCATAGGAACTCCTCGGCCTTGAGGGAAATCAGAAAGCTCAGTCTTGTCTGGGTCCGCCCTGGACTCCGTCAGAAGGCTGCTCATCTGCACAAGACACCAGATGTACGGGCAAAGCTCATGTAGGGGTGAGTATAACAATACTCAGTAGAGGACCCTGAAAACCACAACGTAGTACAAAAAGTAAAGGTACAATCATCTATGCACAATATATGTCTAAAAAACATATAGAACAAACCAGATATACTCAAAACCCTGACCGCAGTCTAGAGACAAGTCACACAACCCCATACCCCCATTAGGGATTCTGTTCGAAGATTCCGTGATGCACTCATTCTAGGAGAACACACTCCACAAGTTTTATAGCTCTGATGACATCCGTCCAAGAAGTGCTGTTCATCAGGAACCGTCACGAGAGGTAGCTACACTCATTATGGGAGACACACTTCTGAGTGGGAAGGTTACGATAGATAGAAGCACTCATTAAGGGAGACACACTCTTGAGTGGGAAATATCACAATACACAGATGAAGATCACTGCTAGGGACATGGCGGATACCGCGACTCATCCGAATTTACCAGTTAGTTGATACACCAGCTAGGTAGAGGATCAACACCCGGTAGAGTTGGTAAAGTCGATGCCTGACTCTACCTACAATCAGGAATGGATATAGGATCTCTCTTCGGGCCTCTCGGAGGGATGCAGACTCTATCATAGAAAGTTTGGCTGAAGGGATCATACTCCTGTAGAAGGAAACGATGCCTGACCTTCAGGGGAATGAGAATAAGTTGCACTAACCCAAACAAAAGATGTCCAAGATACAGTGAACAAGAGGACCATGCGATTTTCCAAAAAGTACATGGCATGTAGAAAAAAATACACGCCATGTTTTCTGACCCTGGGTACTACCCGTGTACAACGGCCCATGTCTGAGGTTGGTCATGTAGGAAAGATTAGTACATGGCATGTAGAAAATATACATGCCATGTAATGGCCCAGACATCTCCGGTCCATTACTTTGTGGAATTTTGGTGTTGGAGGTGTTCCGGGAGGCCAAGGGGACTTATCCTCAACACTTTACCAATTTTCCAGTTCTGTGAACAGTGTTTCCAGTTTTATGAACAGTAACCGATCGGTGAGACGGATCGGTGAGACGGATCGGTGAGACGGATCGGTGAGACGGATCGGTGAGACCGATCGGTGAGACCGATCGGTGAGACCGATCGGTGAGACCGATCAGTGAGACGGATCGGTGAGACCGATCGGTGAGACGGATCGGTGAGACCGATCGGTGAGACCGATCGGTGAGACCGATCGGTGAGACGGATCGGTGAGACCGATCGGTGAGACCGATCGGTGAGACCGATCGGTGAGACGGATCGGTGAGACCGATCAGTGAGACCGATCGGTGAGACCGATCGGTGAGACGGATCGGTGAGACCGATCGGTGAGACGGATCGGTGAGACCGATCGGCGAGACCGATCGATGAGACGGATCGATGAGACGGATCGGTGAGACGGATCGGTGAGACCGATCGGTGAGACCGATCGGTGAGACCGATCGGTGAGACGGATCGGTGAGACGGATCGGTGAGACGGATCGGTGAGACCGATCGGTGAGACCGATCGGTGAGACGGATCGGTGAGACGGATCGGTGAGACGGATCGGTGAGACGGATCGGTGAGACGGATCGGTGAGACGGATCGGTGAGACCGATCGGTGAGACCGATCGGTGAGACGGATCGGTGAGACCGATCGGTGAGACCGATCGGTGAGACCGATCGGTGAGACGGATCGGTGAGACCGATCGGTGCGACCGACCGGTGAGACCGATCGGTGAGACGGATCGGTGAGACCGATCAGTGAGACCGATCGGTGAGACGGATCGGTGAGACCGATCGGTGAGACGGATCGGTGAGACCGATCGGTGAGACGGATCGGTGAGACCGATCGGTGAGACCGATCGGTGAGACCGATCGGTGAGACCGATCGGTGAGACCGATCGGTGAGACCGATCGGTGAGACCGATCGGTGCGACCAATCGGTGTGACTGATCGACGGAACCGGCCGACGTCACCCGGCCTTGCCAAGTTGTTCCAGTAACGCGCACAAAAGTTTAATTAAATACTGAATCGGCTCATGAGTCGGTTTAAACCACTCATCACCTTTAATGATTGGTCAAACCGCATGGGTTAATGCGATCCGTTTTTAATGGAGAATTAACCGGATCTTAAACCGTCACCTCATTAAATCTTAAAAAGGGACGAGATATCATTCTCCCTTGTTCTTTTCATTTGTTCTCAACTAAGAGGTGATAGAACCTTTCAATACTTTCCGTAGGAGTTGCACCATCAACCTTTACTCCTAGGATCAGTTCTGCTCTGTTGGATGCAACCGAGCCGTGTCGATCAATCTTCGATATAAGCATCCTCCGGTGGATGCAGTTGTCACGAGGGGAGGATCGTGACCTGTTGTGTGGATAAAGGACGTCAAGAACTCTTCGAGGTAGGGGATTCATGGATTCTCTAATTGTATATGTGCAATCGTAGAATTAGCATGATTTATCCCTTTGGATCACAATGAAATTGACCTAATTAAATACTTGAACCGGATTAAAAGAATTGGTTGATCGCATGTTGTTGCTTTATACCGTGATAACGGTTTGCCTCATGTTTTCCTAGATATAGTGATATCTATGTTTCTTTGATTTGTTGTTCGTTCATGATAAATATTGATAATGAACGTAAATCCGGAATTAATTTTTAAATTAATTGGCTAAAGATAAAGAGGCATGTAAATTAATCCGGTTATTGCTGTTGTTGTAGTTGTTCTAATTTGAGGATAATCAAATTAGGGAAGTAAGCATGGTTATTTAATTGTGATAGCTTACTGATTATGTATCCATGATTGGAACCTACGAATAACAAATCTGCTAATTCAATATGGATTAGAGAACAGATTATGTGGGAATTTCTAAAAGGGTTCTGAGTTACCCGCTTGCTTGTAAGGCTGAATGCCTTGTGGTCTGGAGCTCTGAGTGCTCATTGTGTTTGAAGGTTGAATGCCTTGTTAAAGGGTCGAGAGCCCATTTTGTGATGTTTGTTTTCCTGATGCTTGTGATTTTGATGTGAGCCTGGATGGCTGTTGTGATATGTGGAGGCATGGAGACTTGTGGTTGTGGCAGCGGATGACGCCTAGTGTGGTGAGATGCATCGGTTTATGCATATGGGTGTCAGGGAGGACACCAAGGGTGATGGTATGAGATGAATGTGATGGTTTGATGTTGGTGGTTTGGTTTGGTTGTTTATCTGCTTTACTTTTCCCCACTGCTCAAGGCAGCTGGTCTTGCTTACCCTCTTTCCGAAGGAGGCGAAGACACGCGGGGTATGCCACGTTCTTTCCGTGTTTAGCCTCTCGATGGAGGATGGGTCTATGCTCTTTCTATAGGCGGAAAAGACTCGACGATTAGTATATCTACTCACCGTGTTGAGCCTCCTTTGTGTTTAGAAGCATAGGATGTTTTTCTAGAATGCCTGGGAATGTGGAAAAGTAATTCTGTAATGAATGTTTGATTAAATGGTGAAAATCCACGGGGATGGAGATGCTGGAATTTAAAGGTGATGTGAATCTTAAAAAGGAGCAGTTGTTTTTGAAAGTGATGCCATTTCAGTTTAATGTGGAATCGTTCATTCTTAATTAATGTTTAAAGAATTAATTAACGTACAATGGAATTGATAAATGAGAATGGAGTAATCTAATGAAGCTCTTCAATTGGTTGTGTGCTTATAGGATACCTAGTCTTTGAAGTAGCAGCCTGGAGTCTGAGAGACGTTAGCTACAGTTGTATCTAAGACTAGGTAATGCCCATAGTGTGGATGTGAGTTACTTATATATTCTGTACTTTTTGTGTTTCTATATGCTACTCCACCCTGTCGGTAAGGGCAACTGACACCCCGGGGATTCTAAGCCCTGGGTGGGTGTTTTCCCTAACATTCTGATGGGAGGTTGAATGGCTGACTACCCCCTTTGGCCCCGCTCTCTTCTCTTGGTAGATCTTTGTGCTGGTAGGCACAGTGGTTAGTTTTACCCATATATGTGTGTAGAGGGCTGTAATGGCTTGTGGTTATTTCACACACATATATTCTGGATATAGTATCCTATGGACTACTATAGGTGTAACGTGTATAGGATGTGATGGCTTGAGGATCCTTACTCGGTGTATGGGCTGTAATGGCTTGAGGTATAATACCCGACGTATGATACACGTTATGCGAGATGTAGTGGCTCCCGGAAACTACCTGGTTACTTTTGGTTGTGAGGATTGTGTGGAGCTTAGCCCAGGTGTCTGTGGGCAAGCCTTTGTGGTGCACGAGGTGCAGATTGTGGAGCTTAGCCCAGGTGTCTGCGGGCAAGCCTTTGGAGAGAGATGCACAGGACGTATGTCGTTGGGGAAAAGCGGCAAACCAGTGGGGAAGTAGTAGCGGGGTACCCTTGATATTCTTTACTATATGCTATATTCTTGTATGCGTTACTTGGTGAGAGTAGCCATGGTGAGGTTGGGAACATAGTATACCTGTTTAGGTGACGAGTTAGTTTCACTTGTTGTTCACTGGGCTTTAGCATGCTTTCTTTACTTTTGTACGAGAGTCTTGGGGAGGATCCTACTGAGTATACTGTTATACTCACCCTATGTACATATAAACTGTTTTTCAGGTCACTTGGAGCAGGTTGGAGATCAAGCTGGTTACTACTAGCTTGCGGTTGGAGGAGGAGCTGTTCGGGCTTGTGGTCGCTATCATTTTTCTTTCTTTTGGGTACTTTTAGTTTTCCCTTTCAGTTGTAGTACTTTTGCATGACATTTCATATATGTACTTGATTTCCTTTTACATTTCAGTTATGAGTTGGAGTTGATTGGAGTCTATTCTATCTCTCTCTTCTGCATGTGTTCTCTTAGAGGGTAATGCCTCCCATTTGTGTGTGTATTATACCCTCGGTGCTAGTCGCCAACCCGGGGCCTACTGGAGGTGGGACTCGGGGGTCATTATCTCCCTTCTCACATTGCCGGCCCAGGAGGGGTACACTTTGTGGGGAGGGGGTCGTGACATGCCATGTCCGAGTGACTGGGGTTGGCCCCGTGTCACTGGCCGTGTGGTCGTACACGGCTATCAAACCGTGTACTTTATCCCATGTCCGTGTATCCCCGGGATACATGCCGAGATTCATGTTGCCGCCTCTGACAAGCTGTACATGCCGTGTCACCTGAAGCCATGTAGATCATCCCATGTCTGTGTACTACCCAAAGTATACGTTGAGCTTCACGTTGCCGCCTCTTCCATGTTGTACATGTCGTGTCTCCTGAAGCCATGTAGATAATCCCATGTCTGTGTACTACCCAAAGTACATGCTGAGCTTCGGGGAAAGTCCAACACACCGTGTGACCAAGGTCACAAGCTGTGTTATTCCTCTCTAACTCCGAAAATCTAGACACCACCACCAGTACTACACGACATGTTCTTCGGAAGTACACTCCGTGTATTCTGAAAATTTCCAGAAACACAGACCTCCACCATCGCGCCTCCGGTTATGATCCGTTCGTCGATCTGGCCATCATATTGCCACGAAACCTTCAGGTTTTGGTCTCCCCATCACCAAGAAGCCGATTCTGGTGTTTTCAGACCTCCGATCAGCTCCAAAAACGTGATTTGATCATCCAGCATGAAGAACGCTCGAAGAACGCCATTTCCTGATCCCGTATGATTCGTCATCCGCCATCGTCGCTGCACCTCCACAAGGTCGTTGCAGTGTCGAAACTTAAATTTGGGATCGTTGCATCATGGAACAGATGCACAATGATCTGTTGTTCGTCACCCCGCGAAGAACGCGAAGAACGCGCGAGAAAAGGAAAGGGGGAGGAAATCCAATATAAAAAATTGAGGAACGAACCTCCACTATCGTTCATCATGGCATTGATCTGCTCCCATTAATATGTTTAAATGGAGAAAAGAACAACATAAATAAAATAATGGATTATTTCCCCAAAATCATCCCAAAGAAAACCCTCCCGCAAGAAAGTACGAATCTTCGGATCAACTTGTTCGTGGTTGATCCACGTTCATTGTTTAAACTAAAAAATGGGGAAAATAGATTGAAATAACAAACGCCTACCTTTCTAAAGGATCGATCATCGGCGAAGTAGACACGCTACCGTTGTCGTCGGGATCCTTTAACGTCGGCGCAACGATTCTCGATTTCGATCCGTCATCGTTCGTTGTTGAGAAATTTCTCCAACGCCCCGCAGATTCTGCAGAGGTTCCTCTCATGTCGCCAATGATCAACAAAAGCTTAACCCATTAAAAAGGGAAATGTGTTGGCATTTAATTACGGGATAATATTAATGATGCCAATTTTCCATTTTTTGAGTCATTATGACACGTCATTAATTGAGGGAAACCGTTGCGCCGTTGCTGCGCTGCAGCGGATGTTTCCTTAAAAATAAAATAAACATTGTGGATTTATTTTATTTTATTTTACCTAAAACGTCTGAAAATTAACTTTTTCCCTCGACCCGTACCGGTCAAGGTTAGGCTCGTTCTTAGGCAAAGTCGTCGTCCCAGACACAACAGTGCACTCATATTTTTAATTCGAGCATCCATTTGGAAACTGCAACAACCACGCACTAGCGCCATCTCACTTAACTTAAAAAAAGTTTATAATACCATTCTGGGCTACCTAAACCCTGGAATTATGTGCCGTCTTCATGCCTGGTCTTGAAATATTTCCATATAATATTTAAATATAATAAACGAAAAAATCCGAGACATTACATGGATCTGATCTAACTGACCCTTTTTTAAATTCATTCATGGTTTTTGGGTATTCCTACTGGGTATGTATATACTCAGTCCTGCATGGGTATTTATCTCACACATGGTATATCTTATGAATATGATAGATATATCAGTGGTCACTTTGGAAGACATGTTTGTGGAGTAGGAGCTTAGTTGTTCATGAAGGAGATAACAATGGATGAAAATCATGTACAATTATCATTTATTTTGGAGATCCCCTAACCTTAGTTGTTTTAATTTTGTTTTAAATTTGGTTTATTGAGTGTTTGTTTTTAACCTTTTTTACATTATAGATCATGTAATTTTTTTATCTGGATCTTAGTGTTTTTCAGATGCATTGTGTATTATAGATGTTTTTTTGTCTTCCCTACACTATTATATCCTATTTGGATATTTGTGTATTTATATAGTTGAATTAACCTAAAGATTACCATCATGTGTGATACATCTATTAAATGATAGTCACCAGACCCGATCCTTATTATGGAGTGTTTTGGGCAAAAACCTCAACTTACATTGGGCTATGATGGGCCCCTAGTGAGTTAAGTAATGTTAGAGTTGTATTAGAGAATGTCTATTTTATGTATGAGGTTTGTGGTTATATTTATATGAGGATAGTATTATAATTAATGGATATAGTTACAAGGGGTTTTGAGTTTGTATTTTAGGCTATACAACCTAGTGTTGGTGCGGTGGCTAATGTATCCATCCACCGGGATTCTGTTGACCTGGTTGTCAACTTAGAACTCTAAATCATCAGTTTTTTTGGGAATAAGAAAAATGGTTCATACAATATATAAGGATAAGTTTTTTATTTATATGTTCTTACTATGTTATCTACCTATATATTCTTTAATGTACATGTTTCATTAGTTCAAATACAATATAATTCAATCTGAGCATCCAACTATGACTTTGAGGTAGGGTTGCAGTGTTCCTCTGATAGTAATTGAGCCACATGTCACCGACTAGTTGGGAGATGAGTCATACTTAAATGTAAAATAGTTTAGTGAGTATATTCACCTCCCACATCCCATGTGGACATCTCTACATCTATTGAGAATTAGATGATTCTGATGGGATAGGATGGTGATGCATATAAGTTGAGTGCACTTCACAAGTATCAATATTAGTTCTCACTAAGGCTATGAGGTGTGATTAACTCTCATTCCAAAAAATCATTAGATTAAGGAGGTTATTTTGTTGTTACAACCTTACCAGGAACCCACTAATCATATATTAGTCCTAGTATATATCCTTCTCCACAACAAAATGAGTCACTTCTAAACCATGATCATCTAGACCCATAATGTGGTGACTCTCCCATGGAAAAAGTTTGAGGACCACTTTCATGAGTAGTACTACCTAGATACGTTGAGGTATATATATATCTAGATATATTAGAGTGTCATAAGAATAAAATACTAGTTTCCTAGTACACTATGTCATTCATTGACCTCGTGATGTAATCCCTTGATCTGATTCATGAAGGATTACTACAAGTGTAGATGTTTTGGTGTAGCCTTTACAAAGAGATTTGAGCAGGTGATGTTCCTCTTTGTACCATCACCTAATCTATGGTTTTAGTGATGGATATGGTTATAATTTTTTTATAAAATTATTAAACAGTATCTGGATCTTGTGTTGGTTCCCTAGATTACCTCTTTTATAATAAATAGATTAAAATTTTCAGTCAGTAGTGAACGATTCATGTAGAGGTTTTATCCATCCAAGGGACTAGATCTTATATTATTGTGGAGTAAAAGTTCACATGGATTGTTATTTATTAACTAAACATGTATTATAGGGTATTTATGGAGTATATGTACTACTATGTCAGAGGTAGATTTGATATTAGGACATTTCCGAGGAATATAGGGTGGTTTTTAGGGACATAACATTGGAAGAGGTGTTGGTGGTGCACTGGGTGGAGTTAGAGGTGGAATTTACTATAATATACTTATACTATTTCCACACCTAGGTGGTCCATTATAGTGTCATGGTATTGGTATCTAGGGATGTATCTAGATGCAAGTGATAAAGATTTATGACAAGGCACCAACCACCATAATTGAAGGTATGATTTGTATCTACTATACACTTGTATGCATTCTTATTGTTATTGAAATGTTCCATAACATAGTTATTATATCCCTAGTTTATAATTTGAGTTCCTATTAGAGACTCTCTAACCTATATAGTTAGATACTCCAACTGTAAGCGATTAAATAGTGACCCACATCTACCAAAAATTCAATCCAACACTTAGAAAAGAGAGGTTCTCAAGGGAACTCATAGTGGTTTTTACTAAGACCTATATTTCCATCCTCCATATTGAATTTCAACACTTAGTTCATTATTGGATAGATAAATATCAAATATTAGTTCACTATCTAGTAGATGGATCAAGTATTTCTTTCATGGGTGAGTGGGACCTTCATTCTAGATGAGCATGGACTATGAATGGAAAGTTATAACCAATCACCCATTAATTAGTGATTTTTTCTCTAAGTATAGTGAATAATTTAGATGCTAATATTCATATAGATCTATAAGTGTACATGTATTTCTTCCCATAGGAGGAAACTGGATTTCCCCCTCAATAAGATATTGAATTCTATACCAATCTACACCCCGAGACAACTACGATATCTTATATGGATTATTGGATGGTCCTGACTGAGATTAGGTAGTTGAAGGTTCACTTATAAGAAATTATAGAGAAAGGGTTGATCACACCCAATGTCTAACCTTGGATGAATCTAATGTTATTTACCAACAAAGAGGATAGGATATTGAGTCTTTATATTTACTATCACTACCTAAATCAGGTGATAGCTAAAAAAATACCCTCTTCCAAGGATTTATGTCCTCTTCAATTTGTTTAAGGAGTAATGTGGTTCTTGAAGATAGATCTTAGGTCTAGATATCACCGGCTTCATTTTTGTAGGGTGTAAATATCAAATATGAAAGTTAGGCATCACTACAAACATAATGACTTTTTGGTGATGCCCTTTGGCATGATGTAACAATCCCGACTCCTGTAACAAGATTCAATATCTACTTTATTACATTGGCATAGATATAAGGGATAAAATACCAGAGGAATAATCTATTTAGTAGTTTTATATAACTAGATACAAACATGATACCCATTTTATATTTGGAATAGAATATAAAACATAGTAATAGAAAAAATTCCAGATCCGTGACCTCATTAAAATAATTCTTCTTCATATCATGTGGAATGGAAACAAAATAATGATGAGAAAAAATTCCCACTAAGGGTTATATACAATGTAATATATCATAAACCAATAAGGAATAATCAATATGGAAAGGTATATAATTGAAAACAAATTCCATTTAATAAATAACTTGACTATCATGTATAAATAAGTCATAATCAATATAGAACAGTTAATAACTGTATACACACGCATTTAATCAATATACTGATTCCAAAATTCATCCATGGATAATATCAATGAAATAATATAATGGATAATAATAACTTAATTTTCAATAAAGTAAATGTTTAACACTGGACATCATGATCTCAGACATAATTATCTCTATACTGTCAATAAATTTCTCTAAGAAAGTTTAAAACTATGTGTAAAAATCCGTTTAATTTTTCGAACTGATTTTTATCATCAGACCAATTTATGTATCGAGGGGATATATAATTCTAGGCCCACCCTTAATTGAATTTCCAAAGATTTCCTCATATATTAAATGAATGATTTAATTTTTGAACAATATTTCTTATCAACAGATATCCATATAGTGTAACGAATTAAGATTTATCAATATTTCCCAAGTTAATCAAATTACATTAAAAGTTAAAACTATATGAAAAAATAGTATAATTTTTAGGAAAAAATAATATACATGATATAATGAATATAGATATTTAATAGATATTTCATTACCAATTAAACATGATCATAATAAAGTGATTATCTCAAGAGAATGTTAACAAACACAAAATTAATCAATATATGAGAGGAAACCATTGGTTCATCGAAAATATAGGTTTTTGTGATAAAATCATGTCATTTTAAAGAATAAAGTGAATGGAAGTAAAATATTAAAATAATATTTCATATAATATTTCACATTATAAAACCATTGAAAATGTGTATAATAATCTATATTTCATAAAATGGCTATGGCAGTGGGAAGTTTGTTATCGCAATATACGTTAAAAAATTCCATTTTGGTTTTTTTGAAAACATAACCTCCAAAAAATATTTGAATTATTCCTTTTAAAAACATTTTTAAAATTTATGTATGTCTTAAAATTTCTTTAATAAATCATTTGAGTAAATAAAATTACTTTTTCCAAACAATTTTGGAAAACATGGACATAGAAGAAAAATATATTCTATTTAAAGAGAAATAAAATATGTTTTCCTTTTAAACATATATTTTATTTATTTAAGTACAAAAGAGAGGAAATTTTGGAACAAAATATAGTGAAACCTGATATATATATAGTGGATAAAAAATTTATTGGATCTTATGTAGGATAAATGATAAGATTCCTTCATTGAGAGTAAAATTAATCCCAAAAGAAATTGAGTTTATAAAATTGATTCTTACCACTTTGAAAACATTCAAATTGTAACCCATTAGCGGAATCAAATTGAATTGAAAAATTAAAAATAATTAATAAATATTTATTCAAATTAAATACATAAATGGGTAGTATATAGACCATATAAAAGTGAATAGGTTCATAATAACAATTATTTCTCAAAGGAATGGAAATTGATATGAAATTTCTTACCCCAAACATTCCATTAGTTAAATATGATTTAAAATCATGTATTATGGTTTTAAACAAATAATTAATTCATAAAATGACCATATTAATATTTATAATGTCAAATAAAATCTTCTTATAACATCTTACCCTCCATTCGTTAATAATATTTTATTATTAGTATTATTTCGGGTGTTAATTGTATTGTTTTCTCATGCGTGTTTTGTCATGAAATCTCAAATTAAAAGGTATAATATATAGTTACATCATATAAATAACTATATTAATGTTTTAAATATCATATTTAATCATTAAATACATTTTTATAACCATTATTTAATGCCGAACATGGACAATTAATCACATCGCTTCATGGATATAGTAGGTCATACGTACACCCGAGCAATGATATCATTCACTTAATAGGTGAAAGGTTAAGGAATTGGATGATATATTAATTAGAAAAAAATTAATATAATTTCATATGTATCACATATATTTTCTATTCCCATCATTATGACTATCCATGCGAGTTGGGTATGGAAGACAAATTATGTCAGTTAGTAAGGCGGTAGTCACCGTATACATGACCAATAGATTTGTTTCACATTTTGATGGATGAGGAGATGGATAAGTATAATTCCATAAACATAATAACAAATAATTATATGGAAGATATTGGTTTTATTATAATGTAATTATTAAGACATAATTGATGGTGGAAAATATAAGAAGTAAAAAAGAAAGAGCTTCATGAAGACAATTACCTTCACTTAGAAGAAGCTGCTTTAGATGTCTTATTAAGGACCCTATGTTTGGTATTTTTGAAAAAAAACACATCTATAACATTTATAATGATGTTTTTGAGATATTTTATTATTTTTGGTTAAAACTAATGTCTTGATATGTGTTAAGAAGTGAAGGGATAGAATTCCATTTTATAATTGAGGAGGAGTGACATTTTTGTGAATACCCAAAACTATTCAATTATGGGAATCCAATATCTCATAATTTGCCTAATAAATTGATAAATAATGTGTCTTAGAGATTATAATGTTGATACAATCCTTTAAAACTAAAAATATTTTTTTTTCAAACAATTAATTTCCTTTACAAATATTGTAACTCACTCTTATTATTTTAATTTTCACCATGGTAACTAGTTTTTAACATAGGAAATTCAGAAATGAAGACTAAAAATAAAATAATAATTATTATACAAATTTTAAATGATGAAAATAAAATTTATATTAAACTTACCAAATAAAAAATATATGTTTTTTTAAAATTAATTTTATCCCAAGCACATGTAATGTGAAAAACCTCTTTTTAACCTTAACCATGGTAATCAATTTTTACTCTTTTCATTAATAATTATGATAAAAAATTAAGTTTAAATTATTAAGAACTATTAATTATTTTTATTAAAAATATTTAATACATTTTATCAAATCAAAATACAAAAATTATAATAATTTATTTCAAAAACAAACCAATAAATCGTGTTGAAAAACAGTTTTTCAGAAAATGTATATTTCAAGCATAAATGATATTATATTAACTATATGATCAGTAATTCATAATTATATAGATTTAAATTAATATTTAAAGATATATAATATATATAATTAATTTAAATAATTCCTCATTAAATATTATTTTAATTAATTAAAATTTATTGACATTATGACTTTTTAAAAAAAAATAGTTTTCTAAAAAATAAAACAGTTTTCTAGAAAATACCACTTTACCTCCCAATTATAACATATTTATTTATATGAAATATATATTTAATAAATTCTTAATTATAAATACTATTAAACGTTATTAAAAATAAATTATGAATATTTAAATACTATATTTTTTATTATTCATATAAGCTTATTTAAAAGAGAAATTTTAAAAAATTCATTAAAGAATATTTTGACCAGGTAAGTTCAAAATAAATATTCATCCTATCAAATTATAAATTTTTTGACATGAAATAATAAAATTTTAATTTTTTTATAGTTTTATTAAAATATAATTTAACTTACTATATTTTAATCTTAGGTGTTACATTCTTCCTTCTTACAAAAATTTTATTCTCAAAACATTCATGGATATTATGCTATAAAAAAGTTATTCACTTTAATTCATAAAATCTTATGGTTCCAATGATTCTTCTTCTATTTGTATTATTTGACCAAATTGACATTACCATTTGAGTCATATGATTCCTCAAAACGTTCTCTACAGTATAAAAAATATAGATAGGCGCTTCATAATAATATGAAACATGTTCCAAATTCGTTTCTTCAAAGGTGAGAACTTGTGTGGGGTCTAGAATGTACTTACATAACAAATATATATAGACCACATAATATACTTTAGATATTTTTTGTGGTATTTCGAATTAGTAATCCATATATCTAATTCTTTCTAATTTTCAAAAGTTCCAATGTTCATAAGGCTTAGTTATCTCTTCTTAATGAAACTTATGACACCCTTCCATTGAGATATTTTAAAGAAATCATGATCCCCACTTGAAATTCCAAATCATCCCTCTGGTTATCAGAAATTTTTTTTCCCGCTTCAAGATGATTTAATATGATCCTGAATATTATTTACATTTGTCATTTTCTCTTCACAAATTTCTAGGCCTACATATTTACATTCAACAACTTCAAAAGAAAAAGTTATATTATGAAATCCCTTTCCACATATTTATTAATACAACACCAATTGAATATTTGAATGAAAAATATTATTATAAGAAAAATATTCTAAAGGTAAATACTGAACCCACATACCTTGAAAGTCAACTGATCATGACCTCAACATGTCTTCCAGTTTTTTAATTGTCCTTTATAACTGTCCATTAGTTTGAGAATGGTAGGTTCTGCTAAAATGAAGCATAATATCACGATAATTATAAATAATCTTATAGAATTTAAATGTAAAATTGGGATCATGATCAAGAACAATTGAAATAGGAGCACTGTGAAGTCATACAAATTCATTAATATAGAGAGTTTAGAGGCTCTCAAGAGGTAAATCTTCACTTACAATGTGGAAATGTATAGATTTGGTTAGGAGATAAAACATAACCCATATTAAATCATTCTTTATAGGAGTTTTGGGTAGTTATATGGTAAAGTCTATAGTAATGTCATCCCATTATCACACAGGAATTGGAAGAGGTTGCATAAATCATCTAGGATATTGTCTCTCAACCTTCACCTACTGGAAACCTGATAATCTTGATACATAATTAGAAATTTCCCACATCATGTTATCTTACAAAAAATGTTCCCTAAAATACCTATACATATTGGTGCTACCAGAGTATATAGAGAAATTTGAGCTATAAGCATCATCCAACAATTCGATTTTTATATCAGCTATAGATAGAGAACATAATCTCTTTCCAAATTTTAGGATTTATTTTTAAAAAATGAATTATTCCAACTTACCATCATTAAAATATGTATTTTTTATGTAAAATTATCATCATCAGATTGGAAACTTTTCATCTTTTCCAATAAATATATTTTTTTAAATCATTTAAAAACGGAGTGACGTGTCACCATCCTTAATCATTTATATATCCATATTTATTAAATACATGAGCATAAGAACCCACTCAATCATAATTTGTGTTATTACTCCATGATCTTTCCTTCTCAATGCATCCACTACCTTATTTTAATTCATTGGGTGGTAGTGTATTTAGAAATCATAATCCTCGAGTAGCTCGGGCCATCGTCTTTTCCTCATTTTGATCTCTTTTTGTGAAAAGATTTATTTTAGGCTCTTATGTTTAATGTATATCACTAATATTTTACCATGGAGATACTATCTCCATATATTCAAAGAAAAGATTATAGATACCAACTCTAGATCATGGGTTGGATAGTTCTATTCAGAAGTATTTAATTGACTTGATGAATATACAATAACGTTGTAATTTTTCAAAAGGAAACAACCAATATCCTTATTTGACATATCACTATATATCACAAACCCATTACATTATAATGGTAAAGTCACAATTAGATCATTGTCCATTTTCCTCTTAAATTATTCAAAACATTTTTCACATTACTTTTTCCATATGAACTTAATCCCAGTAAGTGTAAGCTAGGTTAATGAGTAATCCAATCGGGAAAAATTATGATTGAATTGATAATAGTAACGAGCCAAACCAATAAGACTATATAACTCAGTTATGTTCATTGGTGTAGTCCATTCTTCAAATTCTATAGTTTTATTAGGATCATCTGAGATTATATCCATGGAGACATTATGAACATGAAAGGAAAATTCTTAAATAAAAAAATCACACTTATGAAATTTACTATATAACTATTTCCTTATAAGAGTCTCAAGAATGATTCAAAATTGGTTCTCATGGACCTTATATCTCTTATAATGCACCAATATATCAATAATTAATACCTCCCTAAAACTGTCAAGATATTATGTGAATGCTCTGTTCATTTTTTTTTGAGATTTCACCCCATTACTTTTTTTGGGGGTAATGCCTCGGTCAAAGACCAAAGCACCATTTATTAATAAAAGTAACAAAAGTTTACATGAAATGAAAGGAAGGAATTTTATTACAATATCTTTCAAAGAGGTGGAGAAAATCAGCTGGCAGCGCATCCAGCCAAGTCATGTTATGGTGGACACCTTTATTGGCAAGGGCATCAGCGACCGCATTTGCTTCACGGAAGACATGTGTAGCAATGTAGTCGATCTCCTGAAGCGAATTCAAGCAGTTCATCCAACGCATAGTAAGCGGCCAGGCTAGATGAATAACTCCATTCCAAATAGCTTGAACAATGGTGGTAGAATCACTTTCAATCCACAGTTTACGCCAACCTCTTTGTAGCGCAAAGTCAACAGCATTGATGACTCCAAGCATCTCCGCTTCAATGGAAGAGGCGATCCCACACCCACCTTAACAGCAACCATGACAATTGGCATCAAAGTCTCTGAAAATGGCCCCACAACTGGAAGGTCCAGGATTGCCTTTTGAGGCGCCGTCGACATTCACTTTAATCCAACCCGGCATCGGAGGTTTCCAGAATACTTCAAAGGGTTTCTTGATCTTCGGGAAAATACCCGGGACACGGATACGTCTGAGGATCTCGAAGTCTCCAATATGATTGCTACAACAATCTTTTTGAATTGATGCAGCTTCATGAATCACAATGAGAATTCGAGCTTTTCCTGCATTGAGACTGAAAGAGTGATCTCTATTAAGTTGATTAAATAATTCATCAATGCAGGGTAGAGGATAATTGTTCTTTATCGTAATAGCATTGATTTACCAACAATCAATTAATAGCCTCATTGATTTATCTTTATTATATATTAGGTTCTAAGGGGTATAAATACATTCAAACACACACACAAACCACACCTACAAGCCAAAGAGGCTAGTCCTAGCCCCCCAAGGGGATAACCCACCCATTAAGCCTCATTTATTTACTACATGGCCCGTAGGCCCAATGGGAATAAGGCCCATGACATGGCATGAAATACCAGTATAGAATCTTCCTACCTACATCACCACCTACCAACATCATGCCTATGTCATCACCTACCTGCGTCGTTATATGTGTCACTACCTAGATAGTACTACAATAGTACCTGTATTCCTTATCACACAACTCCTCTCACTGTTTATTCAACTACATTAAATCCACAATGATAATTCTATAAATATTTTTGATATAGGTATTTCATCATAGATTAAATCAATTGAAAACTCAAATTCACACTCTGGTGGGTGTCTAGGTAATTATTTTAAAATCACATCAATATACTATTGTACAATATGTACATAATCAATTTGAAGATTACCGTTTACATCTATAAATTGTGTTTTTTCTTCTTCCCCAATAACCACATATAAAAATGCTACTAGCAGTGGATGTTTACATGACTTAGATAATGAAGTCTCCACTCTAAAGATAAGCAATTCATTATCTTCATCATGAATTGTAATTTCATTCTCCTTTATATAAATCTTTTCATTATATTTTTAATTCCATCCCATAACAATGATAATATTAATTTCAATTATAAGTATGATAGTAAATTCAATTAATATAGAATGTTTGTGTGTCATAATGGGGATAACCTAATACATACTTTCTATAGTGAGACCTACGCGAGAAGTTATGACTTGAAACACTCTTCTTAATGTTATAGGGAAATATATAATTTTCTTGGGAAACATGGAAGATATAAAAGACTGAAAGTATCTAAAATCAAGTAAATCACTAGTTGAATTTGATTCTATGATTAAATTACCAATAACCACATCATTGGGTACTTCCACCTATTTTTTTTGAGCACATAAGGTTGAAACATTTCTCATGTCTTATTCTTTGAAATATTCCCTTTGCACTTGGGATATTTGTACTGTCCCGGAAATTCCATGTAATTTTTTTAATTATATAAAATTATTTCGAGACCGCTAAATCTGACGGTGCACAATTCTCGAGGCCCGGAGTGCCAGAAATGATCCGTCAAAGTTTGGTTATGTTTTAATTAGCGGGCGTAAGCAGTTTTCCAGAAAAATTTGAATAAATATTAAACTGCAACTCAGATAAAAAATCTGAGGAAACTATTGAATTTAGGATGGTGGGTTTACCCAAGGAACGGCTTAAGTTTAGTTGTCATGGGCCTCCTGTGAGAAAACCAAAAAATTGTATAATCGTGAATAGAATAATTAAATAAATTATTTTATTTTTCAAATTCTTATAACTCACAAGAGGTAACTCGGATTGAAAATCCAAGACCACCACTGAACTCATGAGGGTATAATCTCTTTAATAAGATAATAACATTGGTCGGCGCGGGCCACCAGTGAAAGTTATTTTTTGTCCGTAAATAAAATAATCATGTGAAAATTATTTTATTGTAAAATTCATATCTTCTAAACGGTAACTCTAATTAAAAATCCCAGAGTACCATTGGGTTCATTGGGGTTTTTTTTACTTAGGAATATCCTAACCTTGACTGGTGGGGGTCAAGGAAGATTGTTATAAGTTTTATGAACTTTTTTTCGGGTACGTTTAGTAAATGCGTGAGCGGTGTTATATAACTTTTGAACTGATGCCCAGAATTGAAATTTGAGGGCACTGTTGAACTCACAACGCTGATATTAGCTTAAAGAGACTTTCAAATCAATGACAGTTGGTCGAGGGTGAAAGTTAGTTTTTTTGTTTTTCATGTAAGAATAAAATAAAATAAAAATGTTTAAAATTTTTATTTTTTGAAACCTCTCATGTGGTTGTTATAAAGGTGGGGACCACATGAACTAAAACCTCCCTCATGTGTGTTATCGAGGTGGGGACCACCAAGCCTAAAACCCCCATTTTGAATTCCTAAAGGTGGATACCACCCGAACTGTCTTAATGGGAGAAACCATTTGAACTCCCTCATTAATGAAGAGTTAACCCATGGACTCCCTCTAACTTTAATTATGCCAACACATTTCATTTAATTGAGTTAATTAACTGAGCCAATTAATTATGCCCACATGCCAACATAATTAATGTACACAATTTAAATTATATTGGAACCTCTTTCCGTTGAGAGGATTTGGTTGGTGAAGGAGAATGGGAGAGCTTGGGGAACTTCTCTCCAACGAAAAACAACCTACATCGAAGGGAAATTATCTGATGAATAGACGAACGAGCTCGGGATTGGAGGCGTGTATCCAACACAAAGAACGTCGACATCTTGGAATTCTTTTTCACGTCAAAATCGACGAACATGAGGTAGGGTGGTTGTTTTAATTTCCCCCCTTACCCATTATTGATGACTCTTCGTAATTCAAGAAGGAATCATAGCCACTTGCTACCGCTATAAAGTGGAGAGTGCGGGCCCAATGAACATGGCCCCACCTCTTAGCAATTCTTGTGATTATTTGTTGTGTTATTAGAAATAAGGTAACATCACCACCATGCCGCCCAACGTAAGAGAACCATGGCTTGTGTCACGGTGGTTAAGGAAGGACGAATAACCGAATTGGCCGCCGGCAAAGGTGTGGTGCACGACCGTGCCACGCGAAGAGGAAGGTTGACCATCCAACCAGCTACGTCGGACCACCGCACTTCGGCCACCCTGATGCATTGTGGCCCACCCGCCGCACCGTGGCCCCGGCGCCACACCGTGGACCACGTGCCACCCCGCGGTCCCCCGAGACGCACCACGATTCCCCCGCCACCCCGCGGTCCCCCGCGTCGCACCGCAGCCCTTGCGCCACCCCGTGGACCCCCGCAGTTCATCACAGCCCTCGCACCGCCCCGCGGACCCTGCGCCGCACCGTGTCCACCCCACCACCAGGATGATCCACCCAGCTTTGGTCGGGCCGTTCCCAGCGGGCCCGATCGGTCCGACCGGGTCGGACCAGACCCGGATGAGCTTCAACCCATTTCAGCTCTTTTGGCCATAACTTTGGCACCGAGTGTCCATTTGATAAACTGTCTGCATTTATGGAAGCCTTGGAGTGAGATTTTCTATTTGGTATTCCCCACTAGAGATTTGGATAAATTTGAGGAATGGTTGGATTGGATTGAGAACGAATCCAACTGGGCCCTCATGACTAAAAGATAATAACTTACAGACCGAGCGTCCGTTTGATGAACCGTCTATTGCATTGAGACCCCTATGACATGGTGGTAAATTGGGATACTTCTTTATGGGACTTCATGGTAGTGGGAGTATCAACTAGTGGCTTGAGGAGCGGACCCTCACAGAGATGAGAAAACTTAGTGTAGGAATCTTGTAGATGGCTATGACTACATACTAACTATGTACTAGGATCCTGTGTGGGTATGGCGATGTACTATGTGGGTATGACGATGTATTGATGATGTATAAGGATACTGTGTAGGTTTGATGATGTACTGACGATGTAGTAGGATCTTGTGTGGGCCTGATGACGTACTGAAGATGTACTGGGATCCTGTGTGTGTATGATGATGTACTAACGATGTACTAGGATCCTGTGTGGGTCTGAAGACGTACTGATGATGTACTAGGATCCTACATGGGTCTAATGATGTACTGACGATGTAAAAGGATCCTGTGTGGGTCTGACGACATACTGGCAGTGTACTAGGATCCTTTGTGGGTCTGATGACGTACTGACGATGTACTAGGATCCTGTGTGGGTCTGACGATGTACTAGGATCCTGTGTGGGTCTGATGAGTTACTAGTATCCTGTGTGGGTCTGACGATGTACTACGATCCTCTATGGGTCTGATGATGATTTAGGATCCTTCTTGGGTCTTCCTCTTAACATAGTAAGATGATTCCATAGTTACATCTAATCATCTTTACTACTATAACCAAGATATACCTGGTGTGAGTTGAGTTTGTACCTATGTGGTACTTTCATTAGTGGTAACACCTTCATGGTATTCATCTGTGTGGCGTACCTGTGTGGTACTTACCTTCATGGTACTCCTTCCTTTGTGGAATAGTTGAGCTTGGGATTTTGAGTTGGACTATGTATTTCCTCATGATTGAGATGGGAATATTTTATAACTTAGGTATATGTATAGGCATATACCTAAGTAGGGTTGTCAGTTGATTTCATGCTTTGTGGTTTATCCTTTGTGGATTTTGTGAGACCTTGAAGGTCTTGAGGTCCCTACTGAGTATCGTTATACTCACCTCTACATGTACTACCACAAAAATAGTTTTTCCCAGCACCCCCCCTTTATCAGTGCTAACAAAAAAGTGCTAATAAGGGGGGGGGGGCATTATCAACGCTCAAAAAAGCACTGATAAAGGGTGCCTTTATCAGTGCTAAAAAAAGCGCTGATAAAAGTACCCCTTTATCAGTGCTTTTTTTAGCGCTGATAAAGGTCCCCCCCTTTATCATCGCTTTTTTTAGAACTGATAAAGGGACCACCTTTATCAGCGCTTGTTTAGTAGCGCTGATAAAGGGTCGAATTCAAAAAAAAATTAAAATAAATATATTAATATATAAATATAGTTATATTGATATAGATATAATATATAATTTTTAAATATATTTTAGATAAGTATAAATGTACATTAACCCTTAATATACTTAATATATAAGATATTTAGTGAAAATGGCTTCTTAAAAAATTTAAAAATATTTTTAATTAATAATTTTCTAATTATTATGGAGTAGTAGTCATTTAATAACAATTTGAAGACTAAAAAAATTAAAAAAATTAAAAAAAGATCCAAAATAAGTTGAAAACGCAACTCAAACTTCAAACAACCATAACTTTTGATCCGTGTGTCCGTTTGAGCTCACCACATATCAAATTGAAGCCTGCGACGAGATCTACGTCGCTATGACCGGGGGCACCCCGGTGAAGCATTTTTTGAGGCCAAAAGAGGCCCAGAAAGCCTCCGAAACTGAGTTTTTAGTCGGGGTACCAAGATTGTTTTAACATTTTGTGGGTTTTCAGCCTCGTTTGAGGGGTTATTATTGGCTTATTTGGTGGGGACTGAATTTATTCTAAGTTATTACATTCATATTGATAATATGTCTTTGAAATTTTATCATTTTTTATAATGTACTGCTAGTTATAATCAAATATATAACTATATGTACATATTTTTTATATATTCACACCTAAAAATTAAAATTTCAAAATAAATAATTAAACATATTTACATATAAAATATACTATCTCTATCTAAATAATAACTAATATCCATTTTATTTAAGATACCAATATATGAATATTTATATAACTAGATATATGTATATTAATATAAATATATATTACTATACGAATAAATATAACTAAATATATATATATATATATATAAATAGAGATATATATTAATATAACTATATATAGATATATTAATATAACTATATATATATATATTAATATAAATATATATTACTATACGAATAAATATAACTATATATATAAATAGAGATATATATTAATATAACTATATATATATATATTAATATCACTATATATATTAATATAACTATATATATATTAATATAACTATATAGATATTAATATAACTATATATATATATATATTAATATAACTATATATATATATATTAATATAACTATATATATATTAATATAACTATATATATATACATATTAATAAAAATATATATTACTATACGAATAAATATAACTATATATATATAGAGACATCATGAAATAGAAAACAAATCAAAATAGAGCAGTGGTAAGGGCTTAGGCGCGCAGGGGGGTGGTCTCGAGTTCAAAACCTGCTGGAGGCAGAGGCGCGCGCATGGGGGTGGATGTTGGGGGCTAGCGCTGATAAATGGTGGAGGGGGTGCGTGTGGGCGCTGGAGGGGCTAAAAAGCATTGTTAAAAGGGGGGATCAAGCGCTATAAAATCCCCCCCACTATTGACATGATTTTTTTAATTTTTTGTAATTTTTTTGTAATTTTTGTAATTTTTTTAGTTTTTTTAATTTTTTATAACATTTATCAGCACTTTTTTAAAAGCGCTGATAAACGGGTCCTTTATCAGCGCTAAAACGAAAGCGCTGATAAATGAAGTGCTAATATAGGACCCCTTTATCAGTGCTAAAAAAGTGCTGATAATGAGGTACTTTTATCAGTGCTTTTTTTAGCGCTGATAAAAGGGGTCTTTATCAACACTTTTTTTGAGCGCTGATAAAGGGGACCCCCCCCATTATCTTCGCCAGCTTTAACATCGCTTTTCCTAGAACTGTTAAAGGCACTTTTTAGCGCTGATAAAGGGCGTATTTGTAGTAGTGATGGGATATCCACCTTGTTGTGTTTGGTGTAGACGACAGACAATATTGACTGAGAATGAGGGTACCCGGACTGGATGGTGCCTGGAGGTGGACCATACGGCGTGTCGGTGCGCAGAGGAGACAACCAGACATGGAGTGCTGAGGAGGTGATCTGTACCTACCATTTAGGTAGGAACCTCAAAGGATGAACTAGTAGCTGTATTTCTCTTCCTTCAATTGTATTGTATTTTTGTTGTACTTGTACCTTTATTGTTGGGCTTGTATTCCGGCCCCTCTTATTTTCAGTAGTCTTTTTTCTATACAGTTTTACTTGTGTTCGTATCTCATTAGGTGCTTGGTTGTGTGTGTTTACAGGTTATAAAGGCAATTACTTCCTTGTTCTAGGGAATACACCTTTCGGTGCTAGTCACCAGCCCCAAGCCTATGGTAGGAGGGCTTGGGGTAGTTACGGCATGAGCCCCGGGGGACGGGTCTTGACAAATTGGTATCAGTGGGATCTGTTCTACCATAGAATATTAGACTTAGATCTTTTTAACGGTAATAATGTTAAGTGTAGTGAGTGTTGTTATCAGTTTAGGGAATCCAATGTTGGTGCGGTAGCCAACGTATCCATACATCAGGACCCTGAATTCTGATTTTCAACTCCACGCATGAAAACACTGATTGCGTGTGTTTTTGAAAAGTTTTCTTTTTGATTTCTTTAAGTCATCTCACCAGGTATAACTTAATGACAATGGTGCACCTATTATTTATCAGGATTCCACTACGTAGATAACCATATAGGATTCCTGAGACAGTTCATGATGAAGGCCACCGAGCGACGAGGCTCCAGTGTAGGGCCTTCTTACATTATTGGCACCTTCAGGTGGTATACCAGCAGCAACACCACC
The DNA here is from genome assembly GCA_963277665.1 of Viscum album. Classification (NCBI taxonomy): domain Eukaryota; kingdom Viridiplantae; phylum Streptophyta; class Magnoliopsida; order Santalales; family Viscaceae; genus Viscum; species Viscum album. The sequence continues at coordinate 2,052,609,805 of OY728140.1, forward strand.
TATTTGGAAGTAGTTACCGCTAGACACACTGTAGGATGGTGCATGCCAAATGAGCATATTTCATGAGTTCCAGTAGTAGAGGCCTCCGAGGTTTCAAGGAGAGACAATTTCCCATGCAGCTAAGGGCTAGCTGGAGGTGTTTGTTAGAGTTTTCCACCTAGTTAAGACACCAGTAGAGTAGATGGTGATCTTATCTACTAGTATTTTTTAGTGAGTGACCATGAGGATGGTACACATAGTGATGAGGCTTCTGTATGTGGAACATTACATGAGATAGTACCTTTGGGTAGTGTGTCAGCTATGTCACTTCCCATTGGTCAGCGGTTACAACTGGCGGTTCTGGTAGAGGACACATATAGGCTTAGTGCCTTGTGTGTGATTCAGAATTAGATACCCCTTAGGTTCCTAAGTTAGCTCGACTCATAGGCGACTGAGGAATGGCTTGAGGAGGTGGCTTATAGTTTTATAGAGCTTCTACAGCTTTAGAAGGATGACATGTCAGTAGCTGATTATTCATCAAGGCATACTGATTATTCCTGGTACTTGATGAATACGATACGATCAGTGCTTCAGGGAACATATTTTTGAGCACAATGTGTTTAAGGTCAACTGAGCCAGCACTATTCCTTTATGCATTCCTACTTATTATGGGGTGATAGAGAGTACCTTTGTGGTTGAATATTCTTTGGCTGAGTGGATACAACCAGTGAATTTTAGTAGTGGGAAAACAAGAAATTGGTGACATTCTTAGAGACATGGGCATGTAAAAATATTTCAGTAAGTATAAGTGTGAGGGAAAGATGAATCTATAGGGCTGCAGATGTTGAAGCAGAGTTGGGGGAGCAACATAAGGTGGTGTACATTTCTACATGTTACAACCACCCCTTGTTGTGGTCCCCGCCACCTTAGGGATCTAGAGGATAGGGGAAGAGAGTGGTTGCATGCGGTCAAGGAGTGCAACCCAAGGGCTCTAATAATGATTCGAGGTACGTTCTATGTCTACTACTAGCTTCCATATCGATTTATATAGGCACCGATCATTCCTTCCCTCCTCGAATCTTGTCCAAGACCTATAGTTTCCAGTTAAACCGTTGAATTGACCCTTATGTCTAGAGATACCTTTGAGAGGAGTCTTGATAATCACACTTATGACGACGTTGTGATATGATCATTGAGGAAAGAGTTTCTGTGGGAACCTCTTTGTGGCATCCTCGAGGCCTTATGATGTTAGTTTGGGTATGGACTGGGCATCCACAGTTCATAATTAGATTGACTGTATTACGAAAAAAAGATTTTTGTTTATCTACAATGTTGGGATCATGTTTTTCTTAGTTGGAAAAAAGGAAACCCAGGTAGCACGGGATAAACACATGCATAGTAGGGTGCAACTGATCACTCTTGAGTCGGCCAGCCTTACCCTCATGGTGGTAGGAGTTTTGAGTTTTCAGTTCCCACTGGGAGTGGCTAGAGTTTCTCTAGGACTATGAATTTGAGATAGTCTATACTCCTGGGAAGGGGAACGTGGTAGTAGATGCACTAAGCAGGAGGTCTGACCAGCAGTTGCTGAGTGAGGCAACATAATAGCTAACTTCTTTACATATATCCTTCATGGATTGAGATGGAGTAGCTTATCCTCAGTCTCTTAAAATCACTCCGCTGCTTCTTCAACGAGTCAGGGAGGCGTAGGGTGGGGACACTGACGGCGAGGCTCTACATGCTCAGATATCCATAGGACAGGCACCTGATGGATTTTATGAAGGTGGGGATCACATCATCATCTTCAAAGGACGTACTATGGTACCAGTGTCGATACACGGGGATGTGTTTAGGGAGTTCCATACGTCCCATCTAGAGGTACATCCAGAAGTGTAGAAGATTTATCAGGACCTCCGACATCAGCACTAGTGGCCGGGAATGAAGAAAGTAGTAATATAGTTTGTCTCTTGGTGCATCACTTGTCAGGAGTTACATCTAATCATATTTATTACTGTAACCAAGATATACCTATTGTGAGATGAGTCCTTACCTGTGTAGTACATTCCTTTGTGGTAATACCTTGGTGGTATTCATCTGTGTGGCGTACCTATCTGGTACTTACCTTCATGGTACTTATCCCTTTATGAAACAGTTGAGCTTGGGATTTTGAGCTGGACTCTGTGTTTCCTCATGATTGAGATGTGCATACATGATAACTTAGGTATATGTATGGGCATATACCTAAGTAGGGTTTTCAGTTGATTTCATGATTTGTGGTTTATCCTTTGTGGATTTTGTGAGACCTTGAGGGTCTCGGGGTCCCTGCTGAGTATTGGTATACTCACCCCTACACAAGTTATGCATGCACCTTGTTGTGTTTGGTGTAGAAAACGAACAACGCTGACTGAGGATGAGGGTACCAGGAATAGATGGTGCCCGGAGGTGGACCATATGGCGTGTCGGTATGTAGAGGATATGGGAAGACGTGGAGTGATGAGGAGACGATCTGTAACAACCCTTCAGGTAGGAACCTCGGAGGATGACCCAATAGCTATCTTTCTCTTCCTTCAGTTGTACTTGTACCTTTACTATTGGGCTTGTATTTGGGCCCCTCTTACTTTCAAAACTCTTTTTTTTCTATAGTTTTACTTGTTTTCGTATCTCGTAGTGTTCTTGGTTGAGTGTGTTTACAGGTTATAAAGGCAATTCCTTCTTGGTTCTAGGGAATACACCTTTTGGTGCTAGTCGTTATCCCTTGGCCTATAGAAGGTGGGCTTGAGGTTGTTACAACACAGGCCCCAGGGGACGGGTTGTGACAATATTGGTTTGAATAATACCCCTTTTCTTTAGACATAAATAACTATATAGAAACAATATCTTTATTTCCCATACATTAGTGAGATAAATAAACCTTGTCACTATACTTGTAACAGACTCCCATTCCTTTCAAAAAGTTTCCAAGATTTTCTTTCCACAATTTTCAATTAAAGGAAATTGATTTATCTTATTTATATTATTTGAAACATTCCCTTTTTCTTGATGTTCAGATGACATATTTTTCTATTTATTCACCTCAAATAAATATAATATTGAGAATTACTTCTCTGTTTTGATAAAGTATAAACCTATTTCATCATATGATGATTTTTTTGAAACCAGTGCCCTTCAAAGACTTGGATAAATCCTCTAAATGAAATGGTAAATCCTTCATTATATATTGTGTATATAATCAATATCTTACTTGGATAACCTTGTAACAATATCCACATACTCTATAAAATGTTATTCTTATTTTTTATTTAAGCTAAGGAAGTTTATCTTTATTTCAGTTCATTAATCATGAGGGAAATATTTATTAAAGACCATTGCTTTAAAACTTCTCCATTACATGTGTTCTATTTAATCTTACTCCCAATTATTATATATTAAAAACCAACATTAAGTAGCATAGAATTTATGAGAATACATTACAAGTGTAACCTTTTTCCTTCCATCACATCCAAAGGCCACAAATATCTTTTCAAGGGACTTAATACATTTCTCAGCTATCACTGGATTAGTAGTCCCACTAAATGATTGGGGATTCTATTACATGAAGTGATCCCACAATGGAGAATCACATTATAGAAGGTATATACATTTAGGAAAGGTTATTCATCATAACTTGAGTAAGCTACCATAATATATCCATGATCTACCTAGATCTAACACAAGCTGTATTGCCTTACTTAGTAGGGAAATTTCTACATTAACAATGAGTTTTGATACCATTATTTATTCCAGGAACAATTTCTATAAAATGGATTATACTAAAATAGTTTATAAAATTATGAATTTTTAAATAATAGTGTATAAGTATAAATTTTAATGCAACACATAACATAAATCTACAATTTATGCATTGTTAATCTAAAAATCATAAACTTTGTTTCTTTGAGAATATCATTAAATCATAAAAATATTTTAAAACCATTCATAATGGTTTATAAAGAAAATGTGAATTATCCTAAGAATATCCCCCAATAGTGTAAACATAAGTGTGTATTAAGGTCTATTTTTATGCACTATGTGATTATTGAGTGAAATATCAATATGCCCTTTTTGGAATTTTTACCCCTATATACAACTATTCCAAAATCACATCCACTTAAAGTATCCATATAGATATGTTTTTCTATGAAAAAACACATAATATTTTTCCTTAATAAAACTTTAGGATATTATTCTATATTTATAAACAATGTCCAACATTTGTTTATATTTCCTAATCTATGTTTTCCTTATTTTAGTTCCCATGGTTTCTACTAAACAACCTATGATACCAACTGTAGGAACCTTGACTCTAATAACCTAGATCTTCTGTTTAATTTATTACATTAATATAGATACAAGGGGTCAAATACTGAATGACTGATCAATTTAGTAGTTTTGGATAACCATATATATTTTTGATACCCATTTTACATTTGGGATAGAGTATAAAACATGATAATGTAAAATATTCACCATATTTTAACTCATTCAAATAATTATTCTTTATATCATGTGGAAAAGAAACAAAATAAGGCTAAGATAAAATTTCTAGTAAGGGTTACATATTGTGGATGATATCATAAATAAATAAGGAATAATAAATATGGAAAGGTAAATAATATAACATACATTCCATTTAATCAATAACTTCGCTATCATGATTAGAGAAGTCATAATAAATATATAAAGGTAATACATTGAACACACATACCATTTAATAAATATATTGAGCCGAAAATGCATCCATGGATAATATAAATCTAATTGTATTTAGGATAATAATAGCTAAATTATAAAAGAATTAAATGATTAATATTGTATTCCATTATCTCAGACATCATGATATCTATACCATCAATACCTTACACAAATAAAATTTAAAACTATGGGTAAAAACCCATTTAATTTAGAGAAATTATTTATCTCTTGAAACCCAATGATACATTAAGGGGATATGTAATTTTATGGCACACCCTTTACTAAATTTCTAATGAATTCCTCTAATATTTAATGATTTATTTAATTCATGAACAATATTCATTATAAAAAAATATCTGTATTGAGTAAAGAACAAGAATTTATAAATATTTCCATAGTTAATCAAATAAAATTCAAATTAAACACTATATTTAAAAGTAGTATATGGGTTAGGTAAAAATAATACCCATTAATAAAATAATATAGATATTTAATATAAATTTATTTTATAATGAAAAATGATCACAATAAAGTGATTGTATGAAGATAAATCTAGTAATCACGAAATTAATCAAGAGATGATAGGTGACCATCAGATCATTAGGAATATACGATTTTATAATAAAATCATGTTCTTTGAAAGAATAAAGTGAAAAAAAGTGAAAAATTAAAATAATATTTCATAAACTAATTTTCTTTTGAAAACCATTTAAAACATGTAGAAGAAGCTACATTATGTAAAATTATTATACTGGCGGGGAATCCCATTATCGCCTTTTATGTTAAAAAAACATTCCATTTAATTTTTTTGTAAAAAAAAACCATTAAAAAATAGCATAATGATTCCTTTAAAACCCATTTTAAAATTTAAGGATAAATAAATATTTCATTAATAAATATTTTGAGTAAATAAAAGTATTTTTTTAAAACAATTTTGGAAAACATGGTCATAGAATAAAAATTTATCTTATTTAAAGAGAAATAAAATTAGTTTTTCTTTTAAACTTTTATTTTCTAGAATAAATTTAAAAAGTGTGAAAAATTTGGAACAAAATATACTAACTCCATAAATATCCAATAGATAAGAAAGTTATTTTATCTTATTAATGATAAATGATGTGATTTCTTTAATAATAGTAAAAGTAATCACAAAAGAAAGAGGGATTTTATAATAGATTCTTAACACTTTGGTAACATTCAAATTATAAACTTTTAAAAGAATAATATTGAATTAAAACATTAAAAATTATTAATAAATATTTTTATGTTCAATAACTCAAATTTTCAGTATATAGACCACATAAAATTTAATAGCTTCATAATAACCAATATGTCTCAATGGAATAGAAACTGAGATGAAATCCATTACATCACACTTCTATTTAGTTGAAAATTATTTATCCCAATATATAATAGTTTTAAAAATGTAATTAATTTTTAAAATAAATATATTAATATTTATAATATCATATATGTTCCTCTTATAACATCTTATCATCTATTCATTAATAATATTTTACAATTACTATTATTTTAGGTGTCAATTTCCTTGTTTTCTCATGCATGTTTTATCATGCAAGTTAAAGATATTGTGTATAGGATATAGTTACATCATATATATAATTATATTAATTTTATAAATATAAAACTTAATCATTAAATTCATTATTATAACAATTCTTGAAATTTAGAAATGGAAAATGAATCACATCGCTTCGTGGAGATGGTAGGTCCTGCATACATACGATCAACAATATCATTCAGTTAATGGGGGATAGTGAAATTAATTTAATGATATATTAATTTATGAGAATTAATATCATGTCATATATATTATAAATATTCATTATTTTGGTCATTATAACTATCCATGGGATTTGGTGATGGAAAAAAATCTTATCAGTTCGTGAGGTGGTAGTCTTCCATACACACAAGCGATGAATTTTGTTCCCATTTAATGAAAAATGAGATGATGAATTATTATTTCATAAAAATAATTACATATAAATATATTTTATATAATTATGTTATTATATTTTAATAGTTAATACATTATTAAAGTTGAAAAAAATCAGAAGTAAAAAAAAACGAGTTTAGTGAGGATAATTACCTTCGCTTAGAAGAAGACCCTATGGATCACTTATTAAGGACTATAGGGTTAGTATTTATGGAATAAAAAAACCTCTATAACATGTATAAGGATTTTTTGGGGAGATTTTGGAAGGTTTTTGTTGATCCAAATGGCTTTATTGGCATGAAGAAGTGAGGGGAGAGACTTCCCTTTTATAATTGTGGAAGAATGGAATTTTTGTATATACCAAAAAATATTCAATAATGGGAAGTATCTCTTACCCAAAGTGAATAAAACATTTATAAATAAAAATTATAAGGCTTATCCACACCTCCCAAATTAAAAGGAAACATTTTTTTAAACATGTTATTTTTTTACCTCTAACGTTACTCACTTTTACCCTTTTAGTTTTCGTCACGGTAACTTGATTTTAACCGTTGTGATTTATCAATTAATGATAAAAATAAAATGAAAATTATTAGATAATTTTGAAATACTAATTATAAATATTAAATCCATATAATAAAATAAAAATTATAGGTGTGTGGAAAATTAATTTTCACACAAGCGCATGCAACGCGCAAAACCTCTTTTTAACATTAACCATGGAAATTATATTTTACTATTTTTATTATTCATTATGAAAAAAATTAAGTTCAAATTATTAAATATTAATAATTATTCTTATTAAAAACATTGAATCCATTTTTTCAAATTAAAAAACAAAATTGGTAGAATTTAGTTTAAAATCAAACCCGTAAATCGTGACTAAAAACAGGTTTTCAAGAAATGCATTTTTTTCAAGAATAAGATGATATCATTTGAACTATATGACTAGTAATAATAATTATATGTATTTAAATTCATATATTTATATGTATAATATATTAATTTCATTTAAAACATTCATCATGAAATATTATTTTGTTTAATTAAAATGGATAGACATCATGCCTTTTTAAACAAAGACAATTTTATGAAAAAATCAGTTTTTTGAAAAATACCCCTTTTTATGTTCAAATGATCTTATATTTATTTATATAATATTTATATGTAATAAATTATTAATTATAAATAATATTACATATTATTATAAATAATAATAGGAATATTTAAATACAAATTTTTCGATTATTTATTAAATTTTATTTCTAAAGGAAAATTTAAAAATTTCATTCTAGGCCTATTCTGACCAAGTAACTTCAAAACCAATATTCATACTATAAAATAATAATTTTTGATCCAGGAAATATTAAAATTTGAATTTTATTATAATTTTATTAAAATAGAATATCCAGTTGCTATATTTGAATCTCTAGTGGTACAATGATCAAAACATTCACTTTATTCAGGGGGCTCATAAGCGAGATCTTATATCAATTCTTAGACAAGTTTGTGGTTTTCTTAATCTATGAAATAATCATTTATTAAACATTCAAGGATCAATATGATATTCAATTTATTATTTCCTTATACTTTCATTGATATAAACAAATCTATAAAAATCTATTGATGTTTTAGTTTATGATTTGAGGGGCCTACATCTTAGTGTATGTCACTAAAGTGGGAGGAGTAGTCATAGAACTTGTGAGGATTGATTCAGTTCTTTATTTGGATCCAAAAAATATTTTTTTATAGTTTATATATTCCCTAGGATGTTAGGGTACTACCATAGACTTATGGTCAAATTCACCATGATTATAGTTCCTTTGAATGCCAGTACCAAATGGGTTAGACCTTACTTTGGTCCAAGTAGTGTTAGATATATTTCAATGATATGAGGTGGAGATTAATTGGAGAACCTGTTATTAGATGTTTAAAGTAAGGAGTTGGGTACCTGGTGTTTTTTGTTTCCTTTGGAGCTTGACTTGTTTATGTCCACATACAGAGGTGGGAGATGATTTCTTATGAGTATAGGTAGTTGAGACCTAATTATTAAAAGTACATAACCCACAACTTGGATCTAGTAGTGGTAGTTTTCTCCTTGAAGAAAAGAAAGCAATAAATTCTTAGTGTGTGGTTCACATTCTATATAGACACTAAGAGCCTCAGATATATCTTCACCTAGAGGGATCTTAATTTTAGGAATAGGTGTTTTTTGGAGTTCTTATAGGACTATGACATCAAAATTTTCTATACTCCATGAAAGGGAAATATAGTTGTTAATTATATTAATAGAAAATCCCAAGATCACTTAATGGGAAGTATTCTAAGTAGATGGTGATGATGTACTTGGTCTTGGTGGATGAGTGAGAAGTGGATTATCATTAATCTATGGTGGTGGTCCCTTCACTCCAATAGCATGTGATGGAGGCTAAGTTGGTTGATATTGATTATAATTTATTTTGTGACTAGATATCTGAACATTATACACTAGGTGGATTTTCTAAAAATGTGGTTAAAATTATACTCTTTTGAAGATGTAAATTGGTACCAATAACACATCATGATGTTGTTCTGAGGGAGTTCAATACCCCCCCTTAATGGTGCATCAAGGTGTGATGAATATTTACCATGAAATATTGAATTCGTTTTGGTGGATAGTTATGAAGAAGAGAATTTATGAGTTTATCTCATGACGGCTCACCTTTTAATACGTTTAGGTATGACACAATGTTCTATCTAGTTTGGATTAACCCCGTAAGGTTATAGATTGGAAGTGAGATGATATATCGATTGAATTAATGAAGTTTAATTTCAGTTTCATTAGAGGGTCATGATTAAATCAAGGTGACCATCATATTAATAAAAAAATAAATACAATTCCATCTTTTTAAAGATGATAGTTTTGGGAAAATCATTTGATTCTTTTACATGGATGATATCATCAAGATATATGGGGTACCTTCGAGGACTATTTATGACTATGATTATAATTTTACATTAAGATTATATTGGATCTTAGAAGATAACTTCATTAAATAATAATGGTTAAGTATAATTTTTCACCATTAGACTAATAGAGAAAATGAGAAAACCATATAGGTTTGTGAGGATATACTGAGGGATTGTGTGTTGGTTCTAGATAAATCTAGGAAGACCACTCACACCTAGTATAGTTTTCCTAGAAAAATAGGTATCACTCTACTATTGTTAAGGTCCCTTTCAAGGAGCTATATGGGATACCATACTAGTTACCCCTATATTGGATTAAGATTGAATATTTATCACCGATGAGGCCAGAGTTAGCGTAATATTTGATAGAGAATGTGTAGATGATTTAAGAGAGAATGCAGACAAATCATAGCCTTTAGAAGTATTATATAGACCGATGATATAAGCCTTTAGAGTTATCATAGGGAGATCATATTCTCATAAATGTATTTACATGATATTGTTTTCTGATGTTCGGTAGGGGAAGTTAGTTTTCCCTAAGGTTCATTAGACTATTCATGATTCTATTCATTGTGGGAGAGGTTTCTTACCAATAATAATTTCAATCATAGTTAGACTAGATACAAAATATATTTCTAGTGTTGTAGATAAAGTGGTGTGTGTATGATCCACCATGATATCATCTTTCGAAAGATGAACATCATGGGCTATGATACCTTCTTAGAGTACTCAATAGTGATCTTGTATCATCAAGAGAAGACCCTTTGAGGTCTAAAGATACCTTTGATGAAAGTGATATAGAGATATGTAAACCTTCAGTAGATCTTGCAGGGATGTAATGGTTGGATGCAGCTCAATACCATTATCATTTTTAGTAGATTGATCTTTTTTGGATGAAAATGTATGAATTTGGGGAGAATGTGTCCTCAATTTTTCTCTCAAATCCTTTAATTTTTTAATGGAATAGTTCCACTAAGATATGTTTTTGTAGACTATTCTATAATTTTTCCCTTATTCTATGGTGATATCAATAATGAAATGGAGTTTCATGTGACTTTGAGTTAATCACATGTGTTTTTCATGAGATGTGTGTCACCCTTAGTTTTATCATTTGTAGGGTAATTTCTCTATGGAGGTTGTGTTGCGCCATGAATGTCATTGGGGGTTAGTCGAGGTGGTTTGAGGTTTGTGCTATATATTTTGGATGTTTAAGGATTTTTTCATGGAAACTTGTGTTGTATAATAATGGGGGTAAATATACATGATTTTATGAGAGTTTATTGAGTTTAATGGGAAGTTACAATGATTTTTTATCATGATATAATTTTTGGATCTTTGATTGGTAGAGGGATATTGTGGTGTGATGGTACATGTTGCGCAGTGATTTAGATTGCCCGATTTTTCTTTATAAATAGAATTCAAACCCTATCCCCCAATATTTTTCTTTACCATATCAAATTTATATATTTTTTGGTTTATTTTTAGATATCTAGTTAACTTGGATGGTCCTTCGAATAATGAAGATCGTATGGTTATCACTTGGTGCTACCATAGTATAATGTCATGTAGTATTGACATGTGAGATCAGAGGTACGACTCTTTTCTCAAATCATTCTCTATTAGCGCATGATATAATAATTAATATCTTTATGGTTGTTTTCATTTCCTTATGAAATTATTGATAGAAATCACAATATCCCCTTTTGAGAATATCATTTCCATTGTAAAATAACCCTTGTTTATTAGAGTCTTATATTCAATGTCACATTCTAAATATTTTTCTAAAATACCATAGTTATTTTCCTAGTTAGAATGAAAAAAATACATTGGACCATATGATGGTGGGGTGAAGAATTAGTGTATTATGGTGGATACATGACATATAGGTGATGATACTAATGGAAGATGCTGATAAAAATAAATATGTTCTTTGTAGGGTATTATTTCTCCATTATTTGAAATATCACACCATGACTCAGGGTTTCATGGATGTTTAAATAGTCTTAATGGTAAAATCACACCATAACACTTCATTTTTTCACAATGAATACCCCTTTCCATTGATATGTAATATTATAAGTGACACGACCCATCCCATGGGGCCCGTGCTATGATTACCCCAAGCCCACCTTCTATAGGACAAGGGCTGGTGACTAGCACTGAAAGGCGTATCCCCTAAAATAGGGAAGGCATTGACTTTATATCCGGTAAACTCACTAAACCAAGCACACTGCAAGATACAAACACAAGTAAAATATATAGAAAAAAGACTGCAGAGAGTAAGAGGGGTTGGAATACAAGCCCAATAGTAAAGGTACAAGTATAACTGAAAATACAATACAACTGAAGAAAGAGAAAGACAACTACAAGGTCATCCTATGATGTTCTTACCTGGAGGGTAGTTACAGATCACCTCCTTAGCACTCCACATCCACCCATATCCTCTACCTACTGACACACCATATGGTCCACCTCTGGGCACCGTTCGAACCTGGTACCCTCAGCCCCGATCAGCACTGTCTGTCGTCTGCACCAAATGCAACAAGGTGCGGGCGACGCCCGATCAGGGGTGAGTATAACAATACTCGGTAGGGTCACTGAGACCCTCGAGGTCACAAAAAATACACAAAGGATAAACCTAAAATCATCTAAACTAGTGAAAAACCTACTTATGTATATGCCCATACATATAACTATGTTGTCAAATATTCCCATCTCAATCATGAGGAAACTTAGGGTCCAAATCCAAAGCCCAAAGCATAACTGTTCCACAAAAAAATAAATACCATGAAGATATGTACCACATAGGTAGACCACACAGAAGAATACCACTTAGGTATCACCCCGAAGGAAAAGACTCATCTCAAACTAGGTATAATCTTAGGCACGGTAGTAAAGATGACTAGATGTAACTATTGAATCATCTTACTCCATTAAGAGGCAGACCCACTTAGGATTCTAAATAATCATCAGACCCATATAGGATCATAGAACATCGTCAGACCCACACATGATCCTAGTATGGCATCAGACCCACATAGGATCCTAGTACATCATCAGAGCCACACATGATCCTAGTACAACAGACCCACACAGGATCCTAATACATCGTCAGACCCACATAGGATCCTAGTACAACAGACCCACACAGGATCCTAGTACATCGTGAGACCACACATGATCCTAGTACAACATTAGACCCACACAATATCCTAGTACATCATTAGACCCACACATGATCCTAGTATAGTAGACCCACATGGATTCCTAGAGCAGAACCATGTGGAACCCTCAAATACGGACCCATGAAGGATCCCTTTCTCATGTTACAACCAGCTACAAGGTTCCCCCACTAAGCTTTCTCGTCTCCGGGAGGGTCTGATAATCAAGACACTAGTTGATACCCGAACTTCCACAAAGTCCCACGAGAATGTATCCCAAAGGACCACCATGTAATAGGGGTCTCTACGCAATAGATGGTGCATCAATCAGACTCCTGGTCTGTAAGTTATTAGTCTTTTAGTCCTAAGGGTCTGGTTGGATTCATGCTCGATCCAACCCGACCATACTCCAACTTTATCCAAATCACATGTGGGGTATACCAAAAGGACCATATCGCTCTAAGGTTTCCAACTCCATAGATGGTTCATCAAACGGACGTGCGTAGATTACGTTATGGGCGAATAAACGTATAGGGTCGAAATTAGTTAGGGTCCAGTCCGACCCGACCCGGTTCCGGTCGACCCGACCCACTGGGTCTGGACTGGCCCACGTTGGGCGGCCTGATCCACGTAAGGTGGCCCAACCCGTGCTGGATGGACCGACCTATGTTGGACGGCCCAACCTAGCCACATGGGGGGGGGGGTGGGGGATTCGCGTGCCCCCTACTTCCACTCACCGAATGGCCGAAGCAGTTCGATCACCAGCAGCACACGGGACCCGCTGCGGCCAGGTGGGCCACATACCCTTTCTTTGATGGTAGCGCATCGTGCACCGCCCTCCATGGATGGCCAAATGCCGGCCACCCTCCCTTCTCCAATGCGGCACAAGCCGCGATCCTTGCTCACCGGGCCGCGTGGACGCACGCCGCCACCCCGTCTTGCGGTCAGCCTCCGCTGGCCGCATCCGCCGTCTTTGTGGCCAGCCATGGTACTGACCACTGCTCTCGAGTTCCACTGGTGCCAATTTCCGGAACCATACGTCATCATCATCCATTGCGAAGAATGAAAAAAATATTATACAACATTTGTAGAGTGGTCAGGTCATGTTTGTTTGGCCCGCACCCTCTGCATTAGAGCAGTAACAAGCGGCTCAATTATTTCTTGAATCATGAAGAATTGTCAAGAATGGTTATGGGGAAAAATTTAAAACATCATACCCTACCTCAAAGGTTTGTTGACGTCATGAGGAGGGAAGGAAAAACGTCAGTTTGTCGTTGCTGAAGATGTCCCACGTTGGAGAATGTCACGAGGAAGGAGCCAAAGTCATTGGAGAACATCGACGATCTTCATTAGAGAAGCGTTCTTCATTGGAGAAAAAGAATTCCTCCAAAGTTCTCTCCCAATTACCCTTTTCCAACACTTTCCCCAATTCCACCAAAAATTAATCGCCACCATGTTAAATTATGTCTCATTAATTTAAAATAGAGTTGTCTATTAATTACGATGGTGTTAGCCTAATTAATTTAGAGGATACCCGAGGTCACCACCCTCATTAAAGAGGGAGTTCAAGAGTCATGTTTTCCCCACCCTTGAAATTAAATTGGGGGTTTTAGTTCAGGTTTTCTCTAGCTCCATAACCCCATGTAGAGAGGTTTCAAAAAAAAGTTAATATTTTTATTTTTCTATTTCTCCACAAAAAAGTGAAAAACTATCATTAACCCATGACCTACTACAGTTGAGGTGAAGGTATCCTTAAGTGAATTCCGGAATTGGGAGTTCAATGGTGGCCTCATATTTCAATTCCGAGCACTGGTTCAAAAGTTACAAAAACACACATGCATGTTTACTGAACTTACCCACAAAAAGATCAGAAATTCATTTCGGCCACACCGAGCCTTGAAATCACACGCTGTCAATTTTCGTAGACTTGTAAAATTCCTATATAATTAAAATAAACTTATAGGGAATTTTTAGGTCTTTACATTCTCCCCACCTCATGGATTTATGTCCCATAAGCCACAACCCAGACTAAGGAAACATGTCAGGGTACTGATCACGTATCTGAGCCTCCCACTCCCATGTGCTCTCCTAGAGGTTCCCATGTTGCCAGCGAACGCACACTAGACGTATTGAACACCCATGAAGGACCCGCTCCTATCAATCCTCAATCTCTACTAGAGCCTCCGTAAAATCTCCCCATCACCGATGTCCAGCTTTCCATGGTAAATGATGTGTGATGGGTCATGGAAGTATTTCCTCAGCTGAGATACATGGAGAACGTCGTGTACCCGGTGCAGTTGAGGTGGAAGAACCAAACGGTAAGCCACCTCACCAACTCCGCTGAGGACCTGGAAGGGTCTAATGAACCTCAGATATAACTTGCTGCCTCGACCAAATCTCCTCAAATCCTGTCAGGGTGAGACCCGTAGAAAGACATGGTCACCATCCTCGAACTACAGAGGTCTTCGTCACTTGTTGGCATAAGAAATCTGCCTACTTTGTGTAGTTTTTATCTTCTCCTGGATGATATGTACCTTTTCTGTGGTAGCCCGTACCATCTCTGGTCCCACGAGAGCTGACTCCCATGGGTCAGTCCATCACAAAGGTGATCTACATGGTCATTCGTACCACACCTCAAAAGGTTCCATCCCAATGGTGGAGTAATAGATGTTGTTGTATCAAAACTCCACCAAAGAAAAGTGATCCTCCCAGCTGTGACCAAAGTTGATGATGAAAGCACGTAGCATGTCCTCAAGGGTCTGAATAGTTTGCTCAGTCTGGCCATCCGTATGAGGATGGAAGGCAGTGCTCAAACGAAGCTGCGTCCCAAAAGCCTCATGAAACCCCTTCCATAGATAGGAATTAAAATGTGCATCATGATCAGATACAATCATCGAGGGTACGCCATGTAGCCAAACAATCTCTTGCACAAAGAGGCTTACCAAGCTCTATACTGAACCCTACTCTCTGATCGGTAGAAAGTAGGCCGACTTGGTGAGTCGGTTGACGATCACCCAGATAGAATCATGTCAGATGGATGTACGTGGAAGTCCTGTCATAAAGTCAATGGATATCCCATCCCACATCCACTCTGGGACCTTTAAAGGCTGCACTAAGCCTGTTGGCACATGATTCTCCACCTTTACATGCTGACGAGTGAGGCATCGAGAGACAAAATCTGCTACTGCTTTCTTGATTGCCAACCACCAATGCTATCGTCGGAGATCCTGGTACATCGTTGCCACTCATGGTTGTACCGCTACAAAGGATATGTGGAACTCCCTCAACACATCCTCCCAAAGAAACACCGGTACTATGGTACATCCTTTGAAGAGGATGACATGCTCCCCACCTTCAGAAAATCCATCAGGTTCCTGTCCTGTGGATATCTGAGCACATTGAGCCTCACAGTCAGTGTACCCACATTGTGCCTCCCTAACTCACTGAAGAAGTGGGGGAGTGACCATAAGAGACTGAAGAAAAGCCACTCCAACTCAATCCATAAAGGATATATACAAAGCAGCCAACTGCTATGTCGCCTCACCTAGCAGATGTATACCAGATCTTCTGCTAAGTGCATCTACTACAATGTTCCCCTTACTAGGAGTATAGACTATCTCGAAGTCATAGTCTTGGAGGAACTCAAGACAACATCGTTGTCTCACGTTCATGTCCTTCTGTGAGAAGATATACCTAATACTCTTTTGATCTGAGTAGACTATAAAATTCTCGTCCATCAATTAATGTCGCCACATAGTCTAGTTGAAGACCACTGTTTCTAACTCCAGGTCATGGGTAGCGTAGTTCTTCTCATTCTGTCTCAACTTTTGAGAACCATATGCTATAACTACTCGCTCCGGCATCAGGACACATACAAGCCCGATCCCTGATGCATCACAATAGACTATATATCCTACTCCCTCCTCTGGTAGCCTCAAGACGAGGGCAGTAGTCAACATCTACCTCATCTCTTGAAAACTCCACTGGAATCTCTCCGACCAAACGAAGGGTTGCCCCTTCTTCATCAATGCTGATAAAGGTGTTGCAACTCTGTAGAAATCTGGCACAAACCTCCTTTAGTATCCATCTAAACCTAGAAAACTTTGTACCTCTGTCACACTCCTGGATGGCTCCCAAGAAAGTACTACCTCAATCTTGACTGGATCCACTGAAACTCCAGCTTTTAAGATGACATGTCCCAAAAAGTGAACCTCTCGGATCCAGAACTAAAAATTTGAGAGCTTACCATAAATCTGGTGCTCTAGGAGTGTGTCCAGAACTACATGTAAATGATAGGAATTCTCTTCCTCATTAGTTGAGTAGATCAGAATTTCACCAGTGAAGACCACCATAAAGAGATCAAGGTATGGCTAAAAGATCTTGTTCATGAGTCCCATGAACACTTATGAAGCATTGGTTATTCCAAATGGCATAACCAAGAACTCGCAATGGTCGTACCGACATCTGAAATCTGTCTTATGTACATCCTTGTCTCATACTCTATGTTGGTGATAGCCTGATCCGAGGTCTATCTTTGAGAACCATCGTTCTTTCTTCAACTGATCAAAGGGTTTTTCAATACTCAAGAAATGGTACTTGTTCTTCAAAGTCACCTGGTTCAGGCACCGATAGTCAACACAAAGCCTCAAGCTTCCATCTACCTTCTTGGAGAAAAAATATGGGCTGCCCAAGGAGAAACACTGGGTCGGATGAACCACTTCACTTGTAAGTCCTCCAGATGTACCCATAGCTCACGAAGCTCCGAAGAAGACATATGACATGATGGTGTAGATATAGGTACTATCCTGGGGTACAAGTCAACGTAAAAGTTCACCTATCTATGAGGAGGTAGACCCAGAACATCATTAGGGAAGACATCCACGTACTGGTCCACCACTACAGGATAACTGGGACTCTCTACATCAACCGCTCCAAGGTTAAGGCTAAAAAACTGATGTGTAATTGTTTCTACCCTCCTTTGGGTACGTCCATCTTGTGCTGCAAAGGCTCTCTTCGTGCTAGTGAAGGTAAAAATGGTCCCATCCTTATGGACACACCAAAAATTGCACCTAATACAGTCAATCTGAGCATAGACTGTGGATAACTAGTCCATACCTAAGATGATGTCGTAAGGCCTCGACGCTGCTACTAGGAGATACCAGAAGAAGCTCTCACCTCCTAGAGTAAGCTCACACTTCCAGAACCAGTGCGTAATCGTTGAATCCGCTCCCGCAGAAGTCTCTAGCCGTAAGGATCAAGCCAATAACTCCATAAGAATATCCGAGATATGAACGATGGAAATGGAAATAAAATAATGATTGGAACCTATGTCTATAAGTACGACAACTATGGTGGAGTAGACACAGATCATACCTCTTATCTTCTCTTAAATGCCATGGTCATAGGCCTCAACTGCCTAGAGCTAAGCTCGCCCCTGTCCACTTGCTCCCTGTGGTTGGGGTGGACCACCTGGTGGTAGTGGTGGTAAAATCTCAAATTGTCTCCCACCACCAGCTGCACAGCTAGCTCCTCTTCCATGTCCGCCTTCTCTTTGCAGACCTCCTCGGTCGAACCTATTTCTCTACTGGGGCGGTCCCTCAACCATCTGCTGAACATCCGTATGGCAGGTCAGACAGTCACAAGCCTTGTGACCCTGCCCACCACATGTGAAACACTGCCTGCTCCTCGCATGACTGCCTCTGTCTCAGGTGCCCCACACCACTAATCCTGAGTCATGCGGTCATCCACCGGTAGGTCCAGTCCTCTTGGAACTCTGTGACATATTTCAACTAAAAGTTGTAGAAGTCTCTGCTACGTGACTTCTAGTGGTGGGTCTCACTACTGGTGACTGATCAGAAAGGAAACTCTCCACTAAGAGGGCTCAATCTAATACCCCCTCCTGCGTCAGGATGCTAAGTGAAATCATCGAAGCCCTGATATCCCGCCTGAGTACTTTCTCAAAGGTCTATACCCTGAATAATGGTTCACGTACTATATCAGTGGAGTCGCGTGAGAGGTCGGTGAACCTTGCTGAGTACTAAGCCACAATTATGCTACCCTGTTGCAGATGAAGAAGGTCCTGTATGAGCACTACGTAAAGGGTCGCTGGGAAAAACTCTATTAGAAAAAGGCTCTCAAAGTCTTCCCAGAGAAGTGTCACATCGTCGGGAACCTAGAGAATCAAGCTCCACCATCTGTCTACTGCTTCCTGTAGAAGACTGGATGCAAAGATCACCATGAGATCAATTGGTGTCCCTACCAGTCGGAAGACTCTCACCCTGGACTCCAGCCAATCCTCAGCAGCTTGTGGGTCTGTCTCACCCCGAAACCTTAGTGGCCTCTGGCGCTAGAACTCGTACAGTGCACTCAAGCGATGTGCACCCTCTTCTTCCTGTGCTGGTGGAATCGGTGGCACAACGGTTAATGGTACCGTTGGTGCCTCTATTGGAAGAGGGCCCTGCACCGAGGCCTCATCGCTCGGTGGGCTATCAATGCTTACTATACCCGAAACCCTAGATGGCTATCTGAATAGAGGCATCCTAAAAAGAAATTTGTGTTACACGGTTAAAAAGTTATACCAGGTGAGCTGACTCAAAGAGATCACAACAAAAACTCTTCAAAACACAAAAGCAATCAGTGTTTTTGTGCACTGAGTCGGAAATCAGAAGTCAGGATCCTAGTGTATGGATACATCAGACGCTACACCAACACTTGATTCCTTAAACATATAACCATACTCACTACTCTTAACACTATTGCAGGTAAAATGATCAGTGTCCTATGTTCTATGGTAGAACAGTCTCCTCTGATACCAATTTTTCATGACCCATCCCCCAAGGCTCGTGTCGTGACTACCCCAAGCCCGCCTTCCATAGGTCAGGGGCTGATGACTAGTACCGAAAGGTGTATCCCCTAAAATTGGGAATGAATTGAATTTATATCCTTTAAACACACTTAACCAAGAACACAATAAGATACAAACACAGGTAAAATGTATAGAAAAAAGAGTGTTGAAAGTAAGAGGGGCCGGAATACAAGCCCAACAGTAAAGGTAAAAGTACAAATGGAAATAAAATACAACTGAAGAAAGATAAAGATACCTATAGGGTCTTCCTCAAAGGTTCCTACCAGATGGGTAGGTACAGATCGCCTCCACAGGACTCCACGTCCGCCCGTCTCCTCATCACTCCATGTCCGCCCGTCTCCTCTGTGTACCGACACGCCATATGGTCTACCTCCGGGCACCGTACAGTCCTGGTAACTTCATCCCCAATCAACGCTATCCGTTGTCTTCACCAAACACAACAAGGTGCGGGTGAAGCCCATATAGGGGTGAGTATAACGATACTCAGTAGGGTCCTCGAGACCCTCAAGGTCTCACAAAATCCACAAAGGATAAACCACAAAGCATGTAAAACAGTGACAAACCTACTTAGGTATATGCCCATTAATATACCTATGTTATCAAATATACCCATCTCAATCATGAGGAAACATAGGGTCCAACTCGAAAGCCCAAAGCTCAACTGTTCCACAAAGGAAGAAATTCAATGAAGGTAAGTACCACACATGTACACCACATAAAAGAATACTAATAAGGTATCACCATGAATGAAAAGACTCAACTCATACCAGGTATAATTTTAGGTATGGTAGTAAATATGACTAGATGAAACTACTAAATCATCTTACTCTGTTAAGAGGCAGACCCACGTAGGATCTTAAATCATCATCAGACCCACATAGGATCGTAGTACATCATAAGACCCACACAGTATCCTAGTATGGCATCATACCCACAAAGGAACCTAGTACATCATCAGACCCACACGGGATCCTAGTACAGTCGACCCACACTAAATCCTAGTACATCGTCAGACCCACACATGATCCTTGTACAGGAGACCCGAACAGGATCCTAGTACATCGTCAGACCCACACATGATCATAGTACAATTTCAAACCCACATAAGATCCTAGTACATAATCAGAACCACACATGATCCTAGTACAGTAGAATCACATGGATTTAAAGAGTGGATCCATGTGGAATCCTCAAATATAGACCCACGAAGGATTCCTTTATCATGTTACAGACAGTTACAGGGTTCCCGCACTAAGCTTGATCATCTATGGGAGGGTCCGATCCTCAATCCACTAGTCGATACTTCAACTTCCACGAAGTCCCACAAAGAAGTATCCCAAAGGACCACCATGTAATAGGGGTCTCAACGCAATAGACAATGCATCAATCAGATTCCCAGTCTGTAAGTTATTTGCCTTTTAGTCTCGAGGGCCCGGTTGGATTCGTGCTCGATCCAACACGAATATACCGCAAATTTATCCAAATCTCATGTGGGGTATACAAAAAGGGTCATCTCACTCCAAGGTTTCTGGTACCATTGACGGTTCATCAAATGAACGCCTGTAGCCTAAGTTATGGGTGAGAGAACGTATAGGGTCGAAACTGGTCCGAGTCCAGTCTGACCCGGCTTGAGCCGACCCGACCCGGTTCGGTTCGACCCAACCCATGCTGGGTGGCCAGGACCACACTGGGTAGCCCGATCTAGATGCATGTGGGGTGGGGGGGAGTCATTTTCCCCCCAATTCCACTCACCGAATGACCGAAGCCGTTCGATCACCAA
The DNA here is from genome assembly GCA_963277665.1 of Viscum album. Classification (NCBI taxonomy): domain Eukaryota; kingdom Viridiplantae; phylum Streptophyta; class Magnoliopsida; order Santalales; family Viscaceae; genus Viscum; species Viscum album. Next base: position 2,052,631,224 of record OY728140.1, read on the forward strand.
CAGCACGCGAGACCTGACACCGGTCCCGCTCAGTCTAGCTTGGCTGACCCTTGGTCCTCTCGGTGGCGCATCGTGCGCCGCTGCTCTACGACTAGCCGAACACTGGCCATGATTCTTCATCTACCACATCTAGGCGGGCCCCAACCCCTTACTCTGACAGTTGCACATCGTGTGCCGCCCCGCCATGATCTACCGAACACTGGCTGCCCTCCCTTCACCACCACGGCACAAGCCACAACCCTTGCTCACCGGGCGGCGTGGACGTGCACTGCCACCCCGTCTTGCGGCCAACCTCCACTGGCCGCCACCCTTGCTCCGCCGTGGCTAACGGGCCACGACCCTTCTCCGGCGGCGTGGTTGCACCACCACTGTCTTTGCGGACGATGGTGGTGCCAGCCGCTTCACTCAAGTTCCACCGGTGCCGATTTTCAGCACCAGACGTCGTCCACCTCCATCGTGAAGAACACAACAAATATTACACAAGATTTGCAGTGTGGTCAAGCCATGTTCTTTTGGCCCGCACCCTCTACATTAGAGCAGTAACAAGAGGCTGGATTATTTCTTAAATCATGAAGAATTATCAAGAATGGGTAAGGGGGAAAATTTTAAACATCAAACCCTACCTCGAAAATTTGTTGACATCATGAGGGGGGAAAGAAGGATGTCAATTTTTCATTGCTGGAGACATCCCATGTTGGAGAATGTTATGATGAAGGAGCTAAAGTCATTGGAGAACGTCGACATTCTTCGTTGGAGAAGCGTTCTTTGTTGGAGAAAAATAATTCCTCCAAAGTTCTCTCCCAATTCCCCTTTGCCAACACTTTAGCCAATTCCACCAAAAATGAATCTACGACATATTAAATTATGTCTCATTAATTTAAAATAGAGTCAGACATTAATTAAGATGGTGTTGTCCTAATTAATTTAGAGGATACCAGAGGTCACCTCCCTCATTAAAGAGGTAGTTCAAGAGTCGGGTGGTCCCCAACCTTTAATTCAAATTGGGGGTTTTAGTTTGGGTGGTCCCCACATCCATAACCCCATGTAGAGAGGTTTCAAAAATAAAAATGTTAATAATTTTATTTTTCAATTTCTCCATGAAAAAGCGAAAAACTATCTTTCACCCTCGACCTACTACGGTCAATGTGAAGGTCTCCTTAAGCGAATATCTGCGCTGCGAGTTCATCGGTGCCCTTTCGATTTCAATTTCGAGCACCAGTTCAAAAGTTATAAAAAACCACTCACACATTTACTAAATATACCTGAAAAAAAAGTTCATAAATTAATTCCAAGAACATCAGGGCTCAGGATCACACACCATCAATTTTTGCGGACTCATAAAATTATCATATAATTAAAAAAAATTACATGGAATTTTCGGTTGTTTACAATAAGTGTGTTGATTTTATGTAAACGGTGTGAGTTTTGAGATATTATTACATAAAGTTTACTAATTTGTGATAGTTCTGAATTTAATGTAAAGGTTATGGTTGTGACATGGTAGTGAGATTACATCATAGAGGATGTTTCTCTATACATTGAATACAGTGTAAAACCAGAGCTTTATGCATTTTAGTGTGTCACTATGGCTCACACTATGACAATGATGAGCCCTATAGTGAGATGAACTGACATGGACCCTTGATTGGAATTTATGTATCTTTTCAATTTGTATGTCATATCATGGTAAGAAGATATATAGAATTTCTTGATTGTTTTCATATGTACAATGTTATAGTGCATCTCTTGTCAACATTAGAGGTGATTTTGGAGGATATTCAGGTATTTTAGTATCCTTATCTCTATAAAACTGTTATATTATTTCGAACAAGATGAGTGGAACATTCCTCATGGTTTGGTACACATATGGTTACATGTTGTTGATATACCATGGGTCCCTATAGGGTATTATAGTTTTTTACTCTTATGCATTCCCAAGCTGTGAATCCTTCAATGTTCATGCGTGGATTTGGTATTGTACAACACCCAAAAATTGTGGGTACTATATTGGATCAATTAAGTTTTGTACTCTACTAATAAATGTTCTTGGTCACATTAGGGAACAATTCTTCCATTTATAGATTCAGATACTCCCTCATTTGATGACCTTATTCAAAGAGAAGTGGGTCCTTCATCAAGGATTCAATACTCCCTTGACCAAAATTTAACTAATAAAGGCATAGTTCCCCCAAAATATTAGATGAGATGATGTAGGTTTAGTTTAGTTGGGTATCTTGGATTGTTTGGTTTCATAGAGTGACATATTTCCTTGAGATATTAGGATATAATTTAGTAGGACTTGGTGTTCTAAGTTATCTATTATTAAGCATATTTGGCTTTTGGTTTCTCATGTTCTTCATCCTTGAGTGAGATATCTTCTACATTGGTCATTCATAATTTTGAAGGAATTTTTTTTTATTTTATAGTTTTTGGGGAATCCTATTGGGTATGTTTATATTCACCCCAACATGGGTGTTTATCCTACATGTTTCATGTTTTATGTAGAAAATAAATAGTTTATTAGTGGATTTGGTGGACATAGTATTAGTGGATCATGATCTTAGTGGTTTCTGAAGGTGATAGTAGTTGATGAAGTTTGTGCCTGCTGCTCATTCTTAGTGGAGATAACTTCCCCTTAGTTTCTTTAGGTTTGTTTTACACTTTGTTTTTTAAGAATATATTTTTTACCGATTACATTATGGAGGTGGTAATGGGGTTCCATGATCAGTTTGTGTGTTTTAACCTTTTTTTACATGAATCTGTATTAGTTTTCCTTGTATCCTAATTACATATTATCTAGATTATTTTTATGGAATTTTATAATTATGTCAATACTGTTAATAATATCATCAAAATCAAACATTATATGAAACCTTTTCCAATGATTTTTATCTCTTCAATATAAAGATGATCATATATATATATATATCATTTTTGAACTAATATATTAAGATTAATGTTTATATTCATTATAAAAAGTATCTAGAAAGCTATGTATCTTAATTGATAATAAAAAATGAAAAATGTAACGAGTAACATCCATTTTAATTTTCTAATACACATCAAAATATAAGTGACCTGATCATTTTATTCAAGAAAAAATATTTTAAAAAATTAATTCTCACCACTCACTTAAGAGAAATTAATTGCAACATGTCATTAAGAATTTAAGGAGTCAAATAATTCCATTTGAATGGTTATAAATTTTATTACATAACATCAATCATTCATTTAGAGTTCCATAATATAATAATGAACATTTTATTGAACTAATGATATATAAAACTAGGGATTCCAACAATTTATTATCAACGAGTCTAGGGGTTAAAATATCGAATTATAGTTTAATAAACACATCAAGTCATATAGGATAAACATATATATATATATATATATATAACTTATTAATATAATCAAATTAATATCCATTTAAAATTCATCCAATTAACCCATAATATCTAAATAAATTTAGTTATCAAATCATTTCAACTGTAGTGGTTTTGTAAATTAATTCTTGAATAGAATTTTAGAAATACAACCATGTCATATAGTAGAAAATTATAAAACAAAGGGTAATGAAATATAATCTTACTATCTTGAGAGTGCATTTGAATATCATTCTCTATTATTCTCTTCCCATGAAATTTATTCATCATATGTAATTCCTTGTTGAAGAAACACTATATTTTTATTTTTTATTTTTTTGACATAAAAAAATACATCCCCCAATTTTATATTTATTTGGTATTTTTGACATGAAACTACCCACAAGAACCCCACCTAGCCTAATAATAGGTTGATTTTTCCACCCCAATCCCACCTTAAATAGGTTAGGGACCAATGAATGACACAAATAAAGTATATCATGTACATGGGAATAAATAGCTTATAAAACCTACATATAACCACTTCTATTTGGATAATTATATTAAAATTTCAAACTGGGTATATATCTAACTATAATATAACATGAATGTGGAAAATGATAAATATTATAGTGTAATAATAAATATGCCAAAGATTATGGAAAAAATTCAAGTTTAAGTATCCTATAGAAAAGGAAAACCTCAAACAACAAGAAAAGGAGTACACCACATCCCACCAACATTTCATCAAGCACACTCTATAATGAAAACCACCAAGATAGACTAAGATATGAATCCACTAAAAAAACATCTAACCAAATGAAATCTGAATTGGGAATCATATTCACATAAAAAACATGTGTCAGCATGATTCTTGGGAAGGGGTGAGTACAAATTACCAATTAGGAATCCTATAAAATACAATGTAAAGATGAAAAAGCATGCCAGTTCAAACAGTAAGGATAACCAAAGTAATTCATCAAAGGTTAACAAGGAGATCTATCTTCACAACTCATCTCCATATGATTTATTCACTAAAAGAAATATGGAGTACGTAGAATATTTCTAAACCAAAAACACTTCAGTTCCTCACACCACGAAATTCCACACCACCCTCTTATACTCATAGTGTCAGAATCACACCTCGCTGAGGAGTGTATACCAATCAAGGGGGTATCAACCTTATGAAGCACTTGTACCTCATCATGTAGTATGTTCATCATTTGAGGTGGTTACCTTATCCATAATTGGAGGAATTATTACACATCTCAAATGGGGGTTACGTACACTAATATATATATATATATATATATATATATATATGACACATATTATGAAATTGATGGGCCACTATGGAGTTATCATCTCCATGTGTACTCCAAACACCTCACCCACACCAAATTGTCATATCTAAAAATATTATGGAAAATAACTACTCAAAATTACATAAAACATCTCTTTATAGCGATAATAAATACAACATTTCATTCTATATGAAAAAAATACTTGGAATAGAATACTTTCATGTTTGATTTTGACATATGGGAAAGAATATATGAAAAAAACTAAAGGTTTTCTAGTATATAACATGTAATACTATGTACCCAACATGTATGACTTTTGTTATAGTTAGGAATATTCCACTGTGTCCCTATTTATGTGAATTAAATATAAATGACATTTCCTAGCAGTGTATAATGTGTGTGAAACTTATAGACAAGTCAAGCATATACTATCATGAAATTCCTTATAGTGTAGAGTACATGAAATTACTATGGTCACACAACATGAGGGGAAAATTGGGATAACCAATATGTACTAGGGTACATGATAAGTCATAAACTCTACTATACATGGAGTGTGACTTGAATTCACACCATGGGTGATATTTTATTCCATGCATAAACCCTATTCGATATAGTTTATGAAATAAAAGACATGTATATTGGAGTTAAACTTTACACACAATGTGTATTTTTGAGACTACATGACATGTATTTGTGAAAATTCTCAAGGTATATATTAGTATCCTTTTCATTTCATACTTTATAATATATTAATCTTTCCATTATCATCATCTAACTCATATTACAATGCATGTATCATGTATATGGTCACCATTGATCAGGATAGATTCCCCTAGAGTCACCATCACACCACACTAGAGTTCTATTTCAGACCTTTCTCTATTATTGCCTTCTCTAGATTAATACACCATGCCCAAAACTATCCCTTTTTATGAATTTACACCCAACCCACCATAGAATCATTGATGAAACATCATTTACTTATGCAAAACTACACATCCCACTATTGTTCATCGCTATTCTACTTTTCCATACTTGGACAATATTGATAAGGGAGGGAAAGAAGCAAATGATGAAAAATGATCAGTTAAAAAATATTACCACCTAAATTTATGTTCACACTCACCTTAATCAAATAATGTGTTTAAAATATTTCTCTTTTAGAGGAATTGAATGATAAATGAGAGGGAAATATTCAAAGAAATTATCTAAGATGAGATTATTTCAATGAGATCAAAAAAATATAAATTATTTCTATCATCTTATTATATAAATAACAAAAATAAAACTCATTTGAAAAGATATTTAGATATATCCTTATTGGATATGGATTTTCAATACAATTCAAAAATTATTAGATCATTCCAATGAAAAAAAATCAGAATGATACAATATATGGTGTATCATTTTAGAACATAAGTATTTAATAATTATAGTTCATATATAATATATTAAAAAATCCTTGTAACAGTTTCAACATAATTTTTTTATAAAATCAACTATGGGAGAGGGAATAAACGAACACAAAGAATTTGTTTAGAAATAACATGAAGTCCCACCTCATGAACCAATGGAATCACTCCCCCAGGGAGAATATTCTCCTACTAATCCTATATAGACACTAGGTATTCAATAAAGGAAGTTTATTACTCAATATATAGCTAAACATAGTTTATATTTTGTGATGGATCTTGCAAACACCTCCCAAGCTTCAAAAAATAGAATATGTTATAAAATAAGTCCCTCTATGGGGGTAACACTAGACAGTAAGAAACTTAAAACACCACATTTAAAATCTAAAAGGGCCTAATAAACCATGAGTAAAACTTTATTCCCTAAAAAATATCATAAAACTATGATAAAGTGATACCTTTATAAATTCATGGCTACCCTCCCCAAATTACAAGGGTCTATATATTCTATCCATTTAAAATTTTTGATGTCCCTATGTTGTCAGCATATACTAATATATCACCTCCACCATTTCTTACATAAACAATACTATCTAAGGATCCATGAGAGATGAATCTCCAATATTTTTCCATTAAATGGGATACTTATAGGGTATCCTATATATGGAATCAAAAGGGGATATACTAATAGTAACATGGTTTCTATTATTATATAAAAATTCCTCTAATGGTAAGTGATATAACTAAATCATTCTAAAATAAACCATTCAATCCCACACCATATCTTTGATAAACTGAATAGTTCTCTATGTATGACTATATTTACGAGGGTGTAATGTCATACTAAATCACATATGGGTCCTGAATTCCTCTTACATGCTTCTAAAAAACTAATATGTGAATTAATCATAACAGTTAGAGATAGTTATCAAGGGTACCCCATGTAATAATATAATATCTTATGTATACAAGTATACTAGTATCTTTACAAACATATGCTCCTAAATTTGAAGGAAATGACAAAACTTGTTTAGTAAGTCAATGATTAAACTAACAATATCATAACCATTCATAGAGTGTATAATTATAGTTAATAAATTTATTAATATACTATCCCACTTCCATTATGAAACCTCAAGAGGTTAGATCAAAACAATGGAGACCTAGTGCTTATCCTTCAACATATGATAGGTGAGGTACCATGATATGAACCCAAAATCACCCAACTTCATGTTTGGCCACCAAAAATAGAACATTAAACCATATTAAATATTCATCATGCTTGAATGCAATTATAGGGATATATGAGAACCACCCTTAAAATATATTCAAAAATCATCATTGGAAGTACTATTTTTATTTGGAAAACGATAATGTGCTCCCCACCTTCAGTGGATCTATCTATTGCATCTCTTAAGAATATTTGATCATTTATAATCTCACAATAAGAATCCCAAAACCAATAATACTTCTACCATTGATGATGTTTTAGGACCATCTCAACCAGTAAAAAATATGCAATGTCTCCCACTTCTTCTAAAACCAATCACATAGAGGCTAACTGATCAAGAAACTCATCCATCAATTAGGCACAAAAATATTTACTTAGGGAATATGCTACTGTATTTCTATTTCATGGAGTGTATAGTATCTAAAAGTCATTTTCCTATTATAACTAAAACCAAGGCTGCTTCCTTAAATTAATATATATATATATATATATATTTATATATATGAAAAGATATACTTAAGACTTTTTTAGTCCATTAAGACCAAAAATCGCCCATAGAGTAGATAATTTCACCACATTTTCAAGGAAAATACCACCACTATATGGTCTAAATCATAGTTCATATAATTAATTATCATGTGGTATCAACTTACTATATCCATAAATAATAATGAATCACCTATTTATTAATATGTAACCTTTATCATACTTGGATTCATCATAGAACACCGCATACTCAGCTCCATCCATTGGAAACTAGAGGAATTAATCACTGGTCAACCTATTATTTACCTCCTCAAAACATTTTTAAAATGGTTTGATCTATTGAAACACTACCCATTTAATTCAAGGGAAGTAATTTAGGATTAAACATTGGAGAAATCCACAATGAATCTCTAGTAGTATCCCATTAACCTAAGGAATGTCCACATCTAAAACACCATATTGGGTGTCTCCCGAGACATAAAATCTTTAACCATCATGAGATTACCTATAACTCCTCCAACTATGGGGACATTCCCAACAATATGAACTTCACGAATCTATAACATTAACCTTGAGATATTTTCATATAAATGATTTTCAATGAGTAAGTCCATGACAATACTAAATTCATTTCATGATCTCTCTCTACGTAGGTGAAAATGAGGTCATCTTTAATGAATTCCACAATAAACTAGTCCATGTATTGATAAGAATATTTGATTCATGAGTCCCTTGAACAATAATAGAGAAAATTTCACATTTAATGAAATAACTAAGAACCCATAGTGACTACAAAAATATTTAAACATTATTTTTTGAATAAACTCCTCATTAACCCAAAGTTGGTGTCCCCCAAACCTGATGTAAACATTCAAGAACTGATTTAATCCTTTTTAATGGTGGAGGAGGCTATTTATCAAAAAAAGATGGTGTTTATTATTAATTACCACCTTATTTAAGTGAATATATTTAATAACAATACTCAAGAACCCATACAAATTGGTATATAATATAAATATTTTTGATAAAGGTCCTCAAACTACACATTTAGCTCCAAGATTTTATCTAGGGCCATCCAGTAAACTACTAGAGATATTAGTGTTGTATTAAGGTGTAACTCAATTATTTAAACAACCTTTTGATGAAGGTATAACCTTGGTACTTCCTTTAGGAAAAAATAGATATACTTCACCATAAACAAAGGCAACTATTCTTCTAAATAATCCATAGTTCACAAGGAAATGGTCATAAATTAATGGTTAATTACATGAAATCATATGATGGTTGGACTCGATTATCTTGTATAAGGGTCCCACCCAGTAGTAAAGTTGATCATTGACTCATCTACCTGATGAAATATCACCCTACAATGATATTAGTCCACCTAATCCAAGAAAATATATAATTTTTCCATCTTATGGATTACATGATAAGGTCACATTTCCATAATGATTACATACTTAAAAAACTACCTTTATTGAGAGTAATCCCACACTATCGGCAAGCTTGAGTGAGAAGACGATTTACACTGGTAGGAGTCTCTATAAAAATATGTCGAGTAAGGGGCTCCGCTAGAATTTTTAATTACAAACAAATACATGGAAATAAAATAATAGATAATTTGAGTATTTATGATTATGAGTTCCATGGTTGAGAAAACATAAATTAAACCTCAAACTGTCTTAGGAACCACATAACCAAATACACTCATCACTTGAATCTACATTTTTCTTGGAAATATAGTATTTTTTGCATGATGTTGACCGCATAGAGGCAATAGTGGTGAGATTGGATCAAATTTCCATCCATCCAATGCTATTCCTACACCACACACTTATCTACTATAACTGCCCATGGGAGGGACATATTGACTATCTTGGGGAAGTATTTAGTCCTTATAATTCCTTTTACTAGTTGTTTTATATATTATTCCACTGTATATTTTCTTTTATTCCTACCAGGTTGAAAAAAACATGACCCATGTGTCCTTTTACATTGAAATAATAACAATCTCTATCTATTGGATATATTTAAATAATTGAAGATATATTCACTACTTGTATTATAGGATTAAAATTATTAATGCGCCTATCTATGATGAAGAGATCCCATCAACTGTTACGAGTTAGTTGCTACCAATTAATCTTCTCTGGGAAAACTTGAACCTACTCCAACACTGGGATTTAACACCATGAGAAAACTTTCATTCACCAAATCTCTCTCAAGGAATATTCTATTGGTAGGAATGCACAAGGGTATAGTCCAATATCAAATATACCACTAAAGGTCATGCTCAAATATTCAATACTAAAGATATATACCCTAAATCATATCCTAAGAGTACCACATAAGGTATATGACCCTATATACATACTATGACACCATCATAATTCCATAATAAAAACCTAACATCTTTTAGTATCATACTATCCCCAACATTTATGAATAGTAAAAATCTTCAAATTTCTCAAACTAAATCCAATGAAAAGTTGTCACACCATGATTGTACATAATCTGTATCCATAACAAGTATATTAAACCATTAAGAAGACTTATAACATGAACCTAGATATAATTTAATGATTTATATACAAGATGGAAAAAATGAAAAATATTAGATTCCCTTTAAAGAAAGACATCTATTCTATCTCAGAGGCCTCTAACACTGAAGCACATTTAGTGCACTTAAAAATTTAGTAGTCTCATGCAAGTATATATGACTACCATCTATGATATGGTGGGTATGATCTCTACTTTAATAGTGTGGGATGAACCTCCTCATCAATTCCCTATACTGAATCCTTTTAACTCAATCAATAAATGAATATACTTTGAATCACTAACATAGGTTGTTCATGACCCTGATTCTAAATCCAATCTATCTATATTCAGGGTGTAATTTTTCATTTTACAAGTTGAAACCATAAACCTTAAATAATATCACATTTGGATAAATAAATAAATAAGTGTATAAAAACAAAAATTTTATTCCACATGATGTATGAAACATCCTATTATACCCTTAAATCAATGCCAAAATGTTTTGTATCGATTAATAAATTTTTAAAGTCCTGATAAAAGGGTAAATATACTAACTACACTAATAACTAGGATCCTTATTTGTTTAATTGAACTTAATACCCCTTAACACTATATCATAATGCATCAAAAACCAATATTTAGATTACTACTAGGTCCAAAATCCATCCCAAGGTCTCCAAATTATCTGATATCATTCTTACTTGACCCAACCAATTGAGACCCCACTTGGGTTGGTAATAGTTCAAGTGTGCCACCCAAATCCCACCTCTAATTGGATAGGGACTGAAAACTATAACTAATAAGGAATATGGAAGACTAGTATTTACTAAGAATATAAAACATTCATATAACCAAAAGTATTTATAAAAATATATAATAATGAAAACAAGGTATATATACAATTGTAATGTAACATACATGTGAAAAACACTAAAAATTCAAAAAAAAATAACAATATATATTAAAATGGAAATGGGGAAAAACAAAATGATCCATATTATATAGTAAATTCACACCTAGAATGACTATAAATGAAGTCCTCTAAATCTTTCCAACATAAACTCGAGAATTGTTATCAAGGAACACTATCCAGATCCACTAATCTATGACTCCCTCAACAAAAAATCCATCAAAATCCACTCTTAACAAAGTATCTTCTATATAGACACAACACATTTAGTCATGTCGCTGGTACATGTGTGAGTATTAATATACCTAGAAGGAAACTCTAAAAACATAAGGGAGAGGTGAAATAAAATTTCAGTTCAAATAAAAGGGATAACTAGATATTCTTTAAGGGAATATGTTTCAACTAGGATTTAAATCTTCATATATCATATCCATTGAAGTTGTAAATTAATGGAAACTAAGAACATAGAGAATATCAAAAATTTCAGAACACCGCACTTTATAACTCACAAAACCTCCACAAAAAATCTATAGACTCATAGTGTGGGAACCTCACCTTGTTGAGTAGTGAAATCAGTAAAGGGTATTATAACCCCTTTGGATGACCCACACATCATCTTATAATATACACATCAATAAAAGGGGTTACATACTGATGGTTCTGACATGTATTAGAAGTGGTGGGTAAGGGCCCAATTTTGGGTTTTTATCCGTTTCAACAAAGTATATCCGAAGAACATGTCAAACACAACCTCAAAATCTCTTAGAGAGTATCATTCACACTTAAATTATAATAATTTTAAAACTATAAATACTTCAAACCAATAATTCCTTTTAATCAATTTCTATTTCCACTCTTATCATGTTGTTTTTGTAGTAGAGAATCCAAGAAAGGATTCCTCTATGTGTATCTACATGTTCTCTAAAAAGCATCAAATTATGATCTTGAATCTCTAGGTACATTAGAGGTAGAGATAAGTGCTTTAAATAATATATAATTGTCACAACCAGAAGTTCTCTTTTTCTCTATATTTTCATAAGAGGGAGGTTGGGAGTATTATTATCTTTTGCCTCAAGATAATTCTTGAGGTATTCCATTGTGCACAAAAAGTATCTCTATTATAAAAATTATATAAATAAAATTTTATACTTAGGGTTAAAAATTTGATAATTGAAGAAGGATATTTATCCATTTATTTATTATGAGTAATACCCATGTTTAATAATAATAATATTATTATTATATCCCATGACATTAACTTTTTTAAATATTATCTATTAAATAAATAAATATTTATTTATTTAAGTGATATGTTATTAAATATTTCATTTATATCTGGAAATTTGTTCCAACCATTAATCCTCCCTTGAAATTTATCTAACTCTGAACAATAAAATATTTATTCAAGTAAATATTATTTATTTTATAAATAAATAAATATTTTATTTATTAAAATAATTTATAGATATTAATTTTTAATTTTCACTAAATTAAATATATATTTATATTAATCTATTTACAAAAATGGTGAATAAATAAATATTTATTTATTACCTAGTGAATAATAAATTAGGGATAAATTTTAACTCCCATATTCCAAACTTGAATATTTCATGATTGAATATTTGAGATTAATTTTACTTAAATAATTATTATTCAAAAATATAAGAATAATATTTATTATCAGTATTAAATTCAAAAAAATTTAACTAGATTCTAGATATAATTAATGTGCATCACCATTGGTCTCTCTCTCAATGGCCTTAGGCAAACTTACCTAAAGTCCAAGATCTTCCTCAAAAAACACATCAAGACAGCCATAGATGAAGAAGATTATTTTTCAATGAAAAAAACCTTCCTATGAATACTACTGTGTAATATAATCTCTTTTTATACCTATGTCTCTTCAAACATGATTCATACTTGTTTCATCACCCTATACAGTTGATTTATCATTCTTTTATTATCAAAAATGAACTCCTCGATGGAATATCATGGCCATGGATTTAATTAAATGGTTTTATTTCAATCAAAGATCCATAAATATCTTTTTTACATTAATATATAAGGGATAAATCCTTCATTTACTTATTCAATTAATGCCACATCACTTATAATTCACCTAACATATTCTACCTTTCCACGATTTTATTTTATCATGGTTTTCATCCATATATCAAAGTAAATGATTCAAAATAAAAAATAATAAAATAATAATAATAATCAATAAAAAATCCCAATAAAGAATATCAAATGACACATAAAAATATTTAATTGTTATTAGAGAGAATATTCCCATAACCTCCCATCTTGGAGCTTAAAAGTGTTAACATAATGAGAAGAAGTCACAATTCCTCATGAGCTCAAATACTAGATAGTCAAACATCATATGTATCACTTTATCCAGATATTATCTTACCATAAGATATATGTTTAAAAATATTTTCAAAGGATCTCGTGGGGAACTTCTATAACCTTTCGCTAAAATAAATAATCTGATAAAATTATCACATTAATGCCACATAAAAGAACAATCATTACATTATAACATATTTATTAATATTATTTCAATAGAAATTATAAAGTTAGTTGGTTCTAGGAACCAAATCTAATACAAACCCACATTTACTAGATCTACCCACTAATACATCACAAATCTTCAATTGTGACAAGATTATAATGATTATTCTAATGTCTGTCTATATCCATTGGGCCTATGACATTCTTATGTGGGTACACTTCACACTGAAACATCACTTATCTAAGAAAAATTAAAAAGAGGATATATCCTTAAGTATTTACCTATTTTAATTTATCATAAACTTGAAATATTTGATAATACCACAATCTTATGTTTATAATAATATATATTATGATAATAATTTAATTTATTGGTAAAATTAAAAAATTTGGAAGAAATAATTGATTATTTTATAATATTTGTTATATACATCAGAAGGTGAAACATACATGGTATATATATATATATATATATATATGGATAATAAAATTATTCAATAAGACTATCTTTATCATTTACTTAGCCTATATATGAAACTTTATAGAAAACATTTTATGAAGAAATATTGTTGTTTCCCCTTGAGAACTAGAATTATCATTTCCCCAATTACCAGAAAAAATCCTTTATACATTATCAAGTATTTTTGGATAGTTCAATCTATTACCTTATGCATTTATTCTGGTTATTTTAGATATTTTCCCAATATGATTGATAAAAATAAAATATCTAAACTTTTTACACATCATAGAATATGTGATAGATTGAAATACTGAATTGTATGAAATTTCATTCATTATAAAAATTTCATCATGTGTCTTAACTCATTATCTTGGATATATTTTATACCAGTTGACATAGGAAATGATTTGATCATGAAATGTTCAATTATATGTTTTTAATACTTTTTCAATGTATGTACTATGACTTGATCTAAGAAAACCCATAGATCTATCATAGTTGATCTTGTTCCCTAGAAAATAGGTTTCCAATTTATGGCATTATTATAGATATAATTTTATCTTACTCTTATTTAATATTAAGACTTGACATATATTTTCCATATGTTATCAATATATTTCAATTATAAAACTATGGGGATCCCACTAAACTATTGTTTACACACAACTCACATTAGTTATTAATAAAACCAAACTCTCTTACGAATTTATCATAATAAATTTTCAATCATACTAATTATTTCTTAAAGATATACATAAGTCTTTGAAAAATTTAAACCTTATTATAGTTATATGGTGTCTTCAACTCTTATGTTTATGCTATATAGACATATTACACAAGGATTCTATTTAATAAGGTGATATTCACATTCATTTTACAAACTTCATCATCATAAAAGATATCAATTTAAAGTAACATTCTATAGGATTTTACCCTGATTACTGAAAATTATTTTGTTATAGACCATGAAATAATGTTTCTTGAAACCATAACTAACCAATAATTCTATATAGATACCAAATTTACCATACATTTATGCTTTCTTCCATGAATAACCAATGATAAAATTATATCAATTGGGAAAAAACCAAAATATAGAACTGGATTTTGGAACATGAAATTAATTTTTAAATTCATATGATCCTTCTAATCACAATATTTTTATATTTATTACTTCCTTATAGGAAAATTAATAATTATTTTTATTGAATAATATATCAATTAACTTGTTGAATATAAAACCCCTTCTTGGTTTTATCTTTCATACATAGTATATGTCTCTTGAATAAATCCTCCCACTAAGTCTTATGGAGTTCAATATTTCTATACCAAGCTATGTGCATTTGAAGCCTTCGATTAACAAAAGTCTAGAGTAATCCCACTATCTAAAATGATAATTACCTCTATATTATAGAAATATAGTCAATCAAATTACTAAAATATTTATATCTTAGGGACATATATATATATATCTTAATCATATTTTAGGATAATTAAATGAGATACACTTACTGTTTTCTTGATTTAAGTTTGTTAATCATGTTAATAGTAACAAAAAGTTCTCATCCAAAGATCAGACTATGACATAATGGATTTATTTCATATTATAACTTATAATATATAAATTAGTAAATATAATAAGAATATTGTTTTGTGTCAAGGCTATTTTTTGTGAGACACGTGTTGAAAATAATAACAGAAGACATATAATAGTTACATGATTCATAATCAATACCCCTTTTACAAGTATAATTCCTATTATGTGTCTAATGTAATTTTATTTTAAGAATATATTTACTATATAGTTAAACGATCAATTAAAATTTGGTTAAGATATTCAGTGACTAACCTTGAGAAATAAGTTTATATAATTTTACAAGTATATTCACTACTCCTCTTTAAATTCCAAAAATTTATAAAAAGAATACCATGAAGTATATAAATTTACCTCTAAATTATCCTTGTAATATTAAACAAAAATATACTAAATTGATTCCATAAGTTTTTTAGAAATAACACCTTTAATCTCTAAAGGTTTATTTTTTAAAACATAATAAGTATATAATTTTCTGAAGAGTTTTAGCTCCAAAGACTCTATACACCCTTCTGAGTATATCATTGACAATTACTTTTAGATCTACTTAACCAAGAATTATCTTGAAACACAAGGTTATTATTAGGGTCATACATTTGTATTCATCATTAATTTTTGATATTGTACATATGTGATTTGAGTATTATTAAACTATTAGTTAAGTATGATATGCCTTAATAATATTAATGTAAAATATGAAATAATGTATAATTATGTCTAGATGCAGACACTAAGACAAATGTTTTTGTATCACTCAATACAAAAAAATAGTTTTATAAAAATTGATCAACTTGGAAATCTAAAAGCTATGATATTTATTAGGTGATGTATGATTCAAGACCCATAAATAGCTTGGTAAAACACCTAATTTCTTATAATGTTTCTGATCTTCCTTGGTTCTTATACTTGGATATGAATATGTGAAATACATATAGTATGTAATACCAAAGATTAAGATAATAAATATTACATAAAATGATGAATTTACCTATAGTAGAATATTTTCATACTTATTATTCAATTATTTTTAATTCCTCTTCCAGTTACCTTTCTTTTCACATGTAAAGTAGATAATCTCATATTAATTTCTCACCCTCTAAATCATTTGACTCTTTATAGGACATTGTGATAAACTTTGAATATAAACTTTTCATATGATTTTTAACATTTTTCCTCACTTGGTTCCCCGTAATGAGAGAGTAACCATGTTCCCACCAATCCTTATCAACTTACCTGTGTATATTTAAATGATTATTGAGTGGCTTCTCTATACTGTTCATCATATAATTCTTAATGAATATGGAGAATATAGGTGTAAAGTATGGTAATATGAGATTAATATATCATTTAATATACATATAGAAGATTAACATTTCTAACTAATCAATATACTTTAATATATTGAGTACATTATCACTAGACTAGTATAGGTTTTACAGTCTACACTTATAGAATATAGTAAATTTTTTAATCTTTAGCTTCCATTTCCCTATTTCAACTACCTAAAGATGAACCATCTTGGAGTATGCATCCATTTAGAAATGTTTCATTGTAATATCTTATGAAATAGGTAATTACATGATGAAATGATCATAAAAATCATCCTAAAAAAATCTCATATAGGAATATTTTTTACCCTCACTCATTCCTTGAGATAGAATATTGGGAATAGGGGAATCTAATGAATAATTTTTTTTCTTATAGTTGTGCTATGAAAAAGAGCCTATACCACTCTTATAAGTTTTTTTTGGTGAGGAAATTTTATTTTTCCAATACTGATTGAATTTTTTATGTGTTTAATTTTTTTATTTACTATAGAAAAACATACTATTAATAATTTATCTTAATTACCGATTATGACATAATAAATTAGAAAATTAATTAGTATCTCACTATTTTATCAAATCCGAATATCACTCACCATTAGATTCATAATATGGTACTTCTCAAACATTATAGTGAAAGGATTCATATTTCACTTCTTATAATCCATATTATATTAATGAAAATTATTTGATGGTATTTGGGCATAATTTACTTTCCAATGATATTAACTTACAACTCCATGATATATTGAGTGAATTACCTAATATAGAAATCTTATACTTGTATTTCGTCACAAAATTCCCCAAAATTTGATTATATATACTATGTTCATAACCTTTAATACTAATTTGGTTAAATCGACTCATTATCTTTGTTAAGAATCCCAGATAATTGAAATTTCCCATGAATATGTCCTGAATGACACTTTAACTGTGGTAGCATCTTAACTCAAAAAATTAAAGGTGTGAACTAAATTAATATTTTAGTTAAGGTATTTTGTTTCACTCATGTGTAAATAAACTTTATTGAATTATTCACATTATTTTTTATATAATATGTTATTTATATAATTAAATTACCATTTATGATAAAAATATATCCATAATAATTTTATTTTGTTTCATCATATCATGAACATTAATTAATTTACTTTATTTGATCGTTTTAATTATCCAAATAAACCATAAATCAAAAAAATAAATAAATAAACATGAACTAAAAAATGGAATATGATCATGCGGATTTATCTACTGGTTGGTTTATCGAGTGGTAATAAACCAACTCTAACCTCAGGAAAAAATCTCTTTCAGCCCACACTTAGCTAAAGTTGCACTATTTATTCAATATCTTATATATCTATTTGGTTTAATTCACCTTATATTGGGTGATAAATCATATCCTATTATTGGGAGATCCAACCTTTACAAATTCTGACTCACTCAGTGGTGAGGGGTACCAGAGATTTTAGGTTACATTTAATTTACCTTGGGCACACGTTATTGTATATAATAATGGAGAGAAAGATGATTCATTGATCATAATATTTAATTTAATAATTAATTTTCACATAAAACCATTTTCTAATTAATTAAAATTAAATAAATAAATCTAATACATACATAGGTAATTGAAGATCATGACCAATCATAGTATGAAATGAATACACATTTAGAATTTATAGTATTCATCTCAATTGTTTCTAATTAAAAAAATTATTAGAATGAATGTATAAATAATTTAATTACTGATATGTATATTATTTCCACACAATCATTAAGATATAATAATATTTCAATCATGTATTATTCAAAATAAATTAAATTTAAATTTTAAAACAATTATGTACACGACTTGTACTCTAAGGTACATGATATATACCTTATACACCATATATAATCCATATATGATATATTATTGTTACATGGGTTAATACATGTAGTCTGCGCAGTGTGTTTGACAACATGACATGCTATAATATACATGGAATGTACCACTGGAAATGTGTTTGATGTACTTATAATATAAAATGACCATTACACACCATATAGTTAAAAAAATTTATACTTAAAATAATATTTAAGCATGTATACCCACACGACATGCTGAAAATCACTTAATGTGTACCTGATGCAGAATGAAACCTATCACATGGTGTATAAAACCAATTACAATCCACATAATTTATGTCTTACTTTAATTACACCATGTGTTGTCCCACACAATATGATTAAAATTAATCAACATATAACTTGTGTGTCTCCCATGAATTGAATCACTGCACAATAAAGGGACTAGAGGATCACTAGAACTTAAGTGCACCACCCCGTACACCATAGGCTTCCAACTAATAGTGAGGGTCTATAGGGTGTTAGTTGGAAGGCCATACCCTATGGTGTTAAGTATTAATATTAAAAATACAACATTACTGAGGAAACTCAAATAACATTACAAAATAATCTTAAAAAATATATGTACACATTGATAAATGTTCACCATGCCATGACAGTCATAAAAAATAAATAGGTGAACATGTGGGATGATCAAATATATACATGTAAAAAATACAAGTGAACTAGCTTCCCAACACTGAGTATCCATGTTTCCTATCTATAAAATATTAAAACTTGCACACACACCACCGATTATCCCATATATACTAGGTATCAAATGTTGTAACTCTACCTATAATCGTACCAAGAACCATGAAGTCTTTATATTCCTAGAGGTCATGTGCAGGGTGTGAGAATGAACTCTATAGGACACTGCCAATGATATACCTAAAAAATATCCACACATACACTAGTGTATGAAAATCAAAATTAAAGGAAATTTAAAAATATTACACAACATAATCCACTCATACTCAACCAGTGTAATAAACGAAAATTTTATAAATGATTTTCTCTTTTTGAATGAATAAATGCCTTATTATGTAACTTAGTTTTAGATTACACATGCACTACTTTGGTTATTTTGGACCATTAAAAAAATAGCATGCAAGATTGATACACCCAATTTGGGTCTATATTTTCATGTACTCTATTGAAAAATATGAACAATCTTTCAACAATGACATACTGCTTAGAGAAAAAATACATTGATTTTGGTGATCTTGTTCATTTCCAGGAGGTTTGTGGCCAAGTACACAAAAACGGAGAAGAATAGAGAAAAAATTTACAACTACATAGCATGTACTTATATATACACCATGTATATTCCGGTTCAGACACAGGTTGACTAGGAAAAACATATGCCCAAGTAACTAGAATGTGGTACATGCCATGTTAACATTTCTACACGCTGTGTATGAATTTCTAGAAGCAGATGGTGGCCGATAAGAGTCTACACGCCCATGTGGCCGACCGAAGTGGATACACCATGTTCCACTAATACACGCCAGGTATACACTTCTAGAAGCGGTTGGTGGCAGGAATATGAGACTACACAATGTGTATGGAGGCGCTACACGCTGTGTATAGTCACCTACCAGGCAGCGCCATGTTCCAAGTCAAAGATGACGTGTTAGGCCGCCTACTAGCGGAGAAAACAATGCCAAAATTCATTGATGAAAGTACACGACATGTAATTTTGATACACGCTATGTAGTTAATTTTTTTATAAAAAGAGGCCTTGGCCTCTAGAATAAGGGGTGGTGTGTGTGTGTTATTTTTTGGAGAAAGGGTTGAAGCTCTGAAGGAAAGACACTCTGACGTCGTACTACCGTCATTCTATCTACCGAAGAACCATTCCTTTTTCAAAGTTCCAAACATGATTTCATCAGGTATTAATATTTTTTTGTTTTCCATTTTCAATATGTGTAACTAAACACCTAGCGTGTTGGGGTTGTGGGAGATGTTGAGTTTTAATTTGAATTAAGTTTCTATGAATGTGTTTCTTCTAATAACCTCTTCTTATTCTCTTTAAATCACTTTATATTATCACTGTAAATTCTGTACCGGACCAACGACAAAAGTTCCAGGGATTCAAAAGAAGAATAACGAAGAATAATTTCATTACAATTGAATGTATTCACCGACTAAAAATAGGCTAAGCCAAATAAAGATCTATTCAACACTAGAAACTGGACCAAGGAGTTAGTTTCTTCAGCTCTAAATATAATTTTTACTAAACCAAGGAAACATTATTACAAATTGAACCCAGAGTGTTGGGTTATCATGAACAACATAACCTCATAAGTAATCTGATTTAATAATCAATTTCTCATTAATCCATAACCCCAATGCATATTTATCTTTCTTTTCAAATCAAAACCAATTTTCTTGAACTTACTTTCATTTCATTAAGGAATTTGTTAAAATAATCTTAAAAACCAATTGTTCTTTTTACCCAAACAACCAACCAAAATCGATTCTAAATTCAGAAGACTTCACTAAAAACAAAAATAAAAACTAAATTAAGCAAGATAAAATAACATCATAGTTCTCCTGTGGATCGACCCCTTACTGGTGCTATACATGTTAGGGTAAATATAATTTGGGACACCGAAAACATACCTTTGGCGAAACGAGTTGCCAAATTTTGGCACCATTTCCGGGGAATTTAGAGTTAATTTTATACTTGTTTTAATTAAAATGTGTATCAAAGTTAAGTAAAAAAATCACAAATTCACCAAAAATCTCTTTTCTATTCTCATTTCTATTTCTTTTCCTTTTTCCTCGTTTATGCTTGGAGTTTTTTTTTGTTTTGTGCAGGTCCTTAAGTGTATGAATGAACACCTCACACGTTCCAAGAACACTGAGTCATCTGGGTTTTTCCCAACTGACCCAGAGGTTGAACAATTGTTTTTGAGGCACCAACGAGCACTAATGGCTGAAAACAACCAAACCACTCCACTGGCGCAGAACGAGGACGGTAATCCAGCTGTTGTCCAAGGATTTGGACAACATTTAGGTCCGGAATGCAACAAAAACCAGCAATCTACACATGCTCCAGAATACCATCTGCAACAACTCCAACAATTCCAACCAGAGCAGATGCTATATTTCAACCAAGGTCCAGGGCCGTTCTATGATCCTCAGGACCAACAATTCATACCGGTTCCCCTTACTCAGTAGCCACCTCCACGCCTTACTCTCATGGAGTACATCCTGCCATCAATCCACGGAGTTAACAAGGGCATCATCCGACCTCTGGTGCAGGCCCAACACTTCGAGATCAAGCCTGCTATCATGCAGTTGATCCAAAACACCGTTCAATTCGGTGGCCTACCCATCAAGGATCCCAATGCCCATCTCTCCAAGTTTATAGAGGTCTGCAACACATTCTACTACCACAGAGTGTCTACAGATGCCATCTATTTTCACCTTTTCCCCTTCTCTCTAAGGGATAAGTTGAAATATTGGATTAAAGGATTTTCGAAACGATCCATCCTCACCTTAGAGGAGCTACCCCAGGAATTCCTATCCAAATACTTCCCACCCTCAAAGATGGCTACACTACGACACTTGATCCACAATTTCCAGCAGCATGATGCTGAATCATTGCACAAATCCTGGGAGCGCTTCAAGGAGATGTTGTGAAAATACCCACACCACGGACTTCCACATTGGATGAAAGTATGAAACTTCTATGGAGGGTTGAAATATAATGACAATTCTATGGTGGATGCTACAGCTGGAGGTACGGTAATGAGAAAGTGCCCTGAAGAACAATTTGAACGGCTGGAAGATATGTCCACCAAAAGCTTCTAGTGGCATTCCGAATGGGGAACATATAAATGAGGAATGCATAACATAATTTCCACTACCATGCTAGCTGCCCAGTTCGACGCTGTGTCCAAGAAAATCGACACGCTCAATCTGAAGGTCACATCCCAAGTACATACAGCTAACCATCCAGAGTGTAGTGAATGTGGTGATAACCACATAATGGGAGAACGCCTGGGTTCTGCTGGAGGCCCATCAACAAACGAGGTAAGTTATGATGCACAAAACCGAGGGCCCAACCAGTACCAGAAGTACCATAACCCGGCATGGCGTGATAAAAAAAACCCAACTTGGGGCCAACAACAACAAAATCTACCGCCCCAACGACCGTCTGGATACACGCAACCTCCTTATCAAAACCAGTACCAATGGAAGCAACAACCCCAACTGGGCTCTTATCAGTATCAAGGTTATCAGAAACCTCACCCACAACAGCCATGACAACCACCACATCCACCATCTCAGCAACATCCTCAATAGGAGAACACCTCAAGGTTAAGGGATCTTATCAAAAAATTCATATATACTGCTGATACCAGGTTCAAAATCACGAGCCGTTAATTTTCGGCCTGGAGAACCAAATTGTCCAGTTGGCGAACCAACTCTTAGGAAGGCAACCCTGTTATTTACTGGGAAATAAAAAAAAGAACCCAAGAGAGGAAGACCATGATGTCATACTCGGGAGCGGAAAAGAGATCTAGTAGAACCAACCAGCAGAGCCATGTGTATCTACACCCCCTGATGATAAAGAAGGAACCAATACCATCCCCTCCTCATCCAAAATCCCACATAAGGATGCTTTGAAAACTAAAGGTAAGGAGGTTGTCAAAACTTTTTTAACTGCCTTACCCTTCCCTGAGAGATTGAAATAGAGAAAGCTGGACCACCAGATCAGCAAATTCCTGGACGTGTTCAAGAAGCTGCACCTAAATATCCCATTTGCAGAGGTACTGATGCAGATGCCTACTTATGCCAAATTAATGAAGGATATAATCTCCAATAGAAGAAAGATGGAGGATCTGGGCACCATTTCCCTAACCAAAGAGTGTTCTGAAGTAATCCAAAACTAAATTCCTCCCAAACTCCAGGATCCAAGTAGTTTCACTATTCCATGTACCATTGGAGCATCAGAGTTTGGGAAGGTTCTCTGTGACTTGGGGGATAGTGTGAACCTCATGCCCCTTTTAATTTCCATGATGCTCAGGATCCATGATTTGAAGCCTACCCGAGTAGCCCTTCAGCTTGCTGATCGATCCATTAAACATCCGAAGGGACTACTGGAGGACATGCTCGTCAAGGTGGGTCAGCTGATCCTTACAGCTGATTTCATCATCCTCGACACGGAGGATGACCAAAAATCACCTCTCATACTTGGAAGACCATTCCTATCCACTGGGAAGGCACTCATCAATGTGCATGAGGGGGAGTTGATTTTCTGGGTAAGAGATGAGAGAGTCTCTTACAATGTCCTCAAGTCCATCAAACATGCATCATTGCCTGATCTTGAGGACTGTTCTGCGATGACTACCATAGATGATCGCTTAGTGGATGATCTTTTATGTACCTTTATTTTTTATAAATTTATAATTCTAGACAGTCCTGTTGAAGAAGCACCAGAGGACTTGCAATTCCTAGAAGGCCAGGGCAGCTACTATTGGGACCATTGTCCACGATAAATATCTGGTAAACAACAGTACGTAGGTCAAGCCAACGACCTAAAACAAAGGCACTTTCTAAGAGGAAACCCAGAGGATGCACGATGTGTACCAACTATACATATGGTATGTACTCTTTTATTTTCATTTATTGTGCTTTTATAAACCTATAGAGTAACTAATAAATAATCAAAGATGATGCCGGTACTGATGGTAGGTCATTGGAGTTAATTCGAGCCGTCCCCGGTTTGAATCCTCCCAACCTACCTTTGGCATAGGGTTCTTAATTTTTATATTTTCTTACATTGAATTTGTAGTAAATGTCATATATATTTTTGTTTATAAGAGAACCCATGATGGGGATGGGTCTGTTGGCCAAGATCAAAACCTAGCTCCAAAAGACATGGGTTCAAATCCTGACAACCGCCCCATTTCAATCATTTACCATTTTAATAAAACCACACTGTGTGTCTTCCAATATATGTCGTGGGTGCCCTGTTTTCTTTTTAAAACTAAAATATAAAAAAATTTTCCATATAAAGTAAGAAGGGGATGAAGTTGGAAGATTGGAAAAGTCTCGACCCTGTTTCCAAAAGACCCGGGTTTGAACTTGGCTAATATCCTTGCTTCATCCCCTTATTATATAATTAAAATCCACATGCTGTGCATTTTATTTCTTCTCGTGTATATAATTTATATAGATTAAATGTAGATAAATAATAAATATGGGAAACAGTACAACCTTCACTCTAGTGGTTGAGGGTTTCCATTCCGAACGGCCGATCACCGGTTCGAACCTTGCCCCAAGAACCGGACCAAAGGTTGTACTTCTCTTTTTACAATTTTAGAACACACAACATGTATTTCTTGATACATCACGTGTATAGTTTTCTTTTTTTTAAATTATGTATATACATATATATATCTATTTACTTTTATTATTTTAAGTAATTAATATTAATTATTCTATAGTTTATTATAATAATTATATATATATATATGTTCTAAAAAATTTAGATACACAACATTTAGTCCATATGTACATGCCATGTACCTCAACTATATAAGCCGCAGCCACCTGACTTCATGCCGTGTCGCGCGATGCCTCCTCCTCTTCCCGTTTCTTCTCCCGAATGACACCCGAATGCCCTACTTTCAAATCTGTTGATTCTGGGTGTTTTAGGTTCTATTTTTTCTTGCATTGTGATCCTCGGTCAAGGTACACCCTTTTATGCCCTCTATTTCTAGTTATTAGATGCGTTTATGGTGTTTTAGGATATTTCGACCGTTCAGATTCCACAATACACGACCACGAAATGAAGAACACACGCCTTGTACTTTTGTATACGACCACTCATAAAATGCTTCTCAATTTGAATATACATGGTGTGTATGTTCAGTACACACAATGTACGTTAACCATCATGCCTAGGAATATTTTTTCACATGACCTAACACACCATTTTCACATACACGGCGTGTGTGTTCGGTACACGCCATGTATGTCATTTCTTTTGGCCCCTCCTTATGTAGCACTTGACATGGCCTCTCACCCCATGTTCCTATACACGACATGTGTGTTAGGTACATGCCGTGTAGTCTATTTCCGTTATCTGGATCCATTTCTAGA
Source organism: Viscum album (assembly GCA_963277665.1). Lineage (NCBI taxonomy): Eukaryota > Viridiplantae > Streptophyta > Magnoliopsida > Santalales > Viscaceae > Viscum > Viscum album. The sequence goes on from OY728140.1 coordinate 2,052,657,387, forward strand.
CCCCCACACAGCCATGTTCCTCTGGTAAAGAAAACGCCATGTCCGAACTGTACACGACATGTCCTTTATTACTAGAACTATAAACACACATGGCCATGTCTTTACACATACACAACCATGTCTCCTTTGCTCGAACATGGCTTGTATACTCTGTACATGTTGTGTACCCTTACATGGTTTAACTTATGCTCCCTCGACATGTTTATCTAGAGAACACGGGATGCTACTCAGCTTGTACTACACGCCGTGTACTCTGGATGTACTCGCTGTGTACTTTTATTTTTCAGATTTCTCACATTTTCTTTGTTTTATTTTATTTTATTTTTATTTTGGTTAGTTCTTCTTTCTATTTCAGGTTATGGTAGATTCAGATCTTTCTCGTGGGAAGCGGCCCGCCTCCGCCACTGAGGGCGAGAGGCCTATTTATTGGTGGATTCGACTCCGGCCTCCGACATAGCCATAACCAGATGCTCTGGTCTATGAAATAACTCCATTGGCCATCCTTACACCACCCACTGCCTCAGAGTAGGTTGGTCTTAGCATAGCCGGTACTTCACCACCCCATCCAGAGCCCTCGAGAACTATCAATACTTCACCACGGGCTGCCGCACTTCCTGAGCCCTCTCTAGTAGCTGCTGGCCCCACATCGACTACTTCATCTAGTGGGCCTCCATCCACTTCAGTAGATCCACCCCCAGAGTCAGCTCTTGCTGCTGCACCTACACCTGGACTGAGACCTGCAGGTGTTCCCTACCCATGCATGGTATTCCCAGTCACCGACTTGGAATATGACTGGGTCCGATGCTTCTCTCGATGGCCGATTCCGTTGAGTGGCTGCTACCACAACAGCAGCATTAGAGAACAGCTCGATATCCGGGGAGAGTTAGAGGATCTCCTTAGAAACACTCCCATGCTCATTATTTTCCAGGTCACCACTCCTATTTTCCATGATTTATTTTTGGAGTTTGTGGCCTCGTTCGAGTTCGATGGAGCTGAGTACCAGGAGACACCTGGTGATACGGTGCCCGTGGTTCGGTTCCGGTTGGGTGGCCAACAATTTTCCTTCACCATGATAGAGTTTTGCTGAGGGTGCAGTTTTGAACCCCATCCCATCACCCCACCCCCTGTTTCAACCCTGACCATGCCTAAGCACTTTGAGGTTGTTGCCTTGTGGTCGGAGATGGTTGTGCCTGACCACCGCTACACCCTTACCTCACAGAAGAATACCCTTATCATCGACCCCATCCTTCATTTTTCCCACCGGTGCTTCAATGCCATTCTTTTTCCCCACCAAGAGGATATGGGGGTCGTGACCAGTTGTGACATGGATCTCATTACCCGTGTCATCTAACAGGGCTACCCGGACCTACCTTACCTAGCCGCCTCCTATTTCCATGCTATGTTTATCGGCCATCAGGGAAACCTGAATGGCGGGTTTACTCCACTCCCCTCGCCCACCACCTTGGGGTTTTTGAGCCTTCTTTACACAATGACCTGTTAGGTTCTCCCTAGCAGATGGACTATCTCAATATTATTCGCATGGGATTAGTCCAGAAGCAGGGGTGCCTACATCCTTGCCCAGGCTCGCCCCCACCCACCTGCTGACCCTCCTACCCCAGCTGATACACCTGCTTCTCCTTCCCCACCACCTCTATTTTCCCCACCCCACCCCTTCCTACTGAACCCACTTCTTTTAGCCTTCCTTCTTCTATACCACCACCAACCTCAACTACCCTCTCAACCTCGGTCGGTCTCTCCCTTTCCCTCCACCTCGATATGATGGAGCAACACCTAGTTCGTATCGACCGCCGCCAGGACTGCATGGAGAAATTTTTGGGGCTTATTTTTCAGAATATTGGTATTCCACTTCCCCCACCACCTGCCTCTACCTTAGTTTCTGGACCATTTACTGTAGCTCCACCGCCCTTCACTGCGCTGGCCATAGATTCTGTTCTCCTATCTACTGTGGACCCAGCTGCTGCTACTACCACTACCACTAATACTGCAAGTCCAGGGGGGCTACCGAGAATCCTTTACCGAGTCTAGCCCCTACTGCACCTACTTCCTCGGCTTCCCTTCCCGGTGGTGATTCTGAGGCTCCATCTTCATCTCTACCGGCTGGTTCTATACTGTATGATGCCTTTTCTGAGGAGATCCCATAACTGGTTTTGGGAAACATTCTTTTCATTGTATATATATTTTTGTGATATCTTGTCCCTATGTTTGTTATGTATTCTTGCATTGTTCTTTTTCTTATCCCCCTCACAGGTACTCTGGCATGTTTTGGGCTGCACTTTTACATCACATACCATTTTCCTCTGCCTAGAAACGATGGCAATATTATTTTTTCCATTGTACTTATTTCCATACTTCCCCTCAGTCTATTCCACTATTATGTCCCAACTTTGCCTTGTCCTTATTTTTTGGGAACTTGGTGGACCACGTGAAATATTAAGTATTGGGGGGGGGGTGTCTATCGCCCTATTTAGTATTTTCCCTTTTCAGATTCTAGGAGACATAATTATTAAAAGATATATTTTAATATGTGAAGACATTTTGGTTAACCATATTTAAAAAAAAAATAAAGTTGCAAGTGAAAATTTTTACAAGATAGATGATTATTTTGATTCTTAGGCATTTTAAAATGATTGCTGATATAATTTAAATTACAACGTGTAATCCTTAGATGATTAAATCGATTAGACTAATCAACTATTTTTCAAGTCATAACCTGATTGTCTCTTTATTTATTTTTCCACTCCTGAGAGGTATTCTAAACCCCCTTGTCATATTATTTATAATACTCTATTTCTTGAGATATTCTTAGAATATACATAACTACTAGAATTTTCATGTTTTCTTTTTGAAACATGAATAATTTTTGAATAAAATTAAAATTATTGAGGCATATGATTTTTTTAACCCCTTTCTCTTGAGCCAACCCTACATCTTATCTTCATAAAGACCCTAGAGACCATAAATAGCCTTTATAGGATGCCATATTACAAGTATATTTACCTTCCAACCCTAATTATTTTATGAAATTTCATGATTATTTATTCGAGCTTAAATGAAGTGATTGGAAACACATGGTATAAATTCGTGGATTGTTAAGAAATTAAGTATGGGGGAGAGCCACTTGATCATTTGGGGCGAAAAGAGTTCAAACCTCTATTTTGGAAATTCAAAAAGGTTCCCTTTGTGTAATAAAAAACAAAAAAAGTAAAAGCATTGGGGCCTTATACACACTTGTTGGTTTGTGACTCCTACTCAACTAAATGAGATGGTGGTGATGAAATCATTTGATAAATCTTGTTGAAGACATTTTTACATTGAGTTTAATTTTGAATATCATGCATTGTTATTTAATAATTTAGCCTCCTTTTTCAAGCCTTCGAGTTATTTTTCACATCTTTACCTACCAACTTTTATCCATATAAACATCTGATCCTTATTAAAAATCCATCTTGATTTTTGTAAGATAAATTTTCTAAAGTGGAGAATTAAAATTCTTGAAAACCTATGGATAGAGTGTATATATCATTGATTGAGCATAACTTTGTTTAAAAACATATTGAGTGTTGAGCATATTTTTGGTGAGGTAAATCTTCATGTGGCTTGATTATATTTTAAAGGATAAAACATGTGTTAAAAGAGGATGAAAGTAGTTAATTGAATTATATATGAGGCATGATTAAGAATATCCTTGATTAAAAATTATCTGTATTCTTTGTGAAATTTTCTCCTATCACTTATTATTTACATTTATGATTAACGAAAGTTCTTCCTTTTACAATATAGATTCTTTTAAGTAGATGTTGAGATTTTCTTGAGGTCAAGAAAATGACTAAGTATAGTCAAGTTTTGATACACCCAATTTGTGTCTACATTTTCAGGTACTCTATTGAAAAATAAGAACAAGGTTTTAGAAATTATCTTCTTCTTAGAGAATAAATACTTTGATTTTGGTGATCTTGTTCATTTCAAGGAGGTTTGTGGACATGTACACAAAACAGATAAGAACATAGTAAAAATTTACAACTACACGGCGTGTACTTATATACACGTCGTGTACATTCCGGTTCAGACACGGGTTAACCAGGAAAAACACATGCCCAAGTAACCAAGAGGTTGTTCACACTATGTTCACATTTCTACATGCCGTGTATGAATTTCTTGAGCAGTAAGTGGCCGAGAAGAGTCTACATGCCCATGTGGCCGGTCGAAGTGGATACGCCATGTTCCACAAATACACATTGTGTATACACTTCTAGAAGCAGTTGGTGGCCAGAATATGAGACTACACGCCATGTGTGGTGGCGCTACACGCCGTGTACAGTCACCTACCAGGAAGCGTCATGTTCCAAGACAAATAAGACATGTTAGGCCGCCTACCTGTGGAGAAAATGATTCCAAAAATGCGTTGGCGAAGTACATAGTGTGTACTTTTCATACACGCCATGTAATTATTTTTTCTATAAAAAGAGTCCTTGGCCTCTAGACCAAGGGGTGGTGTGTGTGTGTAGTATTTTGTGGAGAAAGGGTTGAATCTCCGAAGGAAAGACACTCTTCCATCGTACTACCGTCATTCCATCTACCAATGAACCATTCCTTTTTCAAAGTTCCAAGCATGATTTCATCAGGTATCAATAGTTTTGTGTTTTCTATTTTATATATGTGTAACTAAACACCCAGTGTGTTGGGGTTGTGGGAGATGTTGAGTTGTAATTTGAATTAAGTTTCTATGAATGTGTCTGCTCTAATAAGATCTTCTTATTCTTTTTTAATTACTTTATATTATCACTGGAAATTCTATACCGGACCAAGGTAAAAATTTTCTGGGATTCAAAAGAAGAAAACCGAAGAATAATTTCATGGCTATTGAAATTATTCACCGACTAAAAATAGACTAAGCCAAATAAAGATCTGTTCAACACTAGCTACCAGACCAAGGAAATTTTATTACTAATTTAACCCAGAGTGTTGGGTTATCATGAACAAGAAAACTTCATAAGAAATATGATTTAATAGTCAACTTCTAATTAATCCATAACCCCAATGCACGTTTATCTTTCTATTCAAATCAAAACCAATCTTCTCGAACATACTTTCATTTCATTAAGGAATTTGTTAAAAGAATCTTAAAAACCAATTGTTCTTTTTACCCAAAAAAACAACCAAAATAGATTATAAATTCAACATACTTCACTAAAAATAAAAATACACACTAAATTAAGAAAGATAAAATAACTTCATAGTTCCCTGTGGATCGACACCTTACTGGTGCTATACTTGTTAGGGTAAATATAATTTGGGACATAGAAAACATACCTTCAGTGAAATGACTAGACAAATATTTAAAATACCATTAAGAATCATAATAATTGATAATATATCCATCATATAGTGACCATTAAGATTATTATATTATAGGTTATGAAAAGTCCAATTGACTTGGGAGGAAAAATTTATGGAATTCACATGCTGGATCATACCATATGAATCCAATTTTTTAGAGATTCTGATGGATATGACATCACTTAGCTTTTCCCTTAACCAATCCCAAGCCTATATTCCACAAATAAAGCTAAAAAAAACTATTTATGGGATAATATCAATTTTATCGGGGTCATTTCCCAAACCATGTCCCTAGAACCACCCCAAGAATGTGCCAACATGACACACCTTACCCTTAGGGTGTACGCTAGTGTAATAAGGGGTTATATGTCTATACCCTAATAGTATGAATTTATATATTTACATTTTTAATAATATAATTATTTTATTTATCCCTTTTCATCATTAATTTATATATACAATTATATTTGAGTTGATGACAAGTAGATTTTGATACGAAGAAACCAAAATTGATTTTTTTTGAAAATATATTATTTTAATTAAAAAAATATTTTTGATAAATTCAAGAATTTTTAAGAACATGTTATTTTTATATAATATTCTTATTAAATTGTATTTATTTATGTAAAAATGATAATATAATTTAGTAATGTCTAATATAATATTTATAAGGGTGAGAAGACTATTATTGTTGTAAAAACCTGTATTTTTCAATAAATAATTATTATGAATTAAAAGTTAAAATTATCATAATTAGAGAATATTTTTGATAAAATAAATATTATTTTAGAAACCATCATTTTTAAATTATCCAATGGTGATTTTTTTATAATTTGATGAGATAGTAGAATTTTTGGGTAAAAATTAAATACGGTATAAATATATGGTATGTATTATGACCTCATAATACCATAAATGTGATGAAATAAATACTATAAATTTAGTACATGAAAAAAAATAAATTTCACATTTAAAATGATGTGTTCTTTCTGTTATTTGATTAATTTTAAAAATCATTAATTAATACTCCAAAACAAAACTTATATTTTAAGGTTTTAAAAACAATTATTTATAAACCAAACAGGGTTCCACGCCAGAAATGGTATTATTTTGTAGATATTAGTTTTTATCACAATAAATATTTAAAACCAAAAATATTTGGTATAAAAAATGTGAAAAAACTATAATTTATGTGGTTTTGATTATTTTAACATATAGAGACTGAAACTTATATTTAGAAATTAGTAAAGAATCATCCTCTTTTTTTCTATAAATACCCACAAAACCACCCACTCCATTCCACTTAAAACCTACTGATAATGAAATTAATCCCCATATATATATATATATTTAAATAAATCATATGGTGTTCCTAATCACTGAAGATTCTATTCTAAATCTTTTTGAAGTGACCTCTCAAGGAAAGGGATCTCTATCTCTCTCCATTTCCATTCAAGAACCTTTCTTATATTTAGTGTTTTGAAAATAATTTGATTATATTTTAATATATTTATAAATATCCATTTAATTCAAAGTTTTTTTACTAATAATATGATATCATTTCCCTCTCTTATTATAACCTTTATCTAAGCCATTACTATGTGGATGTAAGGGGATTCTCTCCTCTTTATTCCAGAAAATTATTTCTATTATACCTTTTCAATTCCATTTTTTTATATTGGAATATGTTTTTACACATCCTTTTTACTATCCTTATTATTTTCAATTAATGATAGACCACCTTTCACTCTCACTAAACCCTTCTATGAGTCTTTATTTATTCTTGTCATGCTATCAAAATTATCTTGTGATTTTTTCATCCAAACATTTGTGTATTAAATACCCATACTCATTTCCATTCAAGTGTATTAACCAAGAAATAACTAAACATAATTTGTTGGGTAATTCCTTGTAGTCAACCCACACTTCATAATATTGGTATTAAAAATTATGAAATACATACTCATTTTTAATGATCTATATGGCACACAAACACATGTACATGCTATGAATGTGATAGTTGGGCCTATAATTATATATCCCACAAATGAATTCAGTAATATTTTTATCCCTTGATATACCATTTATGTTGTAGGTTACATTACCCTAATAACAATATGTTATGATGTTCTAGAGGTTATCCTTGGGTTATGCTTATGATTTCATATTTTATGTAGTTTTCACATTCATATGTTTCGATGATGTAATCATCTTATATAATGATTATATACTCATGTTTATGATTCTCACACCTTTTATGTATCATTGAAAATCTTCTTTACTTACGTCTAATACTTTTATCATGTTATTCATTGAGTTTTCCCTTAGTGGGATTTATAGCTCTCCCCTTTCACATGTATGTACCTAGGTTATCTCATACAATTTTAAAAGATTGATGAAATATAAAGGAATTTTATAAAGTTTTAAATAAGGTTGTTATATTTTCATTTCAAGTTATTTTTTTATGTATCTAATTTCCTGAGGACACTAGGCCTCATGATCTTTTACGATGGTATTAAGTGTACCTTTATGTAATAAATCGTGAAATAAGGTATATTAAAGAAATGGATTGTCATAGTTGGTATTAGATCAAGGTATAGTTATTTTTTGAGAATATTATTAGAAAAAATTAGAGAAATACTTAGGGTTAAGACTAAACATATGAAAACATCCCAAAATTATGGTAATATAAAGAGTATGTATTTTCTAAGAAACAAAATCCCTATTTAGATACTATAAGGGGATGTGGCTCTAAAATAGTTGTACATAGGCATAATAACCTAGAAAATGGTATATTAAGTATTAAATAAATCTTCAAATGGTGTATGATAAAGAGTCCTTTCTAAACAACTGGTTTGAAACTCTTTGGGAATAAGATTTTGTAAATCCACATGCTATTAAGAACCATAATGAATGGAAAAAAATTCCTATGAAATTTTATTAAATTAATAGTCCATTGATAAAATAGATTGAAACCTATAAATTCATAGTTTAATGAAATTATGTCACCTACGAGTTATCCATTCAATGTGTATAGGTTTCCCTTTTATGAGTGTAATAGTTTGAAAAATCTCATCCGTAATTTTCCTTATATTTTAGTCAATGGATGGAAATATGGAGAACTAAGTCTAAAAAATGTTTTGGGAGGCATGATGATTGCCCAAATGAGATTATCAACCTGATGGGAGTATGATTTTGAAAATTCATAAAAATAATACCTCAAACTAACTCACGTTTTGAAAAGAAACTTGAATCTGGGGGAAAACCCACATACTCCTAAGATAGAGAAAGTTTTAATTGAGAACCTTATAATACAAATGCCTCCAAATTTTAGTGGATATTCCAATACATTTATCACATAACAATGGATAAACTCCATTAAAAATATATTATATCTCCTTTATTGCTATGAGAAATAGAAGGTTGTACTAAGTATTTATCATATAAAGCGAGAATCTAATCATTGGTGGATATTGATAAAAAAATATAAATTATAAGGAAGAGTTCAAAGTGATGGAGTGAATGTAATTTCATAAAATGTTTTTTATTAATATTTTCCTTGTAATATTTCTATTAAAATTAATAGGGAGTTCCTTAGCCTCACATAAAGGGACAATGAATTCATTAGGTAATATGAATAAAACATCACACGGCTTGTGTGATATTCCTTCTAAATTTTCATTAACTCAAAAGGTAATGTTGACCAGTTCATTAGTGGGATAAATCCAAATCTAGGAAAATATTTGTAAATTTTATACTTTAAAAGATATTAAGAAATTGTACAATGTTCCATTAAATTAAAAATATAAATCAATGAATCTCAATGGTTTCACGGGTATAGAGATAGGAAGCATGTAATTGAGTTTAATTCTAGGGGTGAGATAGAAAAATATCACAATGGAAAGAATGTAAAACAACCCACTTATCAATATTGTGTGTACAAGCATCCTATAAATTTCATAAATGGGACAAGGAAATTCTTTTGGTGTGGGAAGGAAGGGAAACTAACTAGAGAATTTGGGTTGGAGAAACCCACCAATTTGGGGGAATAATGAAATGTTCATGTCAACCCTCAGACTATTTTTCAATGTTTCAATTACAAGGAATATGGATTCCATGTGAATCAATGCACTAAGTGAAGGGGTTTTTAAAATTACAAATGAAAATAACCTCCAAGTCATAGTGATAAATGGTGATTTTATTCCATCGCTAATACTAAGGTGGATCCTCAAAACAATGTGGTGATAGGTATAATAGTTATTAATTCAAGGATATTCAAAATACTATTTGATTATAGTTCTATAAATTATTTAATATCATGCAAGATTAGTATAACTATTCAAATACCACCTCAAAACATAGAAGTGGATATATTGGTGAAAACAATAAAGGGAACCATCATTGCCTCCATAATATATAATTCCCCCATACATATTTGAAGTATGAACTTCCCAGAAAACCTTGTGATACTCCCTTTAGTAGAATTTGATGCTATTATATGTATTTATTTACTTTACTTGTATATATAAAACATAATTTATTTAGAGAAATAAATCTTCCTCTATATCACAAATCACCCTTTGATTCTATAAAAGTTCAAGGAGTAGGATGAATATCCTTTCGAATTATCATCTCAAGCATTGATATTATCACCTTACAAGAAATAATATCTTGGTTAAATGATTTGGAATAAGTAAATGATCATCCTTAGTAAAATACCTACTAAAAGGGAATATGGTGATGGGTTTCTTGATGAATTTCATGATCTTCCTCCTAGTTGAGAGGTTGAGTTATTGATCAGACTTATACCCAAATCATTTCTAATATGCAAGAACATATATATAAAGGACACTACTGAATACAAAGAGTTAAATAATAACCTATATGAGAATCTTGATAAAGTGTTTATATACCCAAGTGTTTAAACATGGGGTGCACCAGTCCTTTTCATCAAGTATAAAAATGATTCAATGTGCCTATACATTAGTTATCATGAGCTAAAAAAGATCACGATAAAGAACAAGTATCCTATTACATGGATTGATGACTTGTTCTATAATATACATGGATCATAGTAATTCTATATGGTTTATATTTTCTCAAGATATTATTATGTAAAGGCGAAGAAGGAGTGTATCCCCAAGATTTCTTCTCATACAAGGAAAGCACTCGGAGTTCATAGTGATTCAATTCGGACTCACTAATGCTAAAAATATCCTCATGGAATTAATGAATAGAGTCTTTAGGGATTATCTCAAAAAATTTATGGTTGTATGTTTATATTATATTCTTATATACTCTAAAAGTGAGGAGGAGAATGATGATCATTTGAATATTGTAATGAAGACATTTCATAAGGAAAATTTATACAGGAAGTATAGTAAATTAGAGTTTTTTTATGGATAATTTAACATTACTAGGACATGTTATCATAAAAAATGGATATATATTAATCTTATATAATAGAGGAAATTGAAGAATGTGATTGACCAACATCTATGATGGGTATATATAGTATCCATATATAAACTATTTACCTTGGCTGATTTGTGAAAAAACTCTCATGATTTTGAATCCCATTAACCAATATAACTACGAAGGGAGTGAAGTTTTTTTTTGGATAGATGAATTATTAGAGAGCATTAAATAGTTAAAGAAGAGGCTAATCACTACACCTATCATCACATTTCCCACAAGCGGGGAAGTATTTGTGATCCACAAATATATGTCCAAAAAAGTATTGGGTTGAGTACTCATGAATGGTGAAAAAGTGATAGCCAATTTTTAGGGATAAAATACCTCAATGTGTCCTCTCAGTGTGTTTTGGGTGCAACTGTGTTTGTTGGAATATATAGATGACTAAAAATGATTATAGTTGGTGTTTTCCAAAGACAAGTTTCTATGGTGGCATACTTTCCCAGTGTTTACCAAATTTTTGGGCCACAAAATTGAGAATTTGTGTATGGAATGATTTTTTTCACAAGACTGGATGGTGTGAAGAACGATGAATGAAATCCACAAAGGAATATAACCTCAGAGCCCGACACATGGATCACATACCATTTTCTAGAAGGGTATGTAGTAGTGTATCAAGCAGCAGGTACAATATACAAGAGAAGTCCATGAAACCAAAAACGGTTCACAAGATAAGGTGGTGTGGTAAGAATATATCTTTTCATTGGTGAAGTATATTGACCATGTTGGAGCAAAGGTAGTACATGGAATGTGTATGAAAAATGGTTCATAGGAAGGCTTGTGGTTTACGGTGGCAGGAGGATCGGTATGCAGTGGAGGCTGTACCGAATCAATGATTTGGTAAATCATGGATTAGTGAATATTGCACATATCGTTGCCTATATTAAAATCACCAATCCTAAAAATTATAAGAGAGAATAAATATCATTTGATAACATATTTTACTCCATTATTTTGGCAAATTCTGAAGGAATATCGTGAGGGATAATTCTGTGAAAGTTGATGTGGTTAGCCTAGTATAAATTCCTTTAATGGTTTTTGTATAGAATTTTAACTCTCATAGGACATGGTAAGTAGAGGAAGAAGGTGTGGTATACTGATGGATAGTGATGGATGTCCTTGAAAAGAGAACAGTTCATTGGAAGAGGGTGATTCACAGAGGAGGTTCGTGGAGTCAGTATGCAGAGGCGGTACATGATAGCGAAGACAGAGGAAATTCGAGGATGAAGGGAGGTTCAAAGAAGTAGAAGATGTAAATGAAGGAGGTGTTCTGCATACCAAACCAAGTAATCAGTATGCGAGAGAGGAAGGTGGTTTGCGATTTTCAAAAGGAATCCTGTGAAAAATTCAAATCAGTTTGTAAAATTATTTTTTGGTACCTAGCAGTACTCTGGAAGGTGGAATTCATCTACGTGTGAAAAAGGAACATCAATAGTGTAGCTACATATAGTTTAGGATGCAATAATTAATATGAATGAAGTGAAAAACATTTCCATAAATTGTGTTTATCCCACAAATCGATAAACTATGTGTTGATTTTTTCTAAGAGCAATGAGTGTTGGAAGAGGAAGACGCTAAACCTTTCCACCGGCAGTGAGCCAGAGAAAGAGGCATAGGTAGTGACCCTTGGGAATGCAGTGAGCGTACATTAAAATAATGTAAATAAAGGGAGCTTGGTCATAGAAGATCTAGCGCAAATATTATACTCATTATAGGCTGTGATCCTTAGGGAATTTGGTACATTGACACATCACAGTTGTATGCTCCTTGGATGTATCCCAGTGAGAGTGAACCAAGTAAAAATTGTTGTGTCCTATGCATGATTTCATATATGGTCATATAATGCTATGGGAGGAATAGAGAATTGATTTTTGTATAACAATGAAACAATATCCAAAAGGGGGAAAGTTGTAATCTTTCACACCCTCATTCACTCCCCTCTCAGGGTATTCGACCTAGTGGACCAAATTCTATTACTCCCACTAATTAAAGATAAATTAATAGAACTAACCCACACATGATCTAGAATTTTTTTTAGTGATTTCCACATTAAATATTTTATGGAATTTTCTATACATGGTTACATGTGACATATATGTGGATAAAAATTCCATAAGTATATATTGACACAAAATAGCTCAATATGTGCCAACAAATTTGGTTAGAGATGATCGAGGATTATTATTGTTTAGTCCATTACCATCCTATGATGACAAACAAAGTGAGAAGATACATTGAGTAGAAAGGATCCCAAAACCTTATCTGTGATGATGATTGAAAGGGGTCTAATATTCTTGGACATATAAAGGATGGAAAAGGAAATATTAAAAGGATATTTACCCAATATTTCTTAAATAACTTCTAAAATATCCATTCTTGAGATGATCAAGGAGACCCAAAAATAAGATGAGGAACTATATAGAAAGGTAGTGAATATTCCAAATTTAAACATTTCTAAAAATGGATTCATAAGGTTTGGAACATAGATATGTGTCCCATAAAAACTAGAATTGAAATGTGAAATTATGGATGATGTGTATAACTCATCCTTCAATAATCATCTAGGAATCATGAATATGTATAGATTCAAGAAGAAAAATTATGGTTAAATAGCATGAATATGGATATTTTAGAATTTATATCTTGATTCTTGGTATACCAACAAGTAAATGTTGAATGAAATAAGTCTAATGGTAAGATTAAACCATTTACCATATCATTAAGGAAATGGGAAAACATAACCATTGATTCCTTCATAGGATTCCTTAGGATATCTAAAAGAAATAATGCTATCTTGGTGGTAGTCAATCACTATACAAAGTCAACATATTTCCTAACTATCAAGGAACACTTATATATTCAAGAAAACTGAAATATATACATAAGGTAAGTGGTAAGACTTCATGGAGTTCCACTCTACATTTTATCTGATCAAGATATGAGGTTCACCCCAAGGTTCTGTAGAATTATTTAGTAAGTGTTGGATCCATTATTTAGTTTTATTATTTATTTGAACACTTAGATGGATGGTCAATTAGATAGAAACATTAAAACTCTATAGAATATGATGATATAATATTCAATGGATTTATATGGATTTTGGGATCAGAACCTTCCCCTTGTGGAGTTTTAATATAACAACAGTTCCCATTATTGAATTAAAATAGAACCTATTGAGGATCTGTAAGGTAATCCATGTTAGAATCGAACATTTTCTAATGAATTTATAGATTAGAATCTTATGGGACCTAATATAATCCATGATACTCTCTATAATTATTAAACAATTCTTAATCATACAAAATATACACAAGTTCGACATAAAATCGATGAATATAATTATTGATTAGACTTGGATTTTGTAGTCAAATATAAAGTGTTCCTTCATAAATAACCATGGAAAATAATTACCAGGTTTGTGAAGAAGGTAAAGAAGAGTATAAGTCACATCATACCCTTTGATATCCTTCACCACGTTAGTGTTATGGCCTATTGACTAACACTCCCACCAAACCTATCTGATGTACATGATGAATTCCATGGATCCCACCCAAGGGAGTACATACTAAACCCCTCTTATGTACTGAGTCTAGATGTGGTTACCTTGGAGAATTATCTTTCATATGAGGAGTAGCTGATAAATATATAAGATCACAGAGGAGGATTTTTATGGAACAGAATAACTCACTTGGTCAAAGTGTTGTGGTAGAACCAAAAGTTTGAGGAAGAAACTTGAGAATCAAAAGAGGTGATGAAATAGAAGTAACCTTATACATTTTAGTGTATGACATGAAATTTTGATGGAAAAATTTATGAAGGGAAGAATAATTTATTGACCCCAACTATTGTAAATGAAATTACCTTTTTGAATAAATAAATAAATTATTTAGTGATATAGTTATTGAAAATACATGCACTGCTTTGTTTATTTTGGATTTTTATAAAATAAATAATTTTTGATTTAAAAGACTATTAATCATCATAACTATTGATAATATAGCCATTTTATAGTGACCAATAATATTAGTATATTAAGGGTTATGATAAAGTCAAATTGACATATAAGGTAGAAGAGATGGCCTCGACCAGTAGGATCAAACCCTTTAAATCCCATTTAGCAAAGATTTTGAGGGAGATGGAATCACTATTTTTTTCTTTGATAAATACCATGTTCAGATTAAACAACTAAAAGTCGAGTGAGACCATTTATTGGGGATGTTTATGCTTAATGATTTCATGGACCAAACCCTGTTCTCTAAACCACTTTAAGAAAACTCCACTATCTCACACCTTACCCTTAGGGCCTACCCTAGTGCAATAAGGGGTTATGTATTTAGGACCAAGTGGTGTGAATTTTTATATTTTCATTTTTAATAGTAATATTATTATATATATTACTTTTAATTATTAAGCTATATAAAAAATTATATATGAGTTGATGAAAATTAAATTTTGATACCAAGAAATCAAAATTATATTTTTGGAAAATATAAAGTTTTTATTAGAAGGTTAGTTTTGATAAATTCCATAATTTTGAAATAAATTCTATGTTAATATATATTTTGATTTAATAATATTTATTAAAATAAAAATGATAATATAATTTAATGAAGTCCAATATAATATGTATAAGGTCCAGGAAGTTGTTATTATAATAAAAACATATATTTTTCTATTAATTATGATTTTGACTTATAAGATTAAATTGTAATATTTATATAATTGTTTTAATAAAATAAATATTATTTTTGAAATAAAGAATTTTAATTTATCCAATGGTAATCTTTCATAATTTTTTGAGATAGTCAAATTTTTAGGTTAAAATTATATTCAATGTAAATATATGATATATATTATGACATCATAATATCATAAAAGTGGTATAATAAATACTATAAATGGAATACATGAACAAATATACATATTTCAAATTAAAAATAATGTGTTTGTCATGTAATTTTATTAATTTTCTAAACCATTAATAAATCCTCCAAAACCAATTATATATTTTAGTTTTTTTTAAAATAAATTCTTTATAAAAATGACTCAATTCCATATAATAAATGATTTTATTTTATGGATTTTAGTTCTTATCCAAATAAAATATTTAAATCACAGTCATTTGGAATAAAAAATATAAAAAAACCATTGGAAGGTTTTGAGTTTTGATTATTTTATTATATATAGTAAAAAACTTATGTTTAGAATTTAATAAAGAGCCCCCTCTCTTTTTATATAAATACCCACCCTACCTCCCACTCCACTTTACTAAAAATAGACAGAGCATGGATTTACTCTCCCAATCCCTCTCTAAATCCATACCATGGTGTTTTGATGATCTTATGAAGCTCTTATCATTATATTAAAAGTACCCTCTCAAGGTATGGGATATATCTCTATTATTTTTAATTCAAGCACATCCTTCTATTAATATCACAAGTCCCATGTACTTTCACAATCTTTACCACTACTAGCTCAATAACCCAAAAATTACCAAGGAATTTCCAAAATATATACCAAAAGGACCATGACCCCCTAAACCATTTATCACCTATCATCTTAATAGCTCGAGAAACCTAAGTCATGATGATACATATCCTTACAATTTTTCTATCCATCTGAACCAATAGAAATGGAGAGACTCAATCCACCATATTTTGGTCTTAATAATCACTAATTGTGGCCTTATATAATGTTCAACTCCTCTATAAAAAGGTTCAAAACCATCCCTAAATGTCACTTAATAATCGATTCCACAACCCATAATGAGTAGAGCAACCACATCATGATCCCTATCTTACATGTAAACAACCCCAATGGCCACATCACCCATGGTATGTGGCATCACCAAAAACCTAGGTCACACTATTAGAAAATATTTTTCCATTTAAATAAATTATTAACACAACATGTGTCATCCCAGTGACCTTTTAACCCCAAACTCTATGATCTACATCTCCCCCAGATACATGGGTTTCACCCAACATATTTCAATAGAACCACATTAGTCATCACATCACAAGAATAAAATCAAAAACTTGTGTCATCATTCCTAACCAACCATGAAACCATATATCATATAGGATAATCCATTCTAGGCCTAAAATAATTTATTTCCTACATGATACTAACCTCAATATCCTCTAGAAATAATGACTATCCCATGTGGGTTCATTTTTGATCACACAAAATAACCCTACCCACAATGATTTATTATACTCAAAAAACACATGTATAACATATGATAAATCTATAAACCACATATGTAAAGTTAGTATGAATATTGTCACCATGAAACTCTAGCCAATTTTGATCCAATTGAATGATTTTATAAAATATTATAAAACCTATATTTTAGGGTACCATCAAAATAAATAGAATGAAGGTTGAGAAATATAGAAAATGGACTCACATGAATTATTATCCTTACCCGTGGGTACCCTATACTTACAAATACTCTATGATATGATGAGAAATAAGGGATATATCTCAATGGAAAATGGTGAATGAGAGGGTACGAATGTTTAGGGAATATGAAACTATTGGAAAAAATGAAATATTTATTATCTAATTTACCCATTAAATTAATATAATAAAATTTATATTTATTTAAGTGCACTGGAAAATTCCTAACATAACCCTTAAGATCACGATATGAAATCCCCTCACTCGCACTCCTTATGGTGTGATCCCCCCTTCATGGTGTAACATGCCTCCATTGAAGCCCTGGATTTGCTGCCTAGGATCTCATCCCGACATGAACTTGTTTCCATGGAAAGATAATCTAAGGAAATATATCGTTCACCATTCAACCCTTAACCATGAAAACCATCATTGTGGTGTAAAAACCCCAAAACCTGATTTTTCACAAATCCACAAACAATAAATTTTTTAAAAACAAACTTATGCATGTATATATTGTGGTGTGAACAATTATACCGAGGTGAAACCATTGAAACTTTTTCTTAAGACGTAACAAAAAATAAATCTTGAATCCCTTTACACTACATGACCCATTTTACCATGGAATGGAAACCTCACCACACCCCAATTCTCTAATGTTGCAGTGTGAATTCTGTTTTCTTAAGAATTCCTGCGCCCAAGCTTGGTCAACTCCAAAAACTGATCTCTAAACTATGTGGACACCCCTAACACCTCCATTAGCCCCAATAACCCTTGGTTTATCCGTGAACTAGAAATAATAATTTTTCAAAATACATGAGTCCTTACTACCTCCTCACTATATGACAAGACTTCCCTGATATATCATGGTTCATACATTGGCCAAGACTCTCCAAAACCAGATATTATTACTCTACACTTTCTCAAACACTAAGATGTCACTAAACACATCCATCGCATACTCATATGCTCAGACTATGCTAGTTACATAATATAAATAAACTGGTTCCTTCTGTTGTTACTCCCCACTATATGAATCACCTTTTGTTCTCATATCGACCCAAATTCTTAACACAATGATTGTATCACATTCATCATTAACACACACATTGACTGTCCATATATACCTATCAATTATCATCCATCCTCACCCCACATCATCCCTATGTCAAAATCCCATGAAGCATCACACCCAATTCCCATTGTTATCCTCCATTATACCCAATTCCAACTTTTATCCCACATAATACTAGATTCCCACTTTTATCCCAGATTCCAATACATAGCACTGTAATCAAACAAATTTTATGCTTGTATATTAATAATAATTTGGATAAATAATTTATCAAATACACATCCTTTCAGAAATATCCATTAAAAAAACAAAAAACTATAGTCACACACTCACATGATACCTATAACTATCATTATCTCTTCAACCATCTATGAATATGTCAGATCAACTCCAGGAAGTTTGTTTAAATCATAACATACCAATTCTTGTCATCCCTATATATATGTACTCATCACCCACCATTTTACCTATAAATAGGTATCTCTCACAAAACCATGTCCCACAAAATGAATATGAATCCTGGATACCATCCCTTGGTCCCACTCTGGGTCCTATCTCTGATCCGAGAGTCTGACCCAGTCCAGGACTCTCTATTATATGTGAGTTCCTCTAGAAAAACTTCTTTAAATTCTTTTTTTGAATGCATGAAATATGATATTTTTTTGATTATCCAAACTATGTTTTGAAATTACTCATTATTACACATCAGAAACACATAATTGAATATCCAATATATAGTTTCATCGTCACATATCTTGCTCTAATTTCTCTACATTGCATACTTGTGAAATAACTTCCAACATCCTAGATCTCCATCACCCGTACTTATTGACTTATTTTTAGGACTCATTATAGTCCCATCCAATAGATTTCGGCTACCAAATCCTAGTTTAATATATTTGTGAATGATTTCAGCCAAAATATGATTACTTTTACCATGAAATTATGACACAAACCATCCCTAATGAGTGACACCATAATAGTCTCATATCCCTCCATTATTGGTGAAAATGAAAATAAATATGTGAACCTACAATTATAATCAATAATCAAGGTATCTTCCTACTTCAAGTGCATGAACTCATGGGCTCGATCTTCCCTTATTTTGTTGGGAAAAAAATTCTATAAAAATATGACCTCAAAGTCCATCCACATCAAACCCTCGTGTTTATCCACCTATACCTATACACCCCACTAGAGTTTTGATGGCCATATAATAATATGTGCAGAAACATCCCCTCTTCCCTGGGGATCCCTCACTATATTAAAGTATCATCTATACTAACTACATCCAATATTCTATAACTGGTGGTCCACCGTCCCACTAGAACAAAGGATAATGTCGTGACTATAACTCCTATGTAATTTATTCCAAAGTTAGATCATCCCACTATAATCCTCAATCATTACTCTAGACATCCCACACTAATATTTCTCAAATCTACCTATCTTTAAACTTCCCTAACTTCTCTACCTGATGTGGATATTCTTTCAACCTCAGAGCCTCTACCTATTGATGATGATTACACCCTCCATCAGGGGAATCGACCAGCTTACGCCTTGGTGGAACTGCATCTCAACCCTTCTAGTGCTCTAATGGTGGCCTTGTAGGTGGAATACCATTGAGATCTATATACCTTTTTCATACAGATATAACATTGTAGATATCAAAAATATGGAAAATAGTAACATACAATGAGACAAACCATCCCTTACACTTCCCTACCTCACCCATTTCATATATCCCCAAGAACTATGAACTCGTCTTCCCATAATAGGTCCGGGATCCACATCCACCATACCCAAATTAGATCCACATACTCCTCACATTAAGTTTCATATACATATGTTTGGAAAGTATTATTCCATAGAGAATCTATAAATTAAAGCATCATATAGGTTTTTTGGAAAATTTAATCATCCAAAACCCTTTTCATCTCTAAAACTACTATGCTTACTAGGTTAGATGGGGAGAATTCCACAAAGTGGATATACAATAAAACACTTTCAATCATACTACAGAAATTTTAAATATATAAACACTTTAATTCCATTATGCATTCCAAACAAAAATCAAAAGAAATATATGGATCTCATGTGAGACCTATATTCTTAACATGATGTGTGTGTACCAGCTCTTGCCTTTTAGAGCCTAGAGTCTGAAAGAAAAAAATCAATAACATAAAATGAAAATTTATATAAATAAAATAACCCAAATTTAAACATGTTTTTTTTCCATTTTCCATAGTAACATGGACTTTAGGTTATGCATGTGTTTTCCAAACACACAAGAACACATCTATCCCTTGTTATAACAAATTCATAAACAAGAGGTCTTCCTAAACCCAAATTAAAACAAAATATATTGCTAATATTTAATAACCCAACATTAATAAAACTCAATGATGAATCTTCAGTACCACCCTTCTCTAATATCACATTATAACACCCATGGACTGGCTCACTCCAAAGTAACCAGACTAGAGGATCATTGGACCTTAGGTGAACCTCCCCATATACCAAAGGTTTCCAACTAGTAGTGAGGTTCTATGGGGAAATAGTGGGAATATTATAAAATATGGTGTAAAATAATAACAAAAAAAATTATAATAACACAACATAATAGAAGAAACTAAAATATCACGTCACAATAATCCAGGATAACAAAAAATCACTTTAATATAATTTCACCATGCCATAATAGTCATGAAAAATAAACGGGGGAACTTTTGGGATGATATATATATATATATATATAGACACACACAAAAGATCAATGAAATACCAACCTATTATAGGTGAACCAATCGACCCATATGAAAAAAAACAACTAACATGCACACAAGTGGTCCCATATCCACTACGTATCAGATGTCGAACCACTACCTCTATCGTTACCAAGAACCATGTAGTCTGCAAAAGTGCCCTATGGCCCATTATTATCATGGGAAAGAACATAGAATGCCACCATAAATGATGTCACTGGATTATATACATACATTTACTAGTTTATGAAAAAAATATAAACCCAAACATATTATATAACCTTATCCACTCATGCTCAACCAACCTTGATTGATCCTTTACATGTCTTGTCCAGTCACAGAGTGGAATGCTACATCCAGAATATATCATACCAGAAGAAAAGTTGATCTTACAAAAAATTCCATAACACATGGAATCATCATGCCATATAAATTTTGATTCTCCAACAACACACCCTCTAGTTATGTCATAAATCACTATGTGTCATGGCCAGACCACTCCAGGCCATAAACTAGGTCATCTAACCCCATGTATATTCTATAATACCATGGTTTTATTTCAAGCACACAAGTTTCTATTACTCGATTAGGTCACATATCAGACTAATGAAATGAATAACCAGCTAACACATGTTCCTTTAATTTTATTTTTCATCACTCACATACACCAGGGAAAACATCCTAGAAGATCACCCATCTTGAAACTACATTAATCCAAACACAATTTACTATGATTTTCTTATTAGTGTGGGTACAAAAATAAAGGTACACATGGTTGAAATGGGTAGTACTATTTATTTTTTTATGTATAATATATTTAGAGGCATTATACTCTCCACACCTTTAAAAAAAATCCTCATTGTTGAACCCACACCTTAAACCCAGGTAGTTCCACCACACTTCTAGTTGGGTATTAACTACGATTCCATTTTTTTCATGACCTGAACTCACTGAGACATGACATGGTAATCTAACACCATGTGCCTCCTATAATACCTTCTTTTCCTTCCAGGAACACCATAGGATATTACCCAAAAAGTTCACTTATCAGACCTATGTTTATCCCCACAAGAAAACACATTTTCTTTTAGTGTGCTTTGTAGTCACTCACAAAACCCATGTGAAACTTTCTAAAACTTAAACAATTTTAACACTACTCAAATCAAAGAACAGTTCATTATGGAGTTCTTACCATAAATTATTTCCAAAACACACTTTGTAGTGTGTTTTTGGTTTTGTTTGTTGAAAATATAGTGAAATAAATCTTTGATATAGTCTCTCTCTTTTTAGAGTCTACATGTTGAAGGATAGAAAAGATATAGATGTTGCTGAGATGTATTCAATGTAATTTATAATTTTTTACCTTTTTTGAAAAAATAGAAAATACCCCATGTATATAAAATTAACTATGTAAAGGTGCTCAAATATTTGTATCTTCTACATAAGGGAATTAATCTACTTGAAACAATTAGCTACACGAAGGAGTCATGTAAAAAAAAATTTCACATAAGGAATTTATTTACATAAAAAAGTTGGATAAATAAATAAATTATGCTACATGATGAAATTATTCAATATATGGAATTCAGCAATGTGAATGAGTTTTTCTACAAAGTGAATTTATCTATGCAAAAAAATTTGTCTACATAGAGAATTTAGCTATGCAAATGAATTCAACTACATAAATAAAATTTTTTATTTAAAGGACCACATACATTAATTTTATAGGGATCCACATATGAAATTAGAAAATGGAATATTTGTATGTGATTCTAAGTCCATATATATAAGGCTTTTTAGGTGGTCACAGAATTATAAAGGATATGTCTTCATGGTGTATTCTAAAACTATAAGACCTACATAATATCATATATCTCATCATAATTTATATATGATTTCTATAGGATAAATAAAATAAATATGATATTAAAATTATGATCAATAAATCATATTTTTATTATTTTAATTAAGCATGTAATTTTTTATATATAAAAAAATCAATGTTTCCCTATATGGGGAGTGAAGAAGATGATGTGGAGTGTGATGAAACACAAGATAAGAGTGTCTTTAATACACAATATGATAGATGATTTGGAAGAAATAAACTAGGTTATTTTTTTGCTATTGAGAATAAGAGTTGGAAAGGTATTGATATGTTTTTAGGATGAAAATCCCTCTTTCATGTGATAAATATAGGAATATTTTTTTTCTTGAAAATAATATGTTTAAATCTAGGATTGAAAAGCATGTGTAAAACCTATTTTTATACATTTTTAACTCATTTTCAATGGAGAAAATAGGTGTTGGGAACACTTATAGAAAACCAAGGAAGAAGAAAAGAGGTGTTCTAGGATTCCTTCTCACTGAGAGTTCATGTGGAGTTCCTCAAAATAAGGAAGTTACATAAAGTGATACTCTACTTAAAAGTGTAACCTTTAATTAATGTTTTTGGATAAATAAGGTTATCTCTGGGGGAGTAGTGCATTCCAATATTCTCAAAGATTAGGGATATTTCATATATTCATGGTTGTAAACCTAGAGGATCAGTGTGGAATATCAGAACCATGTAACCAAAAGTTAATGAGATTTAGTGTTTCTGGTAAAAATGTTCATTATTGTGCATGCTCGTTGAAGTACTCCATTTAGGCGAGATAATAAAATTATACCATAGCACTATGTACAATTTTTATCATTTTCATAGAGATTTTAAGGGAAATGGAAGTGTTAAGATGACTAAAGAACATGATCTTGACAATGTGAGAACTTTAAACCTTAATAAACCTTGATTCACCCCATTTCAAGGTACAAAATGTTTATAGGAAAAAATAAGTTGTATGGGAGCTAATAGTTTTATGGGTTTTCTCTCTTTGAAGTTATGAAAGTAGTTATAAACCATAAAAGGATTCCTATATTTTATGTAGGGTGTTTAAAAAATAGATACAAAATTACTTACAATTTTTAGGGATGGATGTGATTATGGTTTCCATTCATGGTATCACAGAAAGGTTGAATAGTAAGGATTTATCTAAGAAGAACCATGAAGAGCTAGAGGTAGATCAAATTGAAATTAATTCATTAGTGGGAGCTTTAGAAATCTCTATTTATATAAATTTGATGTCATGAAACACTTCCATTTTTATATATTAAAATCATATGGATATACATGAAGGTGACACAAAAGTTCAGGAAGAAAAGTTTTTGGTTTTGTGAACTAAATATGAATAATTAGAAATCAGTGTGAGTGAATTATTTGATTCTGTTTTAATCAAACCAATATTATTATTGAAGTAATGAAAGGTCAAGTATAAGTAATTGATGATTTAAATTTTTTAAAATGGATCCTGAGAATATTACCTTTGTGCTTTTATACAAATGTTTCAGTGCTTGAAGATAAATATCTGAAAGTGGTGACATTGCATAGCATCCGTACCACACTTTCAGCATATAAAATGAGAAATAATGAAAACAAACTCATGCCAAAAGAATATTCTTAGGAGATAGAAATGAATTTTATAAAGGAACTATAAATCAAATAAGAAACATAATATGAATTAATTTATGAGATTATTTTGTTTATTTCCTACAATATCAAAATACGAAAAATAAATTTCAAGGATAATCCACCCCTTGCTTGTTTCAAATGTTAAAAAGTTAAGAATCTTACTGCTTGTTGTCCAAAAAACTTCCAATATGTTAATGAAAATGAAGACCCCATGGATAGAAATTTCAAGGGTGATGAGGTTAAGATATGGTTTCTTCTAAAATTATTCAAAAAAATAAAATAAATGTATATCTAAAGAAGATACATAATCATATTAATCTAAAGAAGAAGAGTTTGAATATGGAAAATATGTCAAGGAGATCATCCTTGCAATGATTGTAGATAAGTATCCATAGGAGGAAATTGATGATGCAAATCTTGGAATTGAGGTCCAAAGAGATCTTTAAGTTGAGATTGAATAATCCCATGAATAAATATATATCTTTTGAGGAAAAAAAAGTATAGTGGCGTGGTACATGAACCCATGCTATATTTTCGAAAAAGAGAAGTAATGTCGAGGTGAAAAATATCAAATCTTGAAATTTTGGAAAGTTAGAAAAGGGAGTTGATTTATATCTCAAATTGAAGAACAATCCCATATTATAGATTTATTAACCAATAATTTGAAATAATGGATCAGAAATAATTAATTATATTGAATTATAAGTCATGAAATAGTGAAAAAGTGCGAGGATCAGAAAAGGCACATCACTATTAGTGTTTCATTGGAGTCCACAAGTGCACTGAACTCTAAGGAAGTGTATGGGATGCTCATTGAAGAAGTTTTTTTTATTACTCAGGTGATGTGGTTTGTTAAAAAATGAAAATAATTTATGGGTATTGAATATAATTATAAATCAGTAGTCATTGCATGTAAACTCCAAGATACCACTGGTCGACGGAAAGTGGTTTTGGATGACCCCCATGAGACCCAAAAATGGTTTGAAATAAAAATAGATGCATATTTTAAGACACTAATTATAGGCACCTGGGATATCATACATGGATACTACATTTTTTTAGATTAATATTCATTACATTATACAATCACATGCTCAAGGACAATAATAGTTTAGGTTCTTTGGAATCATAAAACACAATATTATTTATTTATGAAATAACTTCAATGTATCCCATAAATATATCCCCCATTAGTACTCTTCAAATACTACCCTAAATAAAATTTTTATTAATAACCTATGGAAAAGAAGCATAAGAAAGGGTGATCTCAGATTATCAGTAAGGGTAAACAAATGAGATACATAAGCATAACATGAACATAAGGGTATGAAAAACATAAGTATACAATTTGAAAACCACAGCCTACATATAAAAGATCATAATTATAAGTCATGAAAAAAATATTGGCAATTCATAAGACATTAATCACAAGGAAACAAAATAAAATTATCCATGAGAGTATAACATTGGCATAAGACATAAAATTATGAGATAAACATAAGAAAAGAAAGTCATTTCCATAATAGTAAAGGCTCATTTCCAAGGATATTGTAGTGGAATGGATATCATAATGGAATGGATATAATAGTGAAGTCACACCCAAGACCAATATAACAAATAAACTTCTTTACTAAACCGAGTGCACTCCCTCATCCATTCCTATCCATATCATGAGATATAAATCTTTACCCAATGCACTGGAGGGAGATATAGGTCCCACCCATTACATAATGAAAATCATATATATGTGTGCTAAAATATAATAAAACATTAATCATATCATGCACCATGGAATTAAATTGGTTTCATAAAAATTTCATCTTAACATAACCTATCAAAAATATGTGGGTTTTATAAGAATTTCATCATTTCATTATAGCATAACAGATGAA
The DNA here is from genome assembly GCA_963277665.1 of Viscum album. NCBI lineage: Eukaryota > Viridiplantae > Streptophyta > Magnoliopsida > Santalales > Viscaceae > Viscum > Viscum album. The sequence continues at coordinate 2,052,683,856 of OY728140.1, forward strand.
AAATAATTGGGTTTTACATGAATTTTCTTGCAGTATAACCCATAAAAGAGAAATGGGTCTCCTAAAAATCACGAAATCATAAAAATAAAACATTTATTGATATAATATGAATTTTATCCTTGGATCATATCCCCAGTAAGGAATTGGAAACATCAAAAGAAGTCATTATATAAGGAAAATGATTTTTAATGGTCATTTATAACATTTCTTAAGGAAAATATCCTTTATACACTAAAAAATTCTAAATATAAAAAATTTGGAATATATTCTTATATTTAAATAACCTTAAAAAATTATAAAGGAATAACATAATAAAATAATGTTAATGGCATTGGGAAGTTTCATTCACACCATACATGTTACAACAAATATTTCATTCACATTTTCTGTAAAATCCAATTGGGAATTGTTTGGAAAATGACATGGAGATTCCTTTTAATTTTTTTGTAAAAATTAAAACTTGGGTAAAATTTTATTTTAAACACCATAGGATAATAATAATTTTTTTTAGAAAACATGTTTTTGGAAGAAAATGGATTTTTGACCGATGAGAGAAATAAATTCATATTTTATTAAAAGCATTATGTAAATTATTTTAAGTACCAAAGAATGAAAAAATTGTAATATTACTTGATAATATCATCAATAAACATAGGATAATAAAATTTATGAGTTTCCTAAGAGATTTATCATATGAATTTATCCTAGGAAACACAATCATAAAAAATTCCAATAAATGATGAAAGTGTAACATAAAATCCTTACCACATTGGTAACTTTGAATCTTAGGAACCATAAAGGAATAATAAAAAAATGAATCCTAAAATATAATTAGTATAAAAATATTTATTATATTAAATTTAAAACGATCCTTATATAAATTTCATTAAATAATATAGGCACATAACATAACATACATCTCAAAGTAGGTAAATATAGACAATAATCCCACACTACTTTGGTAACTTTTAAGCCATAAACCCCATGAAAGAGAAATTATAAATGAATATGTAAATTCTAAAAAACATAAATACAAGAATAATTAAAAAATTAATTGGTATTATATACACCACATAAAGGATACACATGGTTAATATGGAATGTGTTTCACATAAAAATAAAAGGGAGATGCAAATTCCTTACCATAAGTCTCGACTTTATTTATACATGTTCAAACCTCCAATATATTAAATATAAGTTTATTATACATATATAATAGGAAAATAATTATATATATCATACCATATTTTATTCACTTAAATCATTTTATTTCCTATTTATTAATTATTTATTGTTAAAATCATGTTTCGGGTAATAATCACTTTATTTTTGGTATACATTTTTATTTTTAATTTCAGTCCTCTTACATTGATTGTGGTTCCATCATATATAGAATAATTATCATGAAATAATTAAAATATTTATAAATAAATTATACTCTTAATACCAATAATTAATTATTTTTTGAGAAATGAAGTATGTTATAATCATGGAAATGGTAAGTCGTATGCACGCTTGAGTAACATTTCCATTTTTCAATGGTCATTATGAAAGGGAGGTAAGTAATATATTATATTTACATAATGATAATAAAATAAAAAATACCTTATTATTTCTTTAAATATAAATAAATATTATTCATGTAGTGTGGTGATAAAAAGAGAGTCACATCGCTTCATGAAGGAGGTAGTCCACACATACACGGATGACATTATTATCATTTAGTGAGTGAAAAGGTATGAAATAAAATGATATATTATACTTTAAAAATAAAAAATATTTAATTATTATCATATTTTTTTTCATTTATATAACATTTATTAATCAAATTTATCCTTATTATCTTTCATGTAAAGAATTAGTGGAAACATATCACATAGCTTCATGAGGCGGTAGTCCACTGTACACACGCAAGACGTTATCATATTATCTACCGAATGGAAGGTAAAAAGGTATATTTTATATGATAACTATATAGGTATAAATATTTTATATGTATCATATATATAATTGAGATCCATCATCATACCATATTGTGATATGTGGTAATGGAAAAATGGATGACATCTATTCATGAGGTGGTAGTCCGCCATACACACGTATGATGATTTCATAACCCATTTTATGGAAGTAGAGATAGTTGTTGGTAATTAACTTAACATAATAAAATATTAGAATATTTGAGGTACCAATGTTATTATATCATCAAATTTTAATAACAATTGATGGATTTTTAGGAATAAACAATATATAAATTCTCGTAGGAGAACTTTACCTCTTCTTTGGGTAACCTCCTTAGGTTTGCACCAAATGACTTCATAGTTTAGATTTATTAAAAAATGGCTTATAAGATTAGAGGAGGGAATTAATTTTGTATAGTTATTAGCTAAATGAAAATTGTCTTAAGGTGTGAGGATGAGAGGAGAGGGGGTAGCCTTTTATAAGTGACATGACTCACACAATAGTGATTTTTTGAAAAGAAAAAGGTGTAAACACGTTTTTCTCATGCCATTATGATAAAAATGGATAATTATTGATTATTAAACATTATAGGGTTGAAATATGTAAAAAAATTATTCTAGATTATTATTAGTTAATTTTAACCCTTATCGTTTTATTTTATCCCCACTGCAAACCCATTTCTACCTTAACCGTGGTAATTAATTTTTATTATTTTCACTAATCATTTTGGTTAAAAAATTACATTAAAATTGTTAGAAAATAAAAACAATTCTTATTAAAAATATGGAATACATTTTTCCAAATTAAATCCACCTAAGTAGAATAATTTAATTTAAAATTAATCCCATAGACGCAATGATAAAGCTGATTTTCAAAGAGATAATGCTCAAAAGTTTATCAAGTTTTTATATCTAATTTAAATATAAAATTGATTCAAATAACCTAAATTGTATTAATAGATATATAATTTTACTAATTTAACTTTAAAAGCAAATTAAAATATAATTTAACTTTATAAATAATTTAATCAAAAAGATATTTTTCAATTAAAATTCATTAATTTTTTGTATTAATAAAAAAATTTCTAAAATTTCTAAAAAGTTCACATTATGAAAATTTTTAAATGATGACTTAAAAAATAAAATATATTTTTCAAATAAATTTTATAAAAATTTCAAATATAAATTTTAAAAAAGAGTGCAAAAAAATTGAGAAAAACCACTTTTTAGAAAAATAAAAATTTTAAGTGTAAAATTGGATTTATTCATATCTCTTATCTAAAAAAAAGATGAATTATATATAATTTATTAAATATATTAAATATAAATTTAAATAAAATAATTCTTAAATATTATTTTGTTTAATTTTAGAGGTAAAATGTGTTTGTTCTCAAAAAAATAGTTTTTCAGAAAATGATTTATTTTATTTTAAAACATTTTAATTTTAGTTTTTTAACTATTTTTTCACCAAATAATTGAATTTAGTTACAGTTGTTGACCATATATTTTCATAATTTAGTTAATTTTATTCATACTTTACATTCCAATGGCTAGGAGATAACTATAATTTTAAATAATAATATTTTAATAGTATGTCAGGTTTCCTTTAAACTCGATGTTGCGTGTAAGAGAAGATAAATTCCATGGGGAATGTAACAAAATAAAAACACTTTTTTTTTGTAATGAAAAATAATGAAAAAATAAAATCCATTTGAAAAAATATATTTCACAAACTATCGTGGTGTTACACAAATAATTTAGGGAAGAAAAAAATACCCAATTGTTTTCTTCAATTGCGAGGAGGTACTTTTGGGAAAAAGGAATGAAAGAATATGTGAATTTTATATCATAAATTTTCTTTTAATTCATATAGATTTTTTTCGAAGGTATTAGGCATAGGGTAGTCAATTGATCATCAAGAGAATAAAATATTCATCAAAGGAGACCTAATGAAAACTTGTGAAGAAACATGACATATCTTCAAGTCAACTAAATACTGAAAATAAATATGCAACCCTATAGGACAGTGAAGTTATGTCTAATGTGTTATAAGGACATAGAGATTTTTTATCATCTAGTAAAACTGACCAGTTTTAATGTCTGAAAAATTTATTCTATGATTTAAAAAATAACTTGTTTTTTCATAATAAATATTTTATTATATTATACAATGAAAATATCTATAAAGACTATTAAAAAAAATATATGTGTCATGTACTAATACTAATTACAAATACTAAAACTAGTATACAAATATAAAAACAAAAAATTGTCACCATGTAATTGTGTACTCTATAGGATCAAAATATCCCTAGAAAATTAGTCATACCATGGATACTATCAAAGAAAGATAAATTTTATGATTATAATTGACATTATCAAAGGAATTATAAAAATCATCAAGAATCAAGTAGTAAATATCGATAAATGGTGGGGTATATTTAGAATATAAATGGAAATTTGATAGTTAGGATATGATTATTGGGCTATATGACCATTGGGCTATATGACCATTGGTCAATATGACCTTTGGTTATTATCATAATTGGTAATAATTTTACCATTATAATTAGTTTTTCTAATGGGTAATGGAAAATGATAACTGATATAAAAAGGATAATTGATGGCCTCAATCAATAGAGTTATACCTTTTGAATCCCATTTTTTAGAACTTGGTAGAGAGGTAGCGTCACCAGGGTTCCCACATGACCATTACCAAGCATAGATTTAACATGTGAGGCTTGAATAAATATTCATATAGGAGAAGTTCAAGTTATTTTTAATGATCTGGAAATTCCATGTAATTTTTTTAATATATGGTAATTTTATGAGTTCAAAAAAATTAAAGGTGCGTGATTCCGAGGCCTGGTGTGCCCGGAATGAATTTATAAACTTTTTTTGCGCACGTTTAGTAAAAGTACACGTGGGTTTTTATAACTTTTGAACCGATGCTTGAAATTAAAATCCAAGGGCACCGTTGAACTCACACCACTGATATTCGCTTAAGGAGACCTTCACCTCAACCACAATGGGTCGAGAGTGAAAGATAGTTTTTGTGTTTTTCATGAAAGAATAAAATAAAATAAAATTGTGAAACATTTTTATTTTCTTTTGTTGTAACCGTCCATGTGGATGTTTTAATGGGGGGGACCGCCTGTACTAAAACCTCTCAACATAGGATATGGTGGTGGGGACCACCTAATCCTATCCTCTCCTATGGGTTATGGTGGTGGGTACCACCCGAGACTTAAAAACCCTTGAACCCCATAGAACAACCTCATAATGGGGAGAAGTATCATGAGTTCCGCCACTTAATTATGCTAACTCTCCCCTTTAACTAATTAATCCAACCCTTCAATTAATTAATTAAGATATTTTGAAATTATGAAAACAAACATAATAGAAAACTTGTTCTATTATGTGGGCTACCAATCATTTTGGTGGAATTGGGGAGAGAAGAACTATTGGGAGAAAGCTCTCGAACGAAGAATGCCAATGATGAACATCTCCAACGATGAACGAACCAACGATCGAGGATACACCGACATCACCCACGTATGTCTATCCCCAACGACACTATCTCCTTCCTCGTGACCCCTGTCAATGAAACTTCGAGGTAGGGGTTTCTATTGAAGTCATGAAATTTGTTGTTCTTAGAAAGCATGGTGAATGCAGATCAACCTAAATGAGTTGATCCCTGATTCATATGAAATTTTAGAGTTTTGAAGATTCTTGATTTAAGATTTTATTGAGCCTCTTTCTATTGCCCTAACGTGGAGGGTGCCGGCCAAACAAACATGGCCCAACCCCTTCGCCATTCTTCTTTATTGGTATGTTCTTCACGATGGTGATGGCGACTGGTGCCAGTATTTGGAACTGGTGGAACTTGAGAACCGCGATGATGGTGATGAAGGAAGGGTGGCCGTAAACCGGCCACTGGCGAAGGCACGGCACATTACGTCTCGCCCCAATGGACCGCTACCCTGTGGCCCCACCACGCTGCCCGTGGCCCTACTGCGCCTCAAGTGGCTCTGTTGCCTCTTGGCCCCGCCGTGCCGCCCCGCAGTGCCATCGCCCTGCCACGCCACCCCGCGGCCTGCATGCCCCGCGGTCTCTGCGCCTTGCGATCTCCGCACCACGTACCCTCTACACCCCGTAGGGCTCCGCCACCCCGCGGCTGCGTCGCGCCGCCCGCTGCCCTACCGTATTTCCCACAGCCCCTCCGTGCCACACCACATCCTCTGCTGTGCCGTCCGAGGCCCCTCGCGGACTCCGCGACCCTACGTTCTCCTACGGCCTCCGTGACCCTCAGTGGCCCCATGGTCTCCCATGGCCTCTGAGGTCCCTCGCGGCCCCCGCGGCCCTCCGTGGACCCTCGCTTCCTTTGAAACCTGCCAGACCACCCATCGCTGGTCGGGATAGACACAATATGGTCCGGGTCGGACCCATTAGGAAGGATCGACCCAAACCGAGTTGGGTCAGCCAAGGCCGGGTCGGACCGGGTCAGATCGGACCCGAATCAGCTATAAGCCTTTCGCTCTAACAACCATAACTTTGGAACCAGGTGTCCATTTGACAAACCATCCAGGGCACCAGAAAACATGGAGAGAGATATTCTCTTTTGTATAACTCACTGTAGATTTGGATAATGTTGGGAAATAGTCAGGTTGAATCGAGCACGAATCCAACTAGGCCCTCGGGACTAAAAAGCTAATAACTTACAGACCGAGTGTCTGATTGACACACCTTCTATTGTTTTGAGACCCCTATAAGATGGTGGTCCTTTGAGATACTTCTTCGTGAGACTTCATAGAAGTTGGAGTATCGACTAGTGGCTTGTTGAGCAAACCCTAATGGAGACAAGCGAGTGTAGTGCGAGAACACTATAGCTGGCTGTTACGTGAAGAATGAAGAGTGATACTGTGTGGGTCAGCACCGAGCGATCCTATGTGGCTCAACACTGAGAGATCCTGTGTGGGTCAGCAGGAGAGCCTCTTAACAGAGAAATATGATTCAGTAGTTACATATAATTATCTCTACTACTATACTTAAGTTATTCCTGGCGTGAGCTGAGTCTGTACCTATGTGGTACTTTCCTTCGTGGTAATACAGTTGGTGATATTCTTCTATGTGGCGTACCTGTGTGGTACTTGACTTCGTGGTATTTCTTCCTTTTTGGAACATTTGAGATTGGGGGATTTGGAGTTGGACTCTATGTTTCCCTCATGATTGAGATGAGTTTACTTGATAACTTAGGTATATGTATCAGCATATACCAAAGTAGGGTTATCAGTTGTTTCATTTGTGGTGTGGTTCATCCATGGTGGATATTGTGAGACCTTGATGGTCTCTAGGTCCTTACAGATTATCGTAATACTCACCCCTACATGGGCTATTCCTGCACTTCGTTGTGCTTGGTGTAGCCGACGAACAACGCTGACTGAGGTAGAGAGTACCAGGACTGGAGGTAGCTCAGAGGTGGACGTTAGACAAGGAGAACCATAGGGATGGCCATTCATGAGTTGTACCTACCCTTCAGGTAGGATCCATGGTTGATGATTTAGGAGCCGTTTTTCACTTATCAGCTATCTTGTGCTTTCCAGTTTTCCTTGTACTTTCTAGTTGAGCTTGTATTCTGGCCCCTTTTTACATGCTGTACTCACTCTCTTTACTATTAATCTTACATGCGTTTGTATCTTGCTGTGTGCTTGGTTTTGTGTGTTATAGGTTATAAAGGAAATGCCTTCCCAATTTTAGGTAATATGCATTCGGTGCTAGTTTCCATCCCCTGGCCTATGGAAGGAGAGCTTGGGGTAGTAATGACATGGGCTCTAGGGGACGGGTCAGGTCAAATTGGTATCAAAGGAGTCAGTTATACCATGGAACATATGACTCTGATCTTTCTAATGGCAATAGTGTTAAGTGTATTTAGTTTAGTTATCAGTTTAGGGAATCCAGTGTTGGCGCGGCGGTAGACGTATCCATAAACCAGGACCCTGTCCTCTGATTGCCGACTCAATGCATGAAAAAATTGATTTTGTATTTGTGTTTTCAAGAGTTTTCTTTGTGATTTCTTGAGTCAGATGACCAGATATAACTTATTGACCATGGAGCACCTTTTTCTTTTTCAGGATTCCTCCAAACAGACAATCATCTAGGGTTTCAAGAGTAGTACGCACTGATATCCCACCAAGCGACGAGGCCTCAGTGTAGTGCCCTCTTCCAGTAGAGGCACTAGTGGAGGCACTAATTGTACCATTACCCATTGGTCCACTGATACCACTAGCCTCAGGAGAAGAGGGTTCTTTCTTCTTAAGTGCATTGCACGACTTCCAGCGCTAGAGGCCACCCAGGTTCAGGGGAGAGATGGACCCACATGCGGCTAAGGATTGGATGGAGGCTATGGTGATAGTTTTCCGACTGGTAGGGACACCATCTGATCTCATGGTGATCCTTACAGACAGATTTATATAGGAAGAAGAAGAAATGATGTGGGGATTTATTCTCCAATTTCATGATGAGGTGACACTTCTCTGGGCAGGCTTCGAGATCCTGTTTCAGGCAGAGTTTGTTCCAGTGACTCTTCACACAATGCACATTCAGGAGCTACTTCATCCGCAACAGGGCATCATGATAGTGGATTAGTACTCAGCGAGGTTCACTGAACTCTAATTGTACTCCACAAATATGGTTCAGGATCCATTTTTCAGGGCCTAGACCTTTGAGCAAGGACTCAATAGGGAGATTAGGGCTTCGATGATCTCACTCAGCATCCCGACACATGAATGGGTGTTATTGCGATCCATTTTAGTGGGGAGTTTCCTTGTTGATTAGTCACTTATAGTGAGACCCACCACCAGTTGTCACATAGAAGAGTCTTCTACAGCTGGCAGCAGACAGATGTAGCAGAGGTCCAAGAGGACTAGACCTATAGATGGATGACCGCATGATTCAGGGTCGGTTGTGTAGGGAACATGAGGCAGAGCCAATCATGCAAGGAGCGGGCAGTGTTACGCATGTTATGGGAAGGGTCACAGGGATTTTGACTGTCCGAACCACCGTACAGTTGATCAGGAGACAGTTGAAGGACCGCCCAACCAGAGATGGAGATTCAACCAAGGAGGTCCGCAGGGAGCAGGCAGACATGGTAGAGGATCCGGTTAGGCAGCTGGCAGTGGGAGACGATTCAAGATGTTACTTCCACGACCACCAGGAGGTCTACCCAAACCGCAGGGAGCAGGTGTATAGGGGAGACCCCATCTCTAGGAAGATAAGGCCTACGATCACGGTACTCTAGAGATAATACGTGGTACGATCTATGTATACTCCACATTAGTTGTAGTACTTATAGACACAGGTCCCAGTCAATCTTTTATTGCCACCACTCTTGTTCGGAGCTCGGATATTTTGACAGAGTCGTTAGCTCGATCCTTACGGATAGAGACTCCTACGTGAGCGAATTTGATGATTATTCACTGGTGCCGGCATTTTGTGCTTACTCTAGGAGGCTATAGATTTTGCTTGGATCTCATAGTAGCAGGGTAGAGGCCTTACGACGTCATCTTGGGTATGGACTGGTTATCTATAGTCCATGCTTAGATTGACTTTATTAGGTGAAAAGTGTAGTGTGTCCGCACCAATGGGACCAGGTTTACCTTCAATGACGAGAATGGATCCATTTCCGCATTGGATGGACATAATCAGAGGAGATTATAGCTGATCACTCATCAGTTGGCTAGCCTTACCCTCGAAGGAGTTGATGTGGAGAGTTTGAGTCATCCTATATTGGTGGACCAGTACACAGATTTCTTCCCTGATGATGTTGGGGTTTACCTCATCACAGAGAGGTGGAATTTTACATTGAATTATACCTCGGGAGGACACTAATATATACACCAGCATATCAGATGGCTCCCATAAAGCTTCGTGAGATGCGGGTACAGCTAGAGGACTTGTAGGGGAAGGAATTCATACGGACCAATGTTTCTCCTTGGGCAGCCTCGATTTTGTTCTCCAAGAAGGAAGATGGGGGATTGAGGCTTTGTGTTAACTATCAGAGCCTGAACCAGGTGACAAGGAAGAACAAGTACCCACATTCGAGGATTGATGACCTCTTTCATCAGCTGAAAGGAGCATGGTGGTTCTTGAAGATAGACCTCAAATTAGGCTATCACCAGCTCAGATTATGAGACGAAAATGTGCAGAATATGGATTTCAGATGTCTTTATGGCCACTACGAGTTCTTGTTTATTCTATTCAGTATAACCAACACTCCATCATTGTTCATGGGACTCATGAACATTATCTTTCAGCCATACCTTGATCACTTTGTGGTGGTCTTCATTGATGGCATTGTTATCTACTCTACAACTGAGGAAGAGCATGCCTATCATTAACAAGTAGTATTGGACACACTCTGAGAGCACTGGATTTATGGTATGCTCTCGAAGTGCTAGTTGTGGATCTGAGAGGTTCACTTTCTTAGACATGTCATATCAGAGATTGGAGTTTCAGTATATCCAATTAAGATTGATGCGGTACTTTCTTGGGAGCCACCCAAGAGTATGGAAAAGGTATGAAGTTTCCTAGGTTTTTATGGATACTACCAGAGATTTGTGCCGGATTTCTCCAGAGTTACAACACATCTATCAGTGTTAACAATGAAGGGGCAAGCCTTCATGTGGTCCAAGATATGCCATCAGAGTTTTCAAGAGGTGAGGCAGAGGCTGACTAGTGCCCCCCATCATGTGGCTTGCAGAGGAAGGAGTTTGGTACATAGTCTTCTACGACACATCAGGGACCGGGTTCAGATGTGTCTTGATGCAGGATAAAGTATTGATTGCTTATGGTTCTCGATATCTGAGACAACATGAGCAGAACTATGCTACCCATGACCTGGAGTTAGCAGTAGTGGTATTCACCTTGAAGATGTGGCGACACTATCTGACGGGAAAACATTTTACAGTGTACTTTGATCACAAGAGTCTCAGGTATATATTCTCTTAGAAGGACCTGAACTTGAGACAGAGACATTGGATTGAGTTCCTCCAGGACTATGACTTTGAGATATCCTATACTCCTGAGAAGGGGAACGTTTTATCAGATTCACTTAGCTAGAGATATGGTATACATTTTCTAGGTGAGGCGATATAGAAGATGGCTACTTTGTAGATATACTTTGTGGATTGGGATGGAGAAGCTTTTCTTCAGTCTCTTACAGTCACTCCCTTACTTTTTCAGTGAGTAAGGGAGACGCAGTGTGGAGAAACTGACTGCGAGACACAACGTGCTCAGATATCCATAGGATATGAACCTGATAAATTTTTTGAAGGAGGGGAGCACACCATCATCTTCAGAGGACATACCATGGTACCGGTATCACTTCAGGAGGAAGTATTTAGGGAGTTCCAAAAATCCCCTCTAGCGGTACATCCAGAAGTGAAAAAGATGTACTAGAATCTCCAAACAGAGAACTGGTGGCCGGGAATGAAGAAAGCAGTAGTAGAGTTTGTATCTTGGTGCGTCACTTTCCAGCAAGTGAAGGCGGAGAATCAGGTACCAGTAGGCTTGGTTTAGCCTTTAGAGGTCCCAGAGTGAAAGTGTGATGGGATATCCATGCACTTAATGACATGAATTACACGTACATCCATAGGTGCTCACTCTATCTAGGTGATCATCGACCGACTCACCAGGTGGGTTCACTTCCTAGCGATCAAAGAGTACGGTTTATTAGAGAGCTTAGGATTCATCTATGTGCAGGAGACTGTGCAGCTAAATGGAGTACCCTCAACGATTGTCTCCGATCATGATGCACATTTTACTTCTCGGCTATGGAACGGGTTGCAGGAGGCTTTCAGGACGGAGCTTCGTTTGAGCACCACCTTCCATCCTCAGACGGATGTCTAGACTGAGCGGAACATTAAGAACCTCGAGGACATGATGCACGCTTTTGTCCATGACTTCAGTCGTAGTTGGGAGGATCACATGCCCTTAGTGGAGTCTGCATACAACATCAACTATCACCCCACCATTGGGATGCCACCTTTTGAGGCATGGTACGAGTGACCTTGCAGATCACCTTTGTGTTGGACTGGCCTAGGGGAGTCAACACTAGTAGGACCAGAGATGGTACAGGCTACCACAAAGAAAGTGAAGATCATCTAGGAGCGAATAAAGACTGCACAGAGCAGGCATAAATCTTATTCCAATAGGATATAAAGACATCTGGAGTTTGAGGATGGAGAACACATATTTCTACAGGTCTCACCTCGATGAAGTTTGGGGAGATTTTTCTGAGGTGGAAAGTTATCTCCAAGGTTCATCAGACCCTTTTAGGATCTCAGCCGAGTTAGAGAGGTGGCTTACCTCTCAGGTCTTCCAACTTAGTTGCACTGGGTGTATATTTTCTTCCATGTATCCAAGATGAAGAGATACGTGAACTACCCTTCTCACATCATCGACCATGAAGTGCTATAAATCGACGATGGGGCGACATTTTCGGAGGTTCCAGTGGAGATTGAGGATCGAAAGGAGCAAGTACTTCATGGATGGTCGATATCTATGGTGCGTGTTCGCTGGCAGTATGGGAACCTCCAGGAAAGAACATGGGAGCGGGAGGCTCAGATGCATGCTCAGTACCCCCACTTGTTCTCTTAGTTTGAGCTGTGGATTAAGAGGACGTAAATCCCTGAGGTGGGGAGAATGTAAAGACCCATAAATTCCATGTAATTTTATGTTTAATATATGGGAATTTTACGAGTCCAAAAAAATTTAAGGCACGTGATTCCGAGGCCCGGTGTTCCCGAAATGAATTTCTAAACTTTTTTGGGTACGTTCAGTAAATGTACGTGCGTGTTTTTATAACTTTTAAACCAGTGCTCGAAATTAAATTTCAAGGCCACCTTTAAAATCACAGTGCCATTATTATCTTAGGGAGACCTTCACCTTGACTGCATTGGGTCGAGAGTGAAAGATATTTTTTGTGTTTTTCATGAAAGAAGAAAATAAAATAAAAATGTGTAACATTTTTATTTTCTTTGGTTGAAACCTTCCATGTGGATATTTTAATGGTGGGGACCGCCTGTACTAAAACCTCTCAATATAGGATATGGTGGTGGGGACCACTCAATACTAACCTATCATGTGGGTTATGGTGGTGGGGACCACACGAGACATAAAACCCCATGAACCCCTTTGAACTCTCTCTTAATGGAGAGAATCCTCTTAAGCTCCCCCACTTAATTATGCCAACTCTCCCCTTTAATTAATTAAGCCAACCCATCAATTAATTAATTATGATATTTTGAAATTATGACAAAAAACATAATAGATAACTTGTTATATTATGTGGGCTACCTTTCATTTTGGTGGAATTGGGGAGAGAAGAAATATTGGGAGAAATCTCTCCAACGAAGAACACCAACGAGGAACATCTCCAACGACGAACGAACCGACGATTGAGGAAACACCGATGTCACCAACGTCCATCTATCCCCAATGACATCGTATCCTTCCTCGTGACCACCATCAAAAAACCATTGAGGTGGGGGTTGTTATTTAATTCATGAAATTACCCATTCTTGGAAATCATGGAGAACACAGATCAACCTAAATGAGTTGATCCACGATTCGTATGAAATTTTAGATTTTGATGATTCTTGATTCATGATTTTGTTGAGATGCTTGCTACCGCCCTAATGCAGAGGGTGTGGGCCAACAAACATGACCCGACCCCTTCACCGTTCTTCTTTATTGGTATGTTCTTCTCGATGGTGATGACAACTGGTGATGGAGTTTGGCATTGATGGAACTTGAGAATTGTAATGAAGGTGACGAAGGAAGGGAGGCCACAAGCTAGCCACTGGCGAAGGCACAATGCCACACGGCTAGCCACGACAGACCGCTAGCCTGCGGCCCCGCCACACCCCCCATGGTCACAAGAACTCCTTACCACGCGACCTCCATGCCCCGCGGCCACCGTGCCCCGCGGACCTCCGCCGCCCCACGGCTCAGCCGCCCCTCAGCCCTGCCATGCCGCCCGTGGCCGTACCGCACCGCGCCGCCCTTGGCCGCACCGCGCCGCCCCTGGCCTCTGCTGCCCGCAGCTCTATCGTTCCATCCACAGACCCCCAGGGCCTCCACGTCCCTCTACGACCTGCTTCAGCCTCCGCGGCACTCCGTTTCCCCGCAGCCTCCCACGGCCTCCACAGCCCCTCGTGCCCCCCACATTAACCGCGACCCTCCGCGACCCCTCATGGCTCTCGCGACCTGCCAGACCGCCCAGCGGGACATTCCCAACACGGGCCTGCCCGGACCCAGTGGGTCGGGTCGGAACCAGTAGGCGGGGTCTACCAAAATCGGATCAGGCCTAGTCAGTTCGATCGGGTCGGACCGGACCCGAACCAACTACAAGCTTTTCGCTCTAATGGCCATGTCTTTGGCACCAGGAGTCTGTTTGACAAATCAATAGCAGTGATTGAAACCTTGGAGCGAGACAGTCCCTTTGGTATACCCAACTAGAGATTTGGATAATGTTGGGAAACGATCGGGTTGGATCGATCACGAATCCAACTAGGCCTTTGGGACTAAAAGGCTAATAACATACAGACCAGGCGTCTGATTGAGAATCGTCTTTTGCATGGAGACCCCTATGACATGGAAGACCTTTTAGATACTTCTTCGTGAGACATCATGGCAGTTGGAGTATCGACTAGTGGCTTGTGGAGCAGACCCTCCAAGATACAAGTGAGTGTAGTGTGGGCACCCTGTAGCCAGCTGTGACATGAAGAATGAAGAGATATCTTGTGTGGGTCAGAACCGAGCGATCCTATGTGGGTCATCACCTAGCGATCCTCTATGGGTCAACCTCGAGCTATCCTGTGTGGGTCAACACCTAACGATACTGTGTGGGTCAGCACCGAGTGATCCTATGTGGGTCAGCACCGAGCGATCCTGTGTGGGTCAGCAGTAGAGCCTCTTAATAGAGTAGGATGATTTAGTAGTTACATGTAATCATCTCTACTACTGTACTTAAGTTATACCTGGCATGAGCTGAGTCTATACCTACATGGTACTTTCCTTCATGGTAATACCTTGGTGGTATTATTCAGTGTGGCGTACCTATGTGGTACTAGCCTTCGTGGTATTTCTTCCTTTGTGGAAAAGTTGAGCTTGATGTCTTTGGATTTGGACTCTATGTTATCCTCATGACTGAGATGTGTTTACTTGATAACTTATATATCTGTGTGGGAATATACCTAATTCGGTTTATCAGTTGTTTCCTTTGCTATGTGGTTTATCCTTGGTTGATATTGTGAGACCTTGATGGTCTCAGGGTCCCTACTGAGTATCTTAATACTCACCTCTACACGGGCTATGCCCACATTTTGTTGTGTTTGGTGTAGAAGACCGACAATGTTGACTGAGGACGAGAGTACTAGGACTAGAGGTAGCTCAAAGGTAGATATAAAATGATGTGGCGCTATTTTTACATACTTTTCCCACATATTTTGTTTAGTTTTTATCAATTTAATTATGTATTTTGACATTTTTTAATAAATAACGACACTTTTGTAATTTTATCACTACATTTCATAATTAGTCATTTTTTATAATTAAATATGTGTTTTTAGTCTTTTTATATAGTATATCTAATTATTCTTAATATATTAATTTACTTTCTAGTTTGATAATCTTATTTTGTTTTACTTTTTATCTTTTCTAAATTATTATTATTTAATTGTCATCTTTATTTTCTTCAATCTAATTCAGTTTTTAATTTAATATTTTACTATTTAATTCTTATTTATTTAAATAAATTAACCTTACTTATTGAAGGGTTCAATTATTCTGCTATGTAAATAATTTTATGTTAATATTTAATAAATCACTTTTTTTAATTTAAAATTTTTGTTTCGACATCTAAATAATAAACTTTGTCGTTTAATAACTCTAGTTAATTCTAATTTTTTTTAATTTTATGTCTGCAGTTAGTTATTGGTTGGTGTTCTGCATTTATTTAGACGTAAATTTAATTAAACTAAACATTTATATTATTAGTAAATAATTAATAGCATTTATTTTTAGTTTTTTAAATAATTTAGTTAGTTTTTAGTTACAGTTAATTATTTAATCTTAATCAATTTAGTTAATCTCTCTTTTCTGTTAATTAATTAATGTTTTAAAATTTTATTATTTCCTTTAAATTAATTTTTATTGCTAACATATCAATTTTAACTATTAGTGAGTAACGCACCGATGCTGCATCACACCGATTCTTTGTCTCACCAATATTTTGTCACAACGATGTTTTTTTATATTATCAGTGAGTTGTGACTCATCGATTACTTAGAAATACCATCAGTCTCTCACGACGCACCGATGTTGCGATGCACCGATCCTTTTCATCGGTTTGGTCTCTCATATCATTGGCGCCTTTTTTTAATCTATCGGTGAATCAATGACTCATCGATATACTAAATCATTGTCAGTTTCACGTCGCACCGATTGATTTTTAATATTTTAATTATCGGTTATTCATTTTCTTTATTTTATTTTTTCTTATATCGGTGTTTTATTTTTTGGTGAGTTATCACTCACTGATCCAATCCTACTAGCCGTGTCACTGATTCCTTGTGACACCGAAACCCCATTTTCCAATAGGTCTCATAAACCCCTTCCTTCCATTTCATCTATCGGTGAGTGTTTTCCCTTCTGCTTGCTACTGATATAACTATCGGTCTCACCCTTTACTCATTGATACCCCATTTTTATTCCATTGTTCTCACAGATAATCTCCTTCTCCTACGACTGTTCTCACTTCCACCACTTCCACCCCAACACCGGTTCTTTCCTCTATCCTTGATACGCTTTCTTCCTCATTATAACCACAATAAACACAAATAAATCAAAATTTTTACAGACTCAAACTAGGAATAAATTCTTTATAAATGAAACCAAATTCTTTTTCCGAAGCTGGAATCACTAATCATTAGGAGAAGAGACCCATTGTTTCACCGTCACTGATGCTTGGAATCAAGCTTGTTTGACCTGAAATTCAGACTCATCCTACTACCACCGAGCTTTGTCGCGTCACTGTGTTTAGAAGAGAAGGGCCTCGCCAACTCACTGTTACTCTAAAGAAAGAAGTCGTTCCACCACGAATTTCCTTAATTCGAGCCTTTCCACTGGACTACAAGCTACCTCTTGATGCCGAGGAGAGGTGTCACACTGCTGTTGAGAGAAGTCATTCTTCAGCTTGGAGGAAGAGGAACCCTACCCTCCTGTTTGCCGATTTGGGGGGGGGGGAGATGGAAAAAGTTACCTGAATGGCCCGAAGGCCTTCATTTTTATTGATTTTGATAACCCCCCTTTCAAGGGATAAAGGGGAACCCTTACAAGGCCCGTAGGCTCAGAGATTACAAGGCCCGTAGGCTTAGGAGATTACATGACCCGAAGGTCTTAGGGAATTCAACCAGACTATCTACAAGGAATTTCCCCTCCCCAACATCTGTGTCATTATAGTAGCTCTCCACCTTTGCATGGCCGTATGGCTAGGCTTCCCGTGCAAGCACAGGCTGGTACCGATGGCATAGCCATACCCTCTCATTCTGAGAATCCATTTGGTTCTGCTCTGGTCAGTGCACCTGCTCTGAATCCTCATCTAGGGTTGCTCCTTTATTTGTAGTGTGTCTGGGGCAACTACATGTGGCCCAAAGGCCTGAGGTGGCTCGAGGGCCTTAAAGGTGGCCTGAAAGCCCTACTGACCCGAAGGCCTGGGTGGCCCGAAATCCTTAAGGACTCCAAGCCCAAACCGGTGGCCCAAGGTGAATAGTTCCAGCTGCTATAGTACTGAACAGTACCTGCTACAGTACCCGCACAGTTTACAGTTCTGCTACAGTACCTGTACAATGTACAGTTCTACTACAGTACCTGCACAGTGTACAGTACTGCTACAGAACTGCTACAGTAATGCTACAGTGTCTACTACAGTACCTACTGTAGTATTTCTACAGTGCCCCAGAGAATATGCCTCTACCTGGTTTTGAACCTGGGTCTTGTGGATGCACTTAAGGATACCTCACCAACTGGTATGAGGCTCATGTGCGAGATGGAATAAGTTGTAAAAACAAATTAAATCGAAATAAAACTAATATAAAAACTAAAAAATAATAATAAAATTAAAATATTAAAACAATTTTAATTATAAATAATTAATCAATATAAGATAATTAATTTATAAAACAAAATTAAAAATTTATTTACCTTTAATAAAACATTAATTAAGATAAAATAATAAATTAGAATTTCTTAATTAAATTTTAATTAACTATAATATAATGTTGCGTGCTAAATAATTATTTTCTACTAAAATTAAATACATAATAATTTATTATTAACTAAAATAAGATAATCTAATTAACTAAAAATAGTAAATTATTTAATTTACTTAATTAATAATAAATTTAATAATTAATATTAATAACTTTAAATAAAAAACAAACATAATAACAAAATTATTAAATTTTTTATGACTTTTAATAAACTTATGTCATTAATTATTAATTATTAATTATTTATTCTTTGTTTGTGTGACTTTATTATGTAGGTTCATTAATGGGTTTTAAACGTGACCACATTCACTCAACCAACTCAACCAGAGTTAGTTACATGGGAAAGGATATTGCGATGTACCAGTCACGAAAAAACACACGTGTGTGGTGCAAAACATTGAGACTTTTGATGTTGGTGGAAGCGTGCGGTAATGTGTAACAGATGACGGGTGATATTTAAAGCAGAGTATTTACAGAATTCCGAGTAACTCTATCATTATTCATTCCATGAACACATCCATCAGAGAGCAGATCAAGACTCTCATTCGAACTCCTAGTAGCAGAACTGGAGACAAGCAAGAGACTAATTAGCCCGAGGGCGGGAAAATATTTTGGGAGTTCTTCTTCCCTCTGTCCTTAATTTTTTTGTAGTATGTTCTTGGATTTTTTTCACTTCTTTAATCAATATGATCATAATTTGAACTTTCTCAGCTCAGGAATTTTAAAACCTTCTAGTTATGATCTTTAAATCTTCATTTTCTTATCTTTTTATTAAATTAGAATTAGTTGGCGAGACTAATTCTGTTTCTAATCTTTTGATCTTTCACACTTCAATGATTTCAATTTCAAACATCAATATTGACTGGCGAGGTTGATGTTGAAAGCATTTTTCAAATATTTAACAACTTAAACTTTGTAAATTTATGGTGATTTATTTTCCAAATGTTATCTTTTAAAATATTCTCACAGCTCAATTAATTTTTTGTGTGGCAAACCCCAAGACATAATCCTCTACCTGTTGAGTTTCCTGGCGAGGGAAATTATTCAGTCTTTCTTGATGTGTGATTTGATTGTAAGCTATGGAAGGAACATCCATTCATACCAGTAGTTTATAATTCCTGATTACTTTGTTGATCTCGCTTCTTTGCCTTTATTCTTAATACAAGAATACTGTATTTCTCTAGTAGATCATACTTAGTGTAAATTTTAGTTTCTGTGTAAAATAAACTTGTTTCAACATCCTGTTTCAACTTCATCTTAAAAAAAATAAAAAATAAAAAATGTTCACTTCCCCCACTATTGACAACAATAGAGTTTATATTTGAATAAAACCTTAGAATTCACTCACCTGCCTTCTCTCTGGATCAACCCTGCACCACTATGCTAGTGTAGGTTAATAAATATAATTTTGAGGGCCATGATTACCTATGGTCTGTTCAAAATTTTTCACTGCTTCTAGGGAAGGCATGCGCTGAGAGTCTAGGGTTATAATAAAAAGAAAAAATCATCAATAAAAATATAGAAAAAAAACACAAAAAAACTTTATATTAAAAAAATCTTTAAAAACAATTATTGTGAAAATTTGATGCTTGTTTTACCTATTTAGATTCTACTTGACTTTGAGTGTGTTGTTTAATCTGAAATTAAAAAAAAAATTGGATGAATTATGACCATACTGTGTTTTTTGTGGAGATTATGGACATACTGCTTGGTAGTGTGTCTATAACCAGCCACAACATGATGATTACATTGGAAAAAATGAACAATATGAATCTAATCTTGAATTCCTAGTTAAACATGAATTAATTGAAACCAAACTGGATGCTAGGGAGAATAATTTGAACACCTAGTTTAACCATACCCATGAAATTCAACTTATATATTATAAAGATAGAGAAAGAATAATGAAAATATTGGAAAACATGGTCTTGGAATTACAACAAAGGGTTAAGGAACAAGAAGAATTTGAATAAAATGAAAAATAAAATGTTTATAAAATATTCTAAAATCATGTGGATAAGGAAAGTGATGGTGAAACTGGAAAAGAAACCATTCTCTTTGAAATATCTGATTCTGTTGAACCAAATCTAGAAATAAACAACTCATTAAACAAAGAGAATAACATTGAAAATCCAATAAATAACTTTAATGCTATTGAGTTAGAAAAGTTTGAAGATGAATTAAAACATATTGAAAATGAATGTCCGGTTCTCTTCATAATTCATACATTAAAGAAAAATCACTATTTTAGGAGTTTTGAAAAAGAATTCATTCGGGTAGAAGAGATTTTTGAGAATGAAAATTTGAATGTTAAAAACTCTTCACTCAACTTTTCTGAATTTGTGAATAATGACTCTAAACAAAATATTGGGAACACTTTAGAAGAGAACCTTAAGCAGGAAAACACAGAATCTAAAATTTTTGAACTTGAATTGAACACTTCTGTTTCATATTTTGGACTTGTAAACCCAATAAATTCTGAATTTTTGTTGGATGATGAGGATGAGGGAATTATATTTAAAGAAGGACTAACTGATGAGTTTTCATTTCCCTATTCTCATAGTCATTTCTTTTCTAAAACTTTGCTCATTGAAATTTAAAACAATGTTGATATATCTGAGGGTAAAAGTTAAAATTTGAAGAATCTTGAATCTCAATTTATTAATGATGAATTGAACATTACTCCCCCTGATTTGAATTTTTTGGAACACTCAAATGACATAGTTTTATAAAGTGAGCCTTTTGAACATGGAATTGAGGTAGAGGTTGAGCACACACTTGAATTAGGAATAAATGATTTGATATAAGCATTAGATGTTCAATGTGAGTTAAAATATGAGGATCTTTTGGAAGAGATTTAAAATATTTTTATACTTTAATCTGTTGGTGATAAAATAAATTCTCTTCCCTATCTGTCACTTCCAACCTCAACTTTGATGGGTGATGAGCCTTTTCATGATACTGATAGTTTTACAGAGGGGGAATCACACTTGTGTTCCATTATCTATGATTTAGTTCAGCACTTAATTGAATTACCTCTTGATTATACTAATCATAACTCACCCATGAGCACCTCTGAATTTGAATTTTTTAATGATGAAGCTGAGAGAGATGGCCATGATAATAATGAACCACCCTTTGAGGCACCTAGTTCTATGTTTTCCCTTCATGTGTATTAAAATCCTGAAATGTCTGAACTTAATCTGTAATTGGATAGCACTATGACCACAACTGTTAAAGGGTGCTACTTAGGCATTATTTTAGGCTATGAGAATTCAATTATTGATGTGTTGAGTCTTGTATCCCACAAATCTTATCTTTCTGTTAAAAATAATTGGTCTAAACACATGTGGTGGTTCCTATTAAAGATACCACATCCACCTAGTGATTACGATTAGTTTCTAGGTGATTATAGATGGGGATTATAAACCTAGCACTACATGGGAGGAAACCCATGGTTTTTTTTCATAAATAAAAATGTGTAATTAAATAAAGTCTAACTGAAGACTTTAAATTTAGTTCTTCATGGGAGTCAACCAATGTTATTTCTTTTGTGTTTACTTTTTTATAGTTTTTTGATTAATAAAGTGATTCTTTACCACCTTTTGTGTATTCTGTCGCTACTAGAATTTTGTTTTTGAATTACATGTTCTGTTTTTAGGATGTTATTGTGGCTGTCATCTAAGGAGTGGAATTCCCATGCTGAAGGAGTAATGAAAAAACTAGTCAGGGAAGTATTTTACTGTTAAATTTTGTTTCATTTCTCTACTCCTTAATGCTTTTAAAAAAATCTGATGCTTTTCTTGCTTGAAAATTTTGTACTATTTGTTGCTGCTTTTGGAAATTATTCTTGGACTGTAATAAATTATGCTGCATGTCTTTCTACTGAAATAATAAAATTATTCATATGTTTAAAAATTTTGTTCGTATTGGAATGAAAACCTGATGTATTTCATTGTGTAATTAAAAAAATCTGCGTGTACTTGTTTCTTTTAACTGAAATTCATTGTTTATTAAATCTTCACTATTACAAACTAAGTGTGGGGGTGCATATAGATTGATTTTTTTTTGTATTATGTTCTTCTTGTTTCTTTAGGGTGTTTATCATGAACTTTTTCTGTTGTAATGGACATCAACCTAAATCATAGTTTTTGAACATTCTTTCACCTAATATACTTTTCACCAACATGTTGACATGCTATTTCTTGAATTGAATTGAAAATATATGTCACTAGATTTAATTGATAATGCATGTACTTTCTAATGAACCTACTGTGAAATTATTCATTTTGGAAAACAATATCATTCAACTTTATTAAGACCCTTTATATATGTCATAAATCTACTCAATTGAAAATCTCTTTTGAACCTTAATTGTCTAATTTCTCTTCTCCACTATAGAAGTCAACTTTGGGGACAATGTTGGGTTTTAAGTGTAGGGGAGGAGGTCAATTCTTGATTGTGCTTAATTGTAAGCCCATCAATTCCCAAAACAACAAAAATCATTTTTTAAAAAAATGGGTAAATTTTCTCAAAATCCGTGCACAAATTTATGCTTTACATTATTTTTCAAATGGGTATTGCTCATGGACAAGTTTCTTGGTGGTAGTTAAGATTTTTTTGTGTCTGAAATTAATGATAATGGAATATTTCTGAGTTGTTTTACTTTTTGATTGAATGGATATCTTGGATTAAGGTTTATCTTTGAATGTGTTGTGGGTTCTCTTTTAATGGAGTTATGATCATAACCCTACGAACTGGAAGTTTGATTCTGATTTCAGGGGTGTCATTAATCTTTTATTTATTTAAATTAATTACCTTAATGAGCCAATGTAAATGATTTTTGGAATAAATATTTTGAAACTGGAGTAGTTTGGGCATCGGGGATCCCTCAGTGAGTCTGTGAGACCGTAGATGCTGGGTGCATTTCTCTTAACTATAAGCCCTCTGTTCACTTTGAATCACTGCTTATGCACAGTGCTCAGCACAAAGATACATGGCTTGTAAAAAATAAAATAAAGTGTCTAGGGTCAAAAATGAGTTCATTAAGGCGAGGGTAATGATGAACTACAAATTAAGAAGGGGTCAATTAGATTAAATGGACACCATTTAGGTTGTTTCATTAAGTTGATTTAAAAAAAATATTTATTTTTGGTTATTATATGAGAAATCAATGTACAAAGTTCCTCGGTTAAGGTCTTAACTCAATTGAAATTTTACCTCTTGTCATTCTTGGATTTAGAACTTTAGCTTGGATTAAAATGAATCATTAAGTAGTATCAAATATGAGGCATGGATTCTTCATTACTTAACGATTCATATATTTCTTGATTACTTTTTGATTATTTGTTCTAGGAAAAACAACATTTTAAGCATTTTTTTAAAAAAAAGCATGATATTGGTTATGTCCTCTGTTTTTAAATGGTTGAACATATTACAGTGTGATCTTAATCATAAATTCACTTTAATGCTTTTCAAAGAAAATAAAACATGATATTTTTTGAGGAAAAACAATTCATAAGTGTGAGGTAATTTGATGTGGCTCTATTTTTACATAGTTTTGCGAAATCTTTTACTTAATTTTATCAATCTAATTATGTATTTTGACATATTTTAATATATACTAGAAATTTTGTAATTTTATCACTACATTTCTTAAATAATCATTTTTATAATTAAATATGTTTTTTAGATCTTTTATATAGTCTATCTAATTATTCTAAATATACTAATGTAATTTCTAGTTTGATAATATTAATTTGTTTTACTTATTAAATTTTCTAAATGATTATTATTTAATTGTCATCTTTATTTGCTTCAATCTAATTCTGTTTTTAATTTATGATTTTACTATTTAATTCTGTTTTATTTAAATAAATTATCTTTAATTATTAACCCGTTTAATTATTTTTCTATGTAAATAAGTATAAGTTAATGTTTAATAAAGCACTGTGTTTTTAATTTTAATATTTCATTTCGAGATCTTAATAATTAACTTTGTCATTTAATAAATCTAGTTAATTCTAATTATTTTAATTTTATGTTTTCAGTTAGTTATTTGTTGGTGTTCTTCATTTATTTAGACATAAATTTAATTAAACTATACTTTTATATTCTAATTAAATAATTAGTCACTTTTATTTTTAGTTTGTTAAATAATTTAGTTAGTTTTTAGTTAGAGTTAATTATTTAATCTTTAAAATTTTAGTTAATCTCTCTTTTCTGTTAATTAATTAATGTTTTAACATTTTATTATTTTCTTTAAATTAATTTTTATTATTAACATCTCAATTTTTACTATCGATGAGTTACCCACCGATGCTGCATCACACCGATTCTTTGTCTCACCGATCTGTTGTCACATGAAAGTTTTATTTTATTTTATCGCTGAGTTGTGACTCACCGATTACTTAAAAATGCCATCGGTCTCTCACGACCAACTGATGTTGCGAAACACCGATCCTTTTCATCAGTTTCGGTCTCTCATATCTTCAGCGTCTTATTTTATTTTCATCTATCGGTGAGTTAATGTATTACTGATATCCTAAATCATCATTGGTTTCACATAATGTCGATTTCTTTTTAATATTTTAATTATTGGTGATTCGTTTTCTTTATTTTATTTTTTCTTATATCATTGTTTTATTTTTTGGTGAGTTGTCACTCACCGATCCAATCCTACTAGCAGTGTCACTAATACCTTGTGACACCGAAACCCCATTTTCCAATTGATCTCATAAACCCCTTACTTCCATTTCTTCTATCAGGGAGCTCTTTCCCACTTTCCCGCTACCAATATAACTATTGGTCTCACCCCTTACTCACTGATACCCCATTTTTCTTCCATCATTATCATATATTTTCTCCCCCTCCTGCGACTGTTCTCTCTTCCACAACTTCCACCAAAACACTGATCCATTCCTCTATCTCTACTACCCTTTATTCCTCATTCTAGACTCTACAAACAAAATTAAATCAACATTTTTACAGACTCAAACTAGGAATAAATTCTTTACAAATAAAATGTAGTTCTTCGATCTGAAGTCAGAATCACTAATCACTGGGAGAAGAGACCCACTGTTTCACCGCCACTGATGCTTGGAATCAAGCTTGTAAGATATAAAATTCATACTCATCCTACTGCCATTGAGCTCTGTAAAGCCGTCGTGGTTAGAAGAGCATGACTGCGCCTACTCTCTATTGTTTTGAAGCAAGAAGCATTCTGCCACGAATTGCCTAAATTCGAGCTTCGCCGCTGGACCACAAGCTGCCGCTTGACGCTGAGGAGAGGTGTTATGCATTTGTTGAGAGAAATCATTCTTTATCTTGGAGGAAGAGGAACCCTAACTTCATACTCAATGATTTGGGAGGGGGGTAGATGGAATAAATTATAAAAAGAAGTTAAAAAAAACTAAAATAAAAACTAAAAAATAATAATAAAATTAAAATAATAAACAATTTTAATTATAAATAATTAATCAATACAAGATAATTAATTTATAAAACATAATTAATAATTTAATTAACTTTAATAAAACATTAATTAAGTTAAACTAATAAATTAGAATTTCTTAATTAAATTTAAATTAACTATAATTTAATGCGGCGTTCTAAATAATTATTTTTTCTACTAAAATTAAATACTTAATAATAATTTATTATTAACTAAAATAAGCTATTATGATTAACTAAAAATAATAAATGACTTAATTTTATTAATTAACAATAAATTATAAAATTAACATTAATAACTTTAAATCAATAAAAAACGTAATAATATCATTATTACATATTTTACAACTTTTAATAAACTAATGTCTTTAATTATTAATTATTTATTCTTTTTTTGTGTGTTTTTCTTGTGCATCTTCATTCATGGGTCCTAAACGCGACCACATTCATTAAACTAACTCACCCAAAGTTAGTTACATGGGAAAAGATAATGCGACGTGCCAGTTGCGAAAAAACACACATGTGCGGTGCACAACATAGGGACTTTTGAATTCGGTGGAAGCGTGTGGTGACGTGTAGCAGATGATGAATGATATTTAAACTAGAGAAATAGCAGAATTCAGAGGGACTATCTCATTATTATTTCCATGAACACATCCATCCAAGAGCAGATCAAGACTCTCATTCGGACTCCCAGGAGCAGCACTGGGGATGAGCAGGAGACTAAGGAGCCATAGGGTAGAGCTATATTTTCAGAGTTCTTCTACCCTCTATCCATTTTTTTACTATGTTCTTGGATTTTTTTAACTTCTTTAATAAATATGATCATAGGGTGAACATTCTTAGCACGAGAATTCAAAACCTTCTACTTATGATCTTTAAATCTTCATTTTCTTATATTTTTGTGAAATTAGAATTATTTGGCGAGAATGATTTGGTTTCTAATCTTTTGATCATTCACACTTCAATGTTTTCAATTTCAAACTTCATTATCGACTTGTGAGGTTTATGTTGAATGAATTTTTCAAATCTTTAACAACATAAACTTTGGAAATTTATGGCGAGTTCTTTTCCAAATGATAGCTTTTAAAAACTTCTCGCAGCTCAATTAAGTTTTGGTGTGGTAAACTCCAAGACTTAATCCTATGCCTGTTGAGTTTCCTGAAAATGGGAAATTCTTCAATCTTTCTGGATGTGTGATTTTATTGTATGATATGGAGAGAAAATCTATTCGTACCAGTAGTTTATAATTCCTGAGTACTTTGTTGATCTCGCTTCTTTGTCTTGCTGCTTAATACTAGTATACTGTATTTCTCAAGTTTATCATACTTAGTGTAAATTTTACTTTCTATGTAAAATAAACTTTTTTCATCATCCTGTTTCCACTTCATATATTAAAATTTTAAAAGTAAAAAAATGTTCACTTCCTCCACTATTGACAACAGTGGAGTTTATCTTTGAATAAAACATTATAATTCACTCACTTGCCTTCTCTTTGGATCGACCCTACATCACTTTGCTAGTACAGGTTAATAAATATAATTTTGAGGGCCATGATTACCTCTGGTATATTCATTAGAGAAGTTGAATCACAGTGATGACCATTCGTGAGCTTTACCTACCCTTTAGGTAGGATCCATTGTGGAAAATACAAGATCTTCTTTTCACCTATCAATTGTCTTGTTCTTTACAGTTTTCCTTGTACTTTTTAGTTGGGCTTGTATTCTGGCCCTTTTTTCACTTGTTGTACTCACTCTGTTTACAATTTTGTGTACTTGAGTTTGTATATTTCAGTGTGCTTGGTTGTGTGTGTCACAGGTTATAAAGGCAATACTTCCCAAATTTTAGGGAATACGCCTTCGGTGATAGTCACTAGCCCCTGGCCTATGGAAGGCGGGCTTGGGGTAGTCACGACACTGGCCCCAGGGGACGGGTTGTGACATTAGTGGAGATCACCACTAGGTTAATGCGAGCTGATCTAATCTAGGAAACTACCATCACCACATACCTTATCTTTAGGACATGTTCTTGGGTAATAAAGGGTTATTTATGTAGATATTAGTATCATAAAAGTGTAATTTTATTTTTATAATTTTATTTTTTTCCCTCAATTCTATTTTTGGAATTATATTATTTAATAAACTACATATATATATATATATATAAAATTTGATAAATTGATCTTTGGATACAAATAATATATAAATTTATTTTATGAAAATATATATTCTT
Organism: Viscum album; assembly: GCA_963277665.1. Classification (NCBI taxonomy): domain Eukaryota; kingdom Viridiplantae; phylum Streptophyta; class Magnoliopsida; order Santalales; family Viscaceae; genus Viscum; species Viscum album. The sequence goes on from OY728140.1 coordinate 2,052,711,832, forward strand.
TTATAAACTCATGTATTAAAAATAAAACATATTTTCATGAGGTAGACTTCTAAAACATCATTTAATTAAATATAAATTATAATAAAATTTTATAATATCATAGGAAATTTTTATATATATAAGAAAGTTTACTATATCATAAAAACTATTATTTTTCAATAAATAATGATTTTTTCATTTAAAATTTGAAATTATAGTATTTAGGAAATTAATTTGAAAAAATAGACATTATATTTGGAATTAGAAAATTTAAATTATATTAGTGTCAATTTTTTTAATTGTTCTAAAATAATTTATTTTTTATTGAATATTAAAAATAGATTTTTGTGTTTTTTTTACATTTTATGCCTTAATATATAATTAATAAGGATTTAATAATAAATTATATAGAATCCATGACACAAAATATGTTAGTTTATTAAAATAATTCATTTTAATGGTTTTAAATCAATTTCCAAACTTATAAATGACTTCCCAAAGTTTAAAATTGAAATTATGGTTTTAAAAAATTATTTTGTGGAAAAGTTTCTTTTCCATGTCTAAAGTAATATTAAATAATTGATTTTCTCTCTAATGGATTAAAATATTATAATAAATACTTAAATTCCCAAAATAATGAGAAAAAATCATTGTTAATCCATTAGTGTTTAATTTTCCAAAACCTAGAGTTTCGTGTGCTATATTTAAAAATTATTAAACAATTACTCCTCTTTTACTGTAAATTTCCATAAATTCCATCATTCCTCTCCACTCTAAATCCATTATTGAAAAATTTATTATCATTTTTCCTCCCAAATATTCCCTCCAAGGATTATTCAAGGACTTAAGGTTTCATCTTCATGTTCTAAGGATAAATTATCCCTCGTATGGGAACTCTACTCTTTTTTATTTTTCATCAAAGTACTCCTTTTTTAGTATAAATTCTAAATATTGAATTAAATTATCTTCATACACTTTTATTTATCCCATTCCTTTGAAAATAATGTTTTATCAAAAATAGACCTTTTTTTCTCTCATTATTCCATATCCTTTATCCTTATTGTGTATCGTCATGCAACCAAATTAATTTCTCAAATTTCCCTCTTTTATAAAAAATATTCTTATAATGTGAATACCAAAAAAACTTCCTTATTCATGTAAATTCAAATATATGTAATAATAATTTATTGATTCATTAATTTACATGTTTGCAACCCATGTTCTCTTTTCATGGGTTAAAAACGATGTAATTTTTAATTCTGTACGAAATTATATACTCAATGATTTTATATGAAACCCATTATTTATTTTACATGGGTTATTGATAAATTTTTTTACTATGATATTTTTGGAAAAAATAAATGATGACATATGAAGTTTGTTACTTGATAGTGCTCCAATTCATTTAGAAAATAATTAATCTCTAAAGATGACATGTTTTACGATACCTTGGTAAACAACCATGGAAATAATGATTTATGACACAATGTTGATTAACCTAATTGATATGTTTGTGAATGTATCGATTTTATGTTGTATCCACATTTCCATGTTATGTTTCATGTAATTAATATTATTATATCATGTTATTCTTCCAGAATTATAAATGATAAGTTCATGTTCTATTCTATTTTTATCTCTTACTAGGATTATTCTCATCAATTTCAATTAATGTATGTCCCCAATAAATTACCTATAGTAAGGTAACCTAGGATGTAATAATAAAATATAATTAAAAAAGGATTAAAAAATATTTATTTTTTTGTTTTACCTTTTTAATTCATGTGTTATATATTTAGTTTCCAAGACACCTAACCTCAAAATATCCTTCAAAGTTATTATTGTAATATTTGTTAAGGAATAATGTAAAAATCCTTTTATTGAAAATATGGGATTCCATAGTTGGTATCAAATTGAGGGATTTGTTATTTTTGAAAATTTGGACTATAAAAATATTAGTAATATCCCTAGGGATACATTTAAATATTATAAAACTTCTTTAAATTTTAGTGAAGTATAGAGCAAGTGGTTTTCATGAAAGGAAATCCCAGTCTGGATAATATAAGTGGATGTGGCTCTGGAATTGTTTTTCCTAGTGTTAATAACCACAAAGGTAACATTTTACTTTGACTCGATCATTACCTAGTCCACAATAAGGTTTCATTACATCAAACCTATTTTGATACTCCTGGGTGATATGTTTTGGGTAATCACATTTTTTTACAAACAATTATGAAGGATATATATATATATATATTGTAAAATTTTTATGATCTATATACATTATACTTGTAGCATTATATTATAAAATTATAGGAATAATTTTTTCCTTTAGAGTTATTATTATAAGATTCTAAATTGTATCAAGTTTCTCACTTAGGTTTTGGTATTATAGAAAAATTGAATGAAATAGAAGAGCTCATGTAAATAATGGATTTAATGGAAAATATGATGATTAACATCCCAAAATTGGTGTATTTGGAGTTTAAAACTTTATGATGATGATGAAATAATTAACTCAGGTAATCAATAACAACCAAAACCATATAAATTACTCCATTCCACCAAATAAATAACTACTAAAAGTATAATTCTTCATGTGCCAATGTCCATTTTTTTTCATTATAACCTCTAATACAATAATAAAAAATAGATAAATAATATAGAAAATATTTTTCATGTAATCCATTATTCTAGAAAATATGAAGTTACATTGGTAGTATATTGGTTAGAGGTAAAATCTGATCAGTGGTGGACACTGATCAAGAACTCAAATCCAAGGGATAAGGCAGAATCCATAGAATGGAAAGATATAAAAAATTAGTATTCACTGAGTATTTTTCTCATACACTTTACAAAAAAAAGTACATGGAATTCATTGAGATTAATCTAATAGAAAATAAATTAGTGGGGAATTATGAGATGAAATTTACAAGTCTTGTGTGATACACTTCATGATTTTTTATTGATTCTGATGGAAAGATCGATCAATTCTTTGGTGGCCTGAGACCCTATATATAAAATGAATTGATAATCTGAGACATTTGGGGAAAAAATTTCATGAATAGATGAAGGAATTTGGGAAAAAATTTCATGAAGGTATTTGGGAAAAAATTTCATGTTCTGATCTAAAATTTGTAATGGAGTTCAATGATTCCCATTCGACTTATGAAAAGAATGACATGAAGTGATGTATGGATAATATTTTTAAAGAATCTTGACAGGAAGAATTTACAACATCCCATGCACAAAAAATATGTGAATAAGAATTTAGTGAATTATATTAAAGTAAGTGAAAGGTTCTAAAAGTGTGAAATAGATATAAATGTTGCTTGATTTGTTTTTGTGAATTTATTAAGCATCAACATTTTAATTCCAATGAAAAAGTGAAGATAGTGTAAGAACATCCTACTATGCAATGCTTCAAGTTTTGGTAGCATGGAAATTTTTATAATAAATGTGAAAATTAGAAGGGAATAGAGGGTGACCACCATAAACCTCTAAATAGGACAAGTTAGAAAGGTCATTCATTCTCAATGACGATGGTTGAAGTTGAGGCTCCAAATGATGTTGTGGAAGGTACTCTCATCATACAATCAAATATATAAAGTACATTGTTTGATTCTAGTTCTATAAATTCTTTTATTTCATTCATGTTTTCTAATAACATCAAGTTAAGCCCTAGAATAATAGTGGTAGAGTTATTAGTTAGAATTCTTGGATGAACTATTCAAGCATTAAAGGTACATCATGATTCCCCTATTAACTATAGCGAGTTCAATCTCTTTACAAACTTGATGGTCATTCCCATGGAACAATCTAACATTATACTTGTGATGGATTTTTTTTCAAAGTATAATTCCATGATCAATTTATAAGTAATGATATTTATATTATCTTGATGGTGTAACATGTATCTATCACTGAAGGAGAGATATACCATTTGGAGTCTCACTAATAATCACCTCTTAGTGCATTGTTTTTGGAAATTTTTGGTGAATAAGGAGAAGAAAGAAGAATTATAATGATTAGAGATATACCCATTATTCTAGAATACATTTATATATGTTCTAAAGATTAACTAGACCTCTCCTATAAAGACATGTGTTTTTATAAATTTTACTCATAAATGGATCTAATAAAATATCAAAGAACCTATAAAAAATGGTATATATTGAGTTAGTGGAATTAAATATAAAACCTCAATATATTTTGGTGAAGGGTTTTATTTAACCATGAGTGTCTGCTTAAGGAGAAACTATTCTATTTGTGGAAAATAATTACATATCGATGCAACTATGAATTTAATATAGATATTTTAATGGGATCACAATGAAGAAAACATATCATCATCAATGGATTGAGGATTTGTTTGACCAGCTTCATGTTGCTCAATTATTCTCTAAGATTAACCTCTAATAGAAGTATCATTAGTTGAGTTTAAATAAATAAGCTATCCTAAATAATGAATTATGAAAAAGATATATGCATTATGAATTTTTTTTATGAACATTGTCTTGAATAATTCTCATGAATGTCTTATGGATTTTATGATATGATTTTTTAAGTACTATCTTGATTAATTTTTTTATCATTATTAATGATATTTTGATATATTTAAAAAGTCAATAGAAGTATTAAAGCTATATAAGAGATATATGAAAAACTATAAGTAATGATAATATGTGGGTTAAGTTTAAAAAATGTGATTTCTGGTGACAGAAATTCACATATCTGGGACACATCATGACGAGTGACGGAATCTAAGTAGATCAAGCCAAGAAAAGTGTCCTAAAAAAGTTTATAAATATTAAAACTATAACTGATATTCATAGTTTCCTTGGAAAATAAAGGTACTATAAAATATTTGAGTAAAAAAATTCAAAACTGTTTAATCCACTAAACAAGATAAATAAAACAAGAGTTCAATTTATCTAGAAAAAGAAGTGTGAATAATGTTTCCAAGAACAAAAGAAGAGGTTTGTTAGTTCTCCTTTGCTAACTCTACCATCTTCTAATGATGTCTTTTTTATCTATACAAATTCATCTCTAAAAGATATTTGATTTGTTATCATGAAAAATTAAATGGTGATCGATTATGCATGCCGATAGTTAAATCTTTATGAGAAGAATTATTTTACTCATTAATTGAAGTTAGCTGTATTAATTTTTTCTCTGAAGATATAGAGACACTATCATTATGGGAAAAAATGTGATATATACATAGACCACTAGAGTTTTAAGTATATATTCACTCAAAAGGAACTAAAAATGAGGAAAAGGAGATGGTTGGAGCTTCTTAAAAACTAGGATTATTAAATTAATAATCCCCTTAGAAGAGAAAACAAATTAATGTATAAATTGAGTAAGAAATATCCTAGTGTTCTAGAAATGATGAGTATTGAATGAGATCATTTTATTTAAGAACTATTAATGTTAGAAATAATAATCATAAGTTAAGGTACATAATCAATACTATCCAAAATTACTTTTCTACCATCATTACTAGAGAAGTTGTAGAAATCATAAAGAGACGATCCTTTGATGAAAAATATGATATAGGATGTGAGAAATGGGAAGTTTAATGAATTCAATATTGATTATGAATATGTACTAAAATTTGGTACAAGTATATGTATTCAATAGATTCTAGAGATAAATAATGAGATGATGGATGATGTTCAAAAATTTAAAATCTCTATGCACCCTAGAAGCACTAATATGTATAGGGAACTTCATGGTCATTATTGAAAAGATATTATGAAAAGGGATATTTATGATTATACTAAAAGGTGTTTAGTGTTTCAATAAGTGGACACAAAGTTAAAAATTCCTAAAGGGTTATTATAACCACAACCCATACCTATATATAAGTGTGATAACATCACTATGGACATTTCCTCTAGATTTTCAAAGACATCCAAGGGTAACACACACACATGGGTAATCATTTATAGATTGAATAATTATACCCATTTTAATTATATATGTTAGGATTTATCCCAATAATTCTAAGCCTTACTCTATATTCAGGAAGTAGTGAGGCAACATGAAATACCGTTGTTAATTATTTTTGACCAAGATCCATGATTTACATCATAATTCTGAAGGAGAATTCAAAAGGATACGAATGAAAAATTAAACTTGATCACAACCAATCATACATAAAATTATGGGTAGTTTTATAGTACTCATTTTAAGACATGGTATATTCTATTTAAATTTATTTTTAAGAGATTTGTGATCAAAATATTCCACTTGTTGAATTATCCTATAAGAATTTCTTCAACTTGAGAAGAAACGGGTACTTTTGAAGATCTCTATAAAAAAAAGTTTTAAAAATACAATATGTTGGGATGATGTTATATAAGGGAAACCATTAGGACCAAAAATTGTGTAGGATACTATAGAAAAAACTAGTGATTTATAAACACATCAAGGATCCTTATATTTGATAGAAAATTTATACTAAAAAAGGAAGGAAGCAAATATAGTTTCATGTGAGGTATCATGTATTTATCAAGATATCTTCAAGGAATGAAGTCATGAGGTTTATAAATAAGAGTTAAATAAGTCCAAGGTATATTGGACCATTTGAGATTTTAGAGAATGTTGGAGCAGTTTCTCATTGATTAACACAACCTCCAAATCTTTCCAATATCATGATGTCATCCGTGTGTCTATATTGAGAAATTATATGTTTTACCCAAAACATATACATGATATTAATGGTGTATAATTAAAACCTAACTTATCTTATGAATAGGAACCAATAAATATTCTCAACACAAGGGAATAAATTGTGGGTAACAATAAAACATGACTTGTGTAAATCATATAAAGAAATAAAAGGTTTGAAGAAACTAAATGTAAAACTAAGGAAATAATGAAAAAACCCTGTTTGTTTTGAGGTTAGTGTAAAAGTTCATGGATAAAATTTCTTAAGGGGGGAGAATGTAACGACCTGAAATTTTTTTATATGATAAATATAAGAATTTGTTTCATAATTTATATTTTATTATATTTAAAAATGGAAGTACATAGAAAGGCTATTAAAAAAATATATATACATGTCATTAAATTAAAATAATTATAGCATCTATAAAAAATATAGGTATATAAAAACTAATAAATAGAGACAAATCAGTGGTGTACTTCATAGGATCGAACTCTCATAGGAAGATTAAACATTTCATGAAAACTCATAAAATAAAATGGAATATTGGGAATATAATTGAAATTATCAATGTAATTGTAATAAAATTTGTGAATAAGGTAGTAAATACCGATGAATGGTAGTTTATATAGAGTGTATTAAGAGAAAAGTGACCATTGGGATTTGACCTTTACCTAACTATTTATATATAATACCATTGGAAAATATGATCATTGGTCAATATAACCGCCAGAAATTATGACTATTAGATATTATGACTATAATGTAACCAATATAATTCATTTTTATAAAGGGTAATGAAAAATGATAATTAATGTAGAAAGGATAATTGATGTTCTAAACCTATAGAGTGATTCCTTTTGAATCCCATTTGTTAATAATTTGGGGGGGGGGAGGTAACATCACTCGGGTTCGACCTTGAATAATCCCAAGAAGAGCTTAAAAAAGTGATAATTTAATGAAATATCATATGGGAGAGGTTTGAGTTAGTGGAGATCACTGCTAGTTCAATGTTAGCTGGGACACCCCATGAAACTACCACCATCATACATTTTTACCTTAAGGAATATTCTATTCTAATAAGGGGTGACGTATCTAGTCAATAGTATAAAAAAAGTGAAATTTTTTTGTATAATTGAAATATTTATTTTTCGAATACCAAACTTTGTATTATTTTATTTCATAAAATACACATAAATATAAGATAAATTTCATAAATAGATATTTGGATACAAAATAGATATAATTGTATTCTCAGAAAATGTATACAGTTTTATAAACTAAAATATTTTAATTTTTTTTCATGAAGTAGTCTTTTTATAAACTATTTATTTAAATATAAATGATAATATAATTTTATAATGTCAAATGAAATTATTATAAATTTCATGAAACAAACTATGTCATAAAAACTATTATTTTTTCAATAAATAAGGATTTTTTTCATTTAAAAGTTAAAATTCCCTTATTTAGGAAATAATTTTTTTAAAAAAATTATATTTGAAACCAGTAAGTAGAAATTAGGTTCGTGTAAAATTTTGAAATTTTTTTGAAATAATTTATTTTTACTGAATTGTAAAAATACAGTTCTGTGATTTCAGTATGTTTTATGACTTAATATATATGTAATATTGACATCATAATAAATTATGTAAAATCAAAGACCAAAAAATGGTTAGATTATTAATATTCTTTATTTTAATATTTTTATGTCAATTTTTAAACATATAAATGACTTTCCATAGTCTAAAATTGAAATAATGTTATTAAAAAAAATATTGTGAAAATTTTACTTTTTCATGTAAAAGTTAATAGTAAATAATTTATTTCAGTTCTAATGGATTAAAATATTATAAAAAATAAAATAAATTTCCAAATAAATTTGAAAAAACAATGGGTAATCATTTTGTTTTTCATTTACCACAACATATAATTCCATGACATATATTTAGAAATTCTTAAAAAATTCATCCTATTTTACTATAAATACCCATGAATCCCATCATTCATGTTCAATAAAAATCCATTATCCATATATTTTTGGGAACTTTTCCTCCCAAATAATCCATTTAAGGTATTTTCAAGGCTTTATGGTGTCGTTCTAAATTTTGAGGGAGAAACTCTTCAAGGTAAGAGAACTATTATCTTGTTTCTTTTTGGTAAAAGTACCCCCTTTGTAGTTTTCATTCTAAATATTGATTAATTTATTATTATAAAATTTGATTTATCCAATTATAACTAAAATAGGGTTTTATCAATTGGAGTCTATCTTTACCTCTCATTATACCCTTTCCTTAATCCTTTTTGTGTATCATCATAATACCGAATTCATTTCCTAAATTTCTCTCCTTTATATAAAATATTATTTTAATATGAATACATGAACCCCTACCTCGTCTGTGGGAATTCAACAAGAAGTAAACATAATTTATTTAATTTTGTATATACATGTATGAAACCCACACTCACTTTTCATGGGTTAAAAATGATGTAACATTCATTTCTTAAAGAACTTATATACTTAATGATTTAATATGAAAACTATTCTTTATTTACTATCGGTATTAATAATTTTTTTATTATAATATTTCTCAAACACATTACTTAATTCATATTAAGGGTTCACTCTAATAGTACTTCAATTCATTGTGTAAATAATTGATCTCCAGATATGAAATGTTTTAAAATTCCTTGGTGAATAACCTTGGTAATTATGATATATGACATGTTGGCGATAAACCATGGTGATATATTTCTGAATGTCTCGATTTTATTTTATAGACACATTTTCATGATATGTATCAAGCATATTATCTCATGTTATTCCTCATCTATTAAACATGATGATTATTCATGTTTCATTGCCTTTGTTTTTCCTATATTAGGCTCATTTCTATTGATGGATATCCTAATAAATTACTTACAGTGAGGTGACCTAGGAAAGAATAAAAAAGGATTATTTCAAAGGTATTAAAAGATGTTTATGTTTATGTTTTACTTATATATTTCATATATTATGTACATAGTTTCCAAAACACTATACCTAAAAAGATCCTTAAAAGTTATTAATGTATTATTTGATAAAGAATTAAGTTAAAATTCGTGTATTAAAAAGGTGTTATAGAATACCAGTGATCATGAGTCAAGAAACATAAATCCTTGAAGAATAATATTACGGATATTTATTTCAGATAAACTGGTAGATTCAGGCTATGAATTTTGGATAGATGTTGCAGCTCCCACGTGATGGGAAACAAAGACCTGATCACATGGATAAAACATAGTAATGATGGTGTTATACGTTTTGATAATGACTAAGGGAAGAAAATAATTATCTCTGAAATGGATAAAATAAGTGTAAAGAACTTTAGAAGCATAAATATTTTATTATTTGAAGGGATTTCTCACAATATTCCAAATGTAAGTCAATTATTTGACTCTGGTCATACTATGAAATTTAACAGGGAGCTTTCAATATAAAAGGAGTTGATGGTAATATAGTGTTTAATGTAAAAATAAAAGATATAAATATACGTCTCATCGGTTGAGAGCATGATAGATTCATGTTTTCCAAGGAGGAGTAAAATCAGTAGTGTCCTAATAGGCCTGGACATTTAATCCCAAAAATACCTAGAAAAAATGGTGAACAATTAAAGAGTATGAGATATCCCTTTTCTCCCATGAGATCACACTCATATGTGATATACTAGTAAAAATGGGAAGATAGTTTGGAAAAACTACAAGCCAAAGAATAAGAATAAACCAATATTTCTTAAGCTTGTTCATGTGTATGTGTGCGGACCAATGTTAACTAATTCCAGGGATGTAAAAAGATATTTTATTTTTGTTTTTGATGACTTTAGTAATATGGAAAGGATAATAATTGATTCTCACAAAACTAAAGTATTATAATGAATAAAATGGTACTGAATATTTGAAGAAATGATGCTTGGGTAAATATTTAAAGGTTATAGATTGAAAATAGTAAAAAAATTACAAATAGTTGTGTGGAATAGTACTTTGAAAAATATGAGATACGACATCAAGTATTTTTTATACGGACAAAAATGGATCCATTAAATGAAGAATAAAAATTATTAATAATATGGATCGAACAATTCTTATTGAAAATAATTTTTTGGATCCATATTGGAAAGAGGAAATTCATACAATGGTGTAAGTATGAAATAAATCTCTGTTGTATCTGAATGAAGAAGAGAATGCCTACGAATTATGATACAGGAAGAGAAAAATACTCATATACTTTTGAGTGTTTGGATGTAAATGATTTATTATAAATAAAGAGAAGCATATCATGTTTTAATCCAATAGGGTGAAGTAAATTTTACTTGGATACTCACAAAAAATGAATTTATATAAAATCTTTAACAAAAGGTTGAAAAAATTATGGAAAGTAAAGATTTAATCATTAATGAAATTGAGTAGAATTTATAAACCACTAAAAATATTTTATATCATTTTATTGAGAAAAAGAATCAAGAAAGTGATGTTGAGGAATATTGGCATGCGTTAGCTCAATTGAATACAAAATACTTAGATAAAGAAATAATAATGGAAAAAATAGTAGCTACATTAGCTCATATTGGGAAATATAATAGAGCATAAATATGTGACAAAAAAATATCAGGAGAGTGGATAAAATTCTATTCAAATTAAAATGGTAAAGGATAAACAAAACCTATTTACCTTCATAAGTGGATCATAACAACCTTAAATAGGATATTGATGATGATAGCTTAGTCAAGACCATGCATTATGATCTTGAAAAGGTTGAATATAACTTGAAATGGGATGTTTTTCAAAGGTGTTAGAATGTAAATGTTTTCAGAACAAAATGTGTTTTCAAAATAATCTTAATAAACATGGGAAAGTGATAATAAATAAATAATTTCCATTCTATAAGTGACATTTCAAAATTAAAGAAATTTATTCGGATGATATATTTTCATCGGTATCTTGAACTGAAACTATAATTCTATTCATAACTATGAATATGAAAAAGAGATTCAATGTATATAAAATGGATATCAAATTAACATTCTTAAATTATTTTAATGAATATTAAGTCTACCTAAAGAAACCAAATACATTTCTCTTTCATGATGATGAGAAAAAAGTGTGTTAGCTGATGAAATAATTTCATGGGTTAAAAAAAGGACCATGGGTCTTGTACTTGTGGATAAATCGGTACCTATGGATGCTTGACTATTATAGAGGAGGAGTTGATCATAACCTCTAAATCAAGAAGGATCCAATGAAAAAAATGATTTTTATTATATTTATATTATTGGTGTCATCATTAGAAGATCATATGAAACCCAATGCAAGAAGTTTTTAGAACTAATGAGTTTAGAATTCAAGATGATGGTAATTAGCGAATAATCATTTTCCTTGGTTTATAGGTGATTGAAATTAATAATTGGATATATATATATATATATATTAAACTAAATATTTAAAAGAAGTGCTAAAATTGTTTAAAATGGATGATTCTAAGCCTATGGATACTTTGGTGGATACTTGGATCAAATTTTCAAAGTATGTTGAAGGTGAGAAAGTCGATGTGACACTCTATATATAGATAATCTATTTTTTTATCTACTTATTAACACTCATCCATACATTGTTTTCAATACATTCGTATATAATTGATATCAAATTTTTCCAAAATAAATCCTCATGAAATCTACGAGTAATATCATTTGGTATATACACCAAATAGTGGAGTTTTGGTTGCAATAATACATAAATTCACAATAGAAATTAGTTAGCTATACTGGTACAGATAACGCATGTTTGGTTAATGATCATATATCAACTTCTAGAGGTTTTTTCTATATTTGAATATATTTCATTTATTAATAATGAAAAAAAAGAAATATTTTATTTCCTTAAACATAAGAATAATTTAATTTGTAGTGGAAACTAATGATTATACATAGTTGATATGAATGAAACATCCAATTGAACATATTGGTGTTGATGTGGTATCTCCCATTATGATTTTGTATAATTATTATAGTTCTATAAATATTATCAAAAAAACCATTCAATACTCTAGAACAAATTAAATCATTATAATCTATCATTTATTGAAAGAAAATGATTAAAAATTATATTTTTATTTTAAAAATACATTTTATGGAAAAAGTTTGAAACCTCACAAGATCAGACAAAAAAAAATCAATAGACACCATAAAAAACCAAAAAATCATTTAAATTAAGTTTGTTGTTATTTGAAAAACTATCCCTATACAATTTCCATTTAAATTTAGTTTCCATATACTCAAATCATCCTTGATAAGAACTTAAAAATGATAATCCATCTTGTCCAAAGTTTGAATGTACCCCGAAAAGTTATCTTCATTTCATTGAAGCCTATTATAAAAGTATAATATTTCCTATTGATACACATACACTAATATTTATTATTGTTATCAACTTGAATAATTTTATTATTCAAGATTTCAATATCCCCATGAGAAATATTAATTTGGAATGCCTCCTACAACATTTCTTCCTCAGAGTGTATAATAGTCTCCAATGATTTTTCATTTTTGCTACCACTTTACTTGACTCACACTATGGGTTAGCCATCACTTCATTAGTGAGGATAACTAGATCAATGATGGAGATAGTATTGGTGATATCCACGTCCATAGATCCCTCTGACTATAAATTTAATATTCCCTTGTTCCACCAACCTACTTTATTTCCACAGAATCACTGTATTCAGCCATTTGATTTTCAATCTGAAGTATCAAACTCTTATTCTATTATAATCCATTAATAATGGTTTCACTATCCATATCCTTGATCTAAATATTTTTGGAATATTTTTTATCTATTGGGTTAGGTAAGTGGGAGTAATCCTTACACCCTTTAGATTTCTTCACCTTAAGAAAAATGTAGCACCCAATATCTTGGTTTTCCTTCAAGCCCTTATTCCTCCATGGGATGTGAAGTCCCCTACGCTATATTCCATATGTATTATCTAATAATAAATGGTTTTATATCTCATCACCAAATCTATCACAAATAATTCATAACCTTCAGTGAAGTTCTCTACCCACACTAAATCTCCTTGTTCTTGAACAAGACCTTCAATTTCCATAACCTCAAAGTGTTGTATTATATTATAAGTTGATGTTTTCCTTATAGGGATCATCAAGTTCACAATATTTACCCAACCCCATTGAATATCTATTGTGACCTAAATTCAATTTTAATGAACCATGTATCAAAATGAAGTTACCTCACTTTCCTTCTGTATCACCACCTCATGTGTAGGTTTGATTCTAAGTCTCACTACCTTTTAATAGGAGGAAGACTTTTTGACTGGGGTAGTGTATCCACCATCACTAGAATCAACCACCAGTACTTTTCTCTCACCACCAACCTTCAAAGAATATGTGAAGGAAGGGTATATGATGGATTTTTTTGGCCTAAAATCTCCACAGAAGTACACTATAGGATTGAAGCCATCCAAATAATGCCTCAAACTGGAATAAATATTTGTAACCCTCAGTTCAGGAATCAAAGGTTTCACCACTTTTTTAAGAGTGCCTATAAGGGTTGTTTCACTAATACCCAAACAACCATATGAAAAGAATTTGGGAGGGAAAAAATTATATCCATGATTAAATTTTAACTATTCATGGACCATCCTCCCATAATATGAAAATAAATAAACCCGATACTAAAACAAAACCTACTGCTTCCTGTGATGTTCCTATTCTATATCAATGTAAATGAACTCCAATGGTTCCTTTGAGTTATCCAATTCGAAACAGGTGGTGATGTTAAAGTATGTGTTCAATTAGGATCAAGATTCTTATATAATGAGAAAGTATTTCCCTAATATGGATTACAAATATCATGGGTTGGATTTGGGAGTCCATAAAAATACATCTCATTAGATGGAATTGACATGGACCCCCTTTCCCCTGTGGGAATTTCTAGTTGAGAAATGAATGTTTTCTTTACAATTAATGCCTTTATAACTTTATTTATTTAAAATTTAAGCAATCTATCTTTGGGTTTATTTAAAATGGGGGAGAAAGATTCCAATGAGTCTATGGATCATCCACTATGGGGGGGGGGGGGTATTTGATTTGTCAATCTGGGGAAGTTATTTTTATTGTTGAAATAAAGACTATATTTGTATGGGGTGAATAATGGTCAAAAATTGGGTTTGGGGAAATATTTACATTTGAGTTTTTTTTCTCACACCAAAATTGGCTCACAATGTCTTATATTTTTAGATTAGTGATTAATTGTCCAAATTATTTAATATAATATGCTCAATGTTTCTTCATGATTAAATTTTGTGTGTTCTGAACATTACTAGAAGTTCAAGTGCTATTTTTTTTTGGATTGTCAAAAAACCCAAAGGGGTTAATTTTTGGAAGAAAATTAAATTTGGAGTTTTTAATAGGTTGTGTTTGTTGAAGATGGAGTGAAAAAAAAATCTTCTATGAAGTCTCTCTCTTTATTTGGACTCTATATGATGAAGGATGGAAAAGATATGGAAGTAGGATGGATGAATTTTTCATAATCTAAAATTAAATAGTTTTTTAATAAAATGGAAATGTCTACATGTAAAAAAAATTACCTATGACAATGTTATCACTTATTTGAATTTCAGTGTAAGGTAATTCAAATTCCTGAAGAAATTGGTTATATAAAGGAGTCTAATATATGAATCCTCCACAAAAGTAATTCAACTATGATTTTTTTGCTATGTAAATAAATTCAGCTACATGAATAAATTTGGATATGTAAAGAATTTGGCATCATGGAGGAATTTAGATACATAAATAATTAACCTATATGAGGGAATTAAATTATAAATAGAATTTTACTATGTGAATGAATTCAGCTACATATATAATTAAGCTATGTAATGGACTGCACACATGAATTTTTTAGGGAGATATATATGCAATTAGCATAAGGAATAAGATCAGGTAATTTTGAAGGCATACATTAAGGGTTTTTTTCTAGAACGTAATAGGAATATAGGTGATGTGGTTTTATAGATTTTTTTGGAACTAGGTGACCTAAAACATATCATGTATCTCATCATTATCATATATGGTTGTCATATCCTAAAGAAAATCAATCCATTAGTAAAGGGAAGTTCAATAAAAGATATTTCAATTATTTTAATGAAGTCTTATGATGTTTTGTGGATTAAAAATTGCCACTTAACCCTTCATGTGGAGTGAAGAAGATTATATAGAGAATTTTGAAATGCATTATGAGATTATTTTTAATAAATTATGTAATAGGTGATTTGGAACCAATAAAATGGCTGATTTATTTTATGTTTTTTAGAATAAGAGTTGTAACGAGATTGATATATGATGAAAATGTAAATCTCCAATTTATTTGATAAATATGGGAATATATATATCAGGAAAATAGTATGTTTAAAGATGGAATATAAAAGTTTGAGAAAAAGACCATCCTTTTTCAACTTTTTTCATTTGTATTTCAAAGGAAAAAAGAAGGGGTAAGAAACAATTACAAACAACCAAGGGGGAACTATAGAGGTATTCTATGGGTCCTATTAACATAGAGTTCATACAGAGTTACCCAAATGGGGGAATGAGTAGAAAATTGGTACACCACTATATTTTTAACCTCCAATTATAGTTTGTGGGTAATAAAGAATATTACAGGGGATCAATGTCCTCTAATGTATTAAGAGATTAGTGTTATTTCCTTTGTTTGTGGTTTTAAATGACTAGGTTTAGTATATTATTTCTAAACCTTGTAACCAAAATTATGTTATCTTTAGTGTTCCTAATTCACAAGCACATTGTTATGAATAATCCTTGAATTATCCCATTTTGGTGTCCTAAGAAAAATATCCCATGACTCCCTTTACAAATTTCATCATTTTTCACATAGATATTGAGAGAGTGAGAAGTTTTCTTGATAAATACAGAACATGATATTTATAAGGGATAAACATTAATGTTTCATATACCCTAATTCAACTTTGAGGCACTATAGACATGAAATTCCTTGTCTGGTTCCAAAAATACAAAGTTTTATAAATTAAATTTTATACTAAGTGATATAATCCAAGACAAACTTGA
This sequence comes from Viscum album, assembly GCA_963277665.1. Taxonomy (NCBI): domain Eukaryota; kingdom Viridiplantae; phylum Streptophyta; class Magnoliopsida; order Santalales; family Viscaceae; genus Viscum; species Viscum album. Next base: position 2,052,728,617 of record OY728140.1, read on the forward strand.
GAAAAAATTAAATTAGTACTACATCTCATAATAATCACACAAAAATTAGAAAAGTATCTAGTTTAGTGGATTTAAGGACCAGTTTTATAGGCAACTTATTTTACAAATTTTTTGAACATTTTTCCATATTAGAACCATACTAGAATCCCTTCTTGGCTTCTCATCACTTAAAATCATCTTTATAACCTAGGAAATGGAATCAAAATAAAGTAGTGATCTTAAACACTCTATAAGGGGAAACATAAGTGATAAAAAATTAAGGGTCATAAGTGATCATACGATAATCATATGGGTATAATAATTATACAAATGAAAATCATATCTAAAAAATATATGATAATAAAACATGATTCATAGAATATGAAATTTTATAACAAAGAAATGAATCAAGAGAGTTTGGAATAATGAGTCAATAAACATGATTCATGAAATAATAATATATTAATAAGAATAAGAATAAGAATATAGTATAAAAATTTAATTAAGTATAACTCAAAATGAAATTATTATATAAATTTATCACAACCATATATATAAGTAATTATTGTGAAAAAATACACGTATTCCCAACCTTGAAATTTTAAAAAAATATAAGTATGTCGACCATTTATATTGTGAACAAATCCAAGTATGTCCACACTTCATTATATCATGATATGTAAAACCTTAACCAATGAATTTTAGGGTGACATAGGACCCCACTCATCATCATAAATATATATGAGTGAAAATTAAAATCAAATCATTCATTTCATTATAAAGAACCGATGGGAAGAAAACAAGATTCATTCATTACATCATAGATAACACATGTAAAGAAAATAAGTATCATATTATTTTCAATTGGATTCATCTAAGTAAATAATTTATAATTCCATAAATAATCATAACATGTTAAACCCATGAAAAATAAATTGGAATCTAAATATATTTTGTGATTTTGTAGTTAAATACCCTTAAATAAATATAATAAAGAATATGGTATTTATATTGTATAGATAATGGGTATACAGTAATGTCAAAAATTTCACCATTCAAAAAATGTATGTAATTCAAGAGAACACCCTTCAGTAAATGGAATAAAAAATTGGGAATTCTAATAGGAAAGTAATTGGAAGAAAAATTGTGGATATACATTGAAAATTAAAATATAATAATAAGGAAGTTATGGATAATTTCTTTGATAGAAAATAAAATTACATAATCCATATTGATAAATAAGTGGGATGATAAAATTTTGTGAATATCCTCAGTCAATCATAAGATATGTCAATGGAAAATTCTTTTTATGAAAAATACTTTTTAATATTTTTTGATAAATCACTTTCTAAATAAATAATATCTTTGATATTTTAAAATAATTTCAAAATAAATATTTCATAAAACCATGTAATGACCTAAAACTTTCCATGTATTTATTTTTAATTACATGCAATTATTACGAGTCTGCCAAATTTTACGGTGAATGATTCCAAGGATCGGTGTGCCTGGAATGAATTTATGAACTCTTTTAAGGTACGTTCAGTTAACATGCGAGCAGAAATTTGTAACTTCTGAAACGGTACTCAATATTGAAATCAGAGGACATCATTTAACTTGCAGTGTCGATATTCTCTTAAAGAGACCTTCACCTCAACTGTAGTAGGTCAAGGGGTGAAGTTGGGTTTTTGGTTTTTTGTGGGAGAATTGAAAAAAAACTAAATAAGTTTTATTTTATTTCTTGAAACCACTCATTTGAATTTTGGTGGTAGGGACCACCCGATACTTTGTAACTCTTGTAACCCCCATTTGAAGAGCCAACATTAATTGATCATTAACTTATCCAAACTTAAATGAGAGGCGCTCATCACCTCTCATGGGTTGGGGGAAATTGATGGAAATCTAATTTGTTGGGGAAATCTCGAAGGAAGAACATTCTTTAATGAAGAAGATCCACTAATGAAGAACGACCTCCGAACAAGGAATAGGGAACCAACGTTCGAGAAACACTGACACATCACCTTCTTCATCACACCACCTCCAACTAACAAATGAGGTAGGGGGTTTATTTTTGAAGTATGATAAATATATTTTTATTGATTATTAATTTTCTTGATTCTCAATGACGATGGCCAAAAAAATACGGTCATCGATCCACATATATATAATGATATTTTCTATTCGTTCTTCATGTGTTCTTCATCGCCAAATAATTAAGCACACAAAAGACACAATGTTTCCTTGAGTGCGATATATGGATGAAAGATCTTGACCCGAGGATCGCGAATATGCAGTCGTCACATTTTTTAGTCTTATAATGAAGCTGATGTGGCTTGCGGAAGAGGGTGGCAGCCAAAATTTTGGCCGACCGCGATGAAGAAGGGCGGCGTGTGTCTGCACCGCTGGTTGAGGAAGATGCCACAACTATTGAGCCGCGGCGGTGCACTGGTGGGTGGCCATCACCCGACCGACCACAGTTCAAGAAGGTGGTGCTCTAGAGGGTGGCCGGTACCTGGAAAACCATGGTTTGAGAAAGTGGAACATCGGAGGGTGGCCAACACCCGATCATATATAGTTTGAGCAGAAGGTGCACCTGGAGGGCTGCCGACACCTGGCCGGCCGCAGAGGCAGTAGCGGCGCACGCCGACACCGCTGGAAGGGAAGCCGGTCAGACATCCGACCAGCTGCATCATGCCAAGAAAGACTCAATCTGGCAGGTCCTATGTGCTAGTAGGAGGTGACAGATGGTGCCGCTGGGTTGGCCAAAGCTGAACAATCCATTGGACTGTTCAGAATACCAGGGAGTGCCTTTCTCCAGGGTAGTGGCTTGGGATGACCTTTCCATGGTGGACTGCACTCAGCCGGGCGGATTGCACCCAGCTGAGTGGGCTGCACCAAGAAGGCCGCACCCAGCGGGCCTGGCCCGCCATGGACCAGCCCATCCGGGTCAGACACGGACCGGGTCGGTCTGACCGGGTCGGGCGGGACCCATGACCATTACGACCCAGATATGTCTTTTTGGACATATCTTTAGAACCATACATTCGTTTAAAAAACCATCTATGGTACCAAAATCTTGGGATCGAGATGGTACTTATGGTATACTCCACTTGAGTTTTGGATAATGTTGGAGTATGGCTGGGTTGGATTGAACTTGAATCCAACCTGGCCATCAGAATAGAAATGCTAATAACTTACAGACCGAGTGTCCTATTGACGTGTCGTCTATTGCATTGTGACCCTTATGAAATGAATGTACTTTGGAATAATTCTTAGTGGTACTTAATGGTAGTTTAAGTATCTACCTATGGATTTAGGATCAGATCCTCCAAAAATCAAGCGTACTTAGTACAGGAACCCTATGGGTGGCTGTACTTGAAGAATCTTCAGATCCTGTGTGGGTCATCATTGGATCCTGTCTGGGTTAGCATCTATAGATCCTATGTGTGTTATATTCAATACAGTGTGGGTCAAAAACAATTTTTCTCAACGATTTAAGATGATCTATCAATACATATAATCATCTATACTTCTGTAATTATGTTATACCTAGTGTGAGTTGAGTCTTTACCTTTGTGGTGCACTTCTGTGTGGTGATACCTTCATGGTATTCTTCTGTGTGGCATTACCTTTGTGGTACTTACCTTCGTGGTGTTACCTGTGTGGTACTTATATCTTCATGGTGTTACCTGTGTTATACTTCTACCTTCATGATGTTACCTTTGTGGTATTCTTTCCTCATGAGTGAGATGAGTATATATTGATAACCTAGGTATATGTATGGGAATATACCTAAGTAGTGTTGATGAAAATCTCTTCGTGCTTTGAGATTGAGGACTTTCTTTGTTTTTTATCCTTTGTAGATTCTAAGAGACGTTTGGGGGTCTCGGGGTCCCTACTGAGTATTGTTATATTCACCCTTGTACGGGCTACGCCCACACCTTGTTGTGTCTTGTGCAGATGACCAATAGCATTGATCAAGGCTAAAAGTTCCAGGACTAAAGGCTTCTTGGAGGTGGACCATTATATGAGATTCACCACAAAGACAACCGTTTGAGAGCTGTACCAACCCCTCAGGTAGGATCCATGACAGGTGTTCACTAGAGCAATTTTCTGTTTTACTTATACTTTCTAGTGGGGCTTGTATTCCAGCCCCCATTACTTAGTATACTCACTCTATTTACTATATAGTTTACTTTGTGATAGTATATTAATATGTGATTAGATTTTGTGAGTTTGTAGGTTAAAAGGAAATTCCTTCCTGGTTTTAGGGATATTCCTTTCTGGTGCTAGTCACCATCCCATGGCGTATGGAAGGCGGGCTTGGGGTAGTCACAACACAGGCCTCAGGGGACGGGTCGTGAAAAACTGGTATTAGAGGAGTCAGTCCTACTGAAGAACATAGACTCTGATCATTTATTAGGAAATAATGTTAAGTTTTATGAGTGTGGTTATTAGTTTAGGGAATGTAGTGTTGGTGCGGGGATTGATGTATCCATACACCAGGACCCTGAATTCTGATTTCCAGCTTAGTGCATGAAAACACTAATTGGGTGTGTATTTTGGAAAATATTTTTTTGTGATCACTTTGAGTCAGATCACCAGGAATAACTTATTGAATGTGGTGCAGATTTTCATTTACATGATGTCTCCATAAAGATAGCTAGATAGGGTTCCAGTAAGAGGTCATGATGACATCCCACTAAGCGACGAGGCTTCGGTTCAGGGCCCCCTTTCGGCAGTTGTACCATCGGGTGGTGTATCAGCAACACCACTACCCGTTAGGCAGCCGATGCCACCAGCCCCAGTAGTAGAGGGTGCACGCCGATTGAGCACATTGTAAGAGTTCTAGTGCTAGTGGGAACTGAGGTTCTGGGGAGAGATGGATCCAAAGGCAGTTGAGGACTGGATGGAGGCCGTGGTTAGAGTTTTTTGTGTGTTAGGGATTCCATCTGATCTCATGGCGATCCTTGCAGCTAGTCTTCTTCATGCAATAGTGGGAAGATGGTGGATCTTGATAATCTAGGTTCAGGATGAGGTGGCTCTCATCTGGGTGGACTTCAAGAGTATTTTTATGGAAGAGTTCCTCCCATCGACCTTATGCTCAGTGCGTATATAGGAGCTTCTCCACTTGCAGTAGGGCTTCATGACCATGGATTAATATTCAGCGAGGTTTACTGAATTCTCGTGCTACTCCACTAAAATGCTGTGGTACCCTTTCTTCAGGGCCCATACCATCGAGAAAGGGATTAGATGGGTGATTAGAGCTACGATGTTTTCTCTCAATATCCTGACATAGGCAGGGGTGTTAGATTGGGAACTCATAGAGGAGATCTTCCTTACTGAGCAGTCATTTGCAGTGAGACCCACCACCAGACGTCACATAGCAGAGTCATCTGCAACTGATAGAAGACAAATGACACATAGGTCCAAGTGGAACAGATCTATAGATGGATGAACACAGGATACCAGGTTGGTTGTGCAGGGATCTCAAGACAGATAAGGATAGGCACAAAGTAGGAAGTGTTACTCATGCAGTGGGCCGGGTCACATGGCTTGCGAATGCCCGACCCGTCATACAGACAACCAGAAGGTGGTTTAAGAACATCCTGGATAGAGGTGAAGATTTGATCGAGGAGGTTTGTAGGTATTAGGCATACATGGAAGAGGATCTGTCCATGCAACTGGCGGTGGGTGGCTATTCGAGGTTCTACTGTCACAACCTACAGGTGGTCCACCCCGACCATAGGAAGCAGGTGGACAAGGACAAGATCAGCTCTAGGAAGCTGAGGCCTATGACCACGGTGCTCCAGAGATTATTCTAGGTATGATCTGTGTCTACTACACCTTAGCTACAGAACTTATAGATACAGGTTCCAGTAACTCTTTTATTTCCACAACCCTTGTTCAAAGATCAAATATTATGGTGGATCCGTTGGATTGTTACTTACATCTAGAGAATCCTACGGGAGAGGATTCGATGATTACACACTGGTTCCAACCATGTGAGCTTCCTATAGGAGGTGTGATATTCAGTTGGTATCTTCTAGTAGCATCATTGAGGCCTTACGACATCATCTTGGGTATGGATTGGTTATCTACAGTCCATGCTCAGATCGGTTGTATTCAGTGCAAAGTGCGGTGTGTCTACACAGATGGGACCAGGTTTTCCTTCACCATTAAAAAGGGAACCTTTGCAGTACAGGATAGACATACCTGGAGGAGGGTGAAACCGATCACAAATCAGTTGGTTAGCCTTACCCTCAGAGCAGCTGATGTTGAGATCTGAGATATCCGGTAGTGGTGGACCAGTACGCTGATGTTTTAACTGATGATGTTCTGGGTCTACCTCCTTAAAGAGAGGTGTACTTTTATATCAACTTGTACCCCAGGACAACATCAATATCTACACCAGTGTATCCGATTTCTCCTATAAATCTTCAAGAGCTACGAGTGTGGTTGGAGGACTTGAAAATGAAGAGGTTCATTAGGCCTAGTGTTTATCTACAAGTGACCGTAATGAACAAGTACCCACTCATGAGGATTGATGATCTTTTTGATTGGATGAAGGAAGCACAACGTTTTTCAAAGATATACCTCATATCATGATATCACTAGATTAGGGTATGAGACAAGGATTTTCAGAAGATGACCTTCAGATGTCGGTATGGCCACTATGAGTTCTTCATTATTTCATTCGTCATAACAAACACCCCAACAGTTTTCATGGGACTCATGAATAGAATCTTCCTGCCATGCCTCAATCGCTTTGTGGTAGTCTTCATCGATGACATCTTGATATACTCAGCTATAGAGGAGGAACAATCCTATCTTCTGCAGATAGTTTGGGACACACACCAAGAGCAACAATTTTATGGTAAGCTCTCGAAGTGCTAGTTTTGGATATGAGAGGTTCACTTTCAAGGACACATAATCTTGGAGGCTCGAGTTACAGGGGATCCAGCAATGATTTAGGCTGTTCTTTCTTGGGAACCAGCTCAGAGTGTAATATAGGTATGGAGTTTTCTAGGTCTGGCTAGTTACTACTTGAGGTTGGTTCCTGACTATTCCAGAGTTGTGACACCCTTATCAGTGTTAACAAAGAAGGAGAAAAACTTCATGTGGTCATAGAGATGCCATAAAAGTTTCAAGGAGTTGAGGAAGAGACTAATGAGTCCACCCATCTTGAGGCTACCAGAAGAGGGTTGTGGGTACGTAGTCTACTGTGATGCATCAGGGACCGAACTCAGATGTGTCCTGATGCATGAGCGAGCAGTGATCGCGTATGGATCTCGACAGCTAAGACAACATGAGCAGAACTACGCTACCCATGACTTGGTGTCAGATTTAGTAGTCATTACCTTGAAATGTGGCGACATTACTTTATGGGAGAACATTTTACAGTTTACAAGGATCATAAGTGTCTCAAGTATATCTTTTCTCAAAAGGTCCTAATCATGAGACAACAACATTGGCATGAGTTTCTCCAACAATATGACTTTGAGATAGTCTATAATCTTGGGAAGGGGAATGCATTAGTAGATCCAATGAGAATGAGATCTGGTATATAGTTTTTGAGTGAGGCGACAAAGCAACTAGCTGTTTGCAGATATCCTACGTGGATCGAGATGGAGCAGCTTATCTTCAGTCTATGACAGTCACTCCCACACTCCTTTAGCGAGTTAGGGAGGCATATCTTGGGGACACTGACTGAGAGGAACGACATGCTCAGATATCTACAAGACAAGCACCTGATGGATTTTCTGAAGGTGGGGAGCACATAATCCTCTTCAGAGGGCCTACTATGGTACCAGTTATTATAAGAGAGGAAGTTATGAGGGATTTACATACTTACCCTCTATCGATAAATCCTTGTGTGGTGAATATGTACCAGGACCTATAGAGTTAGCATTTTTGGACAGAAATGAAGAAAGTAGTGGTAGAGTTTGTCTCACGGTGCCTCACTTGTTCGCAAGTGAAGGTAGAGCATCAAGTTCCAGTGGGATTAGTTCTACCACTAGAGGTGTTAGATTGGAAGTGGGATGGAATTTACATGGACATAGTAATAGGAAATCCATTCACATTCAAGGGAATTGATTTCATCTGGGTGATCATTGACTGACTCTCCAAGTCGTCCCACTTCCTATCTATTGGAGAGTAGGGTTCAGTAGAGGGCTAGGGATTATTTTACGTGCAGGAGATTGTACGACTTCATAGAGTGCCCTCTATGATTGTCTCTAATTGTGATTCACATTTTACTTCCCAACTATGAAAGGGGTAGTAGGAGGCATTCAGGACTCAGCTTCAATTGAGCACTTCCTTTCATCCTTAGACGGATGGTCAGACAGAGCGGACCATTCAGACCCTTGAGGACATGCTCCATGCTTGTGTCCTTGATTTTGGCTGCATCTTGGAGGATCAATTGCCCTTGGTGGAGTTTATGTACATAAAAAACTATCACTACACCATCGGTATGGCACCATTTAAGGATTTGTACGGTCGACCTTGCAGATCACCTCTGTGCTGGACTGACCCTGAGGAGTCAGCACTCATGGGACCAGAGATGGTATGAGATACAATGGAAAAGGTGCAGGTCATCTAGGAGTGGATTAAGACTGCACAAAGCAGGCATAAGTCTTATGCTGATAGAAGATGTAGAACTATCGAGTTCAAGGATAGTGACCATGTATTACTATGGGTCTCACCTTGACGAGGTTTGCGGGCATTTGGCTGGGGTAGTAAGTTATCTATGAGGTTCATCAGACCCTTACAGGTCCTCATTAGAGTTGGCGAGGTGCCGTACTACCAATCTCTTCCCCCTCAGTTGCACCGGGTGCACAACGTTTTCAATGTATCCCAGTTGAGGAGATACGTACAAGATCCATCGCACATCATTGACTGGGGTAAGCTGAACATCAATAATGGGGTGATGTTTTTAGAGTTTCTAGTGGATATTAAAGATCGACAAGAGCAATTCCTTCATGGGAGGTCAATAACTATAGTGTGCGTTTGTTGGAAGTAAAGGAACCTCTAGGAGAACACATGAGAGTGGGAGGCTAAGATTTGTGCTCAGTACCCCCACTTGCTTCTCTAGTTTGTGTTGTCGCTTTTGGGTATGCCAAGCCATGAGGTGGTGAGAATTTAAAGACCCATAATTTTCAATTTTTTTTAATTGTATGGAATTGTTATGAGTATGTGAAAATTGACAGTGCATGATTTTGAGGCTTGGTGTTCCCGAAATGAGTTTATAAACTTTTTTTTGGGTACGTTCAATTAACATGCGAGTGAGAATTTGTAACTTTTGAACTGGTACTCAGAATTTAAATATGAGGATACCGTTGAACTCGAAGTGCAAATATTCACTTAAGGAGACCTTCACCTCGACCACAGTTTGTCGACGTTGGAAGCTGGATTTTTGGTTTTTCATGGGAGAATTGGAAAAAATAAAAAAAATAACATTATTTTTATTTCTTGAAACATATCATTTGAATTTTGGTTATCGGGACCACTAGAACCATTGTAACTCTTTGAACCCCCCAATTGAAGATCCAACATTAATTGATCATTAACTTAAACTAACTAAAATGAGAGGGGCTCCTCACCTCTTGTGGGTTGGGGGAAATTGTTGGCAAACCAATTTGATGGGGAACTCTAGAAGGAAGAATATTCTAAAATGAAAAATATCCTCCAAAAAATAATTACCTCCGAATGAGGAATGGGGAATGAATGTTTAGGAAGAACTAATGCATCACCTTCTTCCTCATGCCGTCTCCAACGAACAAACGAGGTAGGGGGTTTATTTTTGAAGTATTAAAAATATATTTTTGTTGATTATTATTATTCTTATTTCTCAAAGATGATGCCCAAACAAATACAGCCAACGATCAACACATTTACCACGATCTTTTCTATTCGTTCTTCGTGTGTTCTTAACGCGTTCTTCATTACAAAATAATTAAGCACCCTAAAAACACAATGTTTTGTAGAGTGGGACATATGGATGCAGAGATCTTGACCCGAGGATTGAAAATATGTAGTTGTCACATTTTAGGGCTTAAAATAAAGTTACAGTGGCCCGAAGAAGAGGGTGGTGGCAGAAACACTGGCCGACGACCTCGAAGAAGGGAAGATCGCATCCATAGCACTAATAGAGGAAGAGGCCATGACTGTCGAGTAGCAGCGGTGCACCGGAGGGCGGCCGGAACCTGACCAACTATGGTTTGAGCGTGTGGATTAAAAGAGGTTGGACGACACCTGGTCAGTCGTGGTTTGAGTAGGTGGCCCACCTGGAGGGCAGATGACACACGACTGACCGTAGAGGCAACATAGATGCATGCCAGTGTCACAAGAAGGGAAGCTGGCTGAACTTTCAGTGGGTTGTGTCATGCCGAGAAGGACCCACTCCAGTGGGCCCCGCATTCCAGAAAGCAGCACCACATGTCACCGCTGGGTTGGACAAAGTTGAATGGTCCATTGGACCGTTTGAAATACCGGGGGGCACCTTTCCCCTGGGTAGCGGCTAGGGTAGGCCCCGCCACGACAGACCACACCCAGCCGGGCGGACCGCACCCAACCGAGCGGGCCTCACCGAGCGGGCCATGCCTACCGTGGCCTAGCCCGTCATGGTTGGTTCGGACTAGGACAGGTCGGGCCAGGTTGGGCTGGCTCAGTCTGACCGAGTTCGGTCGAACTCGAGCCCATCTAGACCTAGATACACCTTTTTGGCCATATCATGAGAATTGGGTGTCTGTTTGATGAACTGTTTGAGGTAACATAATCCTTGGATCGAGAAGGTCCATTTGGTATACTCCACTTGACTTTTGGATAATTTTGGTGTACAACCAAGTTGGATCAAACTCAAATCCAACTTGGCCCTCAGAACAGAAACACTAATAACTTACAGACCGAGTATCCAACTGACACATCATCCATTGTGTTGGGACCCTTATAACATGGTGGTCCTTTAAGATTATTCATTGTGGGACGTCATGGAAGTGAAAGTATCGACCTATGGCTTGAGGATTGGATCCTCTCGGAGTCAATCATGCTTAGTGTGGGAAACCTGTGGCTGGCTGTACATGAAGCATCTTCAAATCCTGTGGGGTCATCTTCAGATACTGTGTGGTTCATCTTCGAATCCTGTGTGGGTCAACATCTACAGATCCTATGTGGGTCATCTTCAGATCCTGTGTGGGTCATCTTCGATCCTGTGTGGGTCAAAAACAGAGTTTCTCAATGTATTAAGATGGTTTGAAAAAAACTTATCATCTATATTTATACACTTAAGTTATACATGGTGTGAGTAGAGTCTTTACCTTTTCGGTACACTTATGTGTGGTGACACCATCGTGTTATTCTTCTGTGTGGCATTACCTTTGTGGTACATACCTTCTTGGTGTTACATGTATGTTACTTCTGTCTTCATGGTGTTACCTGTGTGGTACTTCTACCTTTGTTGTATTACCTTTGTGGAATTCTTCCCTCATGAGTGAGATGAGTATATGTTGATAACTTAGGTGTATGTATGGGCATATAACTAAGCAGTGTTGATGGCTATTTCTTCATTCTTTGAGATCGAGGTCATTCATTGTGCCTTATCCTTTGTGTATTCTGAGAGACCTTTGGGGGTCTCTAGCTCCCTACTGAGTATTGTTATACTCACCCCTGCACGGGCTATGACCGCACCTTGCTGTGTCTTGTGCAGATGACATACAACATTGATCGAGGATGAGGGGTGCCAGAAATGGAGGCTTCTTGGAGGTGGACCATTATGCGAGATGTACCGCATAGACGAATGTTCGAGAGCTATACCTACCCATCAGATTGGATCCTTAGTGGGTGTTCACAACAGCTATTTTCAGTCTTAATTTTACTTTCTCGTAGGGCTTGTATTCCACCCCCCTTTACTCACTGTACTCAATCTATTTACTGTATATTTTAATTTGTAATTGTATCTTGTTGTGTGCTCGGATTGTGTGAGTTTGCAGGTTAAAAGGAAATGCCTTCCAGGTTTTAAGGATATGCCTTTCCGATGCTAGTCGCCGGCCACTGGCCTATGGAAGACGGGCTTGGGGTAGTCATGGAAAGGGTCCCAAGGGATGGTTCGTGACAAACCAGGAGGGAAATAATATTATATTGTAATCCATAAAAACATAGAGATATATTTTCATATAAAAATACAAAGGCATCAGATATATATATTTAGATGTAAATTCTAAAAGAAATTCTTTTATAAAAAATTTACCTTATGAAAAATGTTTAAATGATTTTATTTTAAATAATTTAAAAAAAACTCAACATAGTTAAAATGAACTATTTCAAATTTCAAAAAATATTAAGGATATCCAAAAAATGTGGAGTTCAAGATGATATATGAGTGATAAATAATTTCCATTTTATTGTATTAAAAATACATATTTTTGAAAACAAAATTGCATAAAAATATTATAGAACATCCAATTTAAAATAATATAGGGGAAAAATATCAAAAATTATAACAATAAAGAGATAATATGATTGTGATATTGGATGATATAATATACAAAATTCTCAATATGGGATATTATATTAGAGATATTTTAGTTTTGAAAATGAGGATGGAAAAATAAACCTTATGTATTGAGTAACATTTAGATCAAAACCCTCGAAGGTGAAAATAATTAAAATGTAACACTAAAAAGCATGAATGAAATATAATTCATGATATAATATAAAAATTATTCAGTATATAGAAAATATAAATTTATATTGATTCATAATAAGAAGTATGCATCATGAAATAGAAATTGAGACCAAGAAACCCTTTCAAGTGAAAAAATCCTTGAGGTAAGAATAATTTGCTAATTAATTATTAAGTAATAATTGTAAAAAATATAAAATAATGAATAAATATAATAAAAATCATTCATTTATTTTAATAAATCATACTTCGAACAATAGATTTCAAAAAAATATTTCTAACTCAATAGAAGAATATTTCCTGGGCTCAAGCCCTTATATATTTTGTAAAATTTAAGTAAAAACACACGAGATAAAGAAAATAGAATAAAATAGATAAAATAATAATATATAATATAATCATGATAAAATTTTCAAATTGTAATTAGATAAAAATTCCAATGAATTTTTTTTGTATAATATGAAATGAGTTTAAATGGGTGAAAATTTGAGACTGAAAGCCTTACTATGGTCAGGATTCACTCTGGACATGTATATAAAATCCTATGTAATAAAATTAGGTTGGTTACATACCTTAATTTCAACATTATTCATCTATTCATTTACTAATGATCATTTATTATTAAATTTTATTTATTTATTATTTAGTTTTTATTATGTTTGTTTTTTTCATAAATATTGAATCGATGTTGGATTACTTTGACAATTTTAGTGATCAAAAATTTTATTTTAATAATATGTTAAATACATAATATAATCTTTATATAACCATTAAAATTCATAATTTTATTTTTAAATATTAATAATAATTTTACTTATGTTCTCAAAGTCATCCATTATAGAGTTTTATAGTGTAGTTCATATAGGTAGTTCAACAGACCCAAATAAAGAAACACTATAACTCGATGGAAGATTATTGTTAATAAAGTATATAATATCATTATAATTTTATAATAATGATATTATTTATTTGATTATAATTCTATGAATTATATTTTATGTGATTTGGATAAATAATTAAATCCAAGATGAAAAATAAAAAATGTTACATCTTAGAGGCGGTGGTCCGCACATCACTCGATTAACATTTTCATTTATCAGAGAATTAGAGTGAATGAATATGTGTTATAATTTTTATAATAATAATAATAATAATAATATATTTTAAATTCATTCTTTAATTTCATCCTTATAACCAGTGAAGAGAGGAGGAGGTGAAAATAGAAGACATCGCTTCGTGAAGGCAATTGTGTGAAAAAAGCATGATTATTTTTCTTTTTTTTTCAAAGTAAATTGGAAGGAATAAATAAGTGTTATTCAATTAATATAATTAAATTTTTTTATAATAATTAATCCTAGTCAAATATATTACTATTTTAAGGTGGTTTTGGAAGACAATGATTAACAAGAAATGGTAAGGAGTAAGTAACAATTATTTTGATACCTTTAACATCCTCTTGATAAAATTAATATCATTGAAGGACCTAAGAAAACTTATATTGACTAGATGATTTTTTAAATTAAAGGAAAATATAGGAGAACAAAATTGTGTCGGGTTTTAATGATTTTTATAAGGGAATTTTGAGAATTTAAAGGTTTTAAGTGACCCCTTTCATAAGTAAAGTAAACAGAACATTTTTGAATACACCTTTCTTTTCAATGATATCATTACACTACTCAAGGGTCAATGAATCAAAATTATCTAAATAATAGAGTGTGTGGGGAGAATAGTTCAATAAATACTCAACCAATTATTTACACACATGTTTTAAAATTATTTTTATTCATTTACTCTAATATTTTTTACTTTAATCTTTTTTATTATTTTCACCGAGGTAAATAGTATTTACCCAAGTAACTTATGTTTCACTAAATGAATAATATAACCTATATTTCAAAATTAAGGTAATAAAGACTAAACAATAACCTCTATTCCTTATAAATTAAATTTCAACTAATATAATATTAACTTATAAATTAATAAAATTATATATATATACGAAATTTTATAATGCTGAAAATGATGTTTTAATGATCGCGTGTTCTTAATATTATATTAAATTGAATAAAAATTAAATGTGAGATAATATAATTATATATGTGTATAAATATTATATTATATTCATTATTTAAAATAAATAAATTTAATTTATTATATGAAATTTACAAAACATTAATAAAACTATTATTTAAAAATCACCCTTTCACCATTATCATGGTATTTAACTTTAATCAATTAAATATCATAATTCTAAAAAAATAAAATATACATTATAAACTGATATGTACAAAGTCATTTCAGATATAAAATAAATTTTATTATATTTAATTTCTAAATGTGATAAAATCTAGTTTTTAATATAAGGGTATACAAAATCTATTTTAGATTTAGATATTACTTAAGTTTCCAAAATCATAATCATGTGTTTTATAAATTCAACATAGTATTTATAAATATTACTTATAAAATGTATGAGAAAAATTTAGGACCAAGTGTGTCAACCCTAAAATTTATTAAATATAAATTCAAATAAAATATAGGCATTACATGGGGGTTTACATAATCTAGAGTATGTCTCTCCACAAATATCTAATCATCCATAGGTGGAAAGTACCGAGGATCTCCGTATGACCACATGGTGACCATTTCCATTATATCTTTCTATAAAAACAAATCTTCCACTTGATTTTATTCCCTATATATATGTGAAACAATGAAGTGGAGGTGATGTTCCTGTTTGAGATAGTCAATCCAATGGGGTAGCACTCTCCATGGTACATTTTTTGTTCTTGTTTTGAGGGATTTAATAGAATGTTCTAAACTTAGACCAATCTATATGGGATTCCAATTTCGGTGAAAAAATTGCTTGATGGAATCTATCATGGCCAAAATCTTTGCTTCTTATACAATTCTAGGTCCCATAAAATGTTGAAAACAAACCATGACAGAGCCATAGTGTGTGCAGAACACACCTCTACATCCTAAGGGTCCTGGAATGCCGGAGTAAATACCATCAACATTCATATTAATTCATGGAAATATTGGAGGGATCTATAGAATGTATCTAATCAACAGGTATTTCTTGGGTTTTATTGGAACACCAAGAAGCCTCAAAATATTCCGATCAATAAGTGTGTTATGAATTCACCTACCTGCATTTTTTCAATAGCCTGTACATCCCCATGCATGAACAATATTATCACTTTGATGAAGGAAGGAATGTTGTCAAAAATAATTTAATTCTTTTATGTCCAAATGTATGTAATGATGGAGGTTGGGCAGGAAGGAGGAGGTATTGTATCTTTTCAATAGGTCTATACTTGAAAATATACAACATTAACTCATGAATATTCCAACATGTACTTGTGTCAAAATTGATGGTGCATCATATATATTTCCATAAAAACTAAGAAAAATCACACTCCACTAACATGTGTTGAGTAGTTTCTTCATCCCTTAAACAAAAATGACCGATTGGGATAATATGGTTTCTATTTTTCTTCAGTTTTTCATGAGTAGGAAATGGATTTTTTTAGATTCTACATAACATAATGAATCTATAGGGATGTATAAAAAGCACCTTGAGGTCAGTATCCACTATAGTGGTGAATTTAATACAACACATTCCATCAGGTAGTGTTATTTTACATTTAATTGACCATTCTTATTGGGTCTCTATATTAGAGAATCAGTATCCATAAAGTGATATGTATTAATCTCTATTCCATATTGATTTGAATGGAATATACTTCCTTTTCACTCCAAGTGTTCTGGTGATTCTGTTTTGTTTTCCATATTGAAATTTCGTCAACAAAAACAAAAAATGGGTTGTTTTAATTGATTTTCAGTCCAAACAATTATTCATAGTATTAAAATAAGGATTTGGTTATAAAGATGGTATTTCTCAAGGCATGTCCAAATAAACGGATGCCATCTGCAAAATCAAAAATTTTCAATATTCGTGTAAAAATCAGTTATTTTAGAAAAAAATTAACTTAAGATAATAATTATATTCTTAATCTAAAAATAAAATTAATTTTTTTAAATTATAAATTCTAAAATCCATATATTTATCTTTAAAATGAAAATATACTATATGAAGGAAAACTTATTTAATTGAAAAAATCATTTGGAAAACATTATGTGTTCATAATGCTATTTTTAAAAAAGTAATAATTTAGTAAAATAATTTTATTTAATAATGATTATAGTCTATATTTAATTTTAATAAGTATATGTTCATTTTACTTGGGTGTTTCATTAGTTTAGGTTTTCATTTGATACAAGCTATGGAAGACTATATTAATTTAAAGGATCCAAAATCTAAGGTCATTACAAACCCAACCCCCACTCAGGGTATAAACATTTTCTAGGGGCCAAAAGGAAGGATCTTGAAAAGAAAGTTACACCTTATTGACAAAAGTAGTCCCATTTAGTCTTTTAATTGTGTATTTTTATAAGGTGCAACAATATGAATCCTAAATTCTTTAGAATTACCAAATACATAACATAACAAATCCAAAGGTACTCCCACAATTTTTGTCATAATTTCTATGGATTTATGAACCTATTTATCAACCACAATCTCCATAAAATGATGTTCCCAATACATGATGATATTCATCCTTCCAATTTTAACCCATATGACCCAATAGAAATGATGATCCTCAAGTCCCCATCCGATGGTCACATTAACAATTTACCATAGAATTCAATTATGTACACCTCCTCTATATCTATGGATAACACCATACCCCTATTTTTTATAATCAATGAAAACCACCACCCATAATGGTTGGACAAAACCACCTCACGAAAATTTTCCTCTATGCGCACAACCCCAATAACCTCTTCCCCCATAGCGAGCAACATCACTAACAACCTAGATCAGATCATTGATAAAACTATATATCCACCTATTTTAATGGTCAAAAACACTCAAATTATCACAAAAACCATATTACCCCATACCCAATGATCAAAATATCCCCCAGTTACATGGGATACACCCAACACATTCCCAGAGAAGCACACCAGTCATCATATCCCAAACATAACATTAGCAACCCAAATAAACATACCCAACCAATCATGAAACTATATATAAAATAGTCCAATCCTTATAAGGCATAAACTTATTTATTTCCCACAAAATACCACCCTTTATATCCCTTAGTAATAATGAAAACACCACATGGTTCTATTCCCAGTCATGTATAGACAATCCTACCCACACAAATTCATTACAAAAACACAACACATGTATAACTTAGTAAAAATATAAGAACCACCTAACTAGATTTAGTAAGACTCCACTATCCAATAAAATAAATTTAATTTAGATCTAATCTAATGATTTTTTACAAAACCTCTATTTTAGGGGACTATCAACATAAGTAGGGAAAATGGTGAGAAAAATTGAAAATATACTCACACATATTGTTAGACTTTCCCATGATTACTCCCTAATTTCAAAGACACCAATATATGATGATAATTAAGGTATATATCTTAAATAATAATTGATATTTATAGGAAATTAAATTTTATGTTTTCCATTACTACTGGCTGAAATAATGTTTTTTATGATCTACTAATTAATTTAATTTCATCAAATTAATATGATTGATGTTAAAATGGAAGGTCATGATATAAATACACCCTAAAAAACACACCACATGATATAATCCAAACATTATTTTTCATCATACCAAAATTGAAGAATTTAATTTATTTCCCTAGGTCACATCATAATGAGAAACTATCTTCAAAAACAAGATGACCCCATAGAAGACAACCTTGTTGGTTTGACCCTGAACTGCGACCACCCCTATCATGACTCAATATCCAAAAACCAAAATTTTCACAAATCCTCAAACCATAAAATTTCTAAAAAAACATTATACAGGGTTCAACCATCGGAAAACCACATATTTTCAAATGCAACCATTCCCCCATTTTCTAGAGACTTGAAAAACAAGATAGCCTTGAACATTTCACACTCTGTCACCCTCAT
Organism: Viscum album; assembly: GCA_963277665.1. Lineage (NCBI taxonomy): Eukaryota > Viridiplantae > Streptophyta > Magnoliopsida > Santalales > Viscaceae > Viscum > Viscum album. The sequence continues at coordinate 2,052,747,291 of OY728140.1, forward strand.
ATCCATGTTGTGAAGATCTTAATATGATTTAACTCTCCCATATAAATATTTTAATTATATATACTATATAATTCCACTTTTCCAATATTGTTTAAATCTTGAACCTGACCTCTAGCCTACACCAACACCCACCACTACTCCATGGGGTATACTCAAACTCAATTTATCGAAGATGAGACCTGAGTCACTATTCAAAAAACATGAGGCCTTAAACCTTACATGAGTGATAACATATTTCATGCTGTGTAACTTCCATGTATGTGTTATATTATCAATTATTGGAATCATCACTTGGCTGGTAGTCAATATACTGTGTCTAATGAAATTGTATAATGAACAAACAACCTATTGTGATTTACATGGGGTGAAAACCTTGCGGGGTTACATGGAGTGTACCCTAGTTACTCAATTTGTAATCCTTTTAAATTATTTTTTTTCACTAGTGAAAAATATGTGTCATGTAATGACACCATATAGTTAATCACACTATGAGTCGAGATTTATACAGATCACACCTTATGTGAGTTGGCCATGAGAACATAACATATAATACACCGTTACATTCTATGTAACCATGTAATGAAATCAGTGAATTTGGAACCTTGATATGGTATCTTCAATAATTAATTGAATGGAATAACCTATTATCAGCTATAGTAATTCAAATGAATGTGTTATCTCAATTTTTTTATGAAGGAAATTTTAGAAATTAGAAATAAAAAAATTAAAGAAAATGACCAAATAAATTATAAATAATTATAAATTATAAAGTGACCACATAGATAACACTTGAATATTCCAGGTCATAGTGGAAGAAGTGGTTTGTTTCTAATTTTGTGTTTTCAATGGTATCAATGAATAATATTTTATTAACATGATGAATAGTACCTTGAAATCACTTGGAGAGGATCTATCATGATTAACTAATAAATAATTTAGAAAATTAAGTACCTCAAACATGTAAGTCATTTTGATCAATTTATATTTATAATATTGTCTTATCATTGTTGTAATAGAGAATCCATATGTGGATTCCACTATGTATATCCAAAAGTACTACACGCATCTCAGATTGATGATCCTGAATCTCAAGGTGCTAGTATGATAGAGGGAAGTTATCTATGTTGTTTATTATTGATCATAACAAAGGTTTATATTATTATCTATACATTTTTAATAGGGAGTTTGGGAGGAATAATTTTTTATCTTCTCCAGATAATTATTAAGATCATTCGATGTTCCCAAAAAGTATATCTACTCTACAAAATACATAACAAGGGTTTTATACTTAGGGTAAAATAATTTATAATTTTACAAAATATATTCATTAATTTATTTATTTTAAGTAATCACCTTGTTAAATAATAATAATAATATTATTTTATCCCATTAAACATGCATATTTAAAAATCAACTCTTAAATAAATAAATACTTATTTACTTAAATGATATTAAATAAAATATTTAAATTTCATTATTCTAATTACTGGACCCATTAGTCCTGCGAAAAATTTATCAAACCTTGAATAATAAAATATTAATTCAAATAAATTTTATTATTTTTATGAATAAATAAATATTATATACACTAATCTCAAGAATAAATATCTTTTTTAATGATCACCGTAGTAAATAAATATTTTTATTAATCTATTTATTAAACTAGTTAATAAATACATATTTTTTATTACATGGTTAATAATAAATTGGATATAAAATTCAACACATATATCCCTCGCTCAAGTATTTCATGATTGAATATTCACGATCAAATTTACTTGAATAATAATTATTTCATAAACCAAAAATAATTTTTAATCTTAATATTAAATTTAATGAAATTTAATGGAATTTAATGAGATTCTAGATACACTTAGTGTGTGGACCTATAGGCCTCTTTCATAGTGTAGTTATATGAGTATACTTAAATTATAAGATTAACATATTGAAACACATAAATACCCTAATTGAGAATGAAGTTAATATTGAAATTTCAATAACTTTTCTATAAATTCAATTGTGTAATATAATATCTTTTTCTATTAATTTCTCTCTAAGATAGATGCATAAATGTGTCGTCACCCTATACACATGTTTTATCTTTCTATGTCATTTGGAAATGATTCATCAATGTTATTCTATGGTCATAGATTTAATCAGATACTTGTATTTTGATGAATGGTACAATGATATTTTTTTCAATTAATATTGGTAAGAAAATTTGTTTTTTAACATATTTAATTAATTCCATATCCCTTATGATGTACCCTATATATTCTACCTACCAGTGATCATATTTTTTATATTTTAATCCATGAATAAAAGTATATAATTTATGATACAAACAAAAAATCATAGATTAGAATATCCAATGACATGAAAACATTTTGAATTCTAATTAGTAAGTATGTCATAATGACCACCCTTTTTCCAGATCACTAAGTGTGAACATCATGAGAATAAGTTGAAATTTCTTTTTAGAACCCAAAACTATATAGTAAAACATAATATGTGTCCCATAAAGAAGATTTTATCTAGACCATATGATATATTATTAATAACATTTTCATTGAATCTATTGGTTCTCATTATGTAAGGGAGTTTATATAACCTTTCAATGTGAAAATACTCTATGGAAATTATAACCATAATGATATTCATAATAATAATAATTATGTGATAAGATATTTATTAATATTATAGTAATTGAAAGTAATAAATTAGTTGGTTCTAGGGAAATAACTCTAACAATTACTTCAAAAAAAGCCCATGTCATATATTGAAGGAGGTTTACCTACACCACTAAATGTACATGGGACCCACACTGTGGAATCGATGGGCCTTTAAGGGGTATTAACCTAGTGTTTAATCAAAAAATATTATCCTTATCCCATCATCATATATAAAAATATAAGGAACTCAAACATAAAAAAATTATTAAAAAACATCTCCATATACTGAAGAAAAATTCACTATTTCAATTTATATTGAAAAACACTCTGAATGGAATAATCATATATCTGATTCTAACACCTGGGTGAGAAGATACAAAAAACACTAAAGTATTTATAATATATTACATGCACTTTTATGTACACAAAATGTTGGTCATGTAATGTCCTAGACTCCAAAAGCCTAGATCTGAGAGCTATATTGAATTATTGGTACAAAATAAAATAAATACTAAAATATCCAACAGTTTAGTAGTCATGTTGGAATAGATACATACATACATTATACTTGAAAAAAAATATATTATATCAAAAAAATTGTGAGAAAATTATTATCCCTTATATCATGTCCCTGAAAATTAGACATATAACTCCTCTAGGTTTCCTGGGAAAATTGAAACAAATTAGGTTCACCTCAGATGCTCAGTAAGAAGTAATATATAGCTGTATATTACAACATATTATCATGGAATAAGTGATATAGTAAGAATAAATGAATAAATTGAATCCATAATCAAATGAAATATTGGGAATTATATATCCATGATAATAAATGAAAACATCAACAACAATAATATTTGATTCTCAAACTGATGGAATGAATAATGTCCAACATAAAAAAATTATATCAAGGATTTTCTATAATACACTCAACCTTTTATGGGTATAGGAATACACCAAAACCCATCTTGTTTTGTCTCATGAGACCTGTAAATTAATCAAAGGTCTGTATAATTCTGATCCTTACCTATCACTACTTTAAGTCCAATGTATTCACCATAAGAGTCATGAATGTCATTTATACTATTCCCTAAGGAACCTATTATTTAATAAAACATTGATATCCATATAATCAGAAATACAGAAATAAAATTCTACTACATTAAAAAGAATAATGTGGATGTATAGGATAATATCCCTTAATTAACTTAGAAACTGTTGGGGTAACATGAAAGCAATATAATGAAACATTATCTGTAAAAATATAGGTGATAAAGTAATTAAAATGTGTTGAATCATCCTTTTAAGATAGTAATTGGGTTACATAGTGTTCATTGGTAATAGAACAAAGAAATGGCAGGAGAAATCCTTTATAATGGTTCTATAAGAGAATGTGAATATTACGACACATATCCTCTCAGAGAGATTTGCTAAGTATGTAGTCTTAAGATCACTCATCATGCACTATAGAGATGATTTAGTCAATTCTCAACCAACCCTTTTCAGGGTGATTAACCCTAGGTGTATCATTTCTAAAAATGTTCCCACTTTCAGGTATCCTAATAGAGATGTATTTTCGATGAAATTACACACACTTTTACTTTACCAAAACATAGTTGGTCTTTTACACCATGGAAAATGTAACTTTTTAATAAAAAAGTGAGTGTTGGATAAAAATATTAACCTATAAATCCATTATATTTCATGATTAATGTGGAAAAAATATTCTATGTAAATGTATGCACCACACAAAAGAAAATTTGTCTTTATTATAACATGAGTCCCCAAGAATGATTATTGAGGTAGAAAAACCCAACATATGTAGAAATTAAAAATTAATCCCTTAAAATAGAGGGAATAAAAATGATCTTCACATGCCTTGAGTAAGTAATTTCATTATATAAAATCTCAAATAGGTAGTATTTACCCCACATAAAAGAAAATTAGGTGCATGATACATAATATGTCTCAAGGAGATGAATCTTAAATGGAAAATCTTTATCTCCTATCACGAACCATATTAACGTACCTTAAACTCATCTATAATAAACATGGATATTATAATCACATAATTTAAAACATTAATAATATCCATTTTCATCTATAATATTCATAAATATTCATTCACTACTTGATTTCTTCGGATTCTTTACATTGGTGTTTACAATTTAGATTATTTTTTGAGTTTCATAATAGAAGTGTTCATATTCATTCTTATTCCAATGTATATTATTAATGGGTCATTAAATATAATATTAATTATTATTTATAATAATTTATGAGGTTTGAAATTCCTTTCAGGTGTTTTTTAGTCATTACCTTGGATGATGAAATCGATAATAAGCACATTTTGGAGAAATTTGACAAATAGAGGTTGTTTTCTTAATTAATGAATTAGATATTGATATAACATCTAGAGAATAAAAAAAATTATGTATACATTTAGATCATTTTATATATGTTGTTTTTTTCATATTCATATATGATATAAATTCATAGTACTTTTCAAGTATGTGGTTAAACCGACCCAAACATAAACATACCCTAATTTAATAAATTATTATTAGGGGGATTTGTTATAATATCATTATACCAGAATTATAATGATGTTTTAGTGTGATATATCACATTTTTTTAGGAATTATAGGAATAATTAATTTAAATTAATACATTACACAATTTTAACAAACAATTATCCTATTAGTATGATTATTTTAAATGATTAAATCAATGATGATTGTTTGTTGGTCATATAATTAATAGGTTATTAAGTTTTAAAAAAAAACCATAATAATATAAATAAAAACATATTTATCGATTAATACTATCCTTATATCCAAACTTTAAAGGTAGTGAATTATAAAGAAACATGTTATGTCATGGAGGTGATAGTCTACACAACACATGAAATATAGTTTCATTTTTCTTTGTGGATGGGGTATATGAATAAATAATTATAATAAAAATAATATAGCAACATTATAGTTTATAAATTATTATAATATCATTATAATATTGTGGATATAATAAATTTAAAATAAAATAACTAAGAAGAAAAGTAAGTAGTTGATAATACTCACGTCAGCGACTTGCATTTCCCCTAAACATTTTCATTAATTTTAAGGTCTTAGGATAACTATGAGTAAACATGGTATTATGATCATGAAATATAGTCTTATGGAGATCAAAATGGATTAGTTTATAGAATAAATTCTAAATACTATGACATTTTTAATGGTGAAGGTGTTACCCTTTTATAAGTGATAAGAAGTGTAGTGTTGAGAGTAACCCATACATTTTCAATAATTTATGGTTACTATTCATGTTTTGAAGGCCAAAATATGTAAAAAGGTGAATTTAACAATGATTTTGGGTTGAAACTCCCATCACCCACTCTTTATTGAGGAAAAATTAAGAGATTTTGGGTTTTTTGATTTATCCTTTTACTTTAGTATAATTTACTTTTACCTTGCTAATTAATTTCTAACTATAGTAATTAATTCTAATGAAAAATATTATGTTTGACCTTTTGAAAATTATTATAATTATTATTTAAAAATTTTATATGGTTTTATAAAATTAAATTTATAAATGTCTGAAATGGACATTTTAAAATAAATATGCTTAATCGTGTAGAAATCACGTTTAGAAAAATAAAATTTTATGATTTAAATTTATATATATTTTAAAATTATATTTTATAATGATGTTAATGAACTATGTTTATTGATTATAAAATAAATAAATTATAAGGGACCTTCAAGAGAATCCAAAACTGATTCTCCCTTTAAAATAATTGACTCTTTGAAATGACTAAAAATGATTTTTTTTGTTAAAGTAAAATTTTAATTAGTTCAAAATTATTTCCATAGGTTTTATATATTTAAAGAATATTTTAAAATGTATAATGTTATTTTTTTATATTTATATTTTATTTCTTAAATTTTTTTATAAATATTTGAAGTCATTATTATATAACAGTGAAGTAATAAAAATTATAATATTTTTTAAAACCATATTTTTTAACTATTTAAAAACCATTTCAGAAAAAGATAAATGGTTAATTATATAATAATTTTTATATTTTTGAATTCATATATGAAGTTATTATGGAATATTTAAAATTTGTAAATCAATATATTAAAAAAATAAAGAATAAAGGCTCTCTATAGGGAACATTTCACGATAGTTCATGAAATAGTATTTACCTATTATAGTATCATATTTGGTATTACATCCCCCCTGAATAATTCCGTACATAATATTAGGCTATAAATAAGATAATAAAAAAATTGGATACTCAATCCTTATAGCTTATTCAGGCTCTTAGGATGGATCTTCTAATTTATGATTTCTCTAAATGAATTTCACAAAACAAGTTATCTTGTTCTACAATACATTATATCTAGTGTCAAGAATATAGACATGATACTCATTATAATACAAGTATGAATGAAAATATATTCCATCATATGTGAGGTCTTGGGTTGGTTTTGGCATGTATTTCTTCATAAATGAAGCATGGAAGTCATTTTGTACTTTAGAAAGGTTCATAGGTATATTTAATCATTATGATACAACCATAATTCTTTCTAGTACTTTAAAAGTACAGATTTACATTGGTAATTAATTTAACTTCATACCAATAATTACATTTCCATTCCATGGATAAACCTTTTAAAATACATGATCCAGAAATTTATATTCCATGATCATAACTCTTTTTTATACACTAGGATGCATTAATATGATCTTTTATAGTTCATACTTTAATAAATATATCTTCAACAGGATCTAGGAAATCCAAATTTCTTTCATTAACTTATTCCCAATAGGTTGGAGTAAAAAACCTCTTCCTACAGAATGCTTCATATGGTGCCATCCAGTTATTCTAATGAAAGCTATTTTTGACAAGCCTTATTTTTATTACACATTAATTCATGAATTATTACATAATATTACACATAATACAACCCAGAAGATTGAAAATCCTAGTGTATTTGGGAATTAGGTACATTACATAACAACTTAAAATAGGAAATAAATTCTCTTTATTGAAAACCTCTTTAACATGCTTATACATTAAACTCCATGGGATAACATGGGTACATAAATAATAAAGGGGTGCGTTGCAAAGACCAGTAATGGAATAATCATGAAATAACATGAATAATTTAATACTTATTATAAAATAGTTATATAAATGTGTCATAAAAGGGATGAGAATCATAAACATAAATAATAATAGTACATGATATAGGCTCATAACATTAAGGAAACGTGGGGAATGTGGAAAAAACAAAAAACACATCATCATAAACATGGGAAATGGATATCATCCAAGGCATAATGATGGAAAATACTTGTGATAGATTAGGTTTACTCTTTAATCACTTGAATTACATTTCACAAGACTAAAATTTCATCCAATGCATTGGAGAACTATATAATTCATGGTGCACTAATCACTTTCATTTCATTCTCATACTTAAGTGCGCTACATACATCATACAATGTGGATTAATTTATAATTATATTTTACTCCACAATAAATCAGTGTGGAATAAATAAATTTAATTCAACAATAAATAATTATTGTTTCATAAAGGTGAACACCCATTATAGGAAATGGGTATGAGTACTCACTGCATAATTATTTGTCATGGAAAATCATGGTGAAATTTCTACAGCCTAATAGAGGCATATGATCGTTCATGAGAAGTCTTGATGAGAGTTAATGTGGTATCTTATCACTTATACATAAAATTTATAGTAATGAGGATATGGAACAACATATCCCAACATTAGAAAAATAATATACAATACATAAGATAACGAAGATACTTTAATAAATAGGAGAAAGAGAGGATCCCTTACCCATAGAGCGAGATTAAAAATGTTTAAGAGTAGATTTTTGAGAGCCCTAGTGCACATAGGGAGGACTCTAGAGAGTGTATATAAGAGTAAATACATTCTCCATGTATTTTTATAGATGATAAATGGGAGGTAGGGTAAGTTTATATAGGAATTTAATGATTAAATCTTTATAATTTCTCATACATAGGTTTTGAACTATATATAATAAAGTAATAAAAACCACAAACCTTCAAATGGTTTCTGAAAATGATTTGGGTTTTTAATTATTTTATAAGGATAAGGTCTGAAATTATTAAAATATTTTCCTTGGTGATGTGGAGGTGAGTCATAATCATAAATAAATGATTTTAAAACATTATAATATATTATAGGTTTTGGAGGATTCATAATAGATTTATAAAATTAATAAAATAGAAAAAAAATCATATTATATTAATGGGTAAAAATAGATATAGTCATGGATACCATTTATATTATTTATTACAACATTTTGGGTCATTATGATGTCACCGTAGACACCATATATTATACCGTATTTAATTTTTACCCAAAAACTCGAATGCATCAGAAAATTATGAAAAAATAACCATTGGACAATTTATAATTTATAATTCCAAAAATAATATTCATTTTATCAGAATAATTATCTAAATATGTGGAATTATTACTTTGAAAATAAGAATCCATATTTATTGAGAAATGTTGTGTTTTTTATTAGCATAAATAGTTTTTTAAACCCTCAGAAAAATTACATTTGAATTCATAAGAATTATATGATCATTTATATTTGAAAAATTGTTTTAATAAAAATATTTTATTAAAATATAATTTTTTTTAAAAAAATTTGTAATTCATAAAAACAATTCCTAATTGAATTTTAATATTACTCAAAAATACAATTTGTGTTTTATTGTATCAAAATAAAATTCATTTATAAAGTAACGGTAGTAAATATAAAAATTATTATATAAAAAATACAATATATATATATATATATTAATATTATTATGGTGTTGATACATATGCCTTTAAAACACCATAAAACTCTCTAAGGGAAAGGTTTATGATGGTGATAATTTCATGGGGAGGTTTGACATACATTGTTTGGGTCTTGATCTTGATGAGATTGAAATTATTTTGTAAATGGGTTTTATCATGATTTGGTTATTGGATCTCATTTTGATCTTGGTCAAGGGAAAATTCCATTGATTTTATCTCATTTGAAAGATCCAATATATGGGATTTCTAGGGTACAATCCTACTGGTTGAGTGCATCATTTCCTTTTTCTGTGTGTATTGGATTAATTAAAACCCAATATTTATAATAATCCTAAGATCACTCTTTAATGACTATATAATAAATAGTGATGATACTTAATTTCCTTTTAAATCTGATACAATATAATAAAACTAGTTAAGTTCATGTTTTTTCTTTAACCATATGCATAATAAGACATTTACTTAAATTGTAAGGGTAATTTTATATATAAAAGATTAGGTTTTTACAATATCCCCCATTCAGAAATTCCACACTTCAAATTTTCATTTCACAAACTAATATATATGAGGATAATTTTTTCATCACCTCCTCTGTTTCCCACATTGCTTCTTCAAGTTTGTGGTTTCTCCATAAAATTTTGACAGCGTACATTATCTTACATCGTAGAACTTTTCCTCAACAACCTAATATTTTCACTGAATTATTCACATATAAGAGATCATTCTAAAATTATAACATCTCTAGATTGATTACATGTTAGGGGTTTGGTATGTACTTCAACATGAGTGATACGTGGAATAAATCATATATTTAGATAGGTTAGGTGGGAGTTTTGGTCGATATCAATCTTCTCTAATATGATCAAGGATATCAAAGGGATCGATGTATCTTGGACTAAGCTTTCCTTTTTTCCCAAATATGATTACATTATTTCATGGAGATATATTTAGGGACACCATGTAACCAACATCAAACTCTATATATCATCAATTATTATCAGAATAACTGTTATATCGACACTTAAAAGCTGTTATGTGATACTTAATGGTCTTAACCTTTCCAAACATTTAATCAACATTTTTTAGGACCTAACAGTTTTCATTACCCAACTTCATCCCAATGTGTAAGATTTATACACATATTCCCGTGAATAGCATCATAGGGAGCCATTTGGAGTCTTGAGTGGAAATTGTTATTGTGTGATAAATTGACCAATGGAAGATGTTGGTCCAATCCTCCTTTGATGTCAATTGAGACTGTTATCAACATGTCCTTAGTTGTTAGGTTAGTATGCACATATTGGACATCAGTTTGAGGGTGATAAGCCATTATAAAGTTCAAATAAGTATTTGGAGAATGTTAAAGACTATTCATGAACTTTTAGGTAAGTGTTATATCATAATCTGATACAGTTGATAGTGGTGTTCCATGATGCCCCACCACTTCTCTAATGTATATCATTTCATGTTTATTAATTGAGAAGTATTATAAAATTATAATGAAGTGATTACTATTTATGGGATGATTCACCAATACCCATATATAATTTTTTAATCTTGATGTCTTCATAAGACCAGTGACAAAATCCATGGTGATTTTTCCCATTTCCATACAATTGTGGGTAATAGTGGCATCATCCCCTGGAATTTTTCACTTCTACCTTCAGTTAGTGACACATAAGACTTATTGATGTATATTCCATGATAACTTTCTTCATATTTCCCCACCAATATTTCTATTAAATAATTCAAAACATTTCAATTCTCCCAATATGGATAGATATGGAAGAGTTATGTGAATCATACAAAAAATACTTCATTAACTTAGGATTTGACTGCAAGAATAGTTGTGACCCAGATCTCGCATCTCCCTATTATTTAACATTTAACTTTTAGGATTTAACTTTTAGTATAGATTCCAATTTTTTTGAATCCTCACATCATATCTTTTAGAATACATTATCTTCTCCAAAAGGGATGATTGAGAAATCATTTGTGAAAGGATTGATGATGTTCCTTTCATTATTAATCCCATGTCTATCCTTTCCATCTATAAAAATATTTGATCCTTATTAATTATCATCTATGATAAAATTGATGGATACTTTATAATTAAATCATCTTCCCCTTTATTTTATTTTCCAAGATAGTAGTGTATTGAGAAGTCATATTCCTTGATCATCTCTAACCATCATCACTATCATATATTCATCTCTTCTTGTGTGAATATATACATGACACTACAAAATAAACAGTGTTTAGCGGCGGTTTTGTGGCGGCGGTTCACAAAACCGCCGCTAAACGTTTTCCGAAATACATTTCGCGGCGGTTTTTAATAAACCGCCGCTAAACCTTTGTTTTTTTAAAAAACCCCGACCCTTCCCTACCCCGACCCCTTTCCCTGCAACCCTCGCCCGCAGCCCCCCGCACCCTTCCCTGCAACCCTCGCCCGCAGCCCCCCGCGACCCCCCGGCGATCCCGCGACCTCCTCCGGTGACCCCACGACCTCCTCCGGCGACCCCGCGACCTCCTCCGGCGACCTCGCGACCTCCTCCGGCGACCCCACGACCTCCTCCGGCGGTGCCTGCGACCGGAAACCCGCGACCCCCTTCTCCCGACGACCTTTCTCGCTTCGACTTCGGCCCCAAAGTGAGTTTTCTCTATGTCTACTGCTTGACATACTCGTGATTATTCATGTACCATATAAAATTTCATAATGAGAAAATTATTTGTGTGGATACAATGTTGATGCATTATTTTTATGATGATACGATAGTGTTTTTAAAAGAAAATGAGAACAGTCTTGGATTAATTAAAAGTTATTGGTTAGTAATTAATTTGGAATTAAATGATTAATTGGTGTAAAGTTAATTAATAGACTAGGGTAAATTATAGATTAGGGTTATGTTAGTTGGATTAAACATCACCAATGATCACTTGATAATGAATTAAGAGGTTGATCATTGATATCTTAGTTGGCCAAGATCTAAGAGTTTTACTTCATAATATACTAGATATGCGATGTATATAAGTGTGACTATCCTTGTGGTATTATTTTATATTGATGGGGGTGACTGATTGTGATTTTTATATAAAAGTTAAATGTATTTCAAGTTGTATTATAGGTTTTACTAGATATAATGACCAAGTTTATGATCCATGAATCGTACCCATAGACCCGACCATCTGGTGAAACCTATGGTGAGGGTGTTATTATCACTGAAGGTTAGTTCTATGATAGGGGTGAGGACTTATGATATGTCTAGGATGATTTGTGTTTTTTATTTTTACAGGATTTTTAAGGGATTTGGTACTTGACTTGGGTTTGATTCAATATGTATTTATTCTCAGATGTTGAAAAATAGGGATATTGATTTGGGGTTGCAAGGTAAAATCATATTCAGCCTAGTCTTGGGATGATTTGGATAATGTGGAAAAATGATTCATCCAGGTGAAATAATAATTGGATAGTTATCAATAATAATCCTTATAAAGGTTAGTTAATCTAGGAAAAAGTGACCTTTGATAAGATACTTATCATTCATTTGAGATAGGGATTTCATGTTAGCATAATTATTTTACTCATAAGGAAATTAGGATGATTGTAAGTTTTTAGAAGCATGGTTGGAATGCATGGAAGTCTTGATAACTAAATTATACACTAAGATATGAGTAAAAAATATAAATACATTCAATATTAATGGGGTTTTGGGAAAAGGAAACCTTTTCAAGGTGATTCACAGATGGGGTGTAAGGAAAGAATTCTAGGAAATGGATACACTCGTACTAATGATTTAAGGTGGTGATTTTGTAAATAGGTGATAAGGTTGGTTGATTTGGATCTTAATTCATATGTATATCATAATATAATGGGATAATAATAAAATATCAATGTGGTAAGAGTGTTCATCTGGGGTTGAAATCAAGGGAAATTTCATCTTGACCATGTAAAGTGGTCTATAAAAATCCACTAGGGTGAGATATTGTGGGAGATCTAGAAATTATGGAGAAACATGTAAGAGGGTGGGGGTAAATTCATCTAGTGATCAGCTCACACTTCATTTTGGTGGGTATAAGTACAAACATTGATGTGATAGAATTTCAGTAGTGTGGGGAAGCCTGGTGTGAACAAGTGGTGTTATGATTAATCAGTGATTATAGAATGATTATATGATGATTTAATGGGGTATTTTTTTATAGTTTTCATGGTTGGGATTTTATTCCATGACCATTCAAATGAATAGGGTGAGGTGTATTTCCCAAATAATTAATCTAAAAATAGAATAAAGTAAATAAATTGAGTCAACTTTCTATCATCGAATAATGATTAAGATATTTAATGATGGGAAGCACCGACAGCAACATATAGGTAATTTAACTCCCTATTTTAAGTGAATAAATGAAATTTTAATCATGGAAAATGGTGATTGATTTGTGTATTTTATTGTGAGGATGGTTCCGAAATCTCCCATTGTGGATTCTCCCACTCTTAGGGTTTCCTAATCTACATTGTAGTGTCGATCCCCTTGGTTTCGCCAATAGGAACTGACCACATTGTCATGACACGTCAAATTGATTATATCTTTAAAGTTGGTTTATGGTCTAGTTAATACCCTAGTTCATCTCTCAAGGATAATTGATAGGTTTATAGTGTGTATTTTTAATAAAAATGACTAAAGTTCATCTCTCAACTATTTATTATCAACATAAAATGAAAATTAAAGGTTTAGGTAATGTTACTATACCACCGCACAAGAGGATATCGATAAGGCACTACACTACCCTGTGGAGAGCCAATCGGAACACCTTTGTTCCAATCCTCTCCACAACTCATGGCCCAAAATTCTTAGCACCACCTCACCTAGTTACCAAAATTATAATGGTGACACAAACTCATTGTCGCTGAAGGGACACATAGATTCCAACCAGACGCATCCGGATTGCCTTCATCCTTTAGGAGAAGGATCCACGGGTCCTTGGTGACGTGTACGAGTAACATGCAAGAATGATGGACCACATTTCTTTGGCCTTTGGACAAAAAAACCAGTAAAATCTCCAAAATACCTTCATATCATGCATTAACCAGTAAAATCTCCAAAATACCTTCATATCACGTAGTTCTGAAAAGAGTCACTATTTAAAATAAAGTCACAAATTTAGATACATCTCGAGATGGTCAGTTTAAAAACATTTTGAGGGACACTACTAAAGACATTCTCAGATATGCACACATCCCCCACTTTTAGATCGTTGTCTACTACAATGATCTTCCAAACAAGATATGCATTAGAACGCTCATGATACATAGAGCAATTCACTGGCCACCTTCGAGAATGATCTGAAGCACAAACCATGACAGCATTATGTTTTTAACTTCAGCACCTCAATTGAGAATGTGACACCTTTCAGGACTTGGCGCCATTGTATTTCGTTTCGTCCACTGAATGGGTCTATCCTTTTATTTAATTTTTTTAACTTCAGTCAAATATTCTAGAAAGATGTCGCGGCAGATCCTTCACCATTTTGTTTTGCTGAACATCTCATTACATTGTTAAAAAAAGCAGGGTGTCTTGCATGGGCAATACGTTCCTGTATTGAAGATGATGCACTCCCATTTATTCGAACCCACAAAACCACCCCATGGCGCGACGGTCATCAGCAGGTGCCTGGGTTTCTCCCCGCCTTCCAGTAAAATATGAGTCCCTGTTTTCTCATATTTTACTGGAAGGCAGGGAGGAACCCAGGCACCTGCCGATGACCGTCGCGCCGTGGGGTGGTTTTGTGGGTTCGAATAAATGGGAGTGCATCATCTTCAATACAGGAACGCATTGCCCATGCAAGACACCCTGCTTTTTTTAACAATGTAATGAGATGTTCAGCAAAACAAAATGGTGAAGGATCTGCCGCGACATCTTTCTAGAATATTTGACTGAAGTTAAAAAAATTAAATAAAAGGATAGACCCATTCAGTGGACGAAACGAAATACAATGGCGCCAAGTCCTGAAAGGTGTCACATTCTCAATTGAGGTGCTGAAGTTAAAAACATAATGCTGTCATGGTTTGTGCTTCAGATCATTCTCGAAGTTGGCCAGTGAATTGCTCTATGTATCATGAGCGTTCTAATGCATATCTTGTTTGGAAGATCATTTTAGTAGACAATGATCTAAAAGTGGGGGATGTGTGCATATCTGAGAATGTCTTTAGTAGTGTCCCTCAAAATGTTTTTAAACTGACCATCTCGAGATGTATCTAAATTTGTGACTTTCTTTTAAATAGTGACTCTTTTCAGAACTGCGTGATATGAAGGTATTTTGGAGATTTTACTGGTTAATGCATGATATGAAGGTATTTTGGAGATTTTACTGGTTTTTTTGTCCAAAGTCCAAAGAAATGTGGTCCATCATTCTTGCATGTTACTCGTACATGTCACCAAGGACCCGTGGATCCTTCTCCTAAAGGATGAAGGCAATCCGGATGCGTCTGGTCAGATTTACGTAGGTCAGTTGTTGTTTCCAATTAAAGTGGTGTCCATTTTAAACAAGAGAGCGACTCTTTGGGTGGTAGCGGTCACACCGTGCCTCGGATTGAGGCGGGGTTGACTCGTAAACGTCACCAAGGACCCGTGGATCCTTCTCCTAAAGGATGAAGGCAATCTGGATGCGTCTGGTCAGATTTACGTAGGTCAGTTTTTGTTTCCAATTAAAGTGGTGTCCATTTTAAACAAGAGAGCGACTCTTTGGGTGGTAGCGGTCACACCGTGCCTCGGATTGAGGCGGGGTTGACTCGTACACGTCACCAAGGACCCGTGGATCCTTCTCCTAAAGGATGAAGGCAATATGGATGCGTCTGGTCAGATTTTACGTAGGTCAGTTTTTGTTTCCAATTAAAGTGGTGTCCATTTTAAACAAGAGAGTGACTCTTTGGGTGGTAGCGGTCACCCTTCGACATATCCTACAATGTCTTCAGACCCCACCCTTTCCCCTCGGCTGTCAAAAAAACCTAAAAGACAATGGCTAGCAATGATCATTCCAAAATGCATTTAAACTAAAACCTTCCAGAAAAAAATAGAGTACAATAACTGCAAGTTGTAACTTAGGTCGCTTTGCACAAGCCGATTTCCACATTGTATGTAGCAACCACATTTTCTCCAACACTCTAATGATCTTCATTGCTTAATGTCTTTTATAATCTTCCAGAAACCCTTCTCTAAGAAGGTCAACTATCGTGTATGCATACTCACCTTCAAATGTGACGTGTACGAGTCAACCCCGCCTCAATCTGAGGCCTGTTGTGACTGACACAACTCCAAGTGCCTCTGTTTTGTTCAAAATGGACTTATTTTTAAGTGAGAAATCAACAACTGACATACGGGAAACCGACCAAACGCCTTCGGATTGTGTTGACACTTTAGGACAACGATTAATGGGTTATATGTGACGTGTACGACTCAACCCCGCCTCAATCCGAGACGCGGTGTGACCGGTATCACTCCAAGTGTATGTATTTAGTTTAAAATGGACAATATTTTACGTACATACGCCAAACTGATCTAACGGCTTCTGATTGCATTGATACTTTTTCACAATGATCAATGACTCATGTGTGACGTGTACGATTCAACACCGCATCAATCCGAGGCCCGGTGTGGCCGACACCACTCACAGTGTCACTGTTTTGTTAAAAATGGACTTAATTTTAAGTGAAATCAACAACTGACATACGACAAACCGACCAAACACATTGGGATTCTATTGAAACTTAAGGACAACTATCCATGGGTCAAATGTGACGTGTAAGATTCAACCCCACCTCAATCAGAGAAGCGGTGTGACCGGTATCACTCAAAGTGTATGTATTTAGTTTAAAATGGACAATATTTTACGTACATACGCCAAACCGATCTAACGGCTTCTGATTGCGTTGATACTTTTTCACAACAATCAATGACTCATGTGTGACGTGTACGATTCAACACCGCATCAATCTGAGGCCCGGTGTGGCCAACACTACTCACAGTGTCACTGTTTTGTTAAAAATGGACTTAATTTTAAGTGAAATCAACAACTGACATACGAGATGTTATGGTCACTGTTATGAGGATGTTGGTGACATGTACGAGTCAACTCCGCCTCAATCCGAGGCACGGTGTGACCGCTACCACTAATGTGTGACCTGTGTCCATTTTTAATGTTGGTTTTTATTATGGTAAGAGATGTTATGGTCACTATTATGAGGATGTTGGTTTTTGTGTGTAGGGGTTTGTGGTAGTATTCTTTTAGTGATGGAATATGAAATGGTGATGATGTAATAATGTTGTAAGCTGTTGTACATTACAAATATGTGTGGATGTGATATTATGTGGGGCTGATGGGTGAGATGTGGCTGTAGTTTTGGAAAATTTAGGGCAGTGGTGGAGCAGATCCAATATATTTTTTTTTCCAGTTCAACATTTAGCGGCGGTTTTAACCGCCGCTAAATGCCATACCTGTGAACATTTAGTGGCGGTTTTAACCGCCGCTACATAACAAGGAACCATTTAGTGGCGGTTAAAACCGCCGCAAAATTTATTATGCTGATATTTCGCGGCGGTATTCACCGCCGCAGAATAGGCGCATCAAACGCCTGAATTTAGCGGCGGTTAAAACCGCCGCGAATAAGCTGCCCATATAACCACCGCTAAATGAAGAGAAACCGCCGCTAAATGAAGGACCTACGACACATTTCTAAAACCGCCGCGGAATCGAAAAAACCGCCGCTAATAGATTGCCGACGCCAAACTTAGCGGCGGTTTTTGTAAACCGCCGCCACACAATATAGCGGCGGTTTAATCCGCCGCTAAACGGCAAAAAAACCGCCGCTAGGACCGGCATTTGTTGTAGTGTGAGGCTCTTGGTTTCCATGAATATTTCACACTACTCCCCAAAGATATATTGTCGGAAGATTTTCAACATGAATATCACTATAGAAAACTATAGATCATGCATTGGGTAGTATTATTCATGTAATTTCAATTTACTTGAGTCATAGTATATATTGTTTTCATTCTATATTAACATGCATCCCAATCCCTTCATTGAAGCATCGCTAAATATGATGAAAATTTATCCATTAATTGGTAGTGTCATTATAGGTTCACTGATAATCATAATTTTTAACTCCTTTAATATCTCTTTACATTAATAATTCCAAAAAAACATAACTCCATTTCGAGTAATCTTGGTTAATGGGTTTAAAAACTCTAATAAATCGCCCACAAATCAATGATAGTACCCAACTAATCCAAGAAAAATACTAATATATGTCATATATGTTATCAATATCCATCCTTAAATTACTTATATCTTTGAAGTGTCCATAGAGATCCTTTTTTGTCTTTTAATATTCCCCAATAACGAGTCTTCCTTTTACTACAAATAACAGTTGTTTTACTTTTCCTAAATCTTCTCTTTTCGTATGATTTTTAGCATAGTGATTAGATTCTCCTCATTCTCCTCTTTGGTTTTCGAGTATATTAGAATATCATCTATAATGAATTTTTTTTATCAATGTAATATATAATGAATATATTCATCAATTCCATGAAGATTTATGGAACATTAGTGAGTCTGAATGGAATTACTATGAAGTCATAGTGCATGTACCTTGTTTAGAAAGTAGTCTAGGGGATATCCTCCTTCTTTCACCCTTACTCGATAATATCCCAATCGAATATCCACCTTTGATAAGTATTTCTCTCTATATTCTCAATTGAAAATGTAATAAATATATGAAAAAATATACATTTTCTTTATCATGAACTTTTTTAGATCCTGATAATCAATGAAATATTGCATTTACCAATCCTTATTATTGAGGAAGTGGACTGGTGCATTCCACAGTAAAGCACTCGGGTGTATTAACCATTTATACAGATTCTCCTATAGTTGTTTCTTTAAGTCCTCAAGTTTCACTACATACAATCTATACAGAGTATTGGATAATGGAAACGCCCAATGTATAATCTTGATTGAATATTTATCCTCTTTTCTAGGAGGAATACCAGACAATTCTTCAGGAAATACTTCATCGTATTCCCTCACAATGGGGATGTCTTAAGGTACAATCCTTTCCTTATACATAATCATTTAAGAAAGATATATGTGCTCATAAGGAAATAATATCCATACTTGAGATATTAGTTCTAAATAAAATTCATATATATACTTACATTTGTACAGAATCAGATAATGATTCACAATATGAAGAGTGTTTTCTTTATCTCGACAATTTATGTTGGCTCTATATACAGAAATCCAATCCATATATATAATTACATAAAATCATACCAAAGAGATTATCACAAGGTTATATTGTAAGTTCTTAGAAATTTTAACATGGAAGGAGTTATATACTTTGGATTCAATAATCGAACCATTTTCCATTTTAACTGACATATATACTTCCATTATTTATTATAGTGTTTGAATACTTATATAAAACTTTTATGATACGAGGGAATGAATAGAACTATGGATGATAACCCTACCAGTCACTTTTTTTATTCTGGTTCTAACCATTAACTTTGTCCAAAATAAATTTAGGGATGATAACTATTAAACACATAAATGGGAATAAAAATAGCATTACTAGGATAACATATACATGACATTTACTTATTATATTATGAATTTATAGGCCCTAATATATGTTATCAATGATCTATTTCCTCACATATAATATTATGGGATTTTTTTGTTCCCTTAATAAATTTTTTTAATGAGCTTGTAAATTTACCAAAATATATCCCCTGAGAGTATCAAACCAGGTGTGCAACAAGACCCATTGTTGTGCACCACTTCCAAGTCGAGTTGAGTTCAATACAGTGTTTTTGGGATTTAAACCTTTTTACATCAGTGCCCAAGTCAAATACACTTGTAGTATACAAACATAGATTTATTTTCTTCATAAACCTCTTACTCTATACTTTAACAAAATTTAAGGAGTATTTATTATACATAGTTTTATCGCTAATTATTTCTCTATTGTTTGATAATATTAATCCTAAAAACAATTAAACTTTATTTTTAATACAAACTATGACAACACTTATCTTTATCACACATTAATTAATGATTTATTATATAATATTACATATAACACATCCTGAAATATAAATATGTACTGTGTATTTTGGAATTATATACATTACGTAAAAACATAAAATTGGAAATATAACATATTAAATGAAAACATCCTTGACATGATCTTAGTTAAAACTATGCCGGATAATATGGGGACACACATAAGCAATGAGTGAGATATAAAGGCCAGTAATGTAATAAACATGACATAACATGAATAAGGTAATACATGTTATAAAATAGGCATATAAATGGGGTATAATTTATTTTTAGCATCCTAAACATTAATAATAAGACATTTTATAGAATGATAACGTAAAGGGACCATGAGAAATATGGAAACAATATAAAAATATATATCATAAACACATGGTAAGGATAAAAAAAATATATAATTAGGGAAAATTACCATGATGGATTAGGTTCACTCTCTAATACTTTGAATTATGTCTTATGAGACTAAAACATTACCCATTGATTTTGATTTCTATATAATTCTAGGTGCACCCATCACTTTTATTTGATTCGCTTGATTAAGTGTGCCACATAGATCATAAAAAACAGATTCAATCATCATTATATTTTATTAAAAAATAAAAGTTTGTGGAATAAATACATTTTATTTCTAAATAAATAAGTATGAGTTCATAATGTTTAACACCCTTGATAGAAAATGGGTATAGGTATTCAGTACACAACTGTTTATCCTGAAAAATCACGGTCAAATTTTTGCAGCATAACGGGGGAATATGAATATTCAGGTAGGTATTGATGAGTGTAAAAAGGTATATAATCATTTAGACATAAAATGGATAGTAAGTGGGATATATAATAACATATCCCAAAATTAATAAAATATGATAAAATACATAAGATAAAGAAGATACTTGAATAAAGAGGAGAAACAGAGGATCCCTTATCTTGAGAGAGTGATTCCAAATGATTGGGAGGGGATTTTTGAGAGATTAGGGGAACCTTTGGAGGAATATATAGTGTGTAAGGAAGAGTAAGAAAATTATAAAAGTATTTTGAGTTAATAAAAATGTGATCTTGGGTGGCTTTATATAGGAAATGAGTGGGAAATTCATTATTATTTCTTAAACATAGGTTTTGGACACTATATAATAAAGTAATTATATCCATCAAAACATCCCATGGTTTTATCCAAATAGATGTTTTTTCAGAAATTTATAATTCTATATTATGAACTAATTAAGTTATTACCCTTGGTGATTTGGAGGTGATTCATACTCTTAATGAAATGATTTAAAAAAATAAAATATATTATAGGTTTTGGAGGATTCATTACATATTTATAAAATTAATAAAATTAATATATACTCACAATATTTTAAAGTGTAAAAATATATTTGGTATTTTATACCCTTTATAGTATTTATGAAATCATTTTTTGGTAACTATGATGTCATAATACACACTATATATTTATACCATATTTTATTTTTACCCAAACATTCGATTGTCTTAGAAAATTATGAAAAAGAATCTATTGAGTAATCCTGAAATTATGATTCCAAAAAAACTATTAATTTTATAAAAATAATTTTATAAGTATTTTAATTTTCAATGTTAAAATCAGAATTGATATTTATTAAGAAATGCTAGTTTTTTTTGGAAATAATAGTTTTTTGAACCCTCATAAAAATTATATTGATCTTCATTAAAATTATATAATAATTTATATTTTATAAAAATTATTTAACAATAATAATTTTTTAAAATATTATTTATTTCAAAAAAATAAATAAAATATTTAAAATAAATTCCCTAATTGAATTTGAATATTACCTAAAAATATAAATTATGTTTTATTTTATCCAAATTAAAATCATTTATAATGTAATGATATTAATTAAATGTAAAATTTATTATATTGAAAATAAAATATATATGTTCATATTATTATGTTCTTGATACATATCCACTTAATAAACCAAAAAAACTGTTTAACGGTACGGTGTGTGTGGGTGGTAGTTTTACGTGGTGGTTCCACATAAATGTATTGGTCTATGAACTCGTTGAGCTTGAAGATCTCTGGTAAACAGTTCCACTCATTCTTATGTTATTAGATCTCATATTAGGATTGGTCATGGGAAAATACTAGTGATGATATCTCCCATATAAGATCTGATAAATGTGATTTATATGGTAGAATTCTATTGGTCGGGGCCATCACATCATTTATATTTTTCAATTGGATTTGTTAAAACCCTATATTTATACAAATCATAAGATCACTTATAAATTGATATATAATAAATGGTAATGACAAATAACAATTTTTTAAATTGGATAATGAATAATAAAACTGAATAAGTGAAAGTATTTTATATAAATAGAATATATAATAAGACATTTAATTATATCACATAGAGAGTTTTTTTTATAAAAGTTCGTGTCGTTACACTATTAATGTATGAAAATTACAGAAAAGGTAGATAATGATATAAAATACCTCACAAGTCAATAGAACATGGTCTAAACATTTATACAAAAGTTTAGATAGTTATTTTAGACCACCCATTAGTCTAGAGATGAAAGGTGGTTCTTAAATGAATCTTAGTTTCAAGATCCCTTTAAAGACACTTCAATAATTTCAATGTGAACTCAGGGTCATTGTTAGATACAATTGATATAGGTTTCCCATTAATCATTATAATTTCATAGATATAGATATGAAAAAGGTTTTAAATGGAAATATCTTCTCGTATCACTAATAAATGATTAAACATAATGAGTTGATCAATAATGATCCATATAACATCAATATTCCTTAGAGTCATTGAGAGTCTGTTGACAATGTCCGTTGTAACATTGTCTCAGTTCTTTAAAGTTATAGGTAGTGTTTGTATGACTTATTTGGGATGTTTTATTTCATCATTTAACAACATAAATACTAAGTATCTGAAAATGTTGTTAATATCTTACCGCTTCATATCATTCCATCATAAATTTTCTCTTAAAACTCTATAAATCTTTGTTCTACTAGGTTATATATGGAAATTTAAGCTATATACTTTATCTAATAGTTCCCTCTTCAATTTTTACATGTATGGAAGAAATAACCTCTTCCCAAACTTCTACACACTATATATATATATATATGTATTCTATAAATTTCCAATCATTCTCTCCTTGAATCTTTCTTTTTTATGTTATCATCATCTTGTTGGGACTTACTAACTTTTTCAGTAAGTATAGTTTAACAACTTGTTTAAAAAGGAATGATGGATCCCATTTATTATATATCACCATATTCAAAATTAGTATATCTATATATATAGAAACCATATTAATATTCATAATGGTTATAAATCCATGTTTTTTCATACTAAATTCATTATCTACCTTATTTTCCTTCCTATGGTATTACTGTATCAGGAAATCATAGTCTTTGAGTAGATCCAACCATCTTATTTTCCTCAATATAAATTATTTATCATTCCTTACCTGATGATAGAGTCAATATTAGTTCATTAAGAACTCACCTCTTCATATCATAAAAACATTCCATATATTCCAATAACTATGTGAATATAAACCCATTACAAGTTAACATGGTGAATTGGTTATCCAAATAAAAAAATATAGGGGAAACCTACGATAGTAACCTTATAAACATAAGAAAAATTGAATACACGTTATATTTGTTGGTTAAATCTATTATTTGACTACTTTTTACTTTTAAGGGTCAATAGATATCCCATACTTGGAGATAATATTTCCATGAAAAGAAATGTTATTGAACTAAAATTCACAATTACTATTCTTCCCATATAATTTCTTTTTCTATGATGGTCTCCAAATTAATTTTAATATGACTCTAATTCTATTTATAACTATTATTTTACATAAATATATCATCAATTAATATTACAATAAGGTTATCAACATAATCCTTCAATACTCTATTCATCTGATCCATAAATACAGAAGGTGCATAAATTTAACCAAAAGGCATAACTGTAAACTCATAATGTCCATACATTTTTTGAAATTTCATTTGTGGTATATCATCCCCATTCAACCTTAGTTATTTATGACCAATGAGATGATAGATCATTGAAAGTTCTTTGGGACCTTGAAGTTAGTCAAATAATTCATCAGTGTATGGATAATGATACTTATTCATTATATAAATGGAATTAACCTCCCTACGATCAACACAAAAATCTCATTGAACCATCCTTCCTTTTGATAATTAAAATTAAGAATCCCTATTGTGAAACTCTAGGGCTTATAAATACCTCATCACTCAGCTCATGTAGATATTCAACTCGACTATATCCATTAGTGAAATATTATAAGTTGTTTTAGATATTATCCTTGCATCAATAATGATTTCAATTGAGAAATAAAAATTACATTCTTGTGGATGACCACGTATTTATTATGAAAAACATCAATGAAACTTTATACCATGGTTACATACTATATTATTAGGATATTTTATTTATCTATAGAGTGTTTTTTATCTTCATATTGAACCAAATTTTTATTAAGGATATCTATTGGGGTGGAACTTGACATGAATAAGATATAGACTTTTCCCCTATAATGACAATATATTCCACTACAACTTCACAAATCGTTATCTCCATCTCTTAGAAGTAAATTTTTTCATTATAATTTGAAAACCATTAAATTACAAGGATCATATACGATTATAATATATGTACAATAATCAAGTGTACAAATTGAGATATCTGATGCATCAAAATTGGATCTTCTTGATATATATTTGTTTCAATAAGACTTCGACTTGGTGACTTAATTAATAACTACATTAATAGAGTTATAGGAAAATATTTAATGGTTTTAAAAAAAATGGAACATATAAAAGAGTGTTTAGATCGAGAATGAAATAAAACATTACCCAAAATTGAGGAAACAATCAAAGTACTAACCACAACATTATTAGGAACTTTGAATTCAGCTGTGGAAATTATATAAAAATTTCCTTGATGTTTGGATAATTGGATTTCATAATGTACCTTCCATAAAGAGTAAATCTATTGAACATCAATAAATTCAATATTTCCCTTTTATTGTCAATCTTGATGGCCTTATTCTCTACACTTGTAACAAACTCCAGTTCCCTACATATAATTCCCAAGGCGATTCATCATATAGTTATAACATATGGGAAATAACATTCTTAATTTCTCATATATTAAAATATTTTTATTCTAATGATGCTCATATGGACTCTTCTCATGATTTTCCCTGAAAACGTACATACTGAGGAACTCTTTTTTTCCATAATAACTATTAAGACTATATCTTTATATAAATAAATATTCTACGCTAAAAACACTCTTTAAAGGTTTATCATTAAATTATCAATTAAATGTTCAATATTTATTTTTAATATTTATACATAGTCTATAATATGCTTAAAAAACAAGTAAAGTTAGCCTTATATTTAGTAACATTTTACTCCACCTTTTAGATAAGATTGAGGAACATCCTTCCCATTTATACTATTTTCCCATGAGGAATGTGTTTTTCATAGAATACCTCATTGAAAAATATACATTCCATTTAATTTATCTCATCTTCCACATTAGTGTTTTAAATTAAGGACCACCAGTAACCTGTATCTCTTTTCAGATGATAGGATACCATTATGAACTTTTCCTTTTCACTACATCCCAAAGTGAGAAAGATATTTACCAGGGACTTGACCGATTTTTTAACTAACAATGTATTATTAGTTACACTAAATGATAGAGGAATTTCTCACATTAAGTGATCCATAATAGTTACACTATGTTATGGATCAACATGATGTTCTATTCGAGAGATAAATTATATATATATGGGTAAACTACAAAAATATTGTTATGAATTGATTATCCTAAACTCCAAAGTCATTTACTTGCTTAGGTAGAATATCCCTAAATATAATATGAGTGTGGATACATATCCCATTTTTCTAGTTATTCACCAACATTATACAACGTAATACACATAATTATCTCATGATATTGATTTGTAAAATATAATTCCTACTATGTTTTCTTGTGATTTCCCCAAAAATCTTAATTTCTTTTCAAAGTACTTGTGCTATCTAATTTTGTTAATATAAATATAATCCCTATGTTTTATAATAAAATTAATTTGGCACAAAATATAACATCCCAAACACTAGAAACTTTGAGATGTTGGTTTTATTGAATTATTGGTTCAAAATAAAATAGTTACCAAAGGATCCAAAAGTTTAGTAGTCTTAGAATACTTCACACCTATATACATTATACATGGAAATAAAATATACAAGATAAACACATAGTGAGAACATTATTATATCTTCTATCACGTCACTAAATATTATACATATATTATAATTACCTTACATTTTCATACATAATAATTACATCTTAATTGATTAGTATTCATTCCATTTACAAAAAATCTCCTGAGGACTATAAAAGTTAGTGTATTTGTGGACTAGATACAAAATATTATTATTTCCTGAAATATATAAAATGTATCTCAAAAAGATCTTCCCATTTAGTGTTATTCCTAGAAAAACCCCTACTTAAAACCATTCTTTATAAACTAGGTAATGGAATCATAATAAAGAGTGAGCTTATATGCTCAGTAAGGGTAAACATGAGAGTTATAATTTTATGATCATATGAAATTATAATTCATGAATAAGGGTATGATATCATGAATTTAACTTAAAAAATTTCACACCCAATCTATTATTGACCATAATAGTAATTCATAGAATATAACATTATCATTTCACAAGAAAAGAACCATAAGAGTGAGAAATTACTTCAAGTCATTCATGATCCATAAGTTCATGTCATATAAGTGTGGAACCATCATATGTATAGTGAGCATTTCATATGTAAATATTAACAACTCATATAATCAAATCATTACTTATTAGTCATTAAGACCTCTTTTCCATAGTGTATCAACATCATTGACTTGTTTCCCATAATTGATGAAGCAAATCATCTTATTTCCCATATGGGACCAAGAACATCAACTTGTTTCCCATAATTATCTAATGAGATATGAAACATTAACCAATGAGTTGGAGGGATATATAATTGAAGGATTAACCATATCATAATTAAAAAGATATTTTTTTTTTCATAATGTCATTTAAACATTCATCATATCATCATATCATAACTTTTGTTAGGAAAACAGGTTTCAAAAACATTTCATCAATCTATCATAGAATAACCCATGGAAGATAAATTAGTTTCATAAAAATATCATAAAAAATAATCATTAACCATCCAAATAAAAAAAATATCTAACCATTGGATCAAAACCACAGTAAAACATAAGAAACAAAAACTTTTTTTATAATTGAAGAATAAAAATACCATAAAAAGATCAATAAAACATTAATGTGGAAAATATTCACTCCACTTTGATATAACTAAATCTATAAATTTACCAAATGTTAAAGAATGCATTTTATTTGGAAATATTCTTAGAAAATTGTGAAGGAATATTTAAATAATTGAATAGTTATGATGTTGGGAAATATCATTCATTCTATACACGTTAAAAAAATATTTATTTACAATTTTTGTTAAAAATTCAAAAGTACATCATTTAGAAAGGAAAAAACACATTAATTTTTTTAAAAAAAAACTAAATCACAGGTTTAAATAACTATAAACCATCATAAAATAATATTAAAAATATTGTTGAATACTTATTTGGAAAACCTGGATACAGAAGAAAAAGCATTCTCGACCAAAGAGGGAAATAATATGGGTTTTCTATAAAAGCATAATTTCAATATCTTGAGTAATTAAAGATAATAAAATTATAGGAAACATTTATTCTCTAAAAATAACTATAGGATAATAAAATTAATTAATATTTTGAGGTATATATCATAATATTTCATCATTATAAACTTTATCATAATCAATACTGATAAACAGTGAGATTGTAATTTAAAAAACTTAACACTTTGGTAAATTTTAAATTATAAGCCCCATAAAATAAACAACCTTATATGGATATTTATATAAAGTAATTTTAATAATAACAATAATAATAAATGAAAATATTAGGTAGTATATTCACCAAAAAAAATAAATAAGTGGTGAATATGGCATGCGTATCCTAAAAAAAAAGCGAGATGAAAATCCTTTACCACATGTCTCTAATTTATTTATACACATTTGAACCTCATGTATAATAAATATATTTTTTATAAATATATTAATTATCCATAGTAATTTTTACTATACCATATATAATTTATTTATAACCTTATATCACATTTTTATTATAATTTATTTTTTAAAATGATTGTTTCGAGTAATAAATAATATGTTTTCCATTTATGTTTTTCTTCGGTTGTTTCAGTCCTTGTACTTTGATCATTGTTAAATAATATCCATAATTTTAATAATGATATAGATATAATATATAATCACTATATATATATTTATATTCTTTCATAAATGTTATATATAGAAAAATGAATTACACTATTCATGGAGGAAGTTGGTCGCACATATGCATGAACGTTGTTTTCGTTTTTCCTTGAAGAATGGAAAAAATTAAATTTAACTATTAATTAAACCAATATAATAATTTTTATATCATATTTATCATAAATATTCATTAAATCTATCATTATTACCATCCATTTCAAAATAAAATGAAAATCATATCACCTAATTTTGTGGAGGCGGTAGTCCACACGCACACATGGGAGATGTTATCATTTTATAATGAATTGAAAGACAAGAAGGTATATGTGGTATTATAATTCCATGATTATTATTATTTAATCAATATAATATAAAAATATTAAATAAATCATTATATTCAGATGAGAGAGGTGGTGATGGAAGACGAATTTCAACTGTTCGCAAGGCGGTAGTTCATCGTACACACGATGGATAGTTTTGCTTACCATTTAATAGAAGAGGAGATGGATGTATATTGTGACATTATTATAATAAAATATCATAATGTGTTATATAATCATGTAATTATCTCCTAAAAATTAAAGATTATTTGAAGGATTTGTAAAAAGAAAAATTACAGAAATGCTTGGTGAAGAATATTATTTCTTCTTCTGATAACTTCTTTAGGTTTTCACCAAAATAATTCTTATTATGGTTTTTCTAATAAAAAATATAATATAGATCATGTTGATGTATTTGAGGAATTTATCTGGGTACTTATTTTCTAAAAAAAGTATTTTTAACTTTGAAGAGGAGGGGGGTTCCCTTTTATAATTATAGCGAGTGACACACATGTAATATTCAATCTTTTTCAAAAATTAAATATCACATTCTAGTAAAAAAGGATAAAAAAATGGATATTCACATTAACTTAGATGATATAAGGTCGGAATATTTCTATTAAATATTCATTTGAAGAGTTTTTAGGTCATTTTAATCCTCATCTTTTTATTTTAACCCCTGGTAAACCCATTTTAACCACAACCTTTATAATTAATTTTTTCATATTTTACAATTCAATATGAAAAAAAATTAATAAAAACATTTTATATAATATTAATTATAATGATTATAAATTTTTAATCCATTTATCAAAATTCAAATCACATAATTGAAAGAATTTAACTTAAAATTAACTCATAGATGTGATATAAAAGTGGTTTTAGAAAGTAAATTTTTTATAAGTATAAAAATATTTTATAACAAAGATGAACATAAAATTTACTAAAATAACCTAAATTTGATCAATAATAATATAATTTAACTAATTTCACTTTTAAAACCCTTTAAAATAATGAAACTTTATAAATTCTTTAAACAAAAGGTAGTTTTCAATTAAAATCAGTATTTTAACTATTTATAAAAAAATTAAACTTTTTGGAAAATTCTCCAAAATTCACCATAAGATAATTTTGGAATGTTAATTTAAAAAATTAAATTTATTTTTTCAAATTATTTTTCTAAATATTTAAAATTTTAATTTAATTATTCATTCTGAAAAAGCAATAAAAATAATTCTTGAGGAAAATGTGCTTTTAAATTATATAATGGCATTACTAAAAATTAAATTCTTATTTATAAATATATTTTATTTATATAAAAAATATATAATTAATTTTCAAAAAATAAATTCATCCAATTCATACTGCAATATTTAATGTATAGGTTATATCAGTTATGTTTAAATAATAATAATAATAATATATTGTGGTTTGTTAAAACTAGGTGTTTAATGTAACAAAAGATATCGAAGAAATAATATTTATTCAAAGATAAATATATTCATAAATATCACATTTTTACATTATCCCATCCTTATTTAATAAAATTTTTCATCACAATTTGAAATTGATCTTAGTAATTAATGGTTATCCATCTAAAAATCCCTTTGTTGAAATCCCACATCATAAAAAGGGTTAATAAAACCTATGTTTATAAGAGAGAAAGGGAAGAATCAAGGTCATATAGAATAAAATATAACTAGGTTTACAAGTAGGATAAGATTAGTTATAAGTAAATATATGGACATAGATTAGAAAACTAATGCCCATGGACTAATATAGACTGATAGAGAACATAGTCAGGAGAATGTTAACAACCAAAAAACCATAGATATGTGATGGGTTAAAAAACTATTGATTCATTATAAATTATGGTAAAAGTATGAAATTTCTATTTGAATACCATTTCCATAAATTTTAGAGATTCTGGTACAATCAATATATAGAACACTATAATATATACTTGATATATTTTTATTTCATAGGAATAATTTAATCATTTGTTAGTGAATTGAACAATTTCCACATCATTTATTAATCCATGGAATGAATATAAAAAATGAATTTTTTTATACATAAAGCACTAAATTTAACTTTTAATGGATCATATGATCTATAAAAGTGTGGAAATTCATTCTGTATATCTATAAATATTTACCAAAACCAAAATTTCTATAACAAGTTATCATATATAATAGGTTAATATATAAATCCTCAACAGAAATACCCAAAGTCCAACTTAATACATCCCATAAGTATTTTTCATTAAAATGTTCCAAAACATATCTAACAAAAATCAAAATTAAAAAAATTTAGAAATAAGGTCACTAAATTTAAAAAATCAACTTAATATTAATCCCCCAAATATTAAAAATTAAATCAAAATGTCACATACCAAATATTTTATTACATTGATCATTATAAAACCTTAATGAAAAGACTAATACTTGCAACATTAACTATATCCATATTATATAAATAAAATGAATGATTTTCAAATATATTCCATGAATTGAAAAATTCAGTAAACTCTATCCTAAATTTCAAAACACTAATCATTTTCAAGGTTTCCAATACTATTTGATATACTTGATCAATTTTAATAATATATTTATTCCATTTAAGCATTTTTAATTCAACATCAAGGACATATTAAGTGTTATATTTCCTTCAATCATGTGTTTTACATAAAATATCCCCTTAACTTTAAATCACTTTTCTAGTTCATGAATACCATTTAATATATTCCTTGAAATCCTTAAAGGAAAAAATACTAAAAAAATCCTGGGATGTTACATGATTATTAAAAAAAATATCATTGATAAAACACTTTTACAACATAATTCCCAAATCCAAATACATTTACACCTCAATGATTCCACTAACTTCTTCAACCATTAACTAAAATTAATCAACTTATTCCATAATAATTATTTTCTATAATATGAAATATAAATAATTTCATAAGATTAATATACCAAATTTAATCATGCTTCTTTATTTAAACATGAAAAATTCTTTTAAAATAGATCATACCTTTTATATGTCATCCATATTCTCTTCATCATCAATATTAAAACCATTACTCATACAAACTTTCTGATTCTCTTCCTGATATTTACCCATAGAGAATAGATTTTTAGAATGCCCATACATTCACATTTAAAACATTTAATCATCAATGATACATTAAGGAAACAATTATTTTCATCCATTAACTTAACTGAACTTTTTTATTTTTACATATAAATTACTTTATTTGTGTCCTTATTTTACACTATGAAAACATCATCCCATTTCACTAAAACATTCACTTGAGTTATTCTTCCCATATTATAGAAATGTTGGATACTGAATATTCTTTCCTCCATGGTATACATGAATCATCATATTTATTTTATTAGGTGTGTCAGTAAACTCAAAAAAGTTGAGATTATTAATCATATAACAAGACATATTTTTAGAAATAATAAAAAGGTTTCACATTACAACTCTCTTTTAACTTGGTTTATTCTTAGGAATATAATTCCATTAACCATCGTATTCAACATTAACATGACTCATTTGGGTTTAAAAAATTTAATAAAACCAAAAAACATAGTATGAGAAACAATAATTATAGTAGAAAACAACATAATCATAAAAATTTATATATAGGACATATAAATCATGATACGTTGTTTTCAATCTATGTAACCTTAGGTTTTACATAATTCATTCATGGTGATTATCTATTAAAATACATCAGGATAGATCATAACATGTTTGTGAATTTCCAAAACATATCTCTTGATAATATAAAACTAGGTGTGTAGCAAGGATTGTTTTAGTGAACTAGGTGATGATAAATTCAAGTCACAATTCATCCTTTTAATAGTTATTACCCTTAGGTACAACTCTTTTAGAGCCAAATCCACTTATTGTATCCAAATAGTGATTTTATTTTCATTTAACAACTCACATTATCCTTCACCAAAATTCTATGATATTTTACTATACTTAGACTTGTTATTATAATTATCCCTGTCATTATCTATAAATTCATTTGATTGTAATATCCAAATATTTAGTAAACATATCCATTAACATGAACTATATCAACTAGGAATTTTTATACATAGATATTACAATTTAATAAATGGATAATCATTTAATCTAACAAAAACAATCAGGAGGATCATAAAATTTTAGTGTATTTGGATACTAGATACGCAATATTATTACTCCCTAAAATATAATCAGCATATTAGAAAAATATCTTTACATTTAATACTCTTTATATACATACCTTACTTAAAATTTTTCTTCGTATATCAGGGAATGTAAATATAAGAAAGGGTGAGCCTAGATGCTCAGTAAGGGTAAACATGGGAGATACAATCGATTATTATATAAATTCATAAATTACGAATATGGGTATCAAATCATGAATATAAATTAGAAATTTCATACCCAATATATTAAGGACCGTTAGCATAAGTAATGTTATAAGACATTATCATATCAAACGTGATGAATTATAAGAGTAATAAATCAATATAACTCTATAATGAACTATAAGTACATGTCATATAAGTATGGTAGCAACATAAGTATAGAAAAAATTTCATAAATCATTGTAAACTTTGAAATACATATGAAAATAGTGGATTAGGAATCAACACCTATTTCTTATATCGGATCAATCACATCAACTTGTTTCATATAATTGATCAATCATTTCAACTTGATTCTTCTATAAAATCAAGCATATAAACATGTTTCCCATAATTATATCATTAGATATAAAACATTACCTAATGCATTAGAGGTATATATAATTATGATAATAACCATATAATAATCAAAACAATATATATGTGCGACATAAAATCATTTTAACATTCATCATATCATCATATCAAATCCCATGAAAATAAAATGGGTTTCATAAATATTTAATCAATCCATCATAGCATAACCGATTAAAAATAAATGGATTTCATAAAAATTTCATCCTAAAGAATCATAAAAAATAAAAATAAATAACTAGTATGGTACCATTGAATCATATCCATATTAAAACATAAGATACACTAAAGGATATTTTTGTTGATAAATAGAAATACCATAAAAAGATAGTTAAAAACATTATTGATTAAAATGTCCTTTACACTATGAAGTCACATAAATTGAAAATTTCATAAATATTAAATAAAAAACTTGATTTGATAATATACTAGGAAACTAATAAATTAATCTTAAAATAATTTATCAATTTTGACAGTAGGAAATACTATGCATGTCGCACACGTTAAAATAAACATTCCTTTCACATTTTAGGTAAAAAGTAAAAAAAGTACCTCATTTCAAAAAGCAATAAAAAGATCCCTTATAATTTTTTTGTAAAAAATAAAACATGGGTAAAAATGAATTTAAACCATAATATTATAATATTAAAAACATTATTGAAAACATTTTTAGAAAACTTCCAAATGGAATAAAAATATTTTTTGACTTAAGAGAGAAATAAAGATAAATTTCATTGAAAAATAATTCCAGAGTAAAGAGTTATTAAACATATGAAAATTTAATTAAAACATGTATTATCTATAGGTAACTCTCTTAGAAGAAAATTATATATTTT
This sequence comes from Viscum album, assembly GCA_963277665.1. Classification (NCBI taxonomy): domain Eukaryota; kingdom Viridiplantae; phylum Streptophyta; class Magnoliopsida; order Santalales; family Viscaceae; genus Viscum; species Viscum album. The sequence goes on from OY728140.1 coordinate 2,052,782,359, forward strand.
TTTGAGTGATAGATTATAATATGTCATCTTTGGAGACTTAATCACAAACAATTCCGATAAATAATGAGATTATAACGTAAATCCCTAACCACTTTGGAAAATTTTGAATTACAGGCCCCGTGAATGAAAGAAAAATAAATATATATATGTAAATCACATAATATTCATAATAATAATCATAAATACATTTATTATTTGTATATGAACCCCATAAAAGAAACAAGTTGTGAATATGGTATGTGTCCCACATAAATAAAAGTGAGACAAAAATCCCTTACCTCAAGACTTTAATTTATTTATACACATTAAAACCTCATGTTTATAGGTTTATTATAAATAAATTATATAATGATAATAATATTTATCATACCATATATTATTAATTTATAACCTTTTAAAACCCATTTATTTATAATTATTTGTTAAAACCACTGCTTCGTGTAACAATTGCTCCGTTTTTCACGTATGTGTTGGTTAGGTAGTTTTGGACATTTTAATTTGATAATGGTTACATAATATTAATAATTCATGTAAGGATATATATATCATATATATTCATTATGTAAATATTTATAATAATTAATAAAATTTATAGATAGAAAAATGAATTACACAATCAATGGATATGGTAGGTCATACGTACACATGAATATTGTTTCCATTTTTTCTAATAATTATAGTACTAAAGAAAAGAAAATATTAATTCACCTTTAAGAAATTTTTTTATATATTAAAATAATATATATTAATTAAATATATTTTTATTATAATCCATGTAAAAAAAATTAAAAATGGACCACAAAACATTTTGGAGGCGGTAGTCCACACCTACACACGAGCAACATTATAGATTTCCAATGGATTGGAAGGTAAAAAGTTATATGTGGTAAAATAATCTAAGGAGTATAATTATGTTATTAATATCATATAAATATGTTATATATATAATTATATACATTTATGAGATTTTTTGATAAAAAACAAATTATATCGGTTCGCAAGATCGTAGTCTGCCACACACACGATCGAAAATTTCATTTCCCATTTAATGGTAGAGGTGATGGATGTAGGTTATGAAATTAGTATAATAACATATAAGTATATGATTTATTATTGGGTTATTATATTAGAAAAATTGAATAATATTATATGGATGTGTAAGAATAAAAAAAATAGAAACGCTCTGTTAGGACCAATACATCTTCTTCAGAAAATATCATTTGGTTTGCACTAAAATACTTTGTAGAATAATTTATTGATAAATAAATAGAGTCCATATTTTGGATGTGGATTTAAGGAAGGTATTTGGAAAGGGTTTGGCTGAATCAAAAGGCTTTTTAAGTGTGAATATGAGAGGATAGGGGTGATCTTTTATAAATGAGGTGAGTGGAACACTTGTATGTTTACAAAAAATTAATATAATGCCACGTCACATTTTTGGTTAAAAGGATAAAAAATAGATCAGTATAAGACCTTAAATGATATAAGGTAAATATATGGCCATAAAATCGTAATTTTAAAACATTTTATGTTATTTTAACCCTTATCACTAAAGTTAAACCCCTAGTAAACCTATTTTAACACAAACCATAGTAATTAATTTTTACTATTTTTTCTATTAATTATAATAAAATTAAGTTGAAATTATTATATAATATTTATTATAAATATTAAAAATATTTAAACCATTTCATAAAATTTAAAAAATATAATTGATATAATTTAATTTAAAATTTAAACCCACATATATGATGAAAAGTGGTTTTCTAAAGAAAAAGTTATATTTAGTATAACAATCTTTTATGTCAAATTTTAACATAAAATTTATTCCAAAAAAAAATTTGATTAATAATTATATAATTGGACAAATTTTATATTTAAATCAATTTTAAAATAAAATTTAATTATTTAAATTCTTCAAATGAAAAAAAATGTTTTTAATAAAAAAGAGTATTTTTAACTATTATTTGAAAAATTTATCTTTTTATAAAATTCTAAAAAATTTACCCAAATATAATTTTTAAATATTGAAATAAAAAATGAAGTTAATTTTTTGAAATAAATTTTATAAAATTGGATAAATTTAATTTTATTATTTTTTCTGAAATAATAATAATAATCATTTTTGAGGAAAAAATTATTTTTGAAGCATATGATGAAATTACTAAAAAATAATTTACTATTTATCAATATATTTTATTTATCTAAAAAATTTATACTAAATTTTAATTTTTTTTATCATATCTATATTAAAAAATATTAAAATTAGTTTATAATGATAATGTTTAAATAATAATATTAATATAATATTGTGGTTTCTTAAAAATCGGTGTTTCATTTATCAAAAGATATCAAAGAAATCAAATTTATATAAAGATAAATATAATGTAAAATCATAGGGTATTACATATACCTTCTAAATGTTTTCTATGGTAAAGAAAACAAAAAATGGTGAGCTCAGATGATTAGTAAGGGGTTACAAACAATAGAATTTTACATAACATAAACACATAATAATTGATATGGGAAGAATAAATTAGCTACATGAAGCCCTAATAAACTAAAACTAAGGGAATTATATATAGTTAATAATACATAAAAACATGGAAAACAATATTCATTGAATCTCATACTGATAAAATTCATAATACTATAATTTTAAAACTTTTTATCATGGTCATGTACCAAAAAATGTATCATGTTATGGGAAGAGGCATACACCAAAATCCAACGTATTTTTTCCTACGAGATCTATCTATGAATCAAGTGTTTATATAATTCTAGGCCCCGCATGTTACCTGATTAAGCCCAAAACATTCACCATAAGAGTTATTGATATCTTTTATACCTTCCCTGAAGAACCTCTTACTAAATAAAACTTGTTTATCCATATAATTGGGAATACACATATCAAATATATACCCATTCAATAGAATAATGTGGATGTATATAAAAATATTCATTAATAAACTTAGAAAATGTTTGTTAACATCGAAGTAACATTATGTAACCTCATTAAAGAAATTTATGGTTGAGGTTACATCCAATGTTCTAATTCATACATGGAAGATAAAAATTTGGGTCAATAGTATGAATTGGTAGGAGAACAAAGCAGTGTAAGGAAAAATCATTTATCATGGTTCCTTAAGAGCATGTGAATATTATAATGAATATCCCTCAGGAGTGTCTCCCCAGGTGTGCAGTCTTTGGGACACTCATTAAGAATAAAGGTGATGACTTAGTTAATTCTCAACCAACCCTTATCGGGGTGATTATCCCTAGGTTTATGTGTTCCATAACCATAACAAAATTATAATATCAAGACATGGATTTATTTTCTAGAAAATTACACACACTTTTACTTTAACAAAACATAAGATAGTTTTCACACCATGAAAAAGGTAAATATTGAATTAAATGAATATGACAGAGGGATAAAAATCAATACTTTTAATTCACTTATATTTCATGAGTAATGTGAATAAATTTCTTCCATGGTAACGTATGCACCACAAAAAACAAAATAGTTTGAGATTATTACAATAGTCCCAAATAATGAAAATTGAGATAGAAAATCCCACATATGACTTGGGTCAAAATTCATTATTAAACTCTTGAAATAGAGTAATTATACTTGATTTTAACATCTAACGAATATTTAATTTCATGATATAAATATAAAATTAGAATAATATACACCAAATAATGGAATTTGGGTCCATATAACAAAATATGTCTCAAAGAGAGGAATTTGGGATGAAAGCACCTACCTATTGTCCTAATTACATTAAAATAAATTAAAAATCTATATCAAAAATAGATACATCTTAATAAAATAATTCGGAACCTTACTCATATCCATTTTTCATCGAAACCCTTGACAAATAGTCATTCTCTATAGGGAGTTTTTTGATATTCCTCATTATTGTTTATTGTTTTGATCATTTTTACGTGTTCCAAAATAGAAACATTCTTATTCATTATTATTAAAAGGTATATTATTACTAGGTAATTAAATTTACTTTTAGGGAAGATTTATAATCATTAATGATGTTTCAAATTCCTTTTATAGGTGTTTTAGTCTTTATCCTTGAATATGAAATCGATAATATGCATGTTTTTGTGACATTTAATAAACATATGACTTTTATTAATTGATGAATTAGATATCTATACAAAATATAAAGAAAAAAAACAAATCATTATTTAAAAATTTATTTCAAATTATACCAATAAATAAGTTTTCATAGTCATATATGGTACATATTCATATTATTATTCAAGTGGGTGGTTAAACTGGCACAAATATTAAAATTCCCTGATTTAATGCAAGATTATGAGGTGATTTTGTTGTAATATAATTATAGTAGAAGAATAAGGATCATATATAGTTTTTATGTGTATTATATATCATTTTTTTAGTAATTGTAAGATGAATTAATCGATATTAAATCATTACACAATTTTAATAAAACATTATCCTCATAGTATGCTTATTATAAATTATTAAGTCAACAAAGATGGTTTGTTGGTCCTATAATTATTATGATATTAAAATTTTCAAAATGAAAAAAGAATTATATAAAAAATATTAGTTACCCTTTAATTACATCCATATATCCAACCTTGTATGTTAGGTAAGGAATATAAAACATGTTACGTCATTGAGGCGGTAGTCCGCTCAACACATGAACAATGGTTCTATTTTTTTGATTTGTTGTTGAATATGAATAAATAATGATAATACCCTTAATATAGTAACATTTTAGTATATAAATGATAATAATATCATTATACTAGTGTGGATAAAATAAAATTTCAATTGTACAATTAAGAAGAAATTTTAGTAGTTGACAATACTCACATTGGAGAATTTAATTTTCCATGTATGTTTCCTTGACTTTTAAGTGATTAGGCAAACTATGAATGACTAGTGGATTATTTTTGTTGGATATGATTTTAGTTTGAGTAAAATTTTATATTTTTAAGTGGGAATTTGAATTACAAGTGAGACTGATAGTGGTGAAGGTGTAACCCTTTTACATGTGAAGGGAAGGGTAGTTTTTGTGGTAACCCTTTTTTATTCAATTATTTTAGGTTAATATTCAAGTGTCAAAGAACACAAAAAATAAAAAAGTGGATAGTAAAAAATATCTAAAGGGATTATTTCATGATAGTTTAGGATACAATGTTTACCTACTACAACATCCTCTTAAGTATCACTAACCTCGAGTTATAGTTAGGAATATACCACTGTATCCCTCTGCATTGTAGGGAGTATCACCTACAGCTTATTATGGAACTAGATAATCGTTATCCACTCATGTATGACCTTCACATTCTCTGTTATGGATCATAGTAACTTTGGGACCATGAGTGAAGAATCCCCTAGATTAGTCCAACATAGTGGCGACCTTCAGGGTATCTCATAAAAGGATTCAAATGGTCCTATACTAATGGTGTAGTGGTATCTATTATTATATGAAACTCCACAAAATGTAGGTGATACTCCCTACAATGGAAAAAATTTCAACATACATGCCTGAATCATGTACTCTTGAACCTAAATAGACCGTTCAATCCATTCATCTATTTGGAGGTGAAACATTATGATCAAATGAAACTGAGTCTCAATGGCCTTATACAATCCTCTCCAATATCATGATGTTACATGAGGATAATTATATAAAATGATAATTATGGAAACTCCTTTAAGATGGACTATCTCCTACATGTAAATTCATCCACATATCTATACAAAACCTTGTTATTGGATGTCTAATAAGTGGTTCAACTTATTGTGTTGGTCTATGATAATCTAGAAAACATCATGTACTCTATAAGATCAGTCAATATACATCATTAAATATGTAGATATACTATCCCACTTCCACATTAGAAACTCAAGGGTTTGATCCAGAAACAACTGAAACTTGAAGCCAATCCTTTACCTCTTGAAAATTGTTGCATCGATAGAAAAACTAGATTACACATTTATTCATCCCTAGCCACCAGAAATTATGTTGAAGGTTTGGTACATAAATCCACACATGGATGTAACAATGAGGGGGTTGTATAAAAATACATAAAAAACATCTCTTATAATATATATAGCACCATAGTTCATCCACAAAAATGGATGATTTGCTACCCCCATTTAGAAAATCCATCAGGAGCTCGTTTAGTGGATATTTGAACATATAAGGTTTTAAAGTCTATGTCTCCAAGGTGATCCTCCCTAACATTATACAAAAGTATAGGGGTAAAACCATCAACTATAGGTAAGCATAAATATCCTCCTATGACTAAGGATATACTAAATGAGGAAAAATGATCCAAAAAATCACTCAAAAAATGAAAATAGTATCTCTTTGCAAGATAATTTTCCACCAAAATTTCCTTACTGGTAGTATAGACTATTTTAAAATCATAATCCTAGTGGACCTTTAGCCACTATCTCTATCTAAAGCTAATACCCTTCTATGAAAATATTCATGAGAAATTTTTGGTTCAAATCGATGTTAAACTACTCACCTATATGACAACATCACCACATTTTCTGGTCAAATAACACTCTTTCCATATCTAAATCATGTGTTATGTAGTTCTTCTCATGGGGTATAAACTACTGGGATGCATAGGAAATCACTACTTTCCTATGCATCAGAACATATCCAGGTCCAATTTTTGAGGCATCATAGAACACTATATACTCAACACCCTCCTCTAGAACTCTCAAGAGTGGGTCACTCATTAGAATCATTCAAAACTCCAAAAAAGTCTATTGGAACTTCTCTGTCTATATAAAAGGAAACCCCTTTCAGGTCGAAGCAATCAAAGGTTCCAAAATCCTAGCGAAGTTAGATATGAATCTTTGATAGTATCCTGCCAACCCAAGGAAGCACCATACCTTAGTCACACTATTGGGTGGATACCAAGATAGAATTTCCTAGAACTCTTTTGAGTCTACTTACACTACCTATTTAGAGTCAACAAGTCCCAAAAAGTAGAACTCTGAAATCTAGAACTGAATCATTGAGAGTATTCCATAAATTTGGTTCTCTTGGAGTATTTACAGTACCGTCCTCAAGTGTCTCACATGATCCTCCTCTAACCCTAGTTCACCAAGATATCATCGTTATTGGCTTCCATGATTCAATATAAAAAAGGGTTAAAGATCTAGTTTATGATCCCTATGAAAAAGTTATTGGTTATTCTTATTTTTTGATGGAACCATCAAGTTCTCATAGTGTTTGTAGAGACATTATAATGTTGTATTTGGTATATATTTGTCTCAAACTCAGAGTCGGTGATAACCCAAACCTAGGTAAATATTCAAGAACCACCTCACCCCTTTCAAATAGTAGAATAATTCATCAATATATAGCAGTGGATACTTATCCATGACAGTCACTAGGTTTTAGAAACAATCTTCCACACACAACCAAAAGCTACTGTCCACATTATTGGAAAACAATACAGGGAATTCTCAAGGGGAAACATTGGGTCTCCCAAAACCCTTTATCTATAACATTTCAAAATACACCTTTAGATATCAAATATATATTGGATCCATATGATATGATGGAATAGATATTAGAGTAGTATCTGGGTGTATGATTGTTTAGTTTTTTGATCTCTTATTGTAGAGGCAAGCCCAAAATGTCCTCAGGAAAGACATCCTCATACTTCACCACCAATATAGGAAGATGAAATACCATATCAACTAATGCTTAATGGTTAATATTATCTAGGTGATGAGTAATTAGTGGTATTCTCCAATATATGACCCCATACTTCTCTGCACGTGTTTTATTCTCATATTTGAAGAAAAACCTCATCCCATCTATGTAGATTCATCAATCTTCTATCTGAAATAGTTTATATATGCATGAATTATGTATAGATATTCTATACCTAAGATGAAATTATAAGGCCTCATAGTGGCCATAGAAAGATCCAAAACTAAGAACTCTCCTCTAAGATTCAGCTCATACTGTCAGTAGAAGTGTGTGGTCACTAAGTCTCCCCCTATAGGAGTCTTAAAACATAATGGTCAAGACAAGGGGTCAACTGAAATCTCTAGATATAAAACATGAGATGTGGAAAGAAAGGAATGTATTAAAAAAATGTCTATAAAAATTTAATATAAGATATAAAAGACATAGATTATACCATTAATCATCTTTAGAGCCTTTGGGATATAGGTCTCCACTACCTATAGTTATCCTCACCCCTGACCACTAACTCTCTAAGATTGGAAGAGACCACTTGGGGGTTGGGGTAGTAATAGATAAAAATTAATGACCATATCATGTTTCTCTCCTAGGTCATCTTTAAAATATAATAACCTATATAACTCTATGATCTAACGGTTTCCTATGTCTAGGTGGAACATTGGCTATCACACTCTCATCTATATGGTGGGCTAGATAATCCCCCACGATATATCCCCGAATATCAAAAGAGTAAAAACACATATCTCATGGAAGGATAGAACCATACTATGAGACTTGAACTGTAGATCCACATTCCTAAAACTACATCTAAAAATACCTAGCTAACATAAATACCTAATTAAAACATTGTCTACCATCTGCTAACGTATCTTCTTTAGGGTTCCCACTACCAGTACTAAATATTGGTGACTGCTCTTATAAGAAGTTCTTTACCATCAATTATCATTTGAGAATTACATTATAATTATGAATGAATAGATATATCATAGTATCCTTGATATATCTACATAGACAATGATCTAATATCTGTGATTGGAATAATTGATTATGAAACATTTCCATGGAGTATCGTAAAAGGTTAGTGAACCTCGATGAATACTCCACCACAATCATTTTGTCCTACTAAAGCTACATAAGATCCTAGTTACGAATTGATTACAACATATTTTGATAGACCATATCTATGAAAAGGAACATAAACTATATCAATGAAAATTTTTACTTATCATATGTCAAAGTCGCCATACTCCACTATCAAACTATAGATTAATGAAGAAGGCTCTCCACCCGGACAAACCTATGATCTAGAGGTTCCCAAACAATGCAAAAATTTCACATATCTACTACAAGAAATTATTTAGCTACCTGGGGGTCTTATTAACCTAAAAACATGAGGGTAACAATTTCTAAAACTCAAGAAATTTTCTTAGCCTACACACCCCATTCACTGATACAGAAAATCCAACCATCTACTCAACATGTGGTGGTAAGACAGAGAAACCACCTAGTGGTACCACTTCCAAAAAATGTCCATTTATAAAATCCTCATCACTAGGTGGATCATCCTCATGTCCATATTATATAATCCTAGTTGGAAAACACTATGGGATAAGATGTATCATAATTAAGAGTATATATAGGGAGATGACTCAAGAAGGACATGGAAACCATAACCCATACCTATATGATGTATATACCAATGTTTTCCCCACAACCCGTACCTACATGTACCAAGTAAAAAAGAAATTTACTTGAGTCACGGTGAATGGATACATTGGACATTACAAACATACAAGATTACTTAACTCAAGATCCTAATTAAAAACCCTTTAACACTATTATCCTAATTCAGAAACTAAATTGCATAGCTAGACAGTCTCCAAACTCTGATCCTAATATGGCCAGATATGATACCACTCTATCACAACCCAAAACACTAGGGCCTGCATGGCCTACAATATGCTGAGTGTGACACCCCAAGCCCACCTCTACTAGGCCAAGGGTTGGAGACCAGCGCTGAGTTGAAATATATCACCGATGGGAGGCCATAACCTATGGTACCTATACACAAGAAAACATCTACAAATACCCATACAATGTAAATATGTATAATACAATAGATACCATAGTGAATTAATACATCCATATACCATAAAAAAAGTATAGAAAAATACCTAAGAGAATAATGGACAAATAAAATCTCACCGAAACTATAAAATGAGTCAAAATTGCTGGTAAGGAGGGGACTGCTTTCAAATGAAACATCTGGTAGAAATCACAACCTATCATGCTCAAATATGTTCAATATACTCCGAGTCCACCTATAACACCATCAAAAGGAAAGTCCAATGTGTAAGACATGGCATGTTTTGGTAGAGCCCATGTGGGTGTCAGTATATGAATTCCAAGTATTATACCCTAAAATCACCAATCATAAGGCCTAAAAAGAGTAGTCATATCATTACCACAATGAATGTCAATCAGAACATGAGATAAATAATAATAATAAACCAGATATAATAAAATTAAACAATAATTATCAATGTAAATATATAATCATACTTTCAGTATATGATTCCTACTCATTTTTTGAAGGTAACACTCACTTAAGAGAACTCACTCCTTGAGTGTGATAGCAGTGATGGAAATCATCTGATATGTCACACTCATTATTCCTGACCATGAATAAGTACACACTGGGACTTATATGATATTAAAACATAGACAGGGGATCTCATTGAGGAATTTTGGGGTATATTAGACCCAATCTGAAATAGCCCACTATGTATGGGATCAAATGCCTGTGTATGTTGGTCATAATGATTTTTGAAACCACCAACTAAGAAAGTGGTTGATGATAGATAGTCACACCCCATTCCACCTTAAAGGATTCCTAAAATATATCTACGAATAATCCTGTAAAGGGGATCACATCCTATTCTTAGGATGAAATTCCTCACTTTATCCTCACAGGGATATACTGAGGGGATGTACCCTTGAGAAATTGATCTACACTTAAGATAATGAGGAACTAAAACTACCTTGGACAAAGTACATGGTGTGTATAGGGCATAAATAGTGTGTACCCTCTACTTAGGATGTGTCTATGTACTCTAGCATGTGCCCATGTACCTCAAATTGTTCCCTTGTACTCTGATCATTCCCATATACTTGGTTGTGCCTGGGTACTTGGATATGTCAGAGTACAGGGTTGTGCCTGTGTACTATGGTTGTTCCTATATACATTTCCACATTTATGCCTGTATACCTTAAGGGTACATACTCAGTCACCATTCACAGGTCACATGATGTGTTTTGGGGCTACATAACATGTGATATTTTATTTTCTCCAAAACTATAGTCGCTACAGCCTAGGAACTACACAATGTTTGTTATTCAGATTACACACTAAGTATGTCAGGTTTTTTTAGAACCCACTATTAATTAATTTTTATTCCCCCTGCACCTCTATATCCTTAATTCTTGCTATGATTCTTTTGGTATAACTCTTATCTATAAGTTATCGAGCCTTACAATCATTTTTAAATGGATTCTAACCAACCAATCCATTTGGGAATCAACACCCTTCACACCTCGTTGCCTAATCACTAAACCATGAATGTAGATCACATGATCTAACACATGATAAATTATTTATCATCATCACATGACTCTATCACATTGTTAATATAGATTCTGAACCCTATGTATCAATTAGTTGTTCCAATTATTTTTTGCACAATGATTTATTAGTAGTTATTTTTCAGACTGTCAGCCAAAATAAATGTGCGATGAATGGTGGGAGAAATGAAAAAAGAGAAACATGGGAAATGTGCCTCATCCACTGATTATGATATACTCAATCTATTTTTGTGTGATAATGAAGAAAGAAGAAAAAATAACTAATAAATATCAATTTTTATTTCTAGGAAGATAAACCATCAAATGAAATCTAGCGATCGACCCATGAATTTATATTTTAGGTAAATAGTACATGTTTGACTTGGGTAAACCAAATACAATGCTAATTTAAAAATAAATAAATTTCTTATATCTATTTTGGATAAATATTTGATAAATAATCGTTCCACATCATTGTTCTTTGGTGATATCTATGAACTCCTTTGGCACAACGATCGTCGACCTTAAATCTGTTATTGTTCATCAAAGAAGAATCCTCCAATAACTTCTCTCAAATGATTAGAGTTATGCAGATAAACCAAGGGATTTTCCACAGTGAGGATTAAATGGAGTTTGGGTGTAGAAAATTAATTAAGTAATAAATAAATAAATAAATATACTAGTTTATTAATTCTCTCATGACAACACTTTAACAAAACCCCAAATGTAAAATGTGGTTTTTTCATACCTGGGGTAAAGCCCACATTATGGATTTAAGGACTATCTCAGATCTCCCATATAAGACTACATTTAATAGTTCTTCCATTATTTCAGAAAAACTACTCACACATGATATAATACATTTAATATTATAGTTATATCAATACCGAACCTCCCCTGGTCCTATAATCCCATGTTGACTCAACACCATGCCTAAAAAACATTCTCTTAAATATTCCAAATTTTTACAAGGAAAAAATGGTGTCCTTAAAATAAAATAGTTATATATATTACTATAGAAAATATGAATAGTTATTAACTATAATGAACATATTTTTTCATTTTTAATACATAAATATTTTGAAAATGTACATCATGTATGATTTCACAACTAAGAATCATAGTCATTCAAACTTGATAATTTCATATATAAATTCAAGACCAATATTTTTTGAAATGAACTCTCAAAATATTTCTTCTTTATATTCAATTTAGGACACATTTTCATATTTTTAAATTATATCTACATGAACATGTACTGTTAATATATGTGGTAGTGGAACTAGTGGGGTGAAGGTACTCTCAGAAGGTCCTTTTGATTTCCTGGTTGATCCACTAGATTATTTTTATTTAACCTTCTATTTTCAATTTATTTTTTTTATATATAATACCATAACATAGTTTAGGCCTACCTTCATGAACTTTTATTTTTTTTTCATTTTAAAAAATTTAAAGGGTATATTTCATTATGTAAATTTTTCTTTATATGATTAAACAACAATTCTATAGAATTTCAAATAACATTATTGACTATGTTGACATCCAAATCATCAAAAAGAATAGGAAAATTGGTGTTCCAATTGTGAGTTTCTTCATTCCCCAGCCTCATGTGACCTTTTTGGATTTGTTTATTATGTACCATGTATCCATGGATATTGTGTACCTTACCCCTTACAACATGGTGATGGGTGGGTGTTGATAGATACAAATCACAAACAATTTCACCCTATAGAATTTTAGTAATATAAAGTTATTGGTAATTTTCAGATTCATATTTAGCATAAAGTGTTATGAAAAATATATTATCTTGGTCAAGGAAGATGATTTATGGGAATGGATATCCTCTAATATAGTGGGGTCATATGACTCTTCATGTATTGATTGTTGTTTTAATATAGGTTTTTCTTATCACCCTCAGATGAACGAGTCTGCCAAATTATATTAGACATTAATATATTTTACAGTATCTATTTTTGCATAAATATATTTAATTATCTTATATGTTTCTCCTTGTGAGTTTATATTCAAAAAATATTTTTAAGGCGAGACACCAAAACCTACACCTCTAATCCAGCTATATTATTCTAGCCACTACAAAGCTAGAAAAATTATATTTTTTTTTACTATAGGAAATATAAATTATTGTTTCAAAACCATATGAAAAATATATATACATAAATATTTTTTAATATAATAATGTTATAAATCATAACATATTACTATTATATCATACTTATACATTATTCTTATATTGCTTTCAAGTTTTTATCTACTATTTTTTCCTCATTATTTACATGAGACTCCTTCCATACTACATGATTTGGGATAGAAGTGGATTTCAATTCTGATACATTAATATACATATAAAAAAAGAACATATTTTTTTATATCACATAAAACATTTATTTTAGTATTAAAATATATATCATTTTATTTTCTAGTGAAGTGTTCTACATCCTCGCTTCACAATAGGGTGACATTGATTTTTATCACGTAGTTTATATTCAAAAATCATTTTATAATTCATAAATTAATTTTTTTTGGAATAAAATTAGATAGAATAAATAATTTTAAATAAAATATTTTCAATAATAATGCACCTAAAATGATTCCTCATCTTGTCAATTAATGAACTATTTTCATATTACTTGGTTTATAAATTCTGTATACATAGCTAGTGGTTGTGGGTTTACTCTCTCAATAACCCTATGATTCCACTTAGTTTGAAGTCTCTCAAAAGGCTCTATATTTTTTAGTGACCATTAAAAAAATTATTCATGAAAATAAACTAATGTAAACATAATATATAGGGGATAATGAAAATTAATTCAATGTTTTATTATATAATTTTCCTAAAATTGGAGAAATTATATGATAATAATAATGTAATATCTTCCTAAATTATTTTACTCAATGAGGGCAAGATATTTTTCCCAATATATATATATATATATATATATATCAATTGGAACATGCTTTTGAGTTATGATACTAATGTAAATAATTAACATTAAATTTTTGGGGTTGAAACATTGTATTTTTTTATTCTATAAAACCTAAAATTTTATACATTTACTAATGGAGTTAACAAACTTAGTTAACATGTTTATTCTATGACACTCTTGTTTTTTAGGCACATGTTTTGATCTCTATAAAATTCCTCTGTTTCAATAACGATAGCATGTTCTTCCTCGAGGATTGTAACATCAGTGGATGGAGAATTCTTTGTCTACATGAGTAGTTAAACAATTAATTTATATTAAAAAAATGTTTTTAAAGAAAGAAAATATCATAAATAAAATTATTACATTGAAATCTATTTTTCATTCAATTTTATAGGGATTTGGATCTTCTATTGAATATAAAAAACCCATCATTATGGTCCACTCTAATATACAAGACACTATCTACATTATGATCACTATTAAATAATTCTAATCTTTCAATGCAAGGGTCATCTTCCATTGAATTTTCATCTAATAGTTAATTTGTTTTAGTTTCCAACATAAAAATCAACCAACTCTTTTCTGTAAAATATAACACATAAAATACTTGAACTTAATGTGATGACATTATGAATGATTTATCTTTATAAACATCCAAAATTAAATTCACATTCTTAAAGACCAAATCATCGACTTTAACATCAACCTAATTTTTAACTCATTTGAATGAAAAATTAGTACATAAAATGTTATATAATAAAACTAATATATTTACTTGAGGATGCTGAAGTATAAAATTTTATCATAAATTGGATTTTTATCCATCAAAATATATACATGCATCACTTCCACCATTAGTGTAACTCCACTATTTTGAATCGTACTTCATTCATATTTTCACCTCAGATATAATGCCTAACCATTAAATACATAACCATTGTAAGATAATATATTTACATTTGGTCCACTTTATACACATCAAAATTTTTCAATAATTGAATTTGGGTTTGAAGATAACACCTTAATATGATAAAAAATCCATTCTATAAACTATTGATTATGTGTATTTGATATCCATTATTCATCACTTGATGGATTAGAATGTCTAATAAATACTTTATGGGATTTAATATATGGAGAATCATATACACTATTATGTAAAATTTAATGGAAAGATTACTTTTGTTATGTAATACTAACTATAAAAAAATTTCTCCTAGAAATACTATCACTCACAATCCATCCATTATGATGATATTTCGGGAGAAAATGATATCTATATATGATATGTAATCTATATAGAATTCAATAATTTTTTTAACAATATATCGATCTTTAATAAATCATTTTGGATGACTTTGATTCCAGGCATACCATTTATGAATATTTATATACCATTCAATAGGGTATATCAATCTATAATGTATATGACCACATAATTGAATCTCTTTAATCAAGTTAACCATCATGTGGAAAATTATGTCAAAAAATTACGGTGGGAAGAACATCATTAATTGACACTAAATTACTACAATTTCATTATTACAAAATGAAATCCTTGAATGTAGAATAACTTCACAACATATGGGTTTGAAAAAAGAATAAAAGTGTAACATCCATAACCCGGGTGCCAGTGAAAGGTGCCCCAAGGCTGGCTGGACACATGGCCGCAAGAGAATCTCCCTGAACTCTAGAGGCAATTGACTAGTAGCGAGGGCTGAGGGTGTTTTCTTAGGGGGAATATTCCCTCATTATTGACTGTAACACATTATTATATCAATAATAATCAATATAAAAATTATTAAATCAATTAGATAGATGATAAATAAACAAGATAGTAATATATAAATAATTCCAGAAGTAATCTCATATATAGATGATGATGATGTTACATGTCACTTTTCCACAAAAAAATCCAAAATAGGCATACATGGAAGGTGTAAAACACATGTAAAAATATTCCCCAAATACCAAAAACTATCTCAGATAGCAGTATAAGACTACACTTAGTTGTTGTTCCCTAGATCATAAGCAGCAAATCAGAAACCTATAGAAGGATGCTTTCCCTTTTACACACATGAAATCATATAATTTTTCTGGGTACCCAAAGGTGGCATGAACTAGGTGGGAGATACAATCCCAGTAGGAAACCACCCAAAGGTCTCATTCCATCCAGTAAGTGAATAATGTATGTTCTAAAAGTAAATAACGTATAATCATCTGGGATCCCATGGACGCCCATCCATTACTAACTTCTTTGACCATATCTAGTAAGTCTTTGAATAACTATCCAATCTTATATCAATTTAAAATGAAGTTTCACTTATTTAATCAGTATCATTTAATAATTAAGCCTCAAGACCTATCATATACCCCAAAATCCCCATCATGATATGTGATTAAGAGATTCCTAAACATTTCCATATTCAAGTTATAAGTCACAGACCAAATACAAGTATGTGATTTTACTTGGAAGGCACATCATATAAATCTTTTCATTAATTAATAAATTAATAATCAATGCCATTACATGGATTTTCACATTTATAATCATGGTATTTCTCCAAGAATGTTTCAAACGACAACATAAGCCTATCTTTAGACATTCATCATTGAAATCCTTGTATCTCTCCAGATGTGGTGTAACATCATGGATCCAAGAGTCCATCCTTGGAGGTCCTCTAAGGGATCCCAAGTTTCACCCATGGTGCATATGTTCAAATTACATCTATGTCCATCCTTGGCTCTCCATAAGGAGTCCAAGTATCACTCGGGTGTATAATAGTATTCTCCCAGGAGTCCATCCTTAGAAATCCGTATAAGGAACCCAAGTGTAACTTGGGTGTAAGAAAGGAAGTTACCGAAAGAGTGTATCCACGGAATTCATATATTAACCCATGTGTCACTCAAGGAATATAATATTTTAATCAAAATTATTTATTAAATACAAAGGTCACCACCATGATCATTTCCTTTGATCCACACCTCAAAAGGTGGATCAAGGAACAATCTAATATTAGAAGTCTTAGACTCTTAATTATCTCACATGGGAATTTCAATATAAGAAGAAATTGATGCTTAAGAAATAAATTACATGGAAATATCCTAGAGTCATGTTCATCCATACACTTCCATTAATCAATTAAATTTTGAATTCAATTACAGTTACATTTATCATTCAATTTATCATGTGAACATCCCATAGGAAAGGTAAAAGGACACATAAAGGGTGACCCAATTGATATTCCATCATGGTGGTCTATTTAAATATACAAAACACTAGAGGGATGGTTCCACTTATAGGTTATTATCCTTTATTCAATTAATAATATGCATTTTTAATTACATAGGTCTTACTTATCAATTAAAATCAATGATTAAATTCCATTTCAAATGAGTTGCTCTAAGAATTGAGCATGTGGTATAAATAAAAATATAAAAACACCCACAAATTAATGGAAAATCATGACAAAACCTATCGTAGGTCCTTAGTAGAGTGCTTTTCTAGTATTATCTAATGATTCGACTTAGATCGGGAGAAAAATGATGAACGAATGAAGACACTAAAAATTGGACATGTTATTTTGCACCTAAATAGAAAAACCTATACCAAGAAGAGTGAACAATGACATAAAATTAATGGAGATCCTACTAGTATGGATTCAATAAGATGAACAACTCTCGATTCCATGCTCAGATGGAGGAGATCTCCCAATTTTTAGAATGGGTATTAAAGAGGAGTTCTCAAAATCCTGTGGCTTCCAATGTGAGAGATGTCACACCCGGACCACAGACGCCCTTATTTTAATCCTTTCCTGGTCCTGGTTTGAAATTTTCAAATTTTAATTGTGTTGGAGGGTTTCGCACCGGTGCGCGGACTCCGCAACGTTAATGGTGGCCAGGTGTTTGGCCCGGGTTATCGTGTGTTTGCACGATGTTTTAAATAATAATAATATTTTAATTTATTTTTATTGTATTATAATTATAAATGTTTGGTTTGTTGTATCATTATTTTTATTATTAGGATTGTTAAATTATTAATATTTCGATATTATTATTAATATCACAATGTTAAATATTATTATTATTATAAAGTTTCTTATATTTTTTAATGTAAAGTTCATTATTATTATTTTTAATATTTGATTTGAATAATTTATTTATTCTATCATATTATTATTATTATTGTTATTGTTATCATTATCATATATATATATATATATATATATATATATCCTAAACCCTAATCCCTCTCCCCCCTTACCCTCACACTGCCTGCGTAGTCTCCCCCTCCCATGCTCTCCCTCTGTCCACCGGCCGCATCACCCCTCCTCCACCGGCCTCCTCATCACCTCCGGCGTTCCCCCGCCGTCCCGGACCCCGATTCCCCTTCGCTACGCCCAGCCGCCTACCTGGCCTCCAGCTTCACCCACCCCAGGCCGGCCTTCGCGTGACCCCCGGCCTCTGCCGGTCTCCTCCCAGTGTCCCGACCTCTGACCGGCCTCAGGCCCTCCCGACCGTCGAGCACCGCTCACCGTCCCGCCTCTCCCAAGGCGGCGCCGCCCACGCGGCCCCCTGTCCGGGCTCCTACTCCCCGTTTCCATCACTGACTATCGCCCATGCGGTCCTGGTTCCTTCCACGCAGCCTCCTCCGGCCAGCTGCCTCCAATCCCTGCCCTGCCCTGTTCGGGCGACCTCCCACCATCATCTAGTGTGCCTGTCATCGGCGAGCGGCCTCCGGTGACCCCTCCGGCATTCCCCATCCTTGTCGGCACCCCTGATTCACTTTGGAACCGTCTTACGGTGTCCCCCAGCCTTTTCTGGTGCTCCGGACTGCTCTACCACACCTTCGGAAGGCCGTGTACCGGCTTTCCGCGGTCCGTCCAGCCGCCGCCGTCCTGCGCCAGGCAGCGGCACACCCGATAATCAACACGCGACCTTCAGTGGTCTCCCTGCCAGTGCGCGCCTCCCCTTTGACTGGTGCACAACCCCGACGGTCGAGTGCATCTTTGTTGAGGTAGTTTATGTGGTGTGTTGCTGTTTGAGTTTATTTTTATATCCATGGTTTGCTATTTTGATGTTTTGGTGTTTGTTGCAGCGCGTCGGCGGGATAATTCCACAAAATTGTGGTATTCGGCTTGCGCGTGTGTACGCGCCTGCGTGAGGTGTGTTGTGTCATCGTGTTCACTTTGTGACTTCGAGGTAGGTCTTCCACTACACTCTCCCTTAATTTAAACAATTTATTTATTCTTTGATATTTCATTGTTTTCAATAAATTTAAAATAGTACTAGATAGTTGTGGATAGAGTGGTGACTTGTTGAAATTGAAATCTGTTTATTTCTCACATTGCACCAAAAGTATCTTTCCTGGTTTTAATGGTGTGTTGTTCTGGTGATATTTCTAAATGGGTACCTTATAAAATGTGAAAATCTTGTTGTACTGTGTTTTGAAATGGTTTTGGTGTGTGTAAAATGGCGGGTGTATCGTTTATGGAAAATGTTGATCTCTTGAAAATTTGGATAGAGGAAATGCCCGTTTGGCCCTTGAACTGGATTTTGGAATTTGTCTATGGTGGTTTGGTTTTCCTTAAATGGGTTTCTAAGTGAGTTTCTGGTTTTCAACGTGATGGCGTGTGTTATGTATTTTGGAAACGCCTTGGTATCTAATGGTTTAAATGTTGAATGATATGGCGGCCCGGTTGGAACTTTTTGGAATATGAAGTAACTATATATATATACATACTTATGGGGAATCTCTATAGGGGGACTTCCCTTTTAGGGTTGTCGTGTAGCGGTGTCCGTGTAAGGGTTTGGAAACTACGGTGAGATCAGTCACACATGTGAGGGTCTCCCACATACACAGTATTGTTAAAACCACTGTGGGTTTTTGGGTGTCTTTTAGAGAATCAAGTGACGGTTGCTGGATAACCCCAATTAGATTGGTTGGTCCCCCCTTGGTAGGTAGGCCTTATGGGGCGTGCCACTGGTTTGCTGTTAGGGCGGCCAATTGGTTATTGACTATGGATTACCATGCCGGTAGGTAGTCTGAACCCGAGTACGTCCAGGGATTTTCTAGGTATGTTTAGGATCACCCATGATTACTTGTTTTTCCTTGCTTTTTTACTCTCAATTGTCCCTTACATCTTATACTATTCTACTTTGTGAAAATGGTTTTCAAATGAAAATGCATTATTCTCTTTGTGTATGATTTTTAGATTTAACACTTCTTTCCCTTTTAGAATGAGTTTGGAACTAATGAATGGAATCAAACTTTTGAAAAAGAATAAGGTAAATGTTTCATGTTTTGTTTTATCAAGTGAAATATTATGGGAGCTTACTTTTATATATTGTAGTTCAAACCTATAATTTGTAAATTCTTTACTCACTGGTAGTGCTTTGGAATTTTTTGTCAGGCTTACCTACTGTGTACTTCTGTACTCATGCCTATCTTTTGCCATTTCAGTTTTAGG
The DNA here is from genome assembly GCA_963277665.1 of Viscum album. Lineage (NCBI taxonomy): Eukaryota > Viridiplantae > Streptophyta > Magnoliopsida > Santalales > Viscaceae > Viscum > Viscum album. The sequence goes on from OY728140.1 coordinate 2,052,803,134, forward strand.
TTCCCCTTGTTCAGGTTTTTCTGGTTTGAGTCGCTCGGTGTTGGAGAGGGGTTGGTCTTTGGTTGGGTGGTGATCTGCGAGGTCACATGGAGGTATGTCTGGTCATGTGGACTTATTTCTTTTCTGCTGTTAGCGTTTATTTGTTCTGTTTAGTTATCTTTCTTACCTCGATCCTGCTTTTGTTTGGGCTGATATCATTCCCAATGATAAAAGTTTGATTCTTGACACTATTTTCCATCCCGGGGGGATTGGGAACGCCCCTCGTGACTTTCCGCGAGCCGGATCGGGTGACCGGTTCAGGTTCGACCCGGGCTAGTTCGTGAAAAAATGGTATCAGAGCAGGCCCTTGTTATTTGGGATGTCTGTTAGATGGAGATTAGGTGTGTCGGGACTCGAGAGTTAGGTACGGGAAGGACGTCATGAACCCTCGCCCGTTACGCACCTCAAGTCGCCAGGGATAGTTCGAGAATTGAGTCTTTGCTTTGTTCTGGTTTGTTTTGGACTGAGGGATGACAACAGAGGTAAACTGATGCTACATCGCGATCTCACATGGAGTAGTGACCCATGTGGAGTCCGGGTACACAGTTTTAATTCCTCCTAGTTGTTGACTTTTACTTAGGGCATGACCCACTACCATGTCGCTAGGTTAAGTGTGATCGCTGGTTCCTCACTCTGATGGTTTGATGCAAGTTGAGTGTCATTTTCATTCTAGTTGGTGTAAGTACGTTTTTAGAAATGAAAAAGGGTTTCTGAAAATGGGAATGATTTCTTTTAAATGACTTTAAATTTATGAAATGGGTTTTAAAAAATAAAGCCATTGGTTTGAAAAACCGGTGTTTTCTTGGAAATTGGACGAGAATGGCTTGGGGTGAAACCTCAGGTACTCCTTATGAATGTTTGCACATGTAAGAGGATGCGTGGAAAGTGCATGTTGGTGCGTATGAATGAAAGTGGATGAAGACACGTGTAATGGTTCATGGGATTACCTTGGTGTGTTTGAAATTAAAGGCTTGACCCTGTTCTATAAATTGGAATTTTAAGAGGAAAATGGTTTTAGAAACTGATTTTGGTTTGAAAAGTGGATTTGGTATTTGGAAAGTGGTCTTGAAACAAAGCATTTTAAAAAAAAGAGGTGATTTTGGAATTTAAAATGAAATAGGAATTTTGAATAGGGAATTTTGGGTTGTGTTTGTGGTTGTTTATTTCTCTTGAGCTGGTTGTTTTGGATGAAGCCGCTTTCTTTGATGTTTCTTTGATTGATATTGGTTTCGTCTTGGTGTTATATATCTCATTTAGAAATGCCACCCAGAAAGGTCCCCAGAGTTTTGATGAGTAATGCCCACTTTTTTATTGTCTTTCTCTGACGTTGTCTGTCCTTCATGGTGATTGAAGTCCATTAGAGACAGTGGAGTGGCTTGAAGAGGTCGAGCGTGTCTTCAGGGTATCAGGAACTCCCGAATATATTAGAGTGCATGCCATTTTGGGTCTGTTCGAAGGTCCAGCTCTGGACGAGTAGGAATTGTTCGCCCCGCCATCACTGCAAGCTGGGATAACATGGGATTTCATTAAATCCTCCTTCGTTCGATGGTTTATACTTTTGGAGGTGAAGAAGAAGAAGATGGAAGAAGTCATGCATTTTTAACATGGCCAACAGACTGTGAAAGTGTATGTTGACCATTTCAAGGATCTTGTGTCTCTTTTTCTGGAAGTAGTGTCACAGGATTGGATGTAGACTTCTCCCTTCCTCAGGGGTCTTCGTCTAGAGATCAGGGAGTGAGTCCTCCCTTTTGGGGGGCATCACTTTTGAGAAGTTGGTGCATGGGGTGTTCTTAGATGAGTTTGTCTCCGGAGCGCAAATGGTTTGAAATCCAACATATCCAGTTTCTCGTGAAGGTCCCTCATCTGACGGGCAGAGTGTGTTAGGTAAATTTTATTCAAAAGAGTTCCTTGCAGTGGCTCTAACTTCCTGTTCGTCGGACCGTCTAATGGTGTACAATCAGTATGGACGTTTAGGGAATACGAGCCGTCATGTCACACCCCAATGAGGACGTTCCATCATTTCAGGTGTCTGGATCATCTAGAGAAGCATTTCCGGAAGCATCGCCTGAGGAAGACGTTGTGACCAGAAGATTCCAGTGCTTGACTGTGAGGCAGGAGATGCTTCAGCCAACAGAACCCCAGCCACAGGTCTTGGGGTGATTCTTGCACACAGTCATGAGTTCACGGGGGTGTGAAGCATCAGTTCGGGTTTTGTGTTTGGTGTTGGCAACAAAGCATTTAAAATTCCTTCTATTATCATTCTTCCTCTGTTAATGTTTTGGCGTTTCCATAGGCCCATTGTGCCGTCATGAAGTTGGGATGGACGTGTTCTTTTGTAATCCAAAACAATCCCGTTTGACTGATTATAGTGTTCTGGGTCATGTGTTTTTCTTAAAGGTGTGTTTGGATCTTGCGTGAGTTGATCTTGGTTTGATTGTGCTCGTTTGGAGATGTAGTGCTTTTGAAAGAATTGATGTTGTGGTTATGCTTGAGTTTACCTTGTGGATTAAGTTCTCCTCGGATTTTTTCTCAGGTGTTTGGGGTTTTGGTCTAGGTTGAGAGTTCTTAGTTTTAGTGGAGCTGTTTTGCTTATGTTACAAAGGTTAGTTTGGGTTAATTGGGAGTTCCTGCATCACCCCCTCCTAGGATGGTATGATTGAGGATTGAATTTCCGCACTAGTTGAGTTCTTTGGTGGGGAGAACCCTTTCGTGTTCTCCCATTCTCTTGGATTGTGGTCTCTTTCATTATTCAGCCAGGCATGAATTCATCCTTTGTATATCGTTCGATTGGGTGACTTTCTAGGGGCAGAAAGTGTTTGTGGTGGGGAGGACTGTCACACCCCAACCACATACACCCTTATTTTACTCCTTTATGGGCCCCGGTTTGAAATTTTCAATGTTTAATTGTGTTGGCGGGTTTCACGCCAGTGCGCGAACACCGAAACATTAGCAGTGGCTGTGTGTTTGGCCCGGGTTATCATGTGTCTGCACGATGTTTTAAATAATAATAATATTTTAATTTATTTTGGTAGTATTATAATTATAAATGTTAGTTTTTGTTGTAACATTATTTTTATTATTAGGATTTTTTAATTATTAATATTTCAATATTATTATTATCACAATGTTTATTATTATTATTATTATAATGTTTCTTAAAATTTTTAATGTAATGTTCATTATTATTATTATGATTTTATTTGATTGATTTATTTATTCTATCATATTATTATTATTATTATTATCATTATCATATATATATATATATCATAAACCCTAATCCCCCTCCCCCCTTACCCTCACGCCGCCCGCGCGGCCTCCCCCTCCCCTGATCTCCCTCTGTCCGCCGACCGCATCGCCCCTCCTCCGCTGGCATCCTCGCCGCCTCCTGCGTTACCCCGCCGTCCCGACACCCGCTTCCCCTTCATCACACCCAACATCCTACCCGGTCTCCGGCCTCACCCCTCCCAGACCGGACACCACCGGTCTCCTCCCGGCGTCCCGACCTCCGAACGACCTCAGGCCCTCCCAAACGACATGCCCCGCTCACCGTCCCACCTCGCCCAAGGCGGCGCCGCCCGCACGGCCCCCTGTCCCAGCTCCTGCTCCCCGTTGGCGTTGCTGACCGCCACCCGTGTGGTCCTTGTTCCTTCTGCATGACCTCCTCCTGCCAGCCGTCCCCAGCATCCTCCCTTCCTTGTTCCGACGACCTCCCACCATCATCTGGCATGCCCGCTGTCGGCCAACGGCCTCCGATGACCCTGCCGGTGTTCCCCATCCCTTCCGGCACCCCTGCTTCACTCCGTCACCATCTGCTGGCATCCCCCATCCTTTTTCAGCACCCCGGCCAGCTCCGCCACACCTTCGGCAGGCCGCATACTAGCTTTCCGTGGTCCGACCAGCTTCCACCATCCTGCGTTGGGCAGCGGTACACCCGATAATCTGCGTGCGACCTCCGGCGGTCTCCCTGCCAGTGCGCACTGCCCCTTTGACTGGCACGCGACCCAGACAGTTGAGTGCGTCTGTGCTGAGGTAGTTTATGTGGTATTTTTCTGTTTTAGTTTATTTTTATATCTGTGGTTTTCTGTTTTCATGTTTTGGTGTTTGTGGCAGCGCGTCGGCAGGATAATTCCGCAACGCTGCGGTCTTCGGCTTGTGTGTGCGTACGTGCCTGCATGAGGTGTGTTGTGTTGTCATGTTTACTTTGTGACTTCAAGGTGGGTCTTCCACTGCACTCACCCTTAAGTTTATCAATTTATTTATTCCTTGATATTTCATTGTTTTCATTAAATTTAAAGTAGTACTAGATAGTTATGGATAGAGTGGTGACTTGTTGAAATTGAAATATTTTTATTTCTTGCATTACACCAAAAGTATCTTTCCTGGTTTTAACTATGTGTTTTTTCTTGATATTTCTAAATGGGTAGCTTATAAAATGTGAAAATCTTGTTGTATTGTGTTTTGAAATGGTTTTGGTGTGTGTAAAATGGTGGGTGTATCGTTTAAGGAAAATGGTGATCTCTTGAAAATTTGGATAGAAGAAATGCCCGTTTGGCCTTTGAACTAGATTTTGGAATTTGCCTGTGGTGGTTTGGTTTTCCTTAAATGGGTTTCTAAGTGAGTTTCTGGTTTTCAACATGATGGCGTGTGTTATGTGTTTTGGAAAATCCTTGGTATCTAATGGTTTAAATGCTGAATGATATGGTGGCCCGATTGGCACTTTATGGAATGTGAAGTGACTATATATATATATACACATACTTATGGGGCATCTCTACAGGGGGACTTCCCATTGAGGGTTTTTGTGTAGCAGTGTCCATGTAAGGGGTTGGAAAGTGTGGTGAGATGAGTCACGCGTGCGAGGGCCTCCCACTTACACAGTATTGTTTAAACCACCGTGGGTTCTTGGGCGTCTTTTAGAGAACCGAGTGACGGTTGCTGGCTAACCCCGATTAGACGGGTTGGTCCCCCCTTGGTAGGTAGGCCCTGTGGGGCGTTCCACTTGTTGGTTGTTAGGGAGGCCAGTTGGTTATTGACTATGGAGTACCATGCTGGTAGGTAGTATGAACCCGAGTACGTCCAGGGGTTTTCTAGGGATGGTTAGGATCACTCATGGTTACTTTTTTTCCTTTCTTGTTTACTCTCATTTGTCCTTTACAGCTTATACTATTCTACTTTGTGAAAATTATTTTCAATTGAAAATGATTTATTCTCTTTGTGTAAAATTTGTATATGTAACACTTCTTTCCCTTTTTGAATGAGTTTGTCACTAATGAAAGGAATCCAACTTTAGAAAAAGAATAAGGGAAATGTTTCGTGTTTTGGTTTTTCAAGTGAAATATTATGGGAGCTTACTTTTATACATTGTAGTTCAAAACTGTAATTTGTAAATTCTTTACTCACTGGTACTGATTTGGAATTTGATGTTGGGATTACCTACTGAGTAATTTTGTACTCACGCCTATCTTTTACCAGTTCAGCTGTAGGTTCCCCTTGTTCATGTTTTTCTGGTTTGAGTCACTCGGTTTTGGAGCGGGGTTGGTATTTGGTTGGGTGGTGATCTGTGAGGTCACATGGAGGTATGTATGGTCATGTGGATTTATTTCTTTCCTACTGTTAGCAATTATTTGTTCTGTTTAGTTAGCTTTCTTTCCTCGATCCTACTTTTTTTGGGCTGAAATCATTCCCAACGATAAAATTTTGATGCCCGACACTAGTTGCCCTCCCGAGGGGATTGGGAACTCCCCTCGGCACTTGTCGTGAGCCGACTCAGGTGACCGGTTCAAGTTTGACCCGAGCTGGTTTGTGACAAGAGAAATAGAAAAAGTATTAGGTTTTAAGATTTAATTAATGAAAAAATTGTTAATTCAACAAAATCACTAGGTCACATGGTTTGACCACACAATTGGCCAAATTATGTTCCTTCTACTATACAAAGGGGAAAATCACATGATTTTCTCACATGGTATGACTAACCATGTGAAAATCATGTCTCATCCCACTATCAAAAACTTCAAAGGTACCCACATGGTCAGGTCCCTCAAATCACATAGGTTTTTAAACCATGCAGGTTCCTACAGCTCACCATTTAGGCTTACATGATATGTACTAACCATGTGACATGCCTTTTATAGTATCTACTATCCATGTGAAAGGACTTTTTCACCACAAAAGTTGCTTTATGGGATCCTATCCATCCCTAGAGACCTCTAAAACCTCAATTACATCAAAGGTAGTTAAAATTAGTCCGTAAATAAACATTTAAACTGGAAATTTATGGAATGTAAAAGATACCATACCTCAAGAAAGAACTGGGTTCTAACAAAATACCCCCTTAAAGAAATTTGTCCATGAATTTACATTCTAATGGTGGTGAAGCATAAAATATGAATAACATCAGCCATTGTGCTCATACATCTTCCTCCCACTCCAAGGTCTAGTCCTATACACGACTTTGCTTCCATAGAACCCGTAATAGAGGAAATTACTATCCTCTGAGTACCTTCATGATATGATCCACAATACTAATAGGATGCTTATAAAAGGACACATCAAACTATAATTCAACCTTCTCATGCTAAAAATCATGATAAGAGTCTAAATAAAAATGGCATAGCTAAGATACATGGAATATGTCATGCATTGTGAAATACCTCTATGGTAACTACTACCGACATGATATCAGCCTAGCTCTATCTATAATCTCAAAAAACATGACATATCATGGTGAAATATAACCTTTTCTCCTGATACTATCACGTCCCAATCTCGGTAAAACAAATAAAAATACCTGGTCCCATAACATGACCTCTAGGGGTTTTTATGGTGATTAGTGTAAGATTTATATTGATACTATGCATCCACATTCGAATAGATTAAACCTACTTTGTAGTCTCTTTTTCGAGATATGGTCCAAGAATAGCTACGTCTTCTTCCTATAACCTTCACAAGGGTTATCAAAATTCCATACTATATAAATCCTTATAAGGGACCATCATTATAGTATCCTAGAATCTATTTTTATGGAGAATTAAGCCAAGGGTATGTGACTCTCCCAAAATCCACTGAAATCCATGACGCATGCTTGAAACATATCATTAAGAACCTGTATTATGAAATTGGAGTACCCATTAGTTTGAGGGTAGTATGCTATACCCAGAAGTACCTATGTACCAAATTCCCTTTGAAACCCTCACCAGATCCATGAAGTAAACTAGAGTGTCTATCTTAAATGATAGTGCATAGGTCCCCATAGAGTTACAATATTTTATGGATATACAACCTCCTAATATCATCTGCTAAAATGGTCTCTTTGACAGGTAGGAAATGTGAAACCTTTCTGATCCTTTCAACAAGAAAACAAATGAAATGATTACCACAAGGAAATATTGAAATACCTATCATGAAATCCTTAGAAACATTACTCTATTTCTACTTAGGAATGAAAATATGATGTTAAATTCTAGATGGTCATTAGTGTTTTGCATTCACCTATTGATGGGTGGAACACCTCCCGAAAAAGTATACTACATCTCTTTTCATTCCTGACCACTAGTACTTGTAAAGTAAATCTTGATACATCTTGGTGACATTAGGGTGCACTGCCCAAGATAAATCATGAATGTATCACATCATCTCTTCATGAATGTATAATGAAACCCATATGTGACCATGTTTACATAGGATCTTATCTACACTTATGGTCCAACCAGGAGGAGTGTCCTCACCTACCACAATATCCCATAGGAATATTCCCTCAAAATCAAATAAAAACATCATCATCACTCTATTCACAAGGGTATAAGTAACAACTAAAGATTAAAGAAAAGTACACCCCTATATATCCTTCACCTCCAAGTGAATACTATAGATGAAAACCATAATCTAACACTCACTATTGGCCTACTGAACTACCTATTTCTATGTCCTCTTTCTCAATGCATTGATTATTTCATTTATTTTACTAGGTGTGTTAGAAAGCTCAATATTGGAAGATTGTTGGGATTAAACCCACCTTCATTTTCGCAGATTAAGATCATGTAGTATAAATATGTCATTAAGGATTTTGTCGTATTTGAACACCAAAAAAAACTGTCCAAGTATGTAATGCATCCATCAATACAATGCATGAAAAACTGTAGCTAACTTGAAGTCGTACATCAAGTAATCCCTCTAGTGTTTCCTCAATTACCAAGACCCATATGCTATGACTATATATCCCTGCATAATATATACTCCTATAATGATACATGATGCATCATATAAAACAATGTATCTCCTTCCTGGTTCTAGAATAACAAGTTTCAGTGCTGAATTCAATATCACTTTTATCTCGTGAACAGATGAATTGCATGAATTTGACCACATAAACTTCACAAACTTCTTATTCAAACCCATAAGTAGTTCTTCTATGCATTATAATTCTTATATAAAGAACCTGTAATATCTATTTATCCCTAAGAAACACTATACCTCAAAATTTTTTGGGGATTCTCCCAAGAAACTACATTTTTAACCTTATCTAGGTCAACTACTACTCTTGTATCCAAGATAATTTCATGCAAGAATAAATATAAATTATTTCGAAGTGTCACCTTGTGAAATTTATGTACAGATGATTCTCTCTCATGGAATTCAATATGATCTCAAGATGTTTGGTATGTTCATGTCGAGTGTGATAAATCACCAAGATATCGTCTATAAAAACAACCAAAAAACAAATCCAGATAAGGATGCGAGACTCAGTTCATCAATTCCATGGAGACTTATGGTGCGTTTGTGAGACTGAACGACATAACCAAATACCCATATAGACCATAACTACTATGAAAGGATATGTGTGGTATGTATGATGGTCTAACACATACTTTATGATAATAAAATCTTAAATCAATCATCAAGAACACCCGATCTCCTGAGATCTAGTATAATATATCATCTATACATGGTAGAGGATACCACTTCTTAACCGCCAACTGGTTAAATGTCTATTAATTCATATATAGCCTGAGGGTAGAGTCTTCCTTTTCCAAAAAAATGATCAGCAAACCACATAGGTAAGTATTGGGTCAGATAAAAACCTTTTCATCTAAATCCTATAGATTCCCCATGAGCCCCTACATCTCAATAGTATCCTTCCTAAAAGGATGAATTGGTACTAGTGTAGCTCATGGAACTAGCTTGATAGATAAATCCACCAGTATAAATAAATGCATTCCATAAATTTCATCTAGGAAAAAATACTTGAAATGATCAATCACTAAAGGGAAATAATCCTAATGTATTTCCAAATCATCCACATATAAACTCACAATGTGGGTTGTAATCCCACACAACCAACAATGCTCTGGTCCATCTCGACTCACTTGGACACCCTATTCACCCTTGTGAATAATCATTCCACCCTATAGTGATGTGAAGGTAACCCTATTGTGAAAAAAATTACTAAATACATGAAAGGGAACCAACCATTCCATCCATAGAATGATTTCAAAACCTTTCATCTCAAGGAAAAAGTGGTCCCATACGAAGTGAAACCACAAATATCAAGGGGTGCTACCTGCACTAACGTACATCCAATGTTATAATTTAGAATAGAGTTTCAAGCATCATAACAACATCAAAACAATGTAAACTGAGCCCAAGGATCTATACAATAATAACAGATATAATGATATAAGAAGCCCGTTATCATAAAGAGAGGGCGATAAAGTAGAGGCTACTAGAATAAAACCTATTATAGCAGAAGGTTCAAGATTTTACTCATCAGGGGTTAGTTGAACGATGTATATCTAGCCTAATCCACAGCCTTGTGATACTACATGACTACCCAGAGCAGATCTGATCTTTCTTCATTGAAAATATGGGGTCTAACTACCACCATGACCACCACATTATTTGGATCAGATATGTATACTCCATATCTATACCCGATGAGAAGCTACTGACCCTACCCATACATAAGGACTCAGTGATGACCCTCCCTCCATAGCTAACATAGGAAATTTTCTACAAAATAGATGTAGATAGCCCATCTTTCCACATGATTAGCACTCGATTAGATCTCTCATTAACTGAGGTCTCATATGTCCCAGTATACCACAATGGTAGCACCTCACCTAGATACCTAAGTATGTATATTGGATGATAATGTCATTATGTGGAAGCTCTAGAGGATTCTTCCTACTATTTGTCATTATAATCGTAGATCTCAGTGTCTAACAGCCCTGTCTTGTACCCCCATCTTCTCCTAGGTTATGCTCAATGATAATAACAAGATTCAAAATTCCAGAAATAGTAGTAATCTGAATGAAATTCACCTATGATCGGATGTCTTACCTGAGACCATCCTTGAATCACATCGATTAAGATAACTATCCACCAACCATAATGGGCGTGAAGTATTAGAGCTCTGTAAAAATGGATGAATAATCCATAACTATTAACATGCCCTAATCTAAGTGCATGAAATATTAGGCTCTATTGAACCTCAATATCACATGATAGAAGTATTCATATAATTCTATATGAAAATCCCTCTAATCCATCTCCCAATAAACATTCTATTGAGTAATTAAATCCTAACAACTATTAGAAGAATCATGAAACATATAAGTAGAAAGCATTACCCTCCTCTTGGGAGGTGTCTCACGTTTCATGAAGATTGATAGAATAGACCCTAGCCATGAATCACTAGCCTATGGTCCCCCATCCCCCAAAAACTTGGGTTGATGCTGCTTTTGTAACTCACGTGTAAACTCATCCATTGTTGGGACTGGTCACGGTGATCCATGGACAGTCATCACGAGGTGCATAAATCTTCATGTAAATTTTCCTCAAAACTTGTTTCTAGTATAATCGTTGGTTCCAAAGTTGGCACTAAAAGAGGATCCACTAGTATCCCATTTCACACTACATCTAAAGCATGGTCACCACCACTATCCTAGCATATGACTGGAGGATGTCTTAGTAGCATACGTACACAAATTTTAAGTACATGCCTCAGTCTAGGGACAACATCAAATTTACCAGCTAAAATCATAGATGATGAAATTAGATAGGCACCATCCTTCTTATATAATAACACACCCATCTTACTACTCCAGAAGTTAAATCTAGGTGATGTACATATCATATAAAAGACAAAGATACTACATATTTTTCATAACTAAGATCAGGTCTAAGTAAATTTTTTATTCTATACCAATTTCAGTTTCCATTTTATTTTCATATTCAATTCCAATATATTACAATTTTTTAAAAGGATTAACCAAATGGTGTAAAAAATAATGATCCATAAGGGCCCATACTTCTCATGAATCAAAATATAATTCCAACAGAGTCTATAACACAACATGTAACACAATACCATTCAAAAAGAAATTCATACTAAATGGGATGGAATAATGCATGGAATGTGATTCCTATAAAGTACCTAAAATGATGCATGAAATGGAAAAACCACATCTCATCATCTTGCATCCAAATTTAACCCAAAATGAAAATAATAATAACATCACAATTTTGGTAAAACACCCAATGATGGAATTAAATCATCAAGAATAGCCAAAACCTAGTTTTTAAAAAAAAATTAAGCAATTTGGACTTTTTCTAGTACGTAGGTTAACACACCAACACATAGCTCATTACTAAATTTAAATTTCTTTTTATCTCTTTTATATTATATCCAAATAATAAATACAACTTGAAAATAATTCTCTAATACAACTTTTTAGTTTCCCAAATACTTGTTCCACTGAAAGGTAACCCATGCCTGATTGGTGTCATGGCCTCAAGAACATCTCCCTGAAAGATAGAGGCTGATGACTAGTATTTAGGGCCTAGTGTGTGTCCGTGGGGATACTACGACCTCACATCCAGAGTGTAACATAATTAAATATCAATAAAAGTCAATAGAGGAAGTAGTAAATACATCAGAGGAAAGATAAATAAACAATAATTGAATATATAAATAATTCCATAATTAATCTCATATACAGATTATGATGTTACATGTCATTATCTTTAAAACAACCCAAACATGAATAAATGTAAGGTGTACAAAACATGTAATAAAATACCAAAAAGGAAATAAATTATCCCAACTATAATGATGAGCCTCATCTCAGTCCTGTACTCCCATAATCTAAAAAAATACGAAACCAACAGTAGGATTGTTTCCCTTATCCATACCTACAATCATATACATTGTTAAGGTACCCAAGGAGGCTCGAATAGGGTGTGAGATACAATCCTAGTAGGCAACCACACATATGTAAAATTTCATCTAGTTATTGAATATATAATAATAAAAATATGCAGGTAGTAATAAAATGTATAAAGGGAGTACTGAAAGTAAACAAACTATAATTGTATAGGTTTCCATAGACACCCATCATTTATACCTACTTCACCCACAATAGTTAATTGTTTGAATAAATAGTCATTCATGAATCAATATATAATAAAGTATCATTTAATTAATCAGTCTCATTTAATAATTAAATATCGGGACCTGGAACATAGCCATGTTTCCCCCAATCATTATATGTGATCAAGATACACCTAAACTTGACCGTCTATATGGTATAATTCATAGACTAAATCCCAACATATTCTTTGTCTTGATAGACTTTTTCATATTAATCATTTCATTAATTAATTAATTAAGAACCTAATCCCATCCTTGGATTTCCTCATTTGGAATCAAGGTATTTCTTTAGGAATATTATAACTAACACCCTACAATCCCATCCTAGGAATTCCTTATTTTTTTCTTGGTATCTCCCTAGGTGTGGTGTAACATCACTACTCATTGAGTCCATCTCTAGAAGTCTGCTAAGGGAGCCCAAGTTCCATCCATGACATATCTAATCAACTGACCTATAGGGTTTTTCCTTGAAAGTCCATAACGCTTCCAAGTATCAATTGGCATATAACAGTAAGCCCCCAAGAGTCCATCCTTGGAAATCCATATAATGAACCCAAGTGTCACACATGCGTAAGAAAGGCAGCATCTAGAAGAGTCTATACATGGCATTTGTATATGAACCCATGTGTCACCCAAGGCATATAATATTTAATTAAAAATTGTTTAATAAATTCAAAGTTTATCACCATGATCATTTCTTTTAAACCAGACCTCATAAGGTGTCTCAAGGCATAGACAAAGCTTATATGTCTTATCCTCTTAATTATCTCACACGAGAATTTCAATATTAGAAGCGATTCAATCATAAAAAGTCAACTACATGGAAAGAGGCCATGGTCATGGTCATCCATCTGATTCTATTAATCAACTAAATTTCCAATTCAATTATAGTTCAATTTATCAAATGAAAATCCTATAGTAAGGGTAAAAACACACCTCAATGGTGAACCAATCCATATTTCGTCATGGTGGACCATTTAAATATAAAAAATACTTGAGTGGTGGTTCTACTTCAAAGATCATAACCTATATTCAATTAACAACAAGACTTATCAATTAAATAGTTCATTTCTACAATTAAAATCATGAATTTATTTCCATTTCAAGGTATTATCTCTAATAATTGGGAATAAAAAATGACAAAAAATATGTAAACACCTTGATTTTAAATTAAAATCATGAGACCACCTACTGTAGGTATGTAGTAGATTTCTCATCATGTATCAGCTCTTGATTCAATTCATATTAGGTGAAAAATGAAGAACACTAGAATACCCTATAAATAAGGATTATTATCTTGTGCCTAAAAAGAATTTTCAATACGAAGTAGAAGAAAAACAAAAGTGATAGAGATATCACTGGAGAAGATCCAATGAGATGAATGAATCTAGATTCTGAGATCGGACAGAGGAGATCACCCAATTCCTAGAATTGGCATCTAGGAGGAGCTCTCAAAATCCAATGGATTCTAATGTAAGAGAAAGAGAAAAATAATTAGATAATAATATTTAATTGACAAAAAAATGGAAAATTCACCAAAATCCCTAGGTCACACAGTTTGGCTCCCCGGTTGGGAACACTATGATATAACTGTGCACCTCCTATTGTAGGAAGGGAAAACTCGCATTGTTTGACTAACTATGCACAAACTATGTCTCGATCCATTGTCAAAATATATAGAGGTACCCTCATGTATTTGATCATTAAATTGTATGGTTTTTGAAAACCTTGATGGCTCATCTATCCCACCATTTGGCCTCACATGGTTATTACTAAACATGTTCCGTTCCCCATATGGTTTCTACTAATTATACAATAATCATTTTTCACCACAAAAGATGGGTTTCGGGCTCCAAACAATCCCCTGACACCTTTTATACCTTCATGAACTCAAATGGAATTTACATTTGGCCATAATAAAATATTTAAACGAGAAATTTATCAAATATAAAAGATTTCATACATAAAAAAACAAGGTCCTTACCAAATGTATGTTTAACGTATGTCACTCAATTTTTATATAGAATATAACCTAAAACTACATGAATTAAATCTTGTATAGAAATATGATAATCCTATGAATTTAGACCCTTTAACATGAAGTTAGTAAATAAATTACATTCTTGATATTTGATGATACCACTATCGAGCATTTACACCATTAAGGAAGTAAGAAAATTGAAAATTTTCTTGTATGGATTGATTGTATGTAAGTGTCAGATGAAATTTTAATCTTTCACCATTCCCCAATGATAAATATTACCTTATCCCTATGTTAATCATGTACATCCTAACCTTAATTCCAGTTTTTTTTTGTGTATATAGTAACATTCTAACAAATTTTTCACGTATTTTTTCTATTTTCAAAGCATCAAGAAAATGTATGATGTACACAAAATTCTAGTCTGGTAATTCCTAGAAAACTTATCACTTTTTCCAACATGATTTTATAAGGTTTATCAAACAAAACATACTAAAAATAGTGTAAATTTCTTTTTATTTTTTAAAATTTAGAACATCTATTAATAAATATAGTGTTTTACCTTGTTATGTATTTCCCTCGAATGATGTCTTTTAGGATTGGTATTTATGTCATCAAGGTAAAAATTGATATTATCCCAAAAGAATAGACTTCGTGTAATGTTTCAAACTAAAGGAGATTGTACCTTCTTCTGAAATGGTACAACCCAAAATTCATATAATTTTATAGCCTAAACAATTTCCTTAAGTATGAAAGTCGTTTACAATCCCATAAAACATGGTTCCCAATGTGAAATCTTTAATTCTATGAGAATCATAAAATATAACACATGTATCCTAAATAAATTGTATTTCATTGATCAATGGATGAAAATTTCCATGAATATCATTATCATGTTGTTTTGGTTCAGATATATGAATTTACAACATAATGTATTTTCACGTCATGCATAATGATGATGGAAAGTTTTAATTTACAAAGATAACTAACTATCTTCCCAAATGATCCATTGCTAATTTGTATACCATAATGACCCATTTTACCTGTAGAAAAAGAAATATGGATGTTTATTGTATTTTTTCCTAATTCCAGATAATTATATTCAATTTTATTCCACTGAGTAGAGTCCACTAAGAAATACAGTTTCCCATTTTCACTTCTTCTACGATTGTGCCATGCTAATTTTCCAGTAGTTTCATGAAATCCTTATAGTCTTATAAACCATAAGATTATAGTAAATTTCCAAAAATATTCAAATTAGATGATTTATTATTATTGTATCAATCCATACCACACCTATGAAATATTATGAGTAAATCATTGTCCTTAAGAAAAAATATAAACTTACTTAGATTGGCATGAGTTTTTAGAGATCATACACATTGAACATAGAATTTTTTTAGTATCGTATTTTAGACATGGAAACTCAATTTCATCTGGTATCAAATCATTCGGGTGAGAAAGTTTTCCTGTAAAGTTTGTTTGGCTCTATCCACTATGAGGATTCAAATTATATAGCTTCAATAAAAATAAAAATGTTCTATATTTTTTAAAACCAGTATACAATCGTCTATTTGTACTATTATTTAACTACTCAAAAAACATTATATAATCATGAAGGTCATATTAAATTTATATTATCATATCTTCCATACGATATGAATCATAATTTATATTAATATTAATTTAAAATGTTCCATAAATCATTATATCATCCAATTTAGTATTAAAAATCATTTTTCCTAGTGTTTAGTCCAATATTTATAGCCTTGATCTATTCTATGACAAATTAAATGTTCTTTCAACTATTCTAAAAGAATTTTTCTTATAAAACCATAATTTAAACCTATAAAAATTATTTCATAAGGGTTTTATGCATTATTTATTGAAAAAATAAAGAATATTTAACTCAATCCTTATAATTTGTTGTCAAATGATTAACGTCCATTCATATTCGATTGATATACATCCTATTAGGTTCATAAATATTCATTTTTTAAAAATTAATACACCAAAGGTGTGCGTATAATGTATATATACATTGATATTTAAACAAAGTTTCAAAGTTTGAGTATAAATATAAAAGAATTTATTTTTATGTTCCTAAACATATTTTTGTGCATATATATATAAATTCTATGTTTGAAATATGTAAAAAATCTTCATAATAATAAGAATTTTTTTAATACTTATAATAAATTTTATTATTTTCATAAAAAAAAATCCAAACTCACATTGAATACTTAGGGAAGAAATCGAATAAAACTTTTTATTGATAAAAGGATATATCATTATTGAAAACTAGTGTCATATCATTATAATAATTTTTTTATGGATGTAATCTAACTAATCTATGCTTAATAAATTTTGTTATATATATAATATGTATATATTTAAATATATATTGATTCATTTAAATTTATTTTATTTTGTTATAGATTTGTCAATATATACATTTATATATATATATATATATAAACACTTATAAGAAAAACACTAGAAATCAAAGGGAGGGGAATTCCTACATTCCAAAATACCAAGAAGATATGGAACCCTAGAGATCCAAAGTGAAAACCCCCTGGATCTAGGAAAATAATTTCTTTACCACGTTCTAGAATAATATTGGGAAGGGGAATTAAAATAAAGGATTTTATAGATCAAATATTGGTTAAGAATAACTAAAAAAATATGAAACAATGAAATATTGATTAAGATGAAGTCCAAATAATTGTATTAATTCATTTTTTAGAGGTTTGGTTTCTCCATGAAATTTTAGGGGGAGAAAATGATGAGGTGTAGTTCCATGTGAGTTTGAAAGACAGGAGCGATTTGAGTATTTATTAGGGTTTATTTTAATATACTGAAAATAGTTTTATCAGCACTTTCTTTTAGTGATGAAAAAACTATTTAAAAAAAATCACAAAAATATTAAATGAATAAATATTAAAAATGCGGAAATTAAATTAAAATTAAGATTTAGTTAACATTGATAATGAAAGAATTATATTAAATTAATGAATATTAATATTGAAGTAAATTTAATAAAATAAATCAATATACTTCAAAAATATTATGAAAACTAAAAAAACTTTAATAATTATATAAATTATTAGAAAAACTAAAATAAATATATATGAAAAGGAAAATGAAAGTATAATAATTATATACATTACAAAAAATGGAAACATTAAATGTTAATGAATAAAATATGTATAAATAAATTTTAAAAATGAATAAATTATGTAACACCCAAATTTTATGGTATGTATATTTTAAATTTAACATCTTCAATAGCTTATGTTAGACACAACACCTAGTTTAAAACGACGATATACTATTTCAAATGTGACCATTATAACCTGACTGTTAAATTGGAAGTAATGAATAGTATTAGCCAAATTATGAAATTTATATATGATATATTCATTTAAATATTTTTTCATTCATTCGAATGATTTTTATAGGCATAAGATAAGAATAAATCCAATTTTATGTATAAAAAACACAATTTTTAAAGGCATTTTTACCGCCATTTAATGGAGAACCTATTTTAAAAATAAATTTTAAAACTATTTTAAATAATATTGAGCATGGTAGACTTCATTTTTAAATGTGTAATGTCAAAATAATATTAGGGATAAATTTGGTTGTTTTTTCTGAAAATACTTATTTTTCTGTGAATAGT
This sequence comes from Viscum album, assembly GCA_963277665.1. Lineage (NCBI taxonomy): Eukaryota > Viridiplantae > Streptophyta > Magnoliopsida > Santalales > Viscaceae > Viscum > Viscum album. The sequence continues at coordinate 2,052,821,269 of OY728140.1, forward strand.
GATAAATACTGATTTTTTATAGAACTATCAATTTCATTTTTTTAAAAGTATGTATATGATTTTAATTAGATTTAAATTTAACTTAAATTATATTTAGTTATAAATAATCTAATTTATTATTCATTATAAATTTTTTTTCGTATAAGTACATTTCTCGGCATAATAATGAATTTTTTAAAAACTATTTTTAATTCTGTTTTATTGGTTTAATTTTAAATAAAAATATTATAATTATGTGTTTTGAATATTAATAAACAGATTAAATATTTTTAATCATAAGTTACATATTTATTAAATAATTATATTTTATTTTTGACCAATATGAATGTTAACTTTGGTTTTTTTATTACCACAGTTAAGGAAAATTGGGTAATTTGGGGTAAAAATAAAATGATAAGAACTATAAAATTTCCCTAAAACATTAAAAAATATTATTGGATTATTTTTATTCTATCCTTAGTACCTATGGTTTTAATTTTATTTATTTAATTGAAACCTTTCAATGATAATGGATTTAAATTTACTTAAATTAAAAAGAATCACAAAATGCCACCTTCGTATTTGTGATAACTATATTATTTTTAATATGGTTTTATTCATAAGAAATATTTAACTATAGATATTATTTTTAAATTTATAATATCTATCTATATAATTGTATTTTATTTTTGATTTGTAATGATGAAATATTTACATTAAATAATTATACAACGATGATGTAGTAATCATTTTATTAATGAAACAATCAAATAAATGATGATTTTAATAAAAAACTAAAATTCTCATATTTAGTAAATTATTTTTTAAAATGGATTGAATTTTTGAAATTAATTTTTTTTAAATTTTTATGTTCAATTTTTGGAATTTTTCTAAAATATTTTTATTTTTGATGACTTGTGAAATACAGTAATTTATGGTATTTAAAGTTATAAGAAAAATATATGATTGTTTGAGTCTTCACGGGTGTATGGATGATTCAAGCACCATTAGTTAGAACATACATGAAAAATTTATTATAAATAGTCACATGAATCAACACTATTGATAGTATTGAACCAAACTAATAAACTAATGAATTAAATTAACAAAAAACACAATTTTACTCTACTATAAATACCACCCTCACCCCTTCACCTTATACATTATAACCCATGAATATTGTCTTCATTCTACCCAAATCATTTCACAATCCTCTTCCCCACGTCCAATTCCTTCTTTTTCTTCTAAAAGACCAAATATAAGTGCCTTAAAGAAGTTCATAGCAAGAAGAAATTCAAGAGGTAAAATCCTCTTTCGTTCTCTATTGTTTCACTTTAAATTTCGTTTTAAATATCAAATACCCTCCTTACATCTAATATCCAAAAATTTATGATAACTATAGTATATAATATATATTTTATGTTATTATTCTAATGTAATATACATCATAAAACCCATTCTCCTCTCCCTTTTATTCTAAAAATGAAAACATCATTCACAATGTAAAGATTTATCGCCATCGTGGACGATGCGTTTTCATTTTACAATACCACCTTCAAGGATGGTCATAAAAACATTATTATGGTTAAATAATATTTTATTTTACATATTATAAGATGAATAATGTTATGGAATAAATATTTAAACATTATGTTAAATAAATTTATATAAGTTCGCGATGGTCGTTAAAACCGTGAAAAGAAATTAAATCATTTTCATTAACATTTTATCTATTGAGTCAACCTCCTATTATATATAAAAATGATATATAATATTATTCCAAGTTATAGAAGATCATTAATAATATATAATATAAATTTGGGATAATTAATCTAATTTTACATGAACATCCATAAATTTATACAAGTGAACCGATCATGAAAAAGGATGAAAATTAACACTCTTCAAATGATGAAATTGAACTCTAAATATATTAAAAATCACAAAAAAAAACTTATTAAAATTATAATAAATAAAATACATGTATAATATATTCTAAATTTATTAATTAAAGAGTCTAATTATATTATAAAGGATGTTATCTATTATTGAAAAATTCTTTCATTCATAAGGTAAGGGTTTTCTCCTCTCACTTTTTATTTATGTGAGATATTCCTTATTCACTAGTTATTTATTGTGTGTAATATATTTATAATTATATTTTAAGTATAATATAATGAATATATTTATATTCAAGGTATTAACTTTTTTATTTTATGAACATTAATTTTATGGGGTATACGGTTTGACTGTTTACAAATATGTAAGGGGAATCTTTAACCCAACAACCTTTTATTAGGTTGTACCTCTTTTATGACAAATTTTAATGTGGATGTTCTTTTAATATTACTAAAACATAATTTCATTTTTATTCCATTTTATTTTTAAGTATATACATGTTTCCAATATAGTTTTATGAAAAATAAAAAGAAATTTTCAAAAGAACTATTCTTTCCAAAGTAAAAGGGTACTTCTCTCAAGATAATTTCAATGATTTTTTAGAGTATTCTCATCTATGTTAGAACCATATGTTTAATATAATCTTTATATGAGGTTTATCTCTTATTATTATATCTATAATATTTTATTTAATGGTTTATAATCATTTTTATAGGGGGTGTACTATCTTCATACCATTCTCTACATTACTATGGATAGTTTATGATTATATTTACTGATTAGGAAAGTAATTTACATTTAATATGATAGTTTAAATATGATTGTATATGTTGATTATGTTTCACCCCTTTAATATGAGGAATTATTTAGACTTAGTAAGTGTCACGCGGGGCCCATTATTGACCCACACTGCATTAGTAGGTGTCATAAGACAAACTGTATTGGGTTTTAGCTGAGGTCATACCTATTTATGTAGTCTTCTTAGTGAAGGGATTGATGATATGTTTATAATGTCCTAAATTATTCATTCCCTTATTATGACATTATTTATTGAAAATTAATGTGCTTATTCGAAAATTAGAAAATCCATGGTTAAGTATCATTTTCATGTGATTATTTATATGGCATTATTTGATCATATTTTATTCCTACGATATTATGCTCACGATTTTATTTTAATGTCATGTGTTTTTAGTTATTATACTTTACTTATTATTTATATTTATTTAAATTATACTCCCATGTATTCTTTCCCTTATGAAGAATTTGATATCACCCCTTAATTATGTTTTACTTTTCCTGGATTCTAAAAGGTATATTATGATTGACATGCCAGAATAATCTAGCAGAATATGGATGTTTCTAATGGAGTTTATATGTTGTATTTCATTTGATGTTTTAATGTAAAAATTACATTTTTATATGGTTTTCCAAATCTACTAATCTATTTGGTCTTTTGGGATGCGATCTCTTGTTCATTGTACCCATGTAATAAAGTAAGACACCGACTCCAGGTTACTAGGGTCGATGCCTTTACACTTGGAATGAGATAAAGTTTAGTCAAAACTTTGTAAATTTTAATTACGAAAAAATAGATTAGATAAGTTAACCCTATGTAATACTTTTAGGATAACTATAGAAGAAAATCCCAAATAAACCATGTTTACGTGATTTTTTATACATAAAATTTTCAATTTATGTTAAGTATTTTCCTAGTTTTGAGATTATAAATTGTGATAACGTAATCTAGTGTACATTGTCATTTAAAAATGGAACCCAATATATGAAATGGGAACTTTATCAATGGACATGATATAAATAGTAATAAGTATTATTTCATTTATGGAATAATGATGATATTTCTAAGGGAACAAGTCTCTGAAACATTATCATCATATATGGATATAATATCATATACTAATGAAACAATGAAAAAATATCTTTGTTTTATGGTTTTTAAGGGAAGAACAAGAACCAAAGTACTGATAGGATAAATATGGATAATGGAATGAAGTGAAATAAGTATTTCCCCACATGTGATTATTTCGGAAAGAAACACCCTGGTACTTTCTTAAAAGGAATGAGAGTTTGCTACAAAGTGTGGAGAGAAAGAACATAGTAATCGTGATTTTAAGTGTATGAAAAAGGTTTCCAATGTAAAATTCTTAAAATGTAATTAGAAGGGACAAAACTAAAATAAATGAATGAAGAATCAGAGGAATATACCCCAAAAGTGGATAATAGATCTTGGTCAAGATTATTCTACTACCATAGAAAAAGAGGAATGATTAATATGTATCTGCTTGGATTCAAGAATTATATTATTTGAGTATTTTATAAAATTTTTATGGTTTTAATAATCATGAGATATATAAATATTGTACTACATTACTTATTATTTTAGAAACTGTAATATTGTGATGAATAATGCTAGTAACAAAGAGAAGTGATTCTGTTGTAGGTTGATATTTTTTAAAAAACCATTATTTGGGAAAGATAACACTAAATATGTGTTTGATGTTGAGATAATAATAAATATATTTTTATGGGATAATATTGGTGAGTATGAAGGTGGCTAGTGATTTTTTGGTTTAATTTATCTTTACAATGGTTTACTACATTATTGTATTTAAGAAAAATATACAACAACCTAAGATTTTATTTTTGGAAGCTTGCATGATTTCATTAAGGTTTTAAGGTGATTAAGGTATTCATATATTTTGTATGTGGGATTAAGAGATAAATTATGATTATAGAATATGATGTTAAATTTATTTTGGTTATTTGGAGAATTTCCTTCTAAATATTTAGTCCTTGAATTAGGGCAAGGAAATTTTAGATGAGTCTTAAGATTAGTTACTTATGGAATTGATTAATATTATCAGTGGATATTATTTTTTGAGGTTTAATTATGATTTGTTATATTTGATATCATATGATAATTATATTGGTTTTATTAAACATTTAATGGTCTAAGGAATGAATTATGGTTCTTATGATTTGTTAAATTTCTTCAGGAATAAAAAAAGCATCATGAACATTCATCTCATGGTGTACAAAATGAAGTGGAAATAAAAGGAAACATAACCAAGGATGATATTATACCTAAAAAATGGAATGAAATCAAACATGATTATTTTCTCAACTAACAATATATATTGTAAAATAATCCCTCAACCATAGGAAAATGATATTGAAATAGAAACAATACACATTTACTTTTCATTCTGAGAAATCAATGGTATTTTAACCAATCATAGATTTACAGCCTTTTGATGGTTAACTTTCTAATGTCCATGTTTTCTATCACTTTCCATCAAATCATGATGGTAATTTTTTGCTTCCATTTAAAAATTTCCACTTCATACTAATGGTTTCCTATTATAATGAATAATTTTCGGGTGACCTTCACATTTCTCTTTCCATATTTTTAAGAGGATGTTTTATTAATCCTTTTTATGATGTTGGATTTTCATAAGGGTATTTTAAAATGAAAAATTCTTGATTAAAAATAATAATTTTAAATTGTGAGGATTCAATTTTTTGAAGGAGGGGATATTATGAAACCCCAATATTTTGTGGTATTCCTTTTCTAAATTTAACATCTCCAATATATTTTATTATATATAACATCATGTTTTAAAACATGACATACTCTTTAAAATGTGACAATTATAACATAGCAATGAAATTGATGGGAATGAACAGTATTAACCACATTATAAAATTTATATATTATATATTCAACAAAATATTTTTACATTCTTCCAAATAATTTTTATAGGCATAAAAGATAAATAAATCCAAGTATACACATAAAAGTGTATATTTTTCAAACGGTAACTTTATCGGCTTTTAATTGAGAAATTATTTTAAATCTAAATTAAATAACTTTTATTAATTATATTGAACATAATAAACTTCATTTTTGAAATCATAATTTAAAAATTAGATTAAGGTGAAATTTGTGTATTTTTCGAAAAATATTTATTTTTTAGTGAATAGTGAAAAATACATAATTTCATAAAACTGTAAGTTTTATTAAATTAAAAATATATATTTGAATTGAATTTGATTTCAATATATCTTAAATAATTTTTAATTATAAATAATCTAATTTATTTCACTATTATACCTTATTTTGGTAAAATTACATTTTTTGTCCAAATAATGCATATTAAAAAAAATTTAGTCGCCATTTATCAGTATAATTTCAAATAAAATTTTAAATGTAATTTTTGTTGAATTTTGATAAATTAATTTCATATTTGGAATATTAAGGTATATTTGTAAATAATTATATTTTTTCCAATATGAATTTTAACTTTAGAGATTTTTTATTACCACTTTTAAGGGTTAATTAAGTAATTTAAGTTAAATATAAAAAATTAAAAAAAATAGAAAATTACCCTATAAAATTTTCAAATATTTTTTGATGATTTATATTCTACTTTAGATACCCATGGTTTTAATTTGAGTTATTTAATGAACACATTTTCATGAAAATGGATTTGATATTATTTAAATGAATAAAAATCACAAAATGTTACATTCATATTTTTAATAAATATAATATTTTTAATATGGTTTTATTAAAATGATATATGTGACTATAAATATTATTTTTATTGATGAAAAATGTATCTACATCATGTTATTTAAAATTTTATTTTTAATGAAGAAATATTTACCTTAAATAATTATACAATGGTGATTAAATAATTATTTTATTAATGAAACAATCAAATAAATAACGATTTTAATTATAAATTAAATATATCATATTTAGGAAATATTTTTCATAAAATGGAGTCTATTTTTGAAATCTACTCATCAAAAATTCATTATGGTGATGTTGTGGGTTTTATTAAAATAGTTGAATTTTTTATGAATAATGAAATATGGTAATTTAAGGCATTTTAAATTATAAGCCAAATAAATGAATTTTTTAGTCATGGATGGTGTGTGTAAGTTCTTAGAACCATTAGTTAGAACCGACATACACTAGGTACTTTACATAGTTACAAGAGTAAACACAATTGATAGTCTTGAGAAAAATAATAATAAACTAATGAATAAAATAATAAAAAAAACACCCCTCTACTCCACTATAACTACCACTCCTCAATAAAATAAGAAATTTTATTAAATAGGACCTAGATCGAAAACCCTAGGCTAGGGAGTGGAGAAATCACATAGGCCTATAATAATGGAGTCAAAGAGCATCACTAGTAATAAAAGTAAAACCCTCCTGGGGAAAGGACCCAAAAAAAAGAAAGAGAACCCAAAGATGAAGAAATGAAGGAATTATAATTAGTTTCTTTTCCCCCCTCACACCATGTGTGAGTGATGATAATTTATTCATTGATGAAATTATTTCACGTGCGAATTTGGTAGGTGATGGACAAGGGAATGGGAATGTGACCATGAATAGAATCAAATAGAAGAATGGAGTCCGTCTCTAATGTATACAACCTAATGTTACTACTGTGGCATAGATAGAGACTAGAAAGCATTACATTATCATCAAATTAAAAAGATACCACCTAACCAAAAGATCCTGTGAAGGAAGTGATAACCGAAACATTGTTATCATTCACTAAACCACCACCCCGCATCACACAGGAGATACACGAGCCATTTTTGTTGAGCATAAACCCCCTATTATAAGGGTACCAATGAATCAATTGACCAAGGGAGGAAGAGATAGTAGGAGATGCAACAAAAAATCCAGTTAAATTAGGAGATATTAAATAAGTAGAAGAAATAGGATTTTCATTCAGAAGGAAATTATAGTTTGAGAGATGAACCTTCCCTCAAACTGAGCATTGTTACATACAATCCATAAACACTTGCAGTTGGAGGAAAGGATGTAGACTTTAGATTTCATCTCACAGTTGTTATCCAATACACCATGGAAACAAAGATTTAGGAAATTATAACCTATAATCTCTTATGAAGTCACACCATTAAAACATCCAAGACCACTCGACATACATTGGGCCCGTATTCTCTTCAAAAAAGGTGTTGAGAAGATTATACACCATGAGAGCTAGAACAAAAAAATCTAGAGGCTAGTTGGATATAGCAACAGTATATGTTGTCTTTAGTGGGAAGAGAATTGTTTCAGATATGTCACACAAGGAAGTTCATATTATATGGGATGTCCTTTCACAACAATTATTCACCCCAGCCATCATACTCCACCATTGAGTGCACTGACCTAATATATTCCTTAACAGATAATGACTCAGAGGCCATGAAAATAAACACACAATAATCAATCTCTAAAAACAGATCAATTAAATAAAATAAATCCCACTTGTCCCTATCTAGAATGGTATTAATGAACCTAGGATATTAATGAGAATCAATGAAGGAAATGTTCGGAGTAAGACAACCTGGTAACCCAATCTTATTCCCACTCCAATTGTGAAACCATTAGATTATGTCTCCCAATCCCACAATCCATCAAACATTAATATCGAGTTATTAAAATAACAGACTCACCGTGTGATAAATATTGGAGACCCTTCCCTTCAGAGGAACAAAAATTCCCCTACTTCCTAGTAGTAAAACACCCCTAGAGGGGCCAACCTTCCAAACATTTCCATTCTAGCTTTGAATAAATGCCACGTATAGACTCCGAGATTATTTAGATTCCCACAACTCCCTCACTCACTGGCCTTTACAATTTACCCGAAGAATCCCAATGCCTCTTCCCATCAGAATGAGAATCCCAAAAAAAGAAACCCAATACTCACTCTAGATTCAAAATAACTACCATCAGAACCCCTCTTATAGAAATAACATGCACGAGGTAAGAGGAAAGAACACTGTTTATTAATGTACATATTCCACCTAATGATAGGAAATTTCTTTTCCAGTTAGATATACAGAAATTATGTTTTTTGACCACTTTATAAAAGTGGCACACCGGTAGGTGACCTGTTGAGATAGGGATTCCTATGTACTCCATGGGTAGACATATCCTATTAATACCGATAGTGTTTTCAATGAAATTCATTCTCTTACACATGAAATTATTTGAAATCAAGAGACTTATCTTTTCATGGTTCACTCACTTCCCACACCAACTATTGTGGATGTTAATAATCTCATATATACCCAGGATTGTGCATTTACCTCAATTAAGAAAAATAATCTTTTCGTTCAGATACATGAGGTGAGAGATGCCTTGGAAATGATTTGTAGTGTAAAACAGGGAGACCCTTCTTTCATGAAGTCTCTTGTTAATGAACTTACAAAAGACATACTGAACCAAAAAAATAAGGTGGGATAAAAAGGATCTCATTGACGGACCCCCTAAAAAACTTTAAGAAACCATAGATCTTCCACATAAATTAAATGGAGAGTAATGGGGAGAAAAATCAACGAAACATAATGTTCACTGCCGAAATAAAGAATCCCATATAGGTGAGAACCTTGATATTAAATGACCATTTGATCTGGTAAATACTTCTTATACATTTCTATCTTGGTGATGATGTTATAGCCTCACTCCTTCCAATTCAAATCACAAAGCATCTCTTGCGCTAGGCCAATTACACCCTGAATGGTACATCCATTGATAAAGGTGAATTATTCATCTGAGATCCTATCATGAAGGTAAGAGAAAAACTGCCTATTAATAATCATGAATCGAAATTTTTACACCGAATTTCATATGCTAATGGTTCTATAGTGATTCAGAGAAGAAAGATCCTTCCATTTGAGAATATTACCAAAGAAGATGGAATTTCCACATGAGGAATAATACCACCTATGAAGAAATCCTAAATCACATACACAATGGAGTCTTTACCCAAATCCCAAGCATAAAAAAATGGAGATCGGGAAGCCATCTGAACCAAGCGCACTATCTGTGCAAAGAACAAGTGTAGCCACATGGATTTCACATTAATTCATGAAAAAGGTTATTCTCATTTCATCATGATATGTCACCACATAAGGAATAACAACAAATAAATCTGAGTGGCCCATCGGATATCCAAATAATATTTTTTGAATTGGTTTAACTAGAAGGGATTTGAGGAATATTTTAGTAAGTCCCATGACATCATCTTGGTTTTTCTAAAAGACGAAACCTAGGTTTCTTATGGAGTAGAAATTCAAGAGGTAAAATCTTCTTTCGTTCTCTTTTTTTTATTTTAATTTCATATTATTTTATTATCCTATCCTTACCTCATATATCCAAACACAAATGATAACTCTAATATATTATATAAACTTTAATGTTATTATTCTAATGGAATAACAATCACAAAAACGTTTCTCATCTCCCTTTTATTCTAAAAATTAAAACATCATGCACGATGTGTCGATTTAACGCAACCATGGACGATGCATTTTAATTTTCCAATACCTCCATCAATGATGTCCCTAAAACCATAATTACGGTTAAAAAAGATTTTATTATACAAATTATATGTTATATAATGTTCTGAACCAAGTATACAAACATGATATTAAATAAATTTATATAAGTTCATGATGGTCAAAAAAATGTCGAAATAAAATAAATCATTTTCATTAACGTTTTATCTAATGAATCATCTTCAAACCATATAACAAAATTATATATAAGATAATTAATACTTATTAAATACCATTTATAATATTTATTTTCAGCTATGGAGAATTAATCTAATTTGACAAGAATTTCTATACATGTATACAAGTTATCCGATCATGAAAAAATGTGTATACTTTAATGCATATAGTAAGAGTTTTATGCTCTCACTTTTTATTTCTTTGAGATATGTCTTATTCTATACTTATTTATTGTGTGAGGCATATGTATACATCCAATTTAATATAATATTATGCATCTATTTATCTTCAGGGAATTAAATGTTTCATTTTTTGATAATTAATGTTATGGGGTATATGGTTTGAATACTTACAACATGGTAAGGGGATTCCCAAACCCAACACCCTTTCATTTGTTTATACCTATTTTATTCGAAATTTCAGTGTGTATATTATTTTAATATTATAGAAACTTAATTTAAATTTTCTTCCTCTTTTATTTTGGTGATAAATTTTTTAATAATATGATTTAATGAAAAATACAAATAATTTTCAAAAATAACTATTCTTTCCAATGTAAAAATGGTATTTCTCTCAAGAAATTTTCAATGATTTAGTTGGAGTATTATCATCTATGTAAACAGCCTCAGTTGAATCTTATGATTAATATAGGTTTATATCATATAATACCATCTATAATATTTTATTAAACAGTTAATGATCATTTTTACTGAGGATGTACAATCCTGATACCATTCTCCATATTACTCTTGATAGTTTATGATCATGTTTACTGATTGCGAAAATTAGTTACATTTCAAATGACAGTTTCAATACGATTTTATTTGTTGATTATGTTTCTATCCTTTCATATGAGAAATTCATTGGACATAGTAAGTGTCAGGAGAGGACTGTTATATCCCCTCTATGCATCGGTACGTCTCATTAGGAAAACTAGAATGGGTTTTTGCAGAGGCATTGCCCATTTTTTAAGACATCTTGGCCGATCTCTTGATGGTATATTTATGATATCCTGAATTATGAATTCCCTTATTATGAAATTAGTTATTAATAATTAATGTGATTATCTGACTAGTAGAATAAAAATGGTTAAGTATCATTCTCATGTGATAATTTTGATGGATTTATTTGATCAGATTTTATTCCGGTCATATTATGCTAAATATTATACATTAATGGAATGTGTTTTTTATTTATACACCCTATATTATTGTTTTTGTTTATTTATTATAGCTTCTTCTATATTATTATACTTAATGAGCATCTGAGATCACCCCTTTCTTATGTCTTATTTTTCCTGGATGCCAAAAGGTATATTATGATTAACATGTATGGATAATCTAATAGAATAGGATTGTTTCTAATGGAGTTTCTATAATGTATTCTATTTCAAGTTTTAATGTAAAACTTATACTTGTACATGGTTTTCCGAATAGATTTAACTATTTGGTCCTTTGGTATGAGATATCATGTTCCTAGTACAAATGTAATAAAGTAAGACACCATCTCAAGACTACTAGGATCAGATTCTTTACAAATTACAATAATATTAAATGAATTAATATTAAAAATTAATACACTATTAAAAAAATTATTATTGAAAAATTTATATTAAATGAATGAATGTTAAAAAAAGTTAAATTTAATAATTTAAAAAATCAATAGAGTGCAAAAATATTTAAAAAATTAACATGTGTTATTATATATACTGATAATTAAAAAAATAAAAAAATAAAATATATTAAAGTGAAAATTAATACATATTAATTATATAAATTGTAACTATATTAAAATTATTAAATGTTAATAAATAAATATGTCTAAATAAATATTTAAAATGGATAGATTTAAAAAAATATTTAAAAAAGAAAAAATTAAAAAGAATAAATTACTAAAAATATTAAGATAATATTTAATATTATAAATGAATAAATAATGTTAAAAATGAATAAATTATATAAAATATTAAAATTAATAAATATACTATATTGAATAAAAACATTAAAAAATAATATTTAATGAAAAATTTAAAAAGTGATTTATGAAATATAAAATAATAAAAATGGAATAAATAACAAAAATATTATGTGTTCTTGTACATGTTTCTATATAATATTTCATTAATTAAGTATTTGTGTGTGTTAAATTAATGTATATAAATAATGTATGTTTTATGTATGTTTAATGCAAGAAATGAAATTTATATAATATGTCAGTAAATGTTTATAATTCAATAGTAATTAGCCAATATTTTTAATCAATATCAACTTTTCATTATTTTATAAATCATTTTTCACAAAATATATTACTTAATAATTTTATATACATTTTTTATTATATTAATCATATTTAACAAAATATTATATCCATATATCAATATTAATATATTTTTATACTAAAAATATTAAAAATATTAATGAAGAAATATGTATGAAACGTATAAAAATTTATAAATTACAAATATATTAAATGAATAAATATTTAAAATGAAAAATTTATAAAAAAAAGTAAAAAATAATTAACATTATTATTAAATGAATAATATTAAATGAATGAATGTTAAAAAAGTGAAATTTAATTAAAAATTAATTTTTTGAAAACATACTAAAAAATGAACATTGGTTGTTAATTATATAAATTAACATAAATTAAAAGTGAATATATATAAAGATAAAAATGAATATGTATATTAATTATATAAATTAAAACCCTACTGAAAATATTTAATTTTAATTAATAAATATGTATAAATAAGTATTAAAAAAGATTAAAATTATAAAAAAATTATAGAAAATTATAACCAGAAAATCGTAGATAGAGGAAAGTCCTCTGACAATTTATTAATAAAGGAAAAGTTCAGTAAACAAGTACCACATGAAAAACTGAACAACTACATACCATCAAAACCAACCCCATCACCATGCCCCTGATAAAAAACTTCCTTCACAGTCACTGATTCCAAATCCTAGCTTTCATAATGCTTATCAACCTTTGAATACTTCATTCTAAGGTTCAAATTATCCAATGAAAGAAATTTATTATTAATCTGCCCAAAGACTACCCCGGATGTTGCTGAAGCTGACAGCTCGTGTTAATCATATCAAGGCAATTCAGCCGTCCTACAACCTTCTGACCTGCACATGACCCATTTTCCATTATTTATTTCACTGTATTATCTTTTTGATGCTCGATATGCATTCTGGATACAATACCCTCATTATCCAACCCTTGAAACTAGTTCCCCATGGACACTATGATCAGCACACCACCATCCTCATCATCCAGTCCACAGACCTCTGGATCTGCCACAGGCAGACTAACACAACTATTCTCCACTACAATTGGCAGCCTGCTTTTAGCTTCCCTCGCAGACCCCTGCATCCCTTTACTCATATCACCACTGCCACAACCCTTTATATGACTAGCCATGGAAACATCTCCGTCAAGCACTCCACCCTCCTTCCAGATGATATCAAGAGGAGTAAGGCCATCTTACCCTGGCACCTACAACCTCTCCTCAATAGCCACAAAACTACTTGATGCCATACCAGTATCAGCAGCACTCTTTACAGTAGCCTCTTTTACACCACCCCTCAGTTCAGGTCCTGTTTATGTCTATATAACACTACAAATACCAAAGGATTTTTTGGAACCTCTACTAGGTTTTCCAGATCTGATGAAACCTTGGGACCCATGCCAGGTGCATTTCCAAGCCTATCATCCATAACAGGAATCCTCCTTCTATCAAAAATTTTTCCTATCCTTTTTTTTGGATCTGATGACCACCTGCTAATGACTCCACCATGACACCTATCCTCTAAGTGTCCCAATCTGTTGCAGATCGAGCAGTAGTCAATCCATAATTCATAAACCACATCCTGCTTCTATCTAAATTCCCCACCCATTAAAATCTATATCCATTCTACTGAAGGTCTTGACACATCCTCCTCAATACACCACCTACGGTTGATTAGGTGACTCACTATGGTTGTACGAATATCAGAACAAAAGAAAAGACCTACCAGGTTTCCAAGAATATGTATAATCAATGGGTTTTGGAAAGGTAATGGAAGATGAGGAAGACATAACAAAATTTGAGTGGACGTTGGATCACGATACATACAGAGAGAGAAAGTCCACTGGAGGAGAATAAACAAGAAACTGTTGCATCGCCTAGGGGAAATAGACCACGCATGTATTAGGTCTTTCCCCATGGAAAATCAAATCATCAAATGGTGACTATCTAGAAGGGAGACAACTACGCGATCTTGCAGATGTCCTTTGAAAAAAAAACCGATCAAAATCATCAGTCGAAGGTCTTTGAAATTTGAATTGAGACACCATAGTTAGGTCTAGGTAGCTCATCACTTCAGAGAACTCTGACACCGAGATCAGAAGATGAGGATTACCAAGGTGAAGATCATGCACCATCATACTTACTGTTATCACCGAGAACTCTGGGAGATAGTTAGTGTTGGATAAGGGGACAAAGGGGATTTGTGGATTGGAAGGCGGCAAGATTAGTCCATCCTCCCCCTTCCCACCTCCAGGAAGGGGGGGGGGAATCCTCTTCGGGAATCCTCTAGGGTTTCATCACCATTTGAGCAGAAGCTCCCCTGCTTCCAAGACTCCTCATTCTAAAAAAAATTAAATGAACCAATAATAATTAAAATCAAAAAATGAATATATATATTTATATATACTAATATGTAATAAATATTATATATTAAATAAATAATAGAAAATGAAGAAAATTTAAAAAATAAAAACATTATATATTAAATATTAAATATTAATAAATAAAAATCTATAATGATAATATTAAAAAATTATTATTTGTGTATGTCAGTTTATATATAAAATTGAATTAATTTATTATATGTTTGTATGAAATTAATTTTGTATACATACACTTGTTTGATATATATCAAATTGAAAAAGAAAATGACATTGATATAACAAATTGTTTTTAAATGTCACTTAACATTAATTAGTCGATATTTTTATAGAAATTATAAATTATTTTTAATAAATATATGACTTATTAATTATAAATACATATTTAATATTATATCATATCACTATGATAGATTTGGGTATATTTAGTGCTACCCTTTATTTGTTCCAACAAATAGATGTGATAACATGTACTTTTATTAATACTAAGAAAAGAAATGATAAAATTACCCCCTTTATTAGTTCTTTTTTAGAACTGATAAAGGATATTTTTATAAGCAGTTTTCATAGTGCTGAAAAGGTTTGCCTTATCAGCACCGAAACATTTGTTTTAAGCGCTTATAAAGTGTATATTTCTTTTAAAAAATGTATATATCATTACAAATAATATATTAATGTATAAATATAACATATTTTATGAAATATGGCGTATACAATATTAAATATGTAATCACACTTAATATATTAGATATTTAGCACTTGAGGGCTTGGACCATTAGTTCGGTTCCTCTATTATGAATCTAGACATGAGGGTTTCGATTAACAGTCAATTAAATTTGGAGCTAATTAAATTGGGATTATACTTGTGTTGGATGGAATGATGCCAATGTTAATTTGATAGAGTTTGTGACTTTCCAAAAAAAATGTAATGGCCCCCCACTCGACGAAGGGGGAGTGCAGACAAATATGATGCGTAAATCCCACTGATAGCTTCCGATGGCATGCATCATAGGTTTTCAAGTGTCCAAATTGATTGGAGATGGATTTCAGATGGATCTCTAGTGGCAATGATTGATGGAGGGGTATCTTGATCTAATCTCGGAACGACAGTTTGGTGGGGCTAAAATAGATGAGATGGATGCTACCTCATGTGTCGGTGATGGGTTATGTCTTTGCAACGGGGTGGGGGGGGGGGGCTAACACATGTATCCAATTATATCTGATGCCGAAATAAGGTTGTGACCTCAACCAATGGTGGGGAATGTTTTTCTTTATCTGGTGTCAGCACGATGTTGATGTGATCTTAGGCATGTGCATTGTGCGAGCAGTGAACGTAATTCCCTCTCTTGATTGTAGAGGATGACAGAATAAAGGGTTTCCCTCAAGTAACCTATATACATACACACATACACACACTTATATATAAATATATAATGTACAAATAATTTCAGGGCACATCCCTAGTCTATCCACAAGGGGGCTATGGACTGAGTTTGATGTTGAAATGTGTGTGTGTATGTGTTTGATGTAATTTTACCGCCAATCACCTATATAATATAATATAATATATTTATTAAAGAATGATTTAAAAAATAAAAAAAATAATATTAATTAAAAATATTCTAATTATTATTGATTAATATTTATTTAATAACTATTTATGATATAAAAATTCAATAAAATAATAAATGATCTAAAATAATAATAAAACATGACTTGAAATTCAAATAACACTACATTTTAAGCTAGATATCTACTTGATGTACACCACATAAAAATGTGAACCTTCTAAAATGATTTATGAAATATTGACTAGCGAAAGCCTCAATCAGTGTTTTTTCAAGGCCAGTAATGTCTTGAAAGGCTTCTGAAATTGGTTTTTTATCAGGGTAAACATTTGATGAAAGGATAGTCTCACTAAAGGAGTTATTATTACATTTTTTTGGTGGTGGTTCACTTTATTCTTGGGGATTAAAATCAAATGGATATTATGAAGTTTTAATTTTATCATTTTTTAAATTTTATAATTATTTTACAACGTTTGATTAATTTTTTTAGCAGAGGCTAATTGATCGGTCTCGATGCTCGCCAAGTTTCTATTGAAACTCATCAAAGTTATGTTCCATCACTTTCACCATAATTTACTTCCCTAGGATAAATCACTAACCCCTCCTCTATCTCTATTGGTGACACCACAATAGATCCTTTTAGAACCTATGTTTCTCTTACACTTCCTTATACGAAACCACACTACCAGCAAACCCTCATTATATTCAAATTCATCCATGAACACTAAAGAAGAAAATGGAGGATATTGATTGGTAGAAATATTAAACCACTTGAATTTTTGATCATTTTTAGATTCATACATGAACATGGGGAATATATTTTCTTTTAATAGTAAATAAACTTATTAAATAGAGGTTATAGTTTGTAGAAATTCATTGTAAAGAATTTTTCAAGGTGTTTTTATGAAAAGAAATTCGTTGAATAATATTCTACTTGAAACCACTGAAATGAAACTCATTGAAAAATATTTTTAGATATATCCAGATTAAATATGGATTATAAAGATAATTTCATATGGTTATATCAATCCAAATAAAAAACCATCATGTTACAAAAATATAGAGTATCATTTTAGAACTTAAATATATAATATTTATAATTAAAATATAATTCATTCAAGAATTATTTTAATTGTTTCATGATAGACTAATTTGAGAATATCAATTATGGAAGAAAACTAAATGAAAATAAATAAGTAGGATAGAAATAATAAGAAGATATAACTTATGGTTATTAAATTGAGGATTTGATGAATTTGGCACCACTATATGATTTTTTATGATATAACCATAAAGAACGTTTCCCCGTATCATGAAGAATGGAAAAAAATCCTCTAAGGATATGTTTGGCATCAACATTCCACCCAAAGAGGGAGGTTATAAAAATAAAATTATTATAATAATATTATGAGATATATCGTTGTTAAAAATACAAACTCGCTAATCCTTGGCTTCATAGTCAAAAACCCAACCATGAAAATTATAACTCATTAAGGGAAAAAGCCCTATTACAGATATAAATTCTATGTTAGAACATCCATTAATGATTATTTCTAGGGGATATTAATTATTTTCGAGGTTGTGATTAAAAATATTATATTTTATATATTATATATATTTTAAAGACCAATATTTCTT
Organism: Viscum album; assembly: GCA_963277665.1. Taxonomy (NCBI): domain Eukaryota; kingdom Viridiplantae; phylum Streptophyta; class Magnoliopsida; order Santalales; family Viscaceae; genus Viscum; species Viscum album. Next base: position 2,052,839,604 of record OY728140.1, read on the forward strand.
ATAAATTCAAAATCGTTTCATGAAAACCATAATAAATATTATAAAAAAATTTAAAATGGAATTATTTTAAAAACTCATATCACTAAAATTTTCTCTATTTTAAACAAAAAAAATTGATTTAATTTCTTAGTTTTTATAAAGTAATACTTCAATGGTTTTTTTATTATTTTGAAATTAATTTTATATAATAGTCTTGGACCCACACTATTGGATCTAGTGCTAAAATTATAGACTTTAAATTCCTAGATTTTATACTAATAGAGGTGAACTAATTTTCCCCATCCAAAACATAAAAAATAAAAATGAAAACTTGGATCACATACACACCCAAGGACCTTTTAGGTTTAACATTTTATAGAGTGGGGACAATATACTATTTAGAAATTACCATTTCATTAAATTATAATTTCTCCCAATTAACCTATATTTTATTATTTCACATTAAGACAACATCATCATTTGTTTGAAACCATTCTAGAAATAATTAATTGAAAATCATATTTGATAACATGGGGAAAAGGAAACATAATAAGGTTGATCTCCAATTCTCTATATGGGTAAATATAAGAAAAATGGTTTGATGAAATAATCAAAGTGCATGATCAACATAGGTGAACTTGTGCCATCAATAAATGCATCATAAAACATGAAATAATGACATAAGGATATAAAAAAATAATGTTTCATCATAATAAATAATCATGATCCATGTGATGTCAATCTTCATAAAAGGAATAATTAAAACCCATAGAGAACATAATGAATTTATGTAGCTATCTTAGAATATTTCCTTTATAACATATGTTGAACCCATTTCAGAAATTACTATAGCCCAATTAAATCCATAGGAAAAAACCGCCAATTAATCTCTCCTTCTTTCCTCTAATGACAAGGAACATTACCTAATGTATTGGAGCACTATATGGTCACATCCATCGTATAAGCTATATCATGTTCACACAGTGCTGTAGGGGTACACCCATAATATAAGTTATATAGGGCCCACTTGAGGCTATTTGGGTTAACCCATTATATAAGTTGTATCAAGCTCACCCCTGATCATCAATAATGTCCATGTATCATTCATGAATAAAAAATTTGAATCTTTCACTTTTCAATATAACAATAATCACAGTTCTTTCTCCTCCAAATCTATTTTTTCTGATATTTTCTAATAGCCACTTTAAGAGAAAGTGGACAATCGATGTTCTTTCATTAACTGATTCTCTCATGGAAAATAATGGATCCTATGTCATTATCATAATACATTTTGAGAAATAATATGGATTTTATAAATACCCCATATCCCCAATTTATAATAAGTAACAGTATTTGTTTTCTTCATTGATGAATGAAAATACAATTAAAAAGGTATTTAAAAACATATTTGAGGAAAATAACCTTCTCATTTTGAAAAAAACTTTTCAAAACTAAAAAACCAAAAAATATTTTAGAATTAATATTCATTGAAAATAACATTTGAAACCCTAAAAAATTAATATTTTAACCATTTAGTTTTCATTTTGGAATAATTTTCTCTTTATGTTAAATCTGTTAGAAAAAAATATTCCTTTCATTTTTTTTGTATGAAAAATAAGAAAATACCTTGTTTAAAAAAATAAGAATATTCCTTTTAATTTATTTATAAATATAAAATAATGGGTCAAAATAAATTTAAATAATAAAAGTAAAATTTTTTTTGAAAACATTTTTATAAAAAAATGATTTGGAATAAAAAGGATTATCGATCAAAGGGAGAAATGAAGTGGGATTATCTAAAAAATCATAAAACATTTTATGTACTAGATAGAGTAAAATGGTAATATTATATAAAACAATATATAAATAAGTGTAGGAGAATAAATTTAATGTGTTCTAGTGGATAATGGTCAAAAAATTTCTTTTAATGGAAATTCAAGCATAAATCATCCCGATTAAAAAGAAGATTGTAACATAACACCTTTTCCACTTTGGTAACATTTCAATCTTAAGCCCCATGAAATAATAAATTAAAATGTTACATTAAATATCCAGAACAAAATTATTTTCATGGTATAACATGTATATATAGTAGTATATATACCTCATAAATGAATATTAGTGTATAACATAACATATGTCTCAAAGAAGAACAATTGAAATGAGAAACCCTTAGAACAATCATAAAATTAAAGTGAAAATTAATCAATGAATCAATTATGTGAATAAAATTTAATTAAAAAAAGAAAGTAGAAACAAAAAATATTATAATCAAAATTCATTACACCAATAATCATAGAATATCAAGGATGTTTAACAAGTAATATATCACAATGAAGAGAAATTGTGTTATGAAATTATTTACCACTTTGTAACTTTCATGTCAAATCCCCACAGATGAAAAAATTGAAATTGAAACTTAAAATACCATGATTTATTAATTATTCAAGATATTACATGAAAAAGGTCTAGTATATACACAATATAAAATAAATAAGGTGTATATCATTAAAATATTCCTCAATATAGGAAATTGAGATGATGTCCCTTACAATTTTATAATCTGTAGGTCAAAACCCCATGAAAGAGGAAAAATAATATGGATTTTTTTAAATAGCAACATTATTCTTTAGAATAATGCTAATATATATTATTGTGTACTATATACACCACACCCTAAAAATAATTTGTAAATATGGAAAATGTCTCATAGAAATAAAAGTGAGAAGAGAAACCCTTAACTCGAGTCTAGACTTTACATGCACGTCCTTTAACTCCCGTATAATATGTTTACATAAATTATTTTATTTCATAATAAAATTTAATTGGTTTAATTTATTACAAATAAATCATTTATTTTATTTTTTTAATTTAATATTTAAATACTTAATCAGTTATGCCCATTTTGGGGGCTTTGAGGACGTTCAGTTCATTGTCTCAAAGCTTCTTTTGTGTGTTAACTGGGGTAAAAGAGTTAATTGATTCAACATATATAGAATAATAATCATTAAATAATTATAAAATTTATTCATAAATTATACTTTTTTTTATAAAAATCATGAATTATGGTTATGAAAAATGAACTATATTATGATCATAGAGATGGTAGGGTGTACATACGCATGAGAAACATTTCAATTTTTCAATGATCATTAGGGAAAGAAGGTCTGAATTAATTTTTTTTCTAAAATTATAATAATATCATAAATACCATATTATTTCTATAAATATAATTATATGTTTTATTTATGTGATTTAGTGATGAAATTTTTCTCCATTAGTTTGGGGAGGTAGTAATCAACACATACACATGAATAACATAATCATTTTTTAGTGTAAGAAATAAAATAAAATATTATATTTTCCGGATGAAAAACATGACTTGAATATAAAAATTATTTTCTATAAATTACATATATTCATTATATTTAACTTTATTACCTACCATGTAGAAAATTAGTGAAAATGGTATTACATTGCTTTGTGAGGCCGTAGTCCACCACACACAAGAGCGACATTATCGTATCCCCCATAGAATGGAAAGTAAGAAGGTATATTTTTTGTTATAAATAAATAATTATATATGTTATAAGTATCATATATATTATTTAAATACATTTTTATATTAATCCATGTGATTTAATTATTGAAAACTAATGACATCAAGTTGTGAGGCCACCATCCGCGGTACACACAAAATATGATTTCATATCTTATTTGATAGAAGAATAGATGGATTTGGGTTATTAAATTAACATAATAAAATATTAGTATATGGTAAATATATATTTTTGTTATAAATGAATAATTTAAGAATAATTTAAGTTGGTGGTATAATAATTAAAATAAAAATTGTTGGTTAAGCATGATACCTCTTCTTCGGATTACCTGCTTAGGTTAGCACCAAATGCCTTCATAGATTGGATTTATAAAAAAAAGTCTTTATTTCCTAGAGTGTTTAGTTACTAAGGAATTTGGGTAGGTATTTCTTGATCAAAATGGATTTGAATCCATTAAGTGGAGAGATGAGTGGGTGAACTTTTATAAGTGAGGCGAGTGACACACTTGTAATTTTTTAAAAGAAAAAGGTGTACCCGCGTTTTTCACTTGACACTGGGATCTTAAATAGAAAATTATAGATAAATTTAAATTATAATGTCTAAATAGTTCCATAACATAGATTTTATACAACTTTTTTTTTATTTCAACTATTATCATTTTAGTTTAACCCCTGGTAAAGTCATTTTCACCTTAACCATGATAAATAATTTTTTTCTATTTTCACTATTCATTAGGGTAAAAAATTAAGTTGGCCTTATTAGATAATATAAATTATTTAGATTCAAAATATAAATTTCATTTTATCAAATTCAATTCACAAAATCAGAAAAAAATAATTTAGTATTAAAATCGCTCATGTGATAAGAAAGCATGTTTCAATAAGTGAATTTTTTAAGAGAAAGATGATTTTCATTCAATATATGACTAATAATAATCAGTATGTGAATAACAATTAATATTTTTAATATATAATATATATATATTTTATTCAAATAATTCGAAGTTAGGGGTTTTATAATTAATTAAAATGAATAAATATTATTCTCTTTAAATCAGTTTTCAGAAAAAATCTAGTTTTTATACAAAAAAATAAACTTATACTAAAATAAAAAATAAATATGATTAAAATTAAATTAAATAGATTAATTATAACTAAATAATACTTATTTGACTTTAAATCGTATTCAAAACATATTGGGACTTTGAATTCTCATAATTAATTGAAAAGAAGTGTCATTTTTACAAAAAAATATTATTTTTAACTATTAAATAACACATATTTATTTTATTAAGAAACCAAAATTTTCACCCATAGATAAATTTGACAAGAAAAAATAAAAAATTAAATTAATTTTATAAAATAATGTTTCAAAAAGTTACTAAAAATTATTATAATAATTACTAACAAAAACCATTTTTGAAGAAAACATATACTTGAAGAATAAAATTAATCTACTAAAAGTTGATTGATTATTTAATATGAAATAATCAATAATTATATTTATTAATATATATATATTTATATCATATAATATATAATACTATTCATAATAACCAAATTAAAGGCAACGTTATAACAATTAAATATTCCACAGGTCGTTTATTCTTGGTGTTATATGTTGAGTTTGCTACCAAACATAATGCTCTTATTTTAAAATATTAGGGGGTTACTGTCACGACCCATGTCATGACTACCCCAAGCCCACCTTGTATCTGCCAGGGGCTGGAGACTAGCACTTAAAGAATAATTCCGTAAAACTGGGAGGGCATTGCCTTTACGACCTGTAAAAACACAAACAAGCGAGCACACAACTAGATAATAAACACTAAGTAAACTGTATATCAAAAGTGTGATGAAAGTAAAGGAGACATAATACAATCCCAACTGGAAAGTAAAAGTACAAATGTGATACAATACAACTGAAGAAAGGGAAAGTCAACTCCTGGGTCGTCCTCTAGGGTTCCCACCTGATGGGTAGGTACAAATCACACCCTCATCACTCCTCATTCGTCTGTCTCCTCCATGTACCGACTCGTCATAGTTCCCACCTCTGGGTACTATTCAGCCTGGTACTCTCGTCCTCAGTCAGTGTTGTCTGTCGTCTGCACCAAAAACAATGAAGTGCGAGCATAGCCCATGCAGGGGTGAGTATAACGATACTCAGTAGGGACCTCAAGAACCTCTAGGTCTCATAAAATACATCAAGGATAAACAAAAAGTGTGAATTCCACATATAACATTACTTAGTTATATGCCAATACAAATACATATGTTATCATGTAATCCATCTCAATCATGAGGAAAACACAGAATAACCGACTCAGCTCATACCAGGATTTATTCTAGGGTAGTAGTAACAAGTAACATTCTGAGCCCTCAGCTGCTAGAGAAATCCTCCTCTATCAAGTGTAGTGGGCCTACCGCATCACACAATGGCACTTCCCACTAACCTTGGACTGCTGAGGTACTCCTCCTGTTGAGTATTGGGGGTGTGCCGCGTCACACAGAGGCACTCCCCACCGTGGATATGCCACGTCACACAGAGGAACTCCCTATTATGTCCTGCTAAGGTACTCCTCCTATCGAGTACCATGGGTCTTCCATTTCACCATGACACTCCCCACTGCGGGTCTTTCACATCACCAAGTCACTTCCCACCGGGTCAGTCGAGTCACTCCAAGTCGAAACGGTTAATAGTTTTCAAGTCTCAGCCAGCTACTAGGTTCCCGTACAATGCTCGCTCGTCTCCGAGAGGATTCTCTCCACAAGGAACTATTTAATACTACAACTTCCATGAATTCCCATGAAGAATATCTTCAAATTTCTACTATGACATAGCAATCTCAACGTAACAGACGGCGTGTCAATCAGACGACCGGTCTGTGAGTTATCATCCTTTTAGTCCCGGGGGCCTAGTAGGATTTGTGCTCGATCGAACCTGATTGTTCACCTTTTCAATACAAAACTCTGTAGAATATACTCAATGTGACCATCTCACTCAAATATTCCCAACACCGCTGACGGTTCATCAAAAAGATGTCTGGTTCCAAAGATATGGCCAAAAAAATAATAGGCGTCGTAGTGGGCCCAGGTCTGGCCCGACATGATCAAACCAACATGGCCTGATCCGGCCTAACCCACTGGGTCTAGCCTGGCCTACAGGTTCCATCCCGACAGGTCGTGAGGGGCCGTGAAGGGTCACGGGTGGACGCGAGGGTGCGAGCCCATAGGGCGGCTCGGAGGGCCGGCATGCGGCGCAAGCCGGGGTGGCTCAGAGGGTGGTGGGCGGCGTGAGCCAGGGCGGCGTAAACCAGGGCAGCTCGGAGGGCTGGCAAGCGGCCCGAGATGGTGTAGTGTGGAGAGATGGCGAGTAGGGAGACTCGGTGGGCCTGCGGGTGGAGCAAGCCGGGGCGGCTCGGAGGGCCGCGGGGAGGGCGGTTCGGCCGGGGTGTGGGGCCAGTTTGGCTGGAGCACTACAGGGTGGCTCGTCCTGGGCGTGGAGCTGGGGCACATGAACGGTTCAGCCCGAGCGCATCGGGGGGCTTGGACGGGGTGCATGACCGGTTTTCAATAGGGGACCAGAACGCCACGGGGGCGGCGCGGGTCGCGGAGGCCGCAGGTGGCGGTGTCGTTGCCTTCGTCACCTTCATCACCTTCGTTGCCTTCATTGCCTTCCTATATTTCAAAGTACAAAACAATGAAGAACAGTGGAGGGGTCGAGACATGTTCGTTTATCCCACACCCTCTGGATTTTGAGTGGTAGAAAGCATTCAATTTCCACTTGAATTTCAAAGAATTATCCAGAATGGAACTGAAAAGAAAATCAATCAACCACCCTACAACTTCCCGCAAATAATCGAACACAATTAAACCCCTAAAACTTCCCACAAATAATCAAACACAATTAAACCCCTACCTCATTCTCTTGATTTCGTTGGTGCAAAAAAGGTAGTATGGTTGTCGATTCCCTATAGATGAGGACATCCCACGTCAGAAGAAGTCCTGAGGAAGAAGGTTGAAGGAGGTCAACGTTCATCGTTTTTAGAGCATTCTTCATTAGAGAGCTTTCTCCCCTATTCCTTCTCTCCCCAATTCCACCAAAAAAAAATTTAGCTCAAAATAATAGATTATGAGTTCTATTATGTTTGTTGGCATAAATTCAAATAGTTTAATTAATTAATTGATGTGTTAGTTCAATTAATTAAATGGAAGGGTTGAAAAGATTAATTAAGGAGGGATGGCACAGTTAATGTGGAGGAAGTCGAGAGGATCCTCCACATTATTGAGTGGGTATTAGAGGGTTTTCTCTATAACGAGGGGTGTTCAAGAGGTTTCGGCCTCGGTTGGTCCCTACCACCATAACCTCTAATGAAAGATTAGGTTCGGGTGGTCCCCACCACTATAACCTCTCGTGGGAGGTTAAGGTCTGGTGGTCCCCACTTCTCAACTTCAACATGGAGGTTTAGTTCTATTAGATCCCACCTCCCAGCACCCACATGGGTGTTTCAAATAAAAATAAAAATGTCACATGCTTTTATTTTTATTTTATTCTTACACAAAAAACCAAAAAACTAACTTTCACCCTTGACCATCTTCCATCGAGGTGAAAGTGTCCTTAAGCGAATACCAACACTACAAGTTCAACGGTGCCCTCAGATTGCGATTCTGAGCACCAGTTCAAAATTTAGAAAAACATGCTCGCACTTTTACAAAACTTATGTGAAATAATGTTTATAAATTAATTTTGGGCACTCCGGGCCTCAGAATCACGCGCTGCCAATTTTCACAGACTCATAAAATTCCTATTTATTTTAAAAAAAATTATAAGTTAATTCTAGGTCTTTAAATTCTCCCCACCTCAGGCTTTACATCCCTGTAAGCCACAACTCAATATAAGGGAACAAGTGGGGGTACTGAGCATGCATCTGATCCTCTTTCTCCCATGTGCTCTCTTATAGGTTCTCATGCTGGCAGTGAACACGCACCAAAGCTATCGATCATCCATGAAAGACCACTCCTGTAGATCCTCAATCTCTACTAGAGCCTCTGTAAAAGTCTCACCATCATTGAACTCCCACTCACCTTGGTTGATGATGTGAGAAGGGTCATGCAGGTATCTCCTCAGCTGGGATATATGGAAGACGTCATGCACCCGGTGCAACAGAGGTGGAAGAGCTAAGCGGTATGCCAGCTCGCCAACTCTACTGAGGACCTTGAAAGTTCCAATGAACCTCGAAGATAACTTGTCGCCTCGGGAAAATCTCCATAGACCCTGTTGGGGTGATACCCGTAGAAGGACACAATCGCCATCCTCAAACTCCAGAGGTCTCCTTCTCCTGTCAGCATATGACTTATGCCTCCTCTGTTCAGTCTTCATCCACTTTTGTATGATCTGCACCTTCTATGTGGTAGCCCGAACCATTTCTAGTCCAACGAGTGCTGACTCTACTGGGTTAGTCTATCACAAAGGTGATCTTCAAGGTCGCCGGTATAACTCCTTGAAAGGTTCCATTACTATAGTATAATGATATCTGTTGTTGTACGAAAAATCCACCAAAGGAATGTGATCGTACTAGCTACGACCGAAGTCGAGGACACAAGCACGGAGCATGTCCTCAAGGTTCTGAATGGTCTGCTCAGTCTGGCGATCCATCTAAGGATTGAAGGTGGTTCTCAAACGAAGTTGCGTCTCGAAAGCCTCCCACAAACCCTTCTATAGTTGGGATGTAAAACATATATCACGATCGAAGATAATCGTCGGGGGTACTCCATGTAGCCGCACAATCTCCTACACATAGAGGCATCCCATGATCTATACTAAACCCTGCTCTTTGATCAGTAGGAAGTGGGACGACTTTGTGAGTCGGTTGATGATCACCCAAAAAGAGGCATGTCCCTTGGATGTACGTGGAAGTCCTATCACGAAGTCCATGGATATCCTATCCCAATTCCACTATGGGACCTCTAAAGGTTGATCCAAGCCTACTGGTACCTGATGTTCCTCTTTCACTTGCTGACAAGTGAGGCATCATGATACAAAATCTGCTACTACTTTCTTCATTCTCGGCCACCAGTGCTGTCATCGGAGATCTTGTTACATCTTCGTCACTTCTGGATGTACCTTAAGAGGGGATGTGTTGAAATCCCTCAACACATCCTCCTGAAGTGATGCTGTTACCATGGTATGTCCTATGAAGAGGATGACATGCTGCCCACCTTCAGAAAATCCATCAGGTTCCTTCCCTATGGATATTTGAGCACGTCGAGCCTCGTAGTCAAGGTCCCCACACTGCGCCTCCCTGACTCGATGAATAAGCGAGGGAGTGACTGTAAGAGGCTGAAGAAAATATGCTCAATCACATTTCATGAAGGATATTTTCAAAGCGGTTAGCTACTCCATCACTTCACCTAACAACTGTATACCAGACCTCCTTCTGATTGCATTTTCAACAACGTTCCGCTTCCTAAGAGTATAGACTACATAGAAGTCATATACTTGGTGGAACTCAACCAACATTGCTGCCACACGTTCAGGTCCTTATGAGAGAAGATATACCTAAGACTCTTGTGATCATAGTACATAGTAAAATGATATCCCATCAGATAATGACCCCACATCTTCAAGGTGAAGACCACTACTGCTAACTCTAGGTCATGGGTACCATAGTTCTTCTCATGCTATCTCAGCTGCCAATAACCATAAGTTATCACTTATCTCTCCTGCATTAGGACACATCCGAGTTCGGTCATTGATGAATCACAATAGAATACATACCCTATGCCCTCCTCTAGAAGCCTGAAGATGGGGGCACTAGTCAGCCTCGGCCTCAGATCCTAAAAACTCCGTTGGAATTTCTCCGAAAAAATGAAAGGTTGCCCCTTCATAGTCAAGGCGGACAGTGGTGATGCAAATCTAAAGAATTCTGGAAAAAATATTCGGTACTATCTAGAAAATCCTAGGAAACTACATACCTCCATCACACTCCAGGGTGGATCCCAAGAAAGTACCGCCTCAATCTTCACTGGATCTATTGAAACTCCAACCTCCGATGTTACATGTCCCAGAAAGTGAACCTCTCGAATCCAAAACTGGCACTTTGAGAGTTTACCATAAAACTGGTTCTCTTGGAGTGTGTCCAGTACTACCTACAAATGATAGGCATGCTCCTCTTTACTAGTCGAGTAGATCAGAATGTCGTTGATGATGACCACTACAAAGTGATCAAGGTACGACTGAAAAACCCTATTCATGAGTCCCATGAACACTGCTGGAGAATTGGTTACACCGAATGGAATAACCAAGAATTCGTAGTGTCCGTACCGACATCTTAATGATTTATTCTGCACATCCTCATCTCGAACTCTGAGTTGGTGATAGCCTGATCTGAGGTCTATCTTTGAGAACCACTATGGTCACTTCAACTGATCAAAGAGGTCATCAATCCTCGGGAGTGGGTACTTGTTCTTCACGGTCACCTGGTTCAGGCGCTGGTAGTTGAAAAAAATCCTCAATCTCCCATCCGACATCTTTCTGAACATAATAGGGGCTTCCCTAGGTGAAACACTGGGTCGGATGAACCCCTTACCCTATAAGTCCTCTAGCTATACCCGCAACTCACGAAGCTCCGTGGGAGCCATCTGATACGCTGGGTATAAGTCAATGTAAAAGTCCACCTCTCTGTGAGGAGGTAGACCTGAGACATCATCAGGGAAAACATCCGCCTATTGGTCCACCACTATAGGATAACTCAGACTCTCCATGTAAACCCATCCGAGGGTAAGTCTATCCAACTGATGAGTAATCGGCTGCACCCTCCTCCGAGTATGTCCTTCCTATAATGCAAAGGCTCCCTTCTTGCCGATGAAGGTAAACGAGGTCCCATCCATGCGAACAAACCACACATTGTGCCTAATATAGTAAATCTGTGTATGGACTATAGATAACCAGTACGTACCCAAGATGATGTCATAAGGCCTCAACGCCGCTACTAGGAGATCTCAAGCGAAGCACTTGCCTCCTAGTGTAAGCTTTCACTGCCGACACCAGTGTGTAATTGTCGAATCCACTCCTGTAAGACTCTCTAGCTGTAAGGATAGAACCAATGGATCCATCAGAATCTCCGAGATCTGAATGAGGGTAGTGGTAATGAAAGAATGATTGTCACCTATGTCTATATGTACTATAAATAAGGTGGAGTAGACACAAATTGTACCTCGTATCATCTCTAAAGCACCATGATCGTAAGCCTCAGCTACCTGGAGAAGAGCTCTCCCCTATCCACATGCTCCATGTGGTCGGGGTGGACCTCCTGACGGTGGTTGCGGTAAGATTTCAAATCATCTCCCATCGGCAGCTGCACAACCAGCTCCTCTGCCACGTCCGCCTTCTCCCTGCGAACCTCCTCAGTTGAACCTTTGTCTCTACCTGGGTGGTCCTTCGACCATCTGCTGATCATCCATATGGTGGGTCAGACAGTCACGAGCCATGTGACCATGCCCGCTGCATGCGTAACACTGCCCGCTCCAGGCATGACTAGCTCCACTTCAGGTGCCCCACACAATTAATCTTAAGTCATGTGGTCGTCCACCTATAGGTTTGGTGCTCATGGACCTCTATGTCATCTATCTGCTGCTTGCTGCAGAAGACTCTGATATGTGATGAATGAAAGTGGGTCTCGATGCTGGTGACTACTCATGTCACGACCCATCCTCGGGGCCCGTGCCGTGACTACCCCAAGCCTGCCTTCCATAGGCCAGGGGCTGGCGACTAGCACCAAGGCGTAAATCCCGGTAAAAGGGAAGGCATTGACTTTGTAAAGTAAACAAGTACCACAGAGTAAGCAAGAAGAAAAAGTAAACACTAAGTAAAAGCTGGTACAAGAGTGAAGTGCGAAAAATTAAGTGGGCCAGTATACAAACCCAAACTGAAAGTAAAGTACAACTCGAAAGGGAAAACAACAACAGAAAAGTAAAGCCGCAACGCCGAGATGCCCACTGGAAATACCACCTGAAGGGTGGGTACAGATAGCTCCACTGATCCTTAGGTCCCGCTGTCCGCTCCGGGTATGTTCCGACCAGTGGTCCACCTCTAGGTACCGTCCTGCTCTGCAAGCCTCAACCACGATCAACGTTGTTCGTCATCTGCAACCAACACAACATAGTGCGGGCATAGCCTGTGCAGGGGTGAGTATAAGCTACTCAGTAGGGACCCCGAGACCCTCGAAGGTCTCCCAAAATCCACAAAGGATAAACCACAAAGGAAAGATACAATCACGAAGTAACAACCGACACTGCTTAGGTATATGCCCATACATATACCTAAGTTATCAATTCTAATATGCTCCAACCTCCGAGGTCAAGTACATCCCAGTCCACACAGGAAAACATACGTATTCCACACAGGAAAGCAAAACGTAATCCACACAGGATAGCCCAACACAATCCACACAGGAAAGCAAACAAGATTCAGCTCACACAGGTATACTTCTTTGAAGACGATAGAGATGATCACTGATCCATCTAAGTCATCGGACCCACAAAGGATCGATAGGTACTAACCCCCGCAAAGACCCACACAGGATCGGTAGGAAACTAACCCCCACAAATACCCACACAGGATCTGTAGGCGCTGGCTCACACAGAACCACTGAGCACTGACCCACACAGGATCGGGCCCACATAGGATCAGTAGCACTGATCCACATAGGATCACTGAGTGCTGAATTCATCGCCGTCGAATCCACTGAGGATCTCTGTACAGTCGTCGTCGTCGTCACAATAGCAGTCGCAGCTAGCACTAGAGTTCCCGCACACAGCAAGCTCGTTCGGGAGGGTCTGCTCCACGAGTTGAGAGGCTGATACATCAACTGACACGTAGTCCAGAGTTGATGTATCCAAAAGTTCCGTATCATCAACAGGAACTCAACGTCGCAGACGGCGCGTCAATCGGACGCCCGGTCTGAGAGTTATTGGCTTTTTCGTCCCAGGGGCCCGGTTGGTTTTTAAGGCAAAACCAACCTGACCGTACTACACTTGCATCCAAACCTCGGGAGGATTAAGCCAAAAGATCCATCTCACTAAGAGGAAAACAACAAAGTCGACGACACATCAATCGAATGTCTGTAGCTCAAGTTATGAGTGTTTCCACTCCGAGGGCCCGGTTGGTTTCGTGTACAAACCAACCCGGACGAACTCAAAGTATTCCGAAACCTTGAGTGCGATATAACAAAATGACCGTCTCGTTCCAAGGATTATGACGCCACTGACGGTGCGTCGATCGGAGGTCCGTAGCCCAAGTTATGGGCAATTGAACCTAAACGGTCCGAAAACGGGGGTTTCGGGCCCGGATCGACCCGGCCCGAGACCCCCCGGTCGGCCCGAACCGGGTCGACCCGCCCCGGGTCTGGGTTGGCCCGGCACGGCCCGGCCCGACGTGGCCCGGCCTGGCCTGGCGGTCCGGCCAGGCGACCGGCCCGGCTGGGCACAGCGCGCCCAGCGCGCTGCCAGCTCAGCCGAAGGCCGAGCCGTTGGCAAGGGGGGGGGGGGCTGCCCCCCTGTGTAACCGCGGCCCCCCATTTATGGGGGCCATTTGAAGTCCGGCCGGGGGAATTAATTCCCCCGGCTCCTCCCCTTCCGGCCGGCCCGACCTGGCCGGCCGGTTCCTGCTCAATGGGACCAGCGATGGCCGGTCCACTTCTAGCTCTGACGCCGGCGGCCCGGTCCGGCCGCCGGTCACCTTGCTCTGCCGCGGCCCGGAACCAGCCGCGGCCCTTGTCGTCCGGCGCGGTGCGACGGCACCGCGCCCCTCCGCCGCGGCCCCGCTCCGTCCGCGGTGTTTTTCGGTGTCTCCAACGCGGCGCGACAACGTCGCGTCCTTGTATTAATTCGTGGCACGACGCGACAGCACCGTGTAATTATTTCCGCAAAAACCTGCGCGGTGCGACGGAACCATGCCACTTCCATTCAATCCAAGAATTTAACAAGAAAAATTAAGGAGGTGGGTCGGCCGTGTTTGTGCGGTCCGCCCCCCTTACATTAATCAATAGTAGACGGATAAATTTCACGAAGAAATTCAGGAATGAAATCATGAACAAATTAATTAAAAACAATCCCCTACCTCGGTTTCAAGAATGGTGCACGTCAACGATCCGTGGAAGACGAGCGTCATGGAGGTCGGGTGTCGCAGAAAACGAATGTCGATTCCGTTGACGTCGAGGTGTGTCCGAAGAGGAAACATCGTTGGAGAAGTTCTTCGCGTTCTTCGGTGGAGATGTTCTTCACTAAGGACGGTGTTCTTCTTCGGAGTCTGAGGTGTTCTTCACGTTCTTCATCGATGTTGAATAAGAAGAAGACTTCCTCAAACCCTTAGCCCTTTCCTCCCAAGTCTCCACCACAAGAAAAACTAACCCCAAAATAAAATAATCCTCCCACTTATTTTATTAACCCAACATAGGTTTTTGAATTTCAAGAGTTTGAAAATTCAAAACCCACATTTAAGTCACTTAATTTATTAACATAAGATGTTATAAAATTAATGAGGAAATAAGTTAGCAAAACTTAAAGGGGGGGGGGGGGGGGTTTAGAGGGGTTAGGAAAGTGAGGGGTTGGGCTCGTGTGGGTCCCACACTACCTTATCCTCTCAAGGTTGGTTATCACAAGTGGGTCCCACCCCCAACATCCTTACTTAGGATAAAACTACCAAGTGGGAAAAATAAAAATTGTTAAATTTTTATTTTCAACTACCACAAAAATTAATAAATCCCCTTGTGTAAACGCAACTCTGAAATAGGAGTTCCTATGCAATTACCGGCACTGCGGTTCCATCGGTGCCCTCAGAATTCGATTCTGGGCACCGGTTCAAAAGTTAGAAATTCCCGCTCGTTCGTTCACTGAACGTACCCGAGCTAAACTTCAGATAGAAATTCCGGGAACACCGGGCCTCAGAATCAAGTGCCGTCTGAAACCGCGTTCTTGTAAAATTCCAAAGAAAATTAAGAAAAAATTTCCCTTGAATTTTACGGGTCTTTACAGCTCAACGAGGAAACTCTTCACTAAGAGGGATCTCTCTAACACCCCAACATACGACGAGATGCTGAGTGAGATCATCAAAGCTCTAATCTCCCGCCTGAATCTCTTTTGAAGGTCCAGGCCCTGAAGAATGGGTACCACACCATATATTTGGAGTAGTGTGATAGGTCAGTGAACCTAGCTGGGTACTATGCCAAAATCATGCTTCCCTGCTGCAGATTATTTAGCTCCAGTATGTGCACTGCAGGAAGAGTCGCTGGGACAAACTCTACATGAAACAGGCTCTCAAAGTCTGCCCAATGAAGCATCACCTCATCGTGAACCTAAAGCATCAAGATCCTCCATCTGCCTGCTGCTTCCTATAGAAGGCTGGCGGAAAGGATCACCATGAAATCATCTGATGTCCCTACCAATCAGTAAACTCTCACCATGGCCTCCAGCCAATCCTCAACTACTTATGGGTCCATCTCTCCCCTGAACCTGGGTGGCCTCTGGCATTGGAATTCATGCAATGCACTCTACCAGTGTGTACCATCTGCTGTTGGGGCTGGTGGTATCAGTGGTCCAACAAGGAATAGTACTACTGTTGCCTCCGCTGGTGACTCTACTAGATGAGGTCCCTGCACCAAGGCCTCATTGCTCGGTTGGCTATCTATGAGTACAACTCTCAGA
Organism: Viscum album; assembly: GCA_963277665.1. Taxonomy (NCBI): domain Eukaryota; kingdom Viridiplantae; phylum Streptophyta; class Magnoliopsida; order Santalales; family Viscaceae; genus Viscum; species Viscum album. Next base: position 2,052,855,844 of record OY728140.1, read on the forward strand.
ACTCTAGTTGGTTGTCTGTGTGAAGTCATCCTTAAAAGAAATAGGTGCGCCATGATTAATACATTATACATAGTAAGCTGACCTGGTGAGCTGAATCAAAGAGTTCACAAAGTAGACTCTTGAAAACACACATGCAATCAGTGTTTTCATGCACTGTGTCGGATATTATAAGTCAGGGTCTTGGTGTATCGATATATCAGCTGCCACACCAACACTGAATTCCCTAAACTGATAAACATACTCACTACACATAGCACTATTATCATTAAAAAGAAATATTAGAGTCCTAAGTTCTATGGTAGAACCGACTCCTTTGATACCGGTTTGTCACGACCCGTCCCCTGGGGCCCGTGCTGTGACTACCCAAGCCCGTGTTCTATAGGCCAGGGGCTGGAAACTAGCACCAAAGGCATAATTCCCTAAAACTAGGAAGTCATTAACTTTATAACCTGTAAACACACACACATGAAAGCACATATTTGGATATTAAACAATAAGTAAACTGCATAACAAAAGAGTACTGAAAGTAAAGGGGCCAGAATTCAAGACTAACTAGAAAGTACAAGTACAACTATGATACAATACAACTGAAGAAAGATAAAGTAAGCTGCTAGGTCGTCCTCCGTGGTTCCTACTTGAATGGTAGGTATAAATCACCTTCTCAGCTCTCCTCATCCACCCATCTCCTACGTGTACCGATTAGTCGTAAAGTCCACCTCTGGGTACCTTCCAGACCTGGTACTCTCATCCTCAATCAGCAATGTCCATATTTTTCACCAAACACAATGAAGTGCGGGCATAACCTATGTAGGGGTGAGTACAAAAATACTCAGTAGGTACCCCAAGCCCCTCTAGGTATTAAAAAATCCATCATGGTTAAACACAAAGTATGAAATCCACAGATAACCTTACTTAGGTATATGCCCAAACATATACCTAAGTTATCAAGTAATCTATCTCAAACATGAGTAAATCACAGAGGAACTGACTCAGCTCATACCAGGATATATTCTAGGGTAGTAGTAAAAAGTCACATTTTGAACCCTTGGTTGCTGGAGAACTCCTCCTCTATCATGTAAAGTGGGCCTCCTACGTCACACAGAGGTGCTTACCACTAACCTTGGACTGCTGAGGTACTTCTCCTGTCAAGTACCGTGGGTCTGCTGTGTCACACAAAGGCGCTCCCCACCATGGGTCTGCTGCGTCACATAGAGGCACTCCCCCTCATGGCCTGCTGAGGTACTCCTCCTTTCGAGTACCGTGGGTCAGCCGCATAACCAAGGCGCTCGTCACTTTGGGTCTGTCACATCACAAAGGAACTCCACACTAGGCTAGTCATTTAACTCTGAGTCGAAACGGTCAATAGTCATCAAGTCTCAGCCAGCTACTTGGTTCTCGCACAATGCTCGATCGTCTCCTAGAGGATCCGCTCCACAAGTTACTGGTTAATACTCCAACTACCATGAAGTTCCTCAAAGAAGTGTATCAATGGTCCTCCACGTCTTAGGGATCTCAACATAATAGACGGTGCATCAATCGGACACCCGGTCTGTGAGTTATTAGCCTTTTAGTCCCGGGGGCCCGGTTGGATTCATGCTCGATCCAACCTGACTGTTCCCTATATCAATCCAAAACTCTATGGAATATATTCAAAGGTATCGTCTCTCTCTAATATTCCCAATGCCGCATACGGTTCATCAAACAGACATATAGTTCCAAAGATATGGCCAAAAGAATGTAAAAGCGGTCGTAGAGGGCCCGAGTCCGGTTCGACCCTGTCGGACCGACCCCGCCCGAAGGGTTTGAGCCGATATGCCATGTGGGGCTGCAGAGGGCTGTGGGTGGCCCCAAGGTCACGAGACAGTGGGGACGCTCGCTCGGGGAAGCTCTAAGGGCCGACGGGTGGCGTGAGCCGGGGGGCTCAGAGGGACGCGCGTGGGGTGAGCTGGGACGGCTCGGAGAGCCAGAGGGTGGCGCGAGCTAGTGCAACTCGGAGGTTCATCATGTGGTGTGATATAAGGCGTCTTGGAGTGGTGATGGGTGGAATGAGCCAGGGAAGCTCGGAGGGCCGCATCGAGGGCGGTTCAACCGGGGCGCGGGGCTGGTTCGGCTGAGGGGCCGAAGCACCGCGGGGGCACGGGGCCTATTTGGCCAGGAAACCGGAGCGCCATAGGGCGTGGGGACGGTTCAGTCAGGAGGCCGAAGCACTGCTGGGTGGCTCAGTCAGGGTGCGCAGATGGTTCGTCCAGAGTGTTGTGGTGGGCGCGACTGGGGTGTGGAGCCGGGGCACACGGTCGGTTTGGCCGTAGCACTGTGGGTGGCCTAGCCGGGGCATAGAGCTGGGGCATGTAGCCAGTTCGATTAGGAGATCAGAATGCCACGGGGGCAGCACTGGTCATGGAGGTCATGGGTGGGGGCGCCTTTTCCTTCACCACCTTCTTCGCATTCGTCACCTTCCTCCATTTCGAAGTACACATCAAAGAAGAACGACAGAGGGGTAGGGCAATGTTAATTTGGCCCACACCCTCCGCGTTTAGAGTGGTAGAAAGCAGTTCAATTACCTCTTGAATTTCAATGAATTATCAAGAATGGAAGAGAGAATAAAATCAATCAACCACCCTACATCTTCCTACAAAAAATCAAACACAATTAAACCCCTACAACTTCCCAAAAATAATCAAACAAAATTAAACCCCTAACTCATTAGCTTGATGTCATTAGAAAAATAAGGTAGTACAGTCATCAGTTCATTGTAGATGAGGACGTCCCACGTTAGAATAAGTCCGGAGGAAGAAGGTCGAAGCAGGTCGACATTCTACGTTGGTGGAGCGTTCTTCTTTAGAGAGCTTTCTCCCAAGTTCCTCCTCTCCCTAATTCCACCAAAAGAATTCGTAGCCCAAAATAATAGATTATTCATTCTATTATGTTTGTTGTAATAAATTAAAATAGTTTAATTAATTAATTGATATGTTGGTTCAATTAATTAAAGGGAAGGGTTGGCAAGATTAATTAAGGAGGTTTGGCACAATTAATGTCGAGGAAGTCAAGAGGCTCCTCCACATTAATGAGGTGGTTGAAAGGTTTTTCACCATAATGAGGGGAGTTCAAGAGGTTTCGGCCTCAGGTGGTCCCCACCAATATAACCTCTCATGGGAGGTTAAGTTCTGGTGGTCCCCACTTCTCAACTTTTACATGGAGGTTTAGTTCTGGTGGACCCCACATCCCAACTCCGACAAGGGTGTTTCAAATAAAAATAAAAATTACACACACTTTTATTTTTATTTTATTCTTACACAAAAAACCCCAAAACTAAAATTCACCCTCAACTATCTACCATTGAGGTGAAAGTCTCCTTAAGAGAATACTGGCACTGCGAGTTAAACCTTTCCCTCCGATTTCAATTCTGAGAACCTGTTCAAAAGTTAAAAAAATCCGCTCGCATGTTTACTAAATGTACACGAAATAAAGTTCAGAAATTCATTCTGGGTACTCCAGGCCTTGGAATCACGCGCCATCAATTTTTGTGAACTCGTAAAATTTCCATTTATTTTAAAAAAATGCATCGAAATTCAGGGTCTTTACCATTACATCCTCCGCCATTTAATAAATTTTATCCTAAAAATTTGAACTTGTAATAGGTAATAAAAGGTTTGAATTTAGAAAAAATTACCTTTATTAGTGTAAGAAGCAGAATAATTTTTTCTTGTATGGATATTGTTTTCGGGTGTTTTTGAGAAAAAGGGTAGGTATTGGAAATTTAGAAGTACACATTGTGTACTTGGGAGTACATGTTGTGTACTTGGTTGCCTCGAGTAGCCATGTACTGGCTCTGTAACGGAAAAGACGTGGTCATGTGGAGTGACTTAAATACCACCTAAATCAGGGGCTAGATGAGGCATGTACATGACATGTACATTAAATGAACACGCCATGTACTTTTTCATTTATTTGATTAAATGGACCGAGGTCGCGTCTAATTTCCATATTAATCTTCTTTTAACCTTGTTTCATCCAGGAGTTACCAATAGTGATGATCCTTCTTTGGGACACCGATCCATCATACGTTCTCTGAATCAAACTAAAGTGGTTGCATTGAAATCACCCCAGTGAGTTCTTCCTTCTTCTAGAGCCTCTCCTCTTGATTTTTACTCTCTCCTGAGTTATTCGAGGATGAACATTTTTTGACATTTTTTTAGATCTATGATGTTCTAGGTCTATTCAAAAGATAAGGATACACTATATCCATCGTACAATGTCTAGGTAGTTGGTTTTTTCCTTTCGTTGGTTTTCTTTGAGTTTTAAATGCCAAAGTGTCGATTACCCATGTTTTAAGAATATTGCATTATGGAAATTAAATATTAATTTATCTACCATAGATTGATTGTTGAATTAAGGTTTTATTGATGTGATATTATGTGAAATTTTATGTAAAAGGAACACCCCATGGGTTCAATTCCTCATTTTAAATTTTAGGGTTGTTCGTCTAGGATGCCTATGAGGTGGACCTTGTTTTCCTTGCCTTGATTGATAGGATGGAATTGTTGCCTTTTGTTGATTGTTAAATGCTTGTGATATGTATTTGTATTTTTATCCATGTAGTAGATGAGATTACATTGGGATGATTGATATCATTTATGCATGATTGAATTTCACAGGGTTGTGAGAACCTGGTATAGTTAGACCACAAGGGGAATTGACGTTGAGTGCTACCTCATAGTGTCTGTTATATTTAATGTTGTGAGACAACATTGGGGATTGACGGTGAGTGGTTGCTCAGAGTGTATATAGTTTACGTTATGAGTCAATAGGGGGAAATGATGTTGAGTGCTTCCCCCTAGAGTCTATAGTTATTTAGGAAAGACCATAGGGTGAATTGACAGTGAGCTCTTCCTCAGAGTGTCTTTGCCTTTTTATTGCATCACTTGGACAGAGGGGTCAGGCTGTGTTAGCTAACAAGAGGGTTAACTTAAATATTTAATGTTTTTGATGCATCTTAAAAGCCAAATGACAATCTCATATTTGGTCATGTTAGGTATTCTTCTGAGATACCTATTGTGATACTTACTTGATTAAATGATGAACATTAAATTCTAATGAATGTAAATGGAAGGTATATTATAGCTTAATTTTTTGTACTCTAAGTTTCATTACTACATTTCAATTATTAAAAACTATATATATAGTCACTAATAGTTAGGAAATGGTCATGTTGTTGTTTCCTACTGGGATTCATCTCTCACCCTGTTTGGGTAATGATTTTGTACCCAAACAGATTATAATTGTTGTAGGTGTAGATATGGGAATGTGCCCTTTGTCATCAGGTACTTTATTACTGTGGAGTTAGAGAGCATGTGACCAAGATAAGGCTTACGATGCTTCTGGAATTATTTTATTTCTTTTTTACATCGGTTTAGTACTGTATTTCTAGCATTGTGACTTGTTTGGACGGTTTCCTAGACATATGTGACATGCATCATTTATATATGTGCTCTAGTTTTTTATTTACTTACAGTATTACACTTTTTACTTGTTGTATGGTATTATTGCTTCCACTCATGAATATTATTTTTTATTCAACTATGCATACTCTGTAAATGAGGTCATAGTTTCCCACCATCACATCCAAGGCCCTCTCTTCTAGTTAGAAAATTCTGGCATTCAGGAAAATGTGCTTGAGGCCATGTGACTAACTAGGTACGAGGGGCCTTTTGGAGGCACTCGAAACCGAGAAATTACAAAGTGGTACCAAGGAGGTTATTTTATTTTTTATCTTTCTGTTTTGAGCCTATAGATAGGGATATTCAAGAATAGGTAGTTGGTGATAAGCTCTTCCCTAGATTGGCAAGACTGTGTATAGAGAAAATCCAATTTTCCTCTATTATTACAATTTTTTTGGTTTTGAAAATATTAAAGTTTATTTGATTTCATTTTTGTGTGATTCACATGATTTATACTATTATGATTTATATCATTAAGGTTCTATTTCTTTTGAAACCTGATGAGATGAGGGTATTCCATCTCATGCATCATATATGCACTTTTTAGAGATCACATGTCATGCATTTTGTCATGCCATTTAGGATGAATTACCGATTCCATGCTGTCGTGATAGATGTTGTGCACGATATGTATTTTGTTGTGATAGATGCTATTATAGAATACCAAGTATTTTGATAGGGTATTGGAAAATTTATAGTTTCATTTGAATGAGTACCAATCTTTTGTCCCTAAGGTGTTATTGGCCCTCATGGATTGGAATTTTATGGATCATGTGATTGATTGCACAATTATACTTTGTGATAGACATCAATAAGATTCCCAGGTTTGATTCATGGGGAGTATGGCCCCCCATGGATTATAATTTGGCACTTTAAAGCATGTTTCAATGTTTTTATGGGTTTATGGAGTAGTTTATGAGATTTAATATCCAAAAAAAACCTAAAATACACAATGTGTGATGATAAATACACACCATGAATCCTTCTATTTAGGTAGAAAATGTTTTTCTTAAGTACATGTCGTGTACTGTATGTACAAGTCATGTAGTCCTTATTTGTGTTACTGACTGTGTGAACAGAGACATAGGGTTGGGGGTTTTTTTGGAGACACATGCCATGTACTTGGAGTACACTCTTTGTTGTAAGAGTTCTGTATCTAGCCGTCTGACCAATGACACGGGTGGATGAAACTCAGGCTTTACACATCATGTTCTATTCTTGAATGCAGTGTAGAGTTCACCGTGTCACCAACCAAGTGAATTAAGACACATATTGTTATAGATTAAGCTGTACATGTCGTGTCTAGTGTGCACACACTGTGTATTGTAACCCTAGAAGGAACCATGTGTTTAGCTGTGTAGAGGAACTTGATCAGGGGAGAAATGATTCAAGTAAACACAGTGTCTCAAGGAGAACACGTCGTGTGTATGGCTGTTATAGGTCCAATTATGGAAGAGGTAAATTCCATTTTAAAAGAATATGGGGACACACCGTGTAGGGTTTATGCATTCCGTGTACCCATGTTTTGAAAATAATGAATCTTTTCTTTCTCTTATTTCTTTATTCAACATATGATATTCAGTTCATGAAATCCTGAACTAATGTATATTCTTGACATTGTAGATTCATTCCACCGAGACATACTTGAGTTTTATGCTAGGTTTGGGGAGATGATTAGACACTAAAACCGGTAGACCAAGGACTCCCAGTAGATCCTCCTATCATTCCCTTCATGGCACCGACCATCATTTCAGATACAGGTGTTGATGTACAGTTCCGAGATGGCATCATGAGGATGATGAAAAATTTCCAGGGAGCACTGCATCCTGCCCCATCTATGCCAGAGTTGATGCGGGTTTCCAACAGCAACATCCTCACACATTCTCATGTAATGGAGGACCTCAGGCTATAGAGTCTTGGTTAGAAGACATGTTTTCTTCCTTCAAACATATTGAGACGCCTCTAGAGAGGAGTTTCAAGCTCTCTATGTACATGCTACGTGGTTCTACAAAGAGATGGTGGGATGTGATATCAGAGGCAGGACGCCAGTGGGTTAAGGCTTGGGATGAGTTCCTATATACCTTCTATGACTATTTCTACCTAGATACCTTGAGGGTCAACCGAGCCCATGAGTTCATGAGTTTGACGTAGGTTACTCTCTTAGTCATGGATTATTCTTCTCTCTTTATAGAGCTGCAACAATTCACACCCATTCTGGGGGGGGTGATGAGTTATTTCTAGTGAGAAATTTTGGGGATGGTCTCAGGTTGGACATCTGATCATAGGTGAACATATTTAGGTTGAAATCCATATCTTCTATAGTCATCCAAGTACTGGTCACCGAGTGAAACTTGAGAGATTCTGGAGCATTGGGCCAGGTCAGTTCAACATCTAGAGTTTTTACCCAATTGATTGATAGTAGGAACCACCATAGGGAGGCTATTTGTGGGGATCCGAGTAAGAGGGATTTTACTTTAGGTATTTAGGTGGTGTGCTACTACTGAAAAATGGGCAGACATACAAATCATCAATGACTGAGAGACCCAGTTGAGTTTCGATCTTACAGCAATATGAGACATCTTTGGTGTTTCTGCAACACAATCCTTCCATCCACTAGTGAGGGGGATCTGTATCGAGTCCTCATACATGTGTAGGACCATCAGTTCCCCATCAGACTAGGGGATGGAGTTTTTAAGTCCATTCAGGTTGATGTGGTGGTCATGGACGTAGTGGTCAGACACAGTTTTTTGACTACCGTAGGGTGGATCAGCTCAGGGATCTCCGATAGCTTCATAGGTATGTAGAGTAAGTCATGTTTTTTTGTTGGAGTAGATGTAGCAAGAGTAGGATCCTAGACCCTCTTTGGTCAGAGGTACAATTTTGGTTGACTTAGTTTTATCTTTTACACTTTTTGATATAGGGGATTTCCATGGATTTATATCCGTTCCTATTGTGGATAGTGTTGGCCTCTGTATCTTTACTTCTGATGATATCATGACGTTGTATACTCCATTGTGGACTATAACAGCTAGTGTGCATCAGTGCAAGGAGTTCCCTCAAAAGGTTGGTGGGTGTCACTTATTATGGTAAAATCCTATCTTAGATATGACGAGATATGATTTCATTCTCATAATGGACTTGTTAATTCCCTACTAGGCTGCTGTCAATCGCTATTGTTGTAGGGTGAGTTTCACATCACCATAGGATGGATTGCCTCTACATAAGGGAGAATGGGATTTCCAGGCGAGCAGAGCTGGACCTGAGCATCATGGGTTGAGATGTGTTATAGCCTATATTGCTAGTCTATATCTGGATGACCAGGGGACTTCACAAATGGACTCTCCTCTAGTGGTAGATCATTTCAGAGAGGCTTTTTCCAGATGACTTTTTAGGTTTTCCTAAGGAGTAAGAGGTATAATTTTCTATTGATCATGTGTGAGGAGAAACACTATTGTCTATTCCTCCTTATTGTATGACTACACTAGAGTTATAAGATCTCAAGTAGTAGTTAGAGAAGTTACACACAAAAGGGTTTTATCCAACTAAGTACTTATATTGGGGTTTTCCTATCTTATTTGAAAAGAATGCATATGGTACCCTTATAATTTTTGTGGATTATCAGAAATGAACCAATCGATGGTCAAGACCCGATATTCCTTGCAGAGAATTGATTATCTCTTTTATCAACTTTGAGGATCCCAAGTGTTCTCGAAGATCCACTTGAGATCTAGTTATCATTTTTTGAACGTTAGACCATCATATATACCTCTTATTTCCTTTCCGAGTAGGTATGGTCTATACGGGTATTTGGATATGTCGTTCGTTCTCACAAATGTGCCTAACGTTTTTCTGGCACTGATGAACAGAGTGTTCCATCCAAATTTGGATTATTTTGTGTTAGTATTTGTAGATGATATTTTGGTGTACTCTCACACTTATCATGACCATGACACACATCTTGAGATAATTTTGAGTACACTGAGAGAGAATCAATTATATACTAATCTCTCAAAATGCCACTTTTGGATTGACCAGATTCCCTTCTTGGGTAATGTTATCTCAGAGACAAGAGTAACTGTAAACCTAGAGAAATTTAGAGAAGTAGTTTCCTGGAAGAATCTCAAGAACACCTTTGAGGTATATAGTTTTCTAGGGAATTCAAGTTACAGTAGAATAATTATACAGGACTTTTCATGATTAGTAGCTCCACTGATGGTACTGAAAAAGAATGGTGTGATGTACTCAGGGACAAATTTTTGTGATTCAGCCTTTCAGGAGATCAAGGAGAGGCTGACTTCAACACCTGAACTAGTTTTTATAGAGCTAGGAAAGAGTTACAACTCTTACTATGATACATCAGGTATCGGGCTGAGAGATATTCTTATACAAGGGGAAGGAGTTGTTTCATATGAGTCTCGGCAGTTGAGGCCACGTTAGAGAAATTACTCGATGCATGATCTTGAGTTGGCTGCGGTTGTTCATGCATTGTGTTTTTGGATACATTATCTTTTGGGAGATCACTTTGTTGTTTTCATTGACCATAAATGTATCAATTATATCTTTACCAAGTGTGACATGAATTTGAGGCAGTGAAGGTGGGTTGAGTACCTTCATTACTTTGACTTTGAGATTGCCTACACTCTTGGGAAAGGCAATTCAGTGGCTGATGCGTTGAGTATGAGGAATTAGACACAGGTAGTTCAGGAGGCCAACAATGAGTGGAATCTTATGGCTATGTTCTCTGAGATATAATTAGAGGTGTATGACAGATAGGGGAAGAAGTTTCTTTATTATGTAGCTGTTACCTCTACTCTACTTGATCGGGTGAAAATGAGGCAATTATCAGATTATTAAGGTCTAGTCTTTTGGGACAGTCTGTCATGAGAGGACCCTACTCCTCGATGGACCCTAGGATAGGATGGGATCATTCAATTTCAAAGATGCATATGGGTGTTAGTAGACATTCGTTAGGAGATGATGCAATATTATCATTTCTAAGTATGGATAGTTCATCTTGTTGTTACCAAGATGTTTTGAGATCTACACCATCAATATTGGTGGGTAGTTACGAAGAGATATGTTTCTAGTTATATTATGAGGTATTCCACATGTCAGTAGGTGAAGGTGGAGCATCAGTGACTGGTAGTTATTTTACAACAGTTACCCATTCTCGAGTGGAAGTGGAATGATGTCGCGATAGATTTCATGATAGTGTTAATGAGGTCACTTAGAGGTAATGATGCTGTTTGGGTTGTTGTTGAAAATTTCACAAAGGTTGAACAATTTTTACCAATCAGGGAGACTTTCAGTGTTGATGGGATTAAGAGGTTATATATTCATAAGTAGGTATGACTCCATGAGGTTCCGAACACTATCTTCTTAGATAGGTATGTATAATTTATTCACATTTCTGGAAATGGATACAAAAGGATATGGGTACACAAGTGCTTTTGTGTACATGTTACCATCCCCAGACAAATGTACAGTTAGAGTGCATGATTCAGGTGCTAGTGGAAATTATTTGAGAATGCTCCAAGATTTTAGAGGATCTTGGGAGACGTAAATATCTCTGGTGGAGTTTTCTTCAATAATAGTTTTTAGGAAACTATCCAGAAGAAACCTTATGAGGATTTGTAGAGTAGGCCATGTCGATCACCCCTATGTTGGATGGAGGAAAGAGTGACAGCTATGATGGGACATCATATTGTTCAAGAGACCATTGAGTAGGTTTATTTGATTTGGAAGTGGATGGCTACTACCCAGTCATAGCAGAAGTCTTATACTGATCAGTAGAGATGACCTTTGAAGTTTGAGGTTGGAGATTAGGTTTTATTACATGTCACACTGAGGCTGGGACACAAAAGGATTAGGAGATAAGGAAAACATTAACTGAGATACTTTGGTACATTTTAGGTTTTGGAGAGAGTCGGTCTGATTTCCTATTAGTTTTAGTTACCTTAGAGGTACTGGGAAATGCACGACATCTTCCATGTTTCACAGCTAACATTACTTCTCAGACCCGTATCATGTTTTTCAACCCATGGAGGTTGAGTTTTTGGTGGACACATTGTTAGGGTATAATCCTATCTATATTGTTGATAACAGTGTCAAGGTTCTCTTTGGATGATATTTTCCTTTTTTATGAGCACTATGGAAGCACGAGCAAGTACAAGACGAGACGTGGGAGAGGGAGACTGATGTGCGATCGCAGTGGCTAGAGCTGTTCGAGGATTCTTCTTTGCCACCTTGTTAGGGAAGTTCAAGGATGAATTTATTTAATGGGGGAGGTTTGTAGGAACCTAGATCCTTTTTTCAGGTATGGATATTGTTTTTTGGTGTTTTTTTGAAAAAGGTTAGTTTTTTGGAAATTTCAAAAGTACACGCAGTGTACTTGGGAGTACACATCCTATACCCGGTTTCCATGGGTAGTCGTGTACTGGCCATATAATGACCAAGACATGGACATGTGAGGTGACCTAGAGACCACCTAAAGTGAGGGTCAGATGAGGCATTTACATGGTGTATACATTAATTGAACATTCCATGTACTTTTTTCTTTTATATGATTAAACAGACCGAGGTCACGTCTAATTTCCATATTCATCATCTTCTAACATGATTTCGTCTTGGAGTGACTAAGAGTTACGATCATTATATGAGCCATAGATCCATCATCTCTTATCAGAATAAAACTATTGTGGGTGAATTGGAATTACCCTAGTGAGTTCTTCCTTATTCTATTTACTCTGCTCCATATTTATTCTCTCTCTCTCACTCTCTCAAGTTATTAAAGGTTGAATTTTTTTGACATTTCTATAGATCTAAAATGTTCTAGGTCAATTAAAAGTATCAGGTTCAACTATATTGATCATAAAACATCTAGGTAGGTGGTTTGTTTCCTTTTTTTGGTATTATTTGTGTTTTATATGCTAAATTTCTGATTACCCATGTTTTGGGTATTTCTGGTTAAGGAAATTTAACCTTGTTTTATCTACCTTAGATTTATTATTGAATTAATGGTTTATTGATGATATATTATGTGAAAATTATTGTTTAAAGAACACCCCATGGGTGAATTTCCTTGTTTTAATGTTTAGGGCTGTTGGTCCAGGTTGCCTATGAGGTAGACCTTTTCTTCCTTGCCTTTCATGCGAGGACATAAGTGTTTCCTTTTGATGATTCTTAAATTCTTGTGATATGTATTGTAATGTTTTTAAACATGTAGTAAATGGGATTAATTTTGGATTTTTGATATCTTTTAAGAAAAATTTAATTGCACAGGGTTGTGATAACCTGGTGTTGTTAGACCATAGGGGGAATTGACGTTGAGTGCTTCCTCAAAGTGTCTGTTATATTTCACGCTACCTGACCACATGGGGGATTGACGATGAGTTCTCCCTCAAAGTGTCTATATTTTACACTACGATACTATATAGGGAATTGATGTTGAGTACTTCCCCAGAGAATCTAAAGTTATACAGTAAATACCATAGTGGGAATTGATAGTGAGTACTTCTGCAATGTACCTTTTCATTTTTGTTGTATCACATGGACATGGGGTTTAGACTCTGTGAGCTACCCAGAGGGTTAACTTAAATACAGAATGTTTGTGATGTGTCTGCCAAGAAAAAGCACAAGCTTGGATTTAGTCATATTTGGTAGTTTTATGAGATACCTATTATGATACATACTTGATTAAATGATGAACATTAAATGCTAATGAATAAAAATTAAAAATTTAGGATCATTTAGATTTATGTACTCCTAGTTTCATTACTTCATTTCCATTATTACCTTCTATATATGTACTCACTGACTGTTAGGCACAGATCTTGTGGTGGTTGCCTACTGGGATTCATATCACAACCTATTTGGGTCATGATTTTGGACCCAAATAGATTATATGTTTATAGGTGTAGATAAGGGAAACTTCCATTCATCATTAGGTACTTGATTGTCGTGGAGATGGAGATCATGAGACCACGCTAAGTCTTTCGATGTTTCTGGAGTTATTTTCTTTCATTTTTACTTGGTTTTAGTACTATATTTCTATCATTGTGACTGGTTTGGATGCTTTCCTAGACATATGTGACATGCATCATTTATATATGTGCTCCCATTGTTTATTTACTTTCATTATGTCTTTGTTTACTTGTTTTATGGTATTATTGCTTTTACTCCTGCTTATTATATGTTATTCCGCTATGCATACTCGTCCAATGAGGGAATTTTTTCTCCACTATCACACCCAAGGACCTCACTACTAGTCGACAACCTCTGGAATTTGGGGAAATATTCTTGAGTCCATGTGACCGACCAATTACGGGGCACCTTTTGGCTGCTCCTGGATCCAGGAAGTTACAATTTGAAACCCAAATCATAAAAATAGTTAATAAAATACATTCTTAATAAGATAAAGAAGGAAGTATGATGGTCATATGGAATAACCCATAATAGGTTTCTAAATAGGATAACATTGATGGGAAGTGAATATTTGGACAATGAATAAAATCTTAATGTCTGAATAATGATGAACAATGATAGAGATAATTTATAATAAGAAAGTGAATGAACATCCGAAAGTCATCAACCACAAAACCATAAATGTAAGAGGTGTGAAAACGATCATTAATATCATTGGAAAAGATGGTAAAAGAACATTTTTTGTTTAAGATAAATTTTACTATAGCTGAAGAATTACTTTTTCATCTTCACTATGCGTAAAATTAAATATATATGATGAGTATAATTTCATCATTTTATAAATTTCCACAACAATATCATCATTTTATTTGAATGTTGAGTATTCACGTTGTTTTTTTCATGTTTAAAGAACTAAAATAAACATAAAATGCATCACATAATCCCCAAAATAATTACCATATCTTCCTCATAACTTTATATATATAAAAAAAATAATGGTTAACATAAGGTATGATTTTTTTCTAAAATGAATAAACCTTCATATGATGAAAAATCACATTAATATCTAATATTAAATAGTAATATCTATGGTGTATCCTGAATCATTCCATAAATAAGATACAAAATTTAAAAAATAACCATAATAACATGCACTTTAGAGGGTGTTTTAACCTCAATGTTTATATCATACCTTTTAGATTAAAAGACCAAAAATATAGTGATATTATTCTGAAATAACATTAATTACATAGATAGTAAATAAATTATCAATTCCATGGTTATCTATACGATAAAACTTGTGTCACAAAATTACATCAATATCCAAGATTATATAAACCCTAATGTTTATAATCACCTTAAAACCATTATCCAAAAAATTTATATTCCTACATCTTGTTTAACCAAATCATTACATATATTTTATCCAAATAAAACATCTCCTAAAATACTGTTAATCACATTAATATCTCGTTGATTTAATCTAAAATGGTGTTTAAAAGAATTTCAAACTTAGGATAATCCTTAATCTAATTAAAATATGAGGGTATCAATAAATATTAATTTGAAATCTCATGAAAAAATCATAATATCTATAATTAACTAAACCCTACTCTGATACCAACTGTAACATCCTGAACCTGCACTCTCAGATCTAGTGCTAAAATCATAAAATGTACATTTCTTGATTTGATAATGATGAAGGTGACCTGATTTTTCCATCCAAAAATTAAAACATCAAAAGGAAAATTTTGATCACTAACATACCCAAGGGAATTTTATGTTTAGATTTTTATAGAATTAGGACAAAATCTTACATAAAAAAACCCATGTATTTACATAATCATTTCTATAGATTAAACTATATTTTATTATTTAACATTAAGTCATCATCATCATAAATATGAAACTATTTTAGAAATAATTAATTCAACATGATTCCAAATAACCTATGGAAAGGAATCATAATAAATGTGAGCTCAAATTCTCAGTATGGGTAAATATAAGAATTAATAATTGAATATAATCAGTGATAATAAGATGCTAATAAGAATATGATTTGATAATAAAAATTATATGAGATATAATTTAGTTATATAACATGTAAAATGGTAAGTAGATACACCTTATGAGAGAATATAGGTTTATAATATAACATAGGTCACAAAGAAGACAATCTGAGACTAGAATCTTTTATAATGATCATAACACTGAAGTGAGAATTAATAAATGAATCAATTATGTGTATAAAATATAGATAAAAATTTAAAGTGTAAATACAATAAAATAAAATCAGAATTCATTATTCTAATAATCACATAATACCAAATACAATAAAGAAGTAAAATAACCCAATGAAAAGAAATCGAGTTTTGAAATTCATTATAACTTAGTAACTTTCATGTCAAATCCCATTTAATAGAATAATTCAAATTGAAACATAAAATACCATGATGTATGAAATATTTATGATATTAAATTAAAAAGGGTCACTATATACACCATATAAAATAAATTATGTGCATATCATTAAAATATTCCAAAATGATGGAAATTGAGATAAAGTCCCTTACGACTTTGATAATCTCTAGCTGAAAACCCCATGAAAGAGATAAAATCATATGGATTTGTATATAGAATTTTTTTTATTGAAAATAGTCATAAAATAAATTTATTAAAATTATATTAACCACCTAATAATATAATTTATATACATGGAATATATCTGATAGAAATAAATGTGAGACGAAAAACCATTACCTCGAGTCAAGAATTTCCATGTATACCCATTAAATCATGAATAATAAGATTAAATAAATTATTTTGTTTCTTAATAAAATTTAATAGGTTTAATAAAATATAATTAAATCATTTATTTAATTTATTTTTAAGGTCATATTTAAATACTTAATCCATTAAATCCATGACTAGTGTTTTGAGTGTGTTCTGTTCGTTGCTTCAAAATAGATTTGGTGTGTTGATCGTGGTCAAAGAGTTCATCATTTCAACATCACTAGAATAATAATAATTACATAATTATAATATTATACATGAATTATAATTCTTTTAAAACCTAAAATGAAATATGGTTATTAAAAAATAACCACATTACGATCACTTAGGCGGCAGGTCACACATACACATGAGTAACATTTCCATTTTTTGAGGATCATTATTAAGAAAGAATGTATGTATTATTTTATTGTAAAATAATGGTCACAATATCAAAAATAATATATTATATAATTTAATATTCTTATATATATACATATAATATATATGATTTAGTGATGAAAAAAGAGTCTCAGGGCTTCGTGGATATGGTAATCCACTCGTACACACGAATGACATTAACATTTTTCAGTGTAAGAAAGAAAATAATATATTATATTTTAATAATGATATATATGTTAGTAACATCATAATTTGGACATTTATATCACATATATTCATTATATTTATTAATATTAGCTTCATTATAAAGGGATAGTAAAAAAATCACATTGTTTTGTGAGGCAGTAGTCCCCCGTACACACGAGTGACTTTATCATACCCCCATATAATGGAAAAAATAAGGTATACATGATATAACAACTCTAGAAGTATAAATATATAAAAATAACATATATATAATTTAAATAAAACATTATAAAAATCCATGAGTGTTTATGATGGAAAACTAAAGACATCCATTCATGAGGTAGTAGTTGTCCGTACACACAAATGATGATTTTATATCCCATTTGATGGAATAGGATATTTATTTAGGTTATAAAATTAATGTAATAACATCTTAGAATATTTTATATAATGGTTTTTTTATATCATAACAATTTTATAATATTTGAATGAGTTGGTAGAAGAAATAAAATAAAATAACTCGGTTAAGCACAATACATCTTCTTCTGACTTTGGAAAAGCTAGATACCCGCTTTGAAGACTTAATCCAAGATGAGATAAGAATGAAGGTTGAATCACTTCATTGGGTATTATATGAGGTATGTAGTTCTATCAATATTAGTCTTGTTTTAAATGAATTTGGGATATAATTTTTTATTGAATGACCTTTAGATTTGATTTTACTTGTGTGATTTATCACATTTCTGAAAAAGTGTTTTTAATAAAATTTTAATTTTCCAATCAATTGGGTGTACTTTTATAAGTGTGGTGAGTGGCACACTTGTAATTTTTTAGGAGAAAAAGGTGTAACCACATTTTTCACAAGACAAAAGTCACCAAATTAGATCATTTTTAATAACTAAAGAAACAAAAGGTTGAAATATGGTCAAAAAATAATTTTTATACAATTTTTAGTTCATTTTGATCCTTATATGTTTAGTTTATCCCTATGTAAAGACTTTATCAACTTAACCAAGATAATTAATTTTAACTATATCCATTATTCGTTACGGTCAAAAATTAAGTTGAATATATTAAATAAGATAAATTATATTGATTTACAATATGGAATCCATTTTACCAAATTCAATTCATATAAGTGGGAAGATTTATTTTAAAATTAAACATGCAAATAATAAGAAAATTGGGGTTTTAAGAAATGTATGGTTCATGAAAAATATAATTTTATATTAAATCTATGACTAATAATAATTATTTTATGAATTTTAATTAAGTTTTCTTTATATATAATCTATAAACTTTATTTAAATATTTCTTTATTTGTTTTTTTTATTAATTTAAAATGAGATACATTATTCACTCAAAAACGATTTTTAAAAAAATCATATTTTTAAACCCAAAAATAAACTTATAATAAAATTATAATATAGAGTCAATTATAAATTAATTAATTTGATTAAATATAACTATATAAAGATTATGTTACATTAAATTATATTTTAAAAATATTAGTACTATTTAATTACTTAATTTATTGAAAATAAATGGCAATTTTACAAAAAAAATCAGTATTTCCACCATTCACTAAAAAAATCAATATTTTTAAAAAAATATAAAAATTTCACCACAAATTAATTTTGATATTCAAATTTAAAAAATAATTTTTTTATAATGTAAATTTTTTAAATGTTTTAAAAATTAATTATTATATTTTCTAATAAAAATCATTTTTGAAGGAAACATATTTCTGAAGAATAACAATGCTTTACTAAAAATTGATCAATTATTTACTACGAATTTATCAATAATTTTTATTGAGTAGGATATATATATTTGTTTTCATAAAGTATTTAATATTATTTATTCTAACCACTTTAATGTCTAGGTTATAATGGTTATATATTTTGTGAGTCATTTATGCTCGGTGTTGTGTGTTTAATACATTATCGAACATAATTCTATTCTTTTAAAATCTCAGGGTTTCTCATTTTTCATGAATAAAATAAATTGATGTGTTGTAATATTTTTTAATTTGATATATGAAATTACAAGAATGTAATTATTAACGATTTAATATTCTATTTGAGTTAGATACATGTTGTTCGAGTTGACAGTATGATCTCTAAAATTGGGAAAAGCCCGTATATGAGACAGTTGCCACCACTCTTATAACATTTTCTATATTAAAAACTATCTTTTATCAATTTAAAAAAACACTAAAAAATAAGGCACTTCAATAAACTTTATCTAAAACACTAAATATTGGTGTCTTTAACTATGCTTAAAAAAGAGTGGATAAAAATTGGATTTTAACTGTTTTTTAACAGTGATAAGGGCCACATTAATCAATACTTTTCATAGGTTTTATACATGTTTTTAGTGATGATTAACCTTTATTAGTGCTATTATTAGCCTTTATCGACACTTATTTTTAGAATTCATAATGAAAACCTTTATTTCAATTTTTGTTAGGGGTGATAAAAGGCGACCTTTATTAAAAATTTAATAAATTTTTAAAAATATCATTTTAAAATATAAATATAAATATTTTTATAAATATAAAATATATCATTATAAACACTATTTTTATAATACTAAATATTTTTTTCCACTTAGTATATAATATAATTAGTGAAAAATAGTTCATAAAATAATTAATATTAATATTAATTAATAATTTTAATATTATTATTGAGTAATAGATATTTAATTACAATTTATTTCTGAAAAAATTAATAAATTAATTAATATTTTAAGATAAGTTGAAAACTTGAATTGAACTTTATAATACTATAAAACATTATTTTTTTCCCTTTTGGGTTCCACGAGATATCAAATAGTTATTTGCGAAGTGATTTATGTGATATTAATTAATGAACATTGATTATAGTTTATTTGAGCTAAAAAGGAATAAAAATCTTGTAAAACTGAGATTTTAGATGGGATACCCTATTTGTTTAATATTCAGTGAAATTTTATCTTCGTTTAAGAGGTTCTTCTTATATTTTTTCAATGGTGATTGTATTTTATTATTAAGGATTACACACATATGGATATTATGGATTTGGAATTTTAATGTTTTTAATACTGTTGTGTTATTTATAAATAAATATATACTTATTTTCATATATTTACATATAAAATTTTTATTGTACAAATAATTATTTATATATATTTACTTTCTTCATCTATATATACCATATATCAATAAAAAATAATTATTCACTGTATTTAATATAAAAAATTATCCTTTTTTATTTATATTAACAAAATGAATGAATATGCATAAACCTATACAAATGTATATGTAATGTTAAATATAAATATTTGTGTGTGTGTGTCTGTATTAAAAAATAGATATATATTCGTGTATAAATTATATTAAATGTAATCAAATATTGACATATAATAATAGTAAATAAATTTATTTATAAATATTGATATTGATATTGATATTTATATATAGACCCACACACACACATGTATATACAAATCCACAAACACCGAAAAAACATTTTTTTAAATGTATTTAAAAAAAAATTGAAAAATAAAAAAAATTAAATATAAAAATATAAAAATATCTAAATAAAAAATATATAAATATATAAATATATAAGTTTATACATATATAAATATATAAATTCGAACACTCACACATAAATATAAATATAAACACACAGAAATTTACACACACACACTAATATTTTATAAATGTATTTAAAAATAATTATGTAAATATATATAATTATATATATATGTATATTATTATATATATATATATAATTATTTGAATATATAAAATTATTGTAATAAATATATGAAGAAATGTATGTAAATATATAAAATGAATAGATATATCACAAAATACAGAAAAAACTGGTTACTATAGTGGTAATGATCATTCACATTGCACCTAGAGGAACCAGGTTTGAATTCTAGGACTTGTGTAAGAGGTATAAATGGGATTGGGTGTTATGAGTTCTGATAAATAGGGGTGGAGGGTGGGAGTGGGAGGTGACATGTAATGAAAAATGACTTGGGGGACCTTGCACATGATCAGGGGAAATAGTGGGGTGGTGTAGAGCTGATTAAAGGGGTATCTTGAGTGTGAAAAATAATTTTATAAGATATATTTTAGCACTACTAAAATAAATTGCATTTTAAGTGTTCTTAGAACATCTGTTCTATTTTATCACTAGTAACTATGAATTCTAGCACTGATAAATGGGGGATCTGTAATTGAGCATGTTGAAACTTGAAATTAATGATCCCACTTATAGTGATATTTCTATATACATGAAAAGCCCTAAAATATATAATGTTATGGTAAAATGTTCCTAGTCATGATAGAGTCACTGTAAATGAAATAATGATATCAATAGGTAAAAAATATGAAAACTAATGGAATATTTCATGTCTCCATTTAATATTAATGATATCAACACTTATAATGGAACCAACTATTATGATACTACAAGTCACTAATTGATTGAGACACTATGTATTAAATTTATTATTAATATTCTTGATAGTACTTATAATATGGGATTTCATTTGATATAGTCTATATCATCATTTATGACTAGATGGTTTTCAAACAAAATTATAATACATATCATAACCATTAAAGGAAAAAGGCCACATATCTGCTTATGAGTTGTGATGTTAGAGATTTTGATTGATACCATGAAATATGATAACTATATATCATCAAATATAACAAGTTAGAGGAAATAAGGAAATATATACGATAAATAAAATATAACTATATTGTAATACACATAATTAAACCACTTAACACATTTCAACCCATTATAAGTTAATTAAAGAAGAATCCCTGAAAACCTATCATGATCATTTATGATGACTCTCAAAGACAGAGGAAGTTTATGTTATAGATGAACCCAACCATTGATGAAAACCCATAGTCCATGTGTGTTATATGTATGAACGTAAAGAATAGGAAATGAATTTCCATAAAATAAGAAAAATGGATAGGTGGAATGTGATAAAATATTGAAGAATATATATTGTTGATGAAGGGAACTGAATCCTATACTTTCTAAGAAGATGATCTATAATTGGACATCGAAAATATTACATAGCCTAAATGGAGGAATCAGAAGAATAATTTCATGGCACATGTATATGAAACTAAGGGAGATATTATGATGTATATAAATATAATAGAGCCTATTGAGAGTAAAGAATTAAAAAAATCCATATTTAATAATTTATTTTTTTTATGTTTTCATTTTAACTGCATTGTGTGTGGATTGTGTCTTCCATGATTATATATTACTTCATATCATGAAAGAATAATTATTTATGTTGATTTGAGTTGGAATAATCCTGAAATTTTGTTCTTGAGTTTTTAATTTATTTTCTTATTCAATTACATATTTTTCATTTATGGATGTAATTGTCTATATTTAAACCTATTAGATGTGGTTTGTAATTACCCTCCAATGAATCCACTAATCTATTTCCCAATTGAGGGAGATATATGACTTCACATATGCCTCCCCATATTCTAGAGGTAACCTACTAATGGTGAAGGCCCTAGAGGTAACATTAAGAAGACTATCCCCCCATGATCAGAGTGTGAAACATGGAATTAAATAAATGATATATTATCTAGATAAACATTAGTAAATAATTAAATAAATCATGTAGGTAATAGATAAATAAATAAACCGTGATATAAAAAATTAAAAATACACCAATCAATGAGTCTTAATTGTTATTGTTATATATACCAGTCTCAAAATAAACTTATAAAGAACGGGAGACAAAAACTACCAAACAACCCTAGAGATACAAGTACCTACTCAGTCCCCACCTCTATGTTTATCCTTGCCCATATCAAGAATCATCCTTCGAGAATTATCCCTAATACCACATTGAATCCATGATGACTATATGGGTACCAATCAGGGTCCCATACATGGTGTGAGTATGACTCAGTAGACTACCCCCAATAGTGTCTAAAGGCATATCCAATTAGAGATAGTAGAGCATATTCATATATATGTCATAAAATTTGAGTGTAAAAGAATAAGAAAAACCTCTATCCATGGCTCTTTGAAGAGACCTGGGTATAACTTACCTACATCGACCAGTGTCAAATGGATATAATAATGAATCAATGAATGTTCTAGCCATAATCACCACATGGAATCTAGGTTCTCATCCTGATATTCCAAAAATCATATATCATGTAAATTCCAATTACACATCCTATAATACTCAATCATGTGGAATATATAGAGTTCATCTAAGCATTCATAATTATTATATTGAATGGAATCCAATGACCTCATCTTGGCATTACCACTTGTGTAGAAATATTCATCATATAGAATCCATGTATTTTGTCATGAAATTCCCATTAATTTAATATCAAGTATTTCTAAAATTTAAGGATCTCATTCAAAAATTCCCATTTATTCTATATGATGTAACTGTTTGAATCGAATCATCTCATCCCTAAATTCACATTCATTAATTTAGAAAAAAATAACAATTTATTAATTTTCAAACACATGTTGGTCCATGGAAAAAATATAGAAAATTTATATTATTCTCCATTCTAAATAAGACATTTGATTTTAAATTGAAAATGGTTACGCCATTTTCCATTATCATGTCTAATAAACCTGTTATATGTCTCTTTTATTCTAAAATAAGAAATACATAACAACGATAACCCTAAAGGGGTGATCAAGATCCCAATTTTATTTCACAAATGGTTGGTTCATAGGGATTGTAGACTCATTTTTGGTAGCAAGTTAAATAAATTTTTGTTTCACACTAAAATCACAAAAAATCAGTGCAGTGTAAAACATGGAATATAATATCAAAATTTAAAAACCTTGAAGCAATTTTTTAATAACACATACATTAGATTATATGATCTTCACTCATCAAATATTTTCCCTCAGTTCATGCAGAGATGAAAGATAAAAAGAAACAAGATAAAATAACTAAAGATAGGGTGTATTATCCTTAAATATAGAGAACACAACCTATTTTGGATTTAATGAAGATATGATAAATATATACTCTTAGACTCATGTTGGGTCTTTAATTTCTTTAGATAGAACTCAAAATGGAGGAGAAATCAAGGATATATTCTAGGGTTGAAGGAGGAGTGGGGAACAAGGTAATGGGATAATGTGAGAATGGGATGAAATGAATAGGTTATAAATAAGGTGAAAAATTGGTAAATTTGTAATTTTCCCATTTTTATATGGGTTCATAGTTTGGATTCACTATTGGCTAAACCATGCACCAACTATGTGAATCACACTATTAGAAAACTCCAAACCACGAAAAATTCAATTCAAAGATAGAAAAAGTGTATGAAAATAATGTGTGCTAGCTCTATAATAAATTTCATGACTTGAATATCTTCCATTCCCCTTTACAGTTTTTTAACAAAATGTAATTCCCATTTTTTCAAATAACATGGTTGATGTGAACTATTTTCTCAAACCCTACACTATGTTCCCTATTATATTTTCAAAAAATTCCAATATTAGGAGCCCCACAAACCCTTGGACCACTCTCAGGACCTCCCCCACTACCTTGATGACTCCATTAACGTATAAGTAAGGGGATTTCATCAAAATTACGTGTATTGCATACCTAAAAATAAGATCATGATCTTATAATATCCCCACCATATAATTGCTCATCCTAAAGTTGCACCATTACACATCATCAACCTCCTTAGTTAATAGTTTTGGACATTAAGACAAAATATATGATTCCCACTCTGTCACATACATGACTTATTTTGAAGTTAAATTTCATTTATTTTACTTTCATTCATTGTTTTGGATGGTTTTCAAAGGTTTTATGGAGAAATAGATGAGTTTTCATGAATTGGGCCAAACCGTGAGCCCAATTCTAGATTTAAAAATAAATTTTGTTTCCTTTATAACTTTTTCATTTTTTTATATTTTTCCCTCATTATAATTCCTAAATGGTCTCCACTGACCTATTAACACCAAAATATAATTTTGGAGCCTTTATAAATCCATAATCATGGTGGATATGGGTTTTTATTTAAGATATTGGGTCAGCCCGAAGGCCCATTTCCTGCATTAAAAATAATTTTTAATTTTTTTATATCTCCTTCACTATTTGCGTTGTTTCGGTGATTATAACTCCCTCAAGACCCTAAGAAACCCAGGCGCGCTCCCATTGACTTTCCCCCCTCGTTGGAGCTCTTTGAAATCGCGAATTAGGGCTGATCTTCATAGGGTGTCTCAAATCGGCCAGAATTGAAGAGGTAAATTCAACCCTTCTTAACTCTCTCAATTCTTACTATTTTTCCTCCATTCTAGTTCCTAAATTACCTCCTAAATCTTGTTCGAACAATCCCTGAATTTTGGATGTTTTCAATTTCAGTAACTATTGTTTTTGGAGTGATTAATTCAGGATACTTCAAGTAGGTGAGTCTATTTCTTTCCTCTTTCAAATTTCTTAGGGTTTCTTCCCTAATTTTTGAATTATAAAAAATTCCAGAAGTTAGGGTTCGTGCCTAGGTTCTAAATTACTGTATTTTGGGTGAAATATTTAGGTTTTAGGTTTCTTTTAACTTCCTTGAGGTGCGACGGTCGTGCGTTTGATGTTTCGCCCCAATATTTGAGGGTTTCGACACATTCAGTAGGTGATTCCGTGGATAACCATTTAATGATGAGTTAGTTTGCTTGATTAAATAATTTTACATGTTCCTTATGTGCTGTGAATTATAAGAAAACCATTTTTGGTAGCAATAGTAAAGCATTTGTTTTTAAAGTTACATTTTTGCTTGAAGTGTGTATTTTTCAAATGTATTTCATGTGTTATCTCTTGTGGTAGTTTTGTAAAACATGGAAGTGATTTATTAGTTGTTGAAAGGGGCTTCCAATTATGGTTGGGTAATGATATAGTTCCATGTGGGACTAAAAAGGGGGTGTATCTGAATGGTTTTATTTGTATAAACTTGTTATAATCCTTGAAAGTGTTTTATGGATTTGTGTGTTCTCATGGGTATCTTTTGTGATATTATTCAAGGTGATTATATACCATTTGAAAGTGGATTATTACATGTTTATTGGGATTCCAATTCTGTTTTGGTAGGGTTTTGGTGTGGTTTTGTCTTAAAAAGAGGTTTTTGAAATGGATTTTATGTGCAAAGTTTGGGTATACTCTTTATAATTGTTTTATGAAAGTTTTGAATGGTTTATTGGGTTGTGTAATAGGTGAAACTATATCAGAAAATTGTTTTGGTAGGAGTATATTTTTAAAGGTCCATTTCATTTGTGAAAAGGATGTTATGTGATATGTATCATCTTGGAAATATTTTATTAAATTGTTTGAAGGAGATATTGAGGAGTGAAAGTGATGTGAAAGTGATGTGGAGTGTTTTGTGTGAGTGTGATGTGAAAAATTGAATTTTTGATTATGAAAGAAGTGTTATTTTCCATGTGTGTGGGCTGTTATATGAGTTTAAATATCTTATAATTTTTTTTATAAAATTGTTTAATGGTTTTGTGGAAGTGTTGAAGAAATGTGAAATGTGTTGTGGGTTATTTTGGTGGGATTCGGATTTCAAAATCATTTTGAATGAAAAATGGATTTTTGTGACTTGTGTGGTATACATATGGGCTGTTTGGTGAATTTGTGATGTGGAAATAATATTTTCATGTTCAATGTATATTTCTTGACTTGTTGAACTTGTTTGAGCACAAGGGGAAAACCTGGGTATCTAGGTGGGTGGACGTGTACTAGTATGCTAGGGAATCCGTGGGGTTTGGCCTCAGTTTCACTTAGCAAGATTGACGCTTACAACTCTAATTAAACTATGATGATGATGATTGGTGACCACTAGGTTATGGGTATGTTCCCTACTAGTGGCTCGTGCACAAGAATGAATATTTGTGATGGTTACTCTCACTGAGATACAAGGTACCTGGGACCCACATCTAGCTAGTGCCTAGGGGTTATTTCCTATTTCTTATGCTCATTATTTACTTTGTACTTACCGTCGGCATACGGTATAGTTGGCTGGAAAATTCACTAGTTTTGACATTATTTTTAAAAGTGTTTATTCTTAATGATAGCCCACTTGAAAACTGTTTTTATTCAAAGTTGCATCTTTTATAAATTGTAACTAGCTTTTCATGTTTTTGAAAACTTGAATTGTTTTCGTCTTTAAATGTTTATCACATGGAATCTCTTAGTGGTGGTATCCTACTGGGCATTGGCTCACACCCTACTTACACCCTTGAGTGTAAGTAGACTAGGTTTTTTTTTCGCAGGTTGGGTACAGTTTTTTGTTCCAGTGGTTTGGGTTTCTAGCAGGTCCTTGGTGGTGAAGTCTTGTGGAGGTGGCTTGAGGGCAGTGCCCCTTGACATGAGGGTTCTTGGGCTGTCCTTATTTGATTTTGTACATTTGGTATAGTCCTTTTGAGTTGTTTTAAGCTATGAAATCCAGTTCTGAATTTTTGTAAAAGATTGTTTGGTTTGAAAAATCCAGATTTGTTTCATTGGATTATTTTGTTGTTTTATGTTTATAAACTCGGGTAAATCGTTCCCAATTTTTATTTTATGATACCCGGGCACTTGTGCCAGCCCGTGGGGATCGGGAACGCCCTTCGGGCCTTGTCACGGTCTAGGTTTGGTGCCATTTTTGGTGGCGATCGATTCGGTTCGTTACACACTCCCATATTTGTTCTAGAACTCATTTGAGTTTCCATGAAACATGGACTGAAGGAAAAATTTTATATGGAGAATCCTCTCACAATGATTAAATATACAAACCAGATGATCTTAAAAGGAAACATTATCCTTGATATGGATATCATCAGCATTAATATAATGGGAGAGATCTCGAAAGGCCTATCATAGATAAGATACATGAAACTTGTCATGAATTAAACTACACCACTTTGAAAGGGTTAGTTGGTATTACATTGGGGAGATACTTTCCATAATCTCAAATGTCTCCACATACCTACACACCATTTTCCCCGACATCAGTAAGAAACAGTGTCCCGATATAGGTGATAAATGTATGAATACTCAATAACCAATCTCAAAATCAAGAAGTTAGTGATTCTGATCTACATTAGATTTCTAGACACTCTGTACCTTCACTGTCTACTTATACATAAACTAGACATGATCTTACATCACCTACATGATGCCCAGTCAAATCATTTCCACCTCAATCAAATCTAGTAAAAATAAGGGTGAATGAAAATAATATACCATACAATTACTAATAAGGTTCCATGGTGTCTTGGTAGCTGTTGTTGTAGGCCAATTCTTCCAAGGCCAACTAATTTTCACAAGAGACCCCCAAAATAATGGAAACATGATTTAAGAATGTCCACCAAGATCTATATAGTTTTCTTAGATTACTGGTTAGTGTCATGTTTGTATATAGTACTCAGAAACATCAACAAACCTATAGCTTTATATAGCCATTTAAAAAACTAATATGTGAAACTAGAGTGTCATTATGAGACTATGGTATAAGTATCCCCATGTAACTGCATATCCTCATGGACATAATGTCTCCCTATAACATCCCTTGAGAAGTTATCTTGGATTGGAATGGAGTGAAAAAACATGGTCAATTGATTCTCAACTACCAAAAAAACATCATCCCCCAGGGTGTTCTTAGTAGAAGAATCACAAAATACATCATAACATTATCCCATTTTCACACAGGAATACTAAATGACTCCAAGATTCCAGCATCCCACTGGCGCTCAGCCTTCACCTATGGATAGTTAGAGCACTTTGTGAGGAAACCCATTATCTCCTTCCCCATTTCTATCCACCAGTACTCTATTTATAGATCCTGACACATTTATTTATCCGAGGGTGTACCACCCACATAGAATCACAAGAATACATCAATAACTCTTCGCACATGTCTGTAGGAACAATGAAACACCCTTGAAAATTAAAGATATTATCCTTATAATGAAATGAGTTAGGTGATATATCCCCACCAAAGGTTCTATCCCACAAAAGATAAGATAACTATACCATTTTAATTTGATTCATAAGTAAAGGAATAATATATAAGGATGTGAGGGTTTCTTTCCCTAGGTTTCCATAACATACCAAATCAAAAAATCCATATTAACATCATTGCAATTCCTTTAGGGAATGGGTGATGAATGCAAGAGGCCAATGACCTCTAGGTGCTCATGCATCACCTGAGTCAGGTGGAAAACATCATAATGAAACCCACTATATCCTTCCTAATTACTATCCACCAGTAATATCATCATATATCCTAAAACATTTTTTTATCATACGATGTAACACCCACTTTGATGCATGAAACTGCCTCATTATCTATTAATTTGTGTCGATAAGAACCAAGGAACCCCAGTGAACATGAAGGATATTATGTTTATTATTAAAAAAATTAAGAGATGGATCCCCACCATAAATTATATCCCTTAAAGCTAAGAAATTGGTATTAATAGCTATATCATCTTAATCTAATTCAGAAGTGAAGACACAATAGATAATGGGTAAGGGTTTCATTCCCCTGATTTTTATGCACCCCCAAATGCATTTTAGTGAAGATAGACATAAACCACATATCACTTATGTACTCCATGACTACCTAAGCCATAATTTTACTTATTAAAGGATTTTCAACTTCATTTCCATTTCCAAGGGTGTAGTCCAATTAAAAATCAAAAGATTCCATGTATTCTGTTCACATTCACTGAAAAAGGTTCAAATATCTCTATGAGAATATATATTAAAGGTTTTAATGGTATGTATAAAATAGGTACCACTCAACAAACATATTATTTCACCCGCATATTAGAGCATGAACTACTTTTACCAGCTCAAGGTCATCTTTCAGATAGTTTTGTTCTTATGGATTCAACTATAGAGGCCTATAAAACACTAAATGACTTCCCTCCCACATAATTTCTCCAATAACAATCCCCTATGAATTAAAATACATAGTATAATCTCTATTATGATACGGTATTGTCAGAATCAATGTCATGGATAGTCTCTTATACAACACCAAAATCATATCTTTTCATGAATTTGACAATAAAAACCTCATCCACTTTAAGGCCAGGCCCGTAAAAGGCACTATAAGTTTTGAGAAGTCAAAAAAGAATCTCATAGAGTATTTTATCAAGAACATGAAGTTATTCATGTAAACTTTTCTCTTATGATACCCCAAAGATACCTGTAAGGAACTCAATTAAGATACCCACACAAACTATCACCCAGAATGATCTTCCACATATGTGAAGGGAATTCCCAATCCTCACGGGATGATGACTAGCACCTAGCCTTAAGAAAAATCCATATATAATTTGTTCAACCAACCAGAAGACATATTCATGGAATTTATATACATACATACATATATATAAATATTTGAAATAACTAATGGAAGATTAATGAATGAAATATTTTCCATAACTGAAAGAAAAAAATAGATGTGATAAAAATCAAAACTGTTAAAACAAACCCAATTTACAAGTCGAATAAAAAGGTGAACTTGAAATAGAGACATATAATCCATGTGATCATTTGGGAAACATACCACCATCACATAACCATATTATATAACCAGTTGAAAAAAAACATTTCCACCTCACTTTGGAACCTTGCCTTTTTTTCATAAAAATACAAAATCAAGTATACAGACTATAAATTGGGTGTAAATATTGTTATCTAAATAGGCTCAATAGGACCCAATACCAAATTTCCATATCATGTCTCTATAAAAAAAATACAAATATTCTCATTTTAATAAAACATTACATGATAAATAGTAAATATGTTTATATCAAAATCATGGTAAATATTTTCATTTTTCGATAGTTCACTGAACAAGAAAGACTAAATAGTTCCAGTTAACAATTTATAGTAACCTTTACCAAGTAAAAAGCACCTATATCAAAGAAAAAATTGTAAAAATCCAAATCATAGGAAAATCATGACAAGGTATCACAACAGGTCAGGCTAGTGGACTAATCGTAACACAACAAATTACTAGTGTACACTAAATTCATTAAATCATAGGGTTAAGGAGTATAGGAAAAACCATTTACTGACCCCACATAAATTTAATATCATATACCATAAAAAATAATACTAGGGAGTAGAAGAAGACCCTATGAATAATACCCCAACAAAACATGGATGATGAACCTAAGTTAAAACTTCCACCTTAGTTCCCAAGACATCCAATGTGATATTTTTATCAAATAATTTTGAAAGGAATGTTCACAATAAATTTTTTAAAAATGTTTCATTTCATAAAACCTAATTTAAAACATATTTATAAGGGATTTAAAAGTAAAAATATTATATTTCAAAACTATAGGAAAATCCATATTTTATTGAAAATACATTTTAAAATACAAAATAATCATTCAAATTTATTTATAATTTTTTTTATAAAACATGATAAACCAAGGTTCATTCAACAAATACTTGTGTAATGACCCTTGTTTTTTAAAATATAAAAGTTCAAAGGAATTTAAGTTTCTAGTTTTTATTGGATGATTTGTTATTTGAACTAATATTCAGAACAAAATTCTAATAGTTAGAGAACATCAATGTTATTTTCGATTTTGTTAAAGGAAAAAGGAGCCCCATGGGTGTCCTATTGAGTTATAGGTGAACTAGGGTCTAGAAAACTCTAGTTTATTAGATCTTCATAGAATGTATGGTTCATTTCAAACCGTACGACCCCAGAAGAAAACAGTGAAACCTTGATCAGAGGACATGATGTTCCCCATATGGGTTATGAATGGGTTTCCCAAACCATGAACCTGGCCCGCATGATTAGTGCCACTTCAGTTGTACCCGAACAATATTCAATACATAGTTTCTGAACAATTAGAAAAACCTCCTAACACAATTGTGTGAGGTGGTTTCCTTAAGCAGCGGATGCATCATGGTTTGTGCACGGTTTGGACAAAAAATGCATCCAAACTCTTCACACCTTTTTTTGGAGTTAAATTATAATTTTCTCTCATTTAACTTAAAAACCAATTTTCATTTTTATTTATTCTTCCTCCAGTGGTTAGTCATCTTCTTCCCATCCTATGGATTCTTTTCTCTTTCAAACTATGGTCTATTATATATCCTTCCTTAAATGTCTATTTCTCAATCCATTGAAGGAATTCGATCCATTGAAGTGTTATCCTCTAGTATCTATCCTTTGATTCATGATTTAGTTTTATTATTTTGTGCTATTTATGTGTTGGATCATTTTACTTGTTTTCAATGAATTTTACCATTTCACAGATCTCTTTCAACCTAATCTGAATCTGAGGACGATATTGAGTGATGAGTCACCTGTAGCCTTGAGGTAGGTAGTCACATTGTTTTCCCTTTGAGTTTAATCGCTTTGTAGATATTTTGTTGTGCCACACACTATCTTTAGTTGAGAAACCAAATTATATTGAATTATTCATGTAAAATCCACCCTTGCACTCTAATACATGTAAATTGACACTTTTTGGTTAGTTTAGAGGTTGTATACACTATATATATGAACCCCTTATAGGATACATATTTCTTTGTGCCTTGTATATAATTGATGTAAATACCTACAACCATATTTTTTCAGACTAGAATTTAGATGGTTTGTCCCTCAATTGTGTAGGTCCTTATTGATCATATGCACTTCTTGTGTTATTGGTCTAGCATCTTAAGGTAATTTACATGCAGGCCTTTGGTCTAATTGAACATTACACCTCCAATTTCCACCTTTGATCGGTATATTTGAATTTCTTTTATAATAATAACACTTAATTGGAAAAATCGTGAATCCAAAGTGGTTTCACAACCAAGTCATAGAGTTTCATATATAGGAAACTACAATAAATTCCATGACCCCCTTATTAAAGATACTTTGAACCTTATAAATGAATTTTACATTCCTTGGTTTATTGGGTGGGTTATTTAAGTGAAGTTTTCAATGAATGACATTGAACATATTTAAATGAATTGGTTTCATTAAATGGAATGTCTTATAAGGGTGATAAGACCACGCCTTTGATTATGATTTATTAAATGGATTATATGGAAATGATTATACTTTATGGATTCCTTACCTTAAATTAATCAATTTCCTTTAATGGAATGGAACTTGACTAAAGAGACATATTAGAGGTATTTCCTCATATGTTATGTTTTTAAAATGATTAGGCCTTGCTTATGTATATGAGATTGGTGAAAGAAATGGATTTGAGATAATTCTCAGTTCCAGTTATTATTATAATACACCATTATAGTGGATTTTTATAATGGTAAGGGGTGTTGAACCATGAGGTAAATCACACTTTCTTGCTTCTAGTGTGGAGTATGTCATCTCTCACTAGTGATGTTATATGGGTGATAGGATTTACGTATCATGTTCCATGATTAGAGTGTTTCCATGATAACTCACATTCCATGCCAATTGTTTTTTTCATGACCTCTCTCTCTCTATTGGAATATAGGGAAGGTTACATATTGTATAAGATTATGGGCTCATTAGACTAGTCTTGGATGTTTGAGTTATGCACTATACAACAAGTACTAGTATTCCAGGTATATATCCACCTACATTTTCACATACATTGTTCATATAGGTGGATGTAATATATATATATATATATATATATATTATACTATATATATATATATATATATATTATTTATATATATATGGAATATGATTAGAAACTCCCCTCATGAATGAGTTAAATATTGCAAAGACATTAGGTGTCCTATATAAACATGAGTGGTTTGGTTATTTTTTTATTCTTCATTGTTAATTAATTAATACTTCCTGCACACTGTTTAGTTACTAGCACTGCTTGGATTACATGTAGACACCGTTGGTGGTAGCCTACTATGATCTATATCTCACACCCTACTCGGGATGCCTTTGAACCCGAGAATATCATCTTTATACATGTATGAGTTAAGGAAAGGGCCCTACTATAGTTTGTTGTTATGATTTACATTTAGATAGAGAATATAAGAAGAGGACCAAGAAAAGGGTGAGGATTCTTATAGATAAGACTTTGATTTTTTTCCATTTGTACTATTTTATAGCATACTTGTATCTGATTGTACCACTTTTGTATTAGTATTCCATGAATACATGTCTTAGACTCCTCCTTATAGTATTTTCATTATATTATCAGTTTTCCAGTTGTCTATTTCTTTCACTACTTATTTAATTATTTATTTACACTTCCTCACTTTTTTAATTCAATCTATTTATATATTCTTCTCATATTGTTAATTTTTTGTTGTAACTAATATGCTACTCTAACATGTGGGTATAGTCTCCCAATTTTACTACCTTTACACCATCACTGCTTGTTAGTAGCCTCTGGCATATAGGGAGGAACGTTTGTGGCCATGTGACCCACTATCTTGGGGCATGGGTTATGTAGATCCTGAGTATGGATGTTACAAGTATATACAGAACCACCTACCACAATTCGGGTCTCACACCCACAAAAAGTGATCCATCAACACTAAAAGGATCCCAAAGACAATGATAGTTGACCTAGAACAGATTCATGCATCTTATAATCAATTCATAATGAAAGTCCATCTAATGAGATGATAAAAAAACACATTCTTGAATTAACATGAAAGACAAAGAAAAACTAATAAAGGACTTCCCCATAGAAGAAGATCACATAAAGGATCTATTAAAGATCATCCAAAACAACACCATAGGGTTAAAAAATCCAAAACACCATTAAACCCCACTAACATGAATAATGTAAATGAATATGTAGAAAGGATGCTTACCAGGGTGTAGTGGAAAACTTCCATAAACATCGAACATAAAATAAAGGGACTCAAAATGAGTAGAGAAAACCCAAATCACACCTGGAATCACATAGGGTTTGAGGTTGAGAGGAATAAAATGAATGAGAGAAGTGCTACATGTGAAACAAAATTTACAATTACTGGGGCAAAGGATTTATGGATTAAATACCTTATTTACTACATAAATAATATATAACTCATATATTCTTAAATCATTTTTCCTAAAATTAAATTCACCATGATCAATGATTTTATAGTATAATAGAATATTATATGGTGTAAAAGGAATTTACATTGTAAAAAATATTTTATGACTTGTAATATTCTTATGACATAAATCATTATATGGACAATTCCCAAAAAAGGACTTACACCATAAGCTATAACATACAATGTAAAAATATCCAGCAAATAATATGTACCCCATATTCTATAGAAAAATAAACAAATGATTCCTAAACCTAAAAACACACTATCAAACATCGAAAGAGAAAACATTAAAAATATAGGATGTTACAATACCTCTTCAAAAAACTTTTTTGGGTCCATAGATCCACCAAAATAAAAATTAATATTTCACATAAAGTGAACATACTTAATCTATAATCAACACTTATATATATTGGAATAAATACAATACTCCCTTTGTGTTCTTAATACAACCTTAAAATAATGAGTTTTCTCATCCCTTGAATTAGAGTATACAAGGATATCATTAATTAAAACTTCCCTGAATGAATCGAGATACAGGTGTAAGAACTGAATCATTTCGTCTATAAACATAGATGGCATGTTCATTTGGAAGAAAGACATAATTATATACTTATAAAAACTATATGTATATTTAAAAGCCGAATGAGGTATGAATATTAGTCTCACCCAAACCTGATGGTAGCCCAACCTCATATCAACCTTGGAAAATATCCTAGCACCTCATAATTAGCCAAATGAGATGTTGATCCCAGGAATAGGGTACTGGTTCTTTATTATCATTTGATTTAGCTTCTTGAAATTGACATATAACCATAGGGAACCATATGGATTCTTAGCAAAAAGGACCTAAGAATACCAAGGGGACACACACAACCTAATGAACCCCCTATAATCTAATTCATGTATCTTAATTCTGGGTCCCCATAACTCTATAAAATCTATTATATAATGTGTAATGAAAAAAGGTTACACACCCATCATAAGAACAATCTTGAACTCAATTCCCTGATGTCATGACCTACCATCAAAAAGATGAGGGCAAGGACAACAGATTGCAAGACCCTTCCTTCTTCAAGTTGAAGGAGGGATAATGACCCCTGATAA
Organism: Viscum album; assembly: GCA_963277665.1. Classification (NCBI taxonomy): domain Eukaryota; kingdom Viridiplantae; phylum Streptophyta; class Magnoliopsida; order Santalales; family Viscaceae; genus Viscum; species Viscum album. The sequence continues at coordinate 2,052,891,792 of OY728140.1, forward strand.
TCTCTTTAAATAGGTCCTAGAGTGGTGACTAACACCAAGGTTACGGAATTACGCGCAAAATGGAAGGCATTACCCTTTTTATTTAGTAGGATCAATATATAAGATAGTATGTGCCAAACAACACCAATACTAGATGTGAAAGTAATTCCCAAAATTCCATTCCCATTTGCATTTTTCAATAATAATTGCTATAATACAAGAAAACTTCAATGGTAAATACCAAGGAATTGAAAAAATGCAATAGAAACTATCCCAATTTCTAAACTAGAATAGTCCCGCATAGTCCTCAATGTCCTCCTAGATACCTGAAAGGAGTTTTATATACGCAGGGTGAGTATACAAGTATATTAAGTAGGGAAAACCAAAATCTCTCATCCACAGGTGGGGAGGAATTCTAATGCCATGTGAGAAAAAGGAGATAATCGAAGATCCTAACAATGAAAATATACACCCAACCTTACCAAGGAACACTACCAAAATAACGCAAGTCATGTAAAGTAATAGTAATAGCACATCGATATTTGGGTACCCCGCACCACTTTCCGCCTGGTAATTGAAGTCATCTTATGTTTCAAACCTCTCCCACCATTCACATTGCAGTCCCACTGCCATACCCCACCCGCATACAACTAGGCTACTATAACCACACATCCCACTTTCAAACACCTGGTCCACAACCACCTCATGTAACCACACCCATAGACACCTGGGCCAGAAAAATTACTTCCACACGCAAAGACACCTGGGTCTCATCCCAAAGACACTTGAGAAACAACCTTCCCACACACACACCAGGGCCAACCACCACAACTACCCTACTCAAAGAGTCTTGATCTATAATGGACCTCAGGCCATCAAAACCTTCCCGAATAGTCTTTGGATACTTGGGAAATGGAGTAGAAAAGGAGCTAATAACTAGCTTCTCAAAAGAGTGTTGGAAAAAAATCCCCATAGAAATAGGGGTGTTCGGCATGAAGTGCTCAACTTGGGTGGGGTGAAAATAAGAAACATAAAAACAAAATTATACATATAGTTAAAAAATTACTCATCACAAAGTTAGTGGTTCTAAAACCAGCCTATAGGCAAACACCCGCTTTTCTATTCATTTATAAAAAGCACACCACCCACAGCTAAGTCACCACTTATTCCCAGAAAACAATTCCCCATTCAACCCTTTATTTTTATCACATTGGAGTGGTTATATTTTAAATAATTCTTCACTAATGGGTAACTAAAAGGCATGGAAACAAGCCAAATAATGAAAACAAACAAGAAGTAGATTAACCATTCACACCATGTTCTCTTGTAAAGTCACAACAACAAAAGGGATCTGTGAGATCCATCAAAGTACTGGAACCAAACAAGCCCCACCATACAGCCCCACATGTCCTTATATCCACAAACCAACAGCTTCACCACTACAGGGGATCCTATCCCCATCCTTCTAACCCCATAAGAATCAAGAAGAACAACCACACATATTACCAAGACAGATCAACGGAGTTTCCAGATTCTATCACACCATTTATTGAGTTTCTTCTTTTCATTTGATTAACCGGGTTGATCACACAAGTATTTGTGTTCTCTAAACATTCATTTAATCAACTGAAGATAGGGGTCCATTATTACTCAGCGAAAAACCACAAACAACAATGATTTTTAGTGGGAAAAATCCCATACAATTCACAACATATAATAAAGGGTAAAAGGGTACAACATAATCATCAAACAAACCCCTTCATTCTTAAAAAGTCTGTTTATTATCTTCATTAAGGCTTGGTTTCATCTATCCCCATAAAGACATTTTCATACCCACCACTCATGATACAGAGTAAAGAGAGATGAAGGAAGAATAATACTTGGATTATCAATGATCGAAGTTTCTCTCCACACACCGAGAATTGGGGATGCAGGACTTTCAAGGAAGGAACTCTGAGGACTCTAAGAGTGAGAAGAAAGGCTCCAGCATAGGCGCACCACTTGCCTGAGGAAGGGGAACTCTAAACGAACCCAGGAAGGGAAAGGAGACCAGCCAAGGAGAAGAAGTAGAAATTCCCATGCTATTAAAATGTGAGATCACAGAGTTAAGAGATATGAATTTTGAATGACTTAGAAGGTGGATCGTGGTTTCACCATGTGGTTGGGTGGTTACACACAATGGAACTAATTGTCTTTCAATAATTATCATTGAAGAGGTGACCAGAATAGTTGTGTGTTAAATGGTTTCTTTTAATAAAGGGAAAGTGCATAATAGGGGTGGAACTGGAATGTACGGGAAAAAGTGTGACACAAAGGAAAATCCACACATTTTGGTAAGTCAAGGTTCACCCAAATCTTGGGAAATCTTATATATAATTTATAATCTTTAAAATTATTTTAAAGGGGTATTAAAATTCTATTATGTCAAAAGATATATTTTTGGAGTAGAACTGGAAAAAAGAGAGAAGGCTGGGACATCGTTTCGTGAGACACCGTAAGCGGTGCCACGATCACAATGCCACTGTCATAGTTCCACCCTCACGGTGCCACCACCAGTGGTTCCACTGTTTCAGTGTGAAACTATGAAAGTGCAACCGTTATGGTGACATTGTCATAGTGCCACCGTTAAGGTGCCACCTTCACAGTTCTACCCTCACGATTCCACCGTCATAGTGACACCTTCAACAGTGCCACCGCTTCGGTGTACGACCGTGAATGTGTGACTGTTACAGTGCCACAATTAGGGTTCCACCCTCACGGTTCCACCATCATGGTGCCAATATAAGTGGGGCCACCATTTCAGTGTGAGATCGTGACCGGTGCCACCATTTCAGTGGAACCGTTGGACGGAACCAATTTTTTTTGGAAAACTCATAAATGAGTCTTTGTCTGGGACATTACACCTGATCTAGTGGTATTGCCACACATTCCATTGAAAAAAGATCCTAGATCTAATCCACCATAATGAGAAATAAGTCTTTCCAAATTCCTCTATCATCTGACATCTGACTGGAGACCTGAAAAGTCCCATTTCCCAGCTGCTACTAATCTGATCTAACATGATCTGCATGTATATCCCATTCTCCAGCATATATGTGATAATGACCATCAGAAGACATGAACATCACCCCCCTCCTATAGTAGTCCATTTGAGCTTAGTATGGAACCATATATTCTATATCACGAATAAGGTCAAAACCAATCATCTCTAAAATCAATAGAACATAGAGAAATCTACAACACCCAATATCTAGGGTACACTGTCAACAATGAAAATTTCCTTCTGACTATTCTCCCAATGATGTGATGATGTACATAACTCCATATGAGTACTCCAAGGATTAGAAAAATCTTTCTAAGAATTGAGCTAATGTAAAGAAGTGATAATCCCCTATATCTAAAAAATCATAGGCTACAAAAATCGTACCTTGGACTGTAGGCAAAATAAAATCCTAATCAAGGATTGCATGATTATCTACATGTAACTAGGTTTAACCATATCCATATTAACCGTCATGGAATCCCTATATAATAATATACTATAAATACTTATTTTCATGACCCTATACTCCACGATCTCTATGTTTCCCTAAATAGACCACAGAACTCAAGTAACCTTCCTACTACGATATAGCTGAACTGAATCGAGAACCCTGCACTAGACCAGATCCTTAGTCACTCAACTCCGTTTTCTTTCCCCAATGGAATCTATGAAGTTTAACCATATTTCCAAAAACTTGAGACTCCTTTGGTTCCTGATCACATCGAGGTCAAAAGTATCCCCATCGATTGTTTGGGTGAAATTGTAGTGAGATGCCTCCCTTATTAACCTAATTAATATTGACCTAGAAATTGAAATCATAATAATTATTTTGACTACTAGATGACCCAATTTTATTCCACATAGAATAATATTTTCTTGGTATTTTTCCCTCAATCGTGTTCAATTCATAGATATTTAACTAGCCCACCACTGCAAAAAGGGTGCTTAGCCTGAAGATAATCACCTACAAATGGATCATGTTACTCAACCCATCCTCATACTTCCTCACAAAAAATAACTCATCCTCTAATATATTAGAGTAAAAATATTGAAATCCAATATAGTGATCAACATACTCCATGACTGACATATTACCCCTCTTTAGGTGAATGAACTCCCTTATCCTGTCGACCCTCAGGGTCTTTGGGAAGAAGTGACTGAAGAAGTAGGTATCAAAGTCCTTCTTGGACAATCCCATTTGCTTCTCAACACAAAATATTATATCCCATCATTGAATTTTTTTTATACTCACATCATATAAACCATAAAATTCACCCTCCTATCCCGAGTGGTACCATAACGCTCGAAGATAGTCTAAACTGACTTGATCCAAATCTTATCTTATTGGGGGAACCCTACCCTGTGAATGTAGGTGGATACATGAGATGAAACTTCTAGGACATATCAAACATATAAGGAACATCATGAGGAGACTCCCTCTCTATAACCTATACTAATAATAGTATAATCACTTGGATATGATAGTATACTACTACAATCGACACCATATGAGGAATTACCTTAGTAGGCTCAATATAATAATCCTCCGTACTCTCCTGGTGCACATCTAGTGGATTAAATGGTGGTATCCGGCTAAAATGAAAAAAATATATATTAATAAATTATAATAAAACTTAATATTAATATTTTTTTAAATATATAGAGGCATAACTCCTTATTAATTTATGCCACAAAATATAAGCATTTTCAACTCTGGATCTCTACCTAACCCCACCAATCCATATAATGGTCCAGAAAAAAGGTAAAATTCATATAACCTCATCCATTTTACTTTCATAATTTATCTTTTTTTAATTTAATTTTTTTATTATTTCCATCTAGGGCATAGTTATAAGGAGTTATAATAATAAGTTATAAAGAAATCATGTTATAAGTTATAATTGGAACCCCATTTAACTATCGCCGACAACCATTTAGAGTATTTAATTACAAAAATTAAGAATTTCCCTATCTACAATTAATTATTTAATTATATTATATTCCAATATAAATTTATATGAAAATTCCTTAAAAATTAATGAATACACATTAAATAAATGACCCATTTCTATTATATAATAAAAAATGTTAAGAAAATATATCAATATCATGAATACCTACGTGCCAGAATGATTCTTGGAAACACACCTATTTTTATACTAGGCCAAGATCATGAAAATTATAAATCAATCACATCACACACATTTTCACAACTCAAGCTGGAAATTAGTTAGCTATAAAAATTTAATGCATGTAAAAAAAATCTATCCCTAAAGACATTGATTTTCCCCAAACATGGGTTAACTTTACATTAGTACGAGTTTATTTACATGCCCCAAAAATTCTTATTTTCATATCTAAAATGATAGAAAAATAATTTGAATAAAAATGTGATAAAACTTTGTAACACCCCACCCCTAATACCACTAGAACAATGCTTCAGGCTAGTTATCTAGAGTGCCTAAATCACTTATCTCAATATTCCAGAGGATTTCCACAATCAATGAGGTCCTATGATGTTACAATTAGGATACTATCCCCTTGTTATTAGATTAAAAAACAAATATATAAATAAATAGATATCATATATCCAAAAAAATGTAAATAAATAACACATGAAGTAGGTAACATAAAAACTAATAACCTATTCCATAAAAAAAAATTTGTATACCCATCGATTAGTAATACATGTCATAATCATATATACAAGTACCAAATTATCCAAAAGAAAATAAGTAGATAAAAACTAAAAAATATCCCATGAATTCCAGGTAATATCTTAGTCCCCACCTCTAAATTCTATCCCATCCTAGATTAAATTTCTTCCATAGGGAAATTTCCCTTATATAACCCAACATCCATAAAGTATTATTGGGTATGAACTGGTGACCCAAGAAGGGTGAGTGTATGAATCAATATGTCACGACCAACACTATTTATAAAAATGTCCATTTTGATCCATTATAGTGAATGAAAATATATGTCACATGATATTAAGGTAAAAAATTCACCTTGATCCATAGGATCTATAGTGTATCTGAGTTCAAACCTACCTTCTTCATATTGTGATGGATGTATATAAGCATTTATTTATAAAATTTCCTACCATAGTGACCACCTAAGATCCAAACAGTCATCTTGACATTCCAATCATTATACACAGACACACACACACACACAGAGATATATATATATATATCATAAAATAAAAATACACATTATGTTATTCTCAATACTATAGAATCATGTAAAACTTATGGAACTCACCCTGAAATTCCTAACACATGCACCAAAGAAAATACAAGGACATCAACCGGATATTAACACTTATATAGAATCATCCATCATTTGAAATCCAATGATCACACCCTCACATTACCATTTATTTAATATTATGTATATATCAAAATCCAAGAAACTCATCCTAGTATTTAAATTTATTCATTATCATGTTATAATTTTATTCTAATGAACTCATCCCAACATTTCTATTCATTAAGATATACAAAATAACCATTTGTTCCTTTTTAAAAATAGGTAGGACAATTTCCAAAAGAAATGAAATTTCCAATATTTTCCATTCTAAAAAAGATTTTTTTAGTTTAAAAATCTTACACCCATAGTCTATTCTCGATTATAATATACTCTTTTGATGTCTATTTTAATATAAAATAAGCAATAAATATTCAATATGTACCTAAATGGGTGGCCAAGGTCCCAATTTTAATTCACCAATGGTTCGTTCAGATTATTTAAGGGGGTTTAGACTCATTTTTGAGAACAAATTAATTAAATTTAGGTTCTAGGAAATGTGGATGATGAACTTAAATGGTGAAATACATGGAATTCAAAATAAAAATAGTAAAACGTTGATAGATATATTTAAGACCACCTAAATTTGGTTATAGGAGCGTAACTCATTAAATATTTCCCATTGGTTCGAGCAGAAGTGGAAGAAAAAGGAGAAACCTGACAAAAGCCATGAAAATAAGGTGTATTGGCCTTAAATGTCACGAATTGAATCAAAAGTGGATTTCAAGAATTATGGAGGAAGGTAGACTCTTAAAATAATATTATTTATTCAATAAACTCAGAAGAAACTCAAATAGAAGAATATATAATGTAGATCTTCTTATCATGGAGGTGAAGAAGAGGAGAGATTGAAAATAAAGATTTGTGTGAACAAGAAGGGAATAATAGGATATACCTAAGGTGTAGAAAATTAAATATTATTATTTTTCAATTTTTTTAATTGGGTGCACAATTTGGTTCTAGTGTTGGAAAAACCAAGCATCAACCATGTGAACTACACTGTCTGGAAACTCTACACCAAACATAGATAGTTTCATGATAAAAAATACCATGTAAAAACCATGTAGGGTGTCTCTATAATTAATTATAGGCCTAGAATGGTTTCTATTCCCCCTTTAAACAATTTAACTAACTATGATCCCCCTTTTCCAACTCTGTATGGTTGGTGTGAATGGTTAACGCAAACCTCATACCCGGTTAAGTTTCCCTAACAACCAAAAATTTCAAGCCCCTCAAACCTCGAGTCCATTACCAAGACCCCAACACCCCCACTCCCTTTTAAACTCCACTATGGTATAAGAAATTGGATGACAAGAAAATAAAATGGATTAAATCTAGTAAATGAAAATAAGGGTCTTATATGGTGATACCACATTTCTATACATATTATTCTTCTTATCATTATTTTTGTAAACATTAACACTTCCAATTTCTATCTAATTAATCATTAAATAATAATAGGTGTATTAGTTGAGAGTTTTTTCATGTTAATGGACTATATATAGTGTGATTTACTTCCCTAATTTGGTTGATAATAGGGGTCAAGAATTCAAATACTGGATAAAGGGAGGGTTTTACAACTACATTAAGGAAGAAAATAGAGACTCACACACATGATTCTGGTGTTTTTAGGATTATAAGAGGTAAATAAGAGAGATAGTGTGTTGAATGTTATTGAGTTATACTATTACATTATAATGTAAGAGAGAAAATATTTTACTCAAACAATGATATGACATACCTAATAATCCTACCAAGAATTGATATTAGGCTTACAACTTTTCATTGTATTTTTTATTTCATATACTTCTTATATTCCCCTATTTTTATTATTTTCTTTGTATTAGATTTCAAAAATCAATATATAAAATAATTGACAATAAAAAGAATCACAAAAAGAGACTCCTTATGAAATATGACCTATGATTTTTCTTTTACTTTATTCTCAGTGAAATAAAATTCGGATTCATGGGAAACCAAATGATAGGCCCTATAATCAATTTTGAATGATTACAATGGATTCATTATTATCATGGTAACATTTCTTTTCATTTTTGATATTATTTTCTTTAATTATTTTCTTCATTTAGTAATTTATTAATGATTATATTATCAAATTAAAATTAATATTAAACATTAATACAATACTTGTACATAATTTAATTAATATATAATAAAGGATTTTTAGAATGAATTTTTTTTATAGAAGACAATGGAGAATGAAACCTAAAACTATTAGAAGCTATATGAGTTTTTAAATTGGAAATATAGACACATTGTTGAAATTAAATGAAAATTTACAAAAATTTATACAGATTTGTAGGAGAAGAATGTTAAGAGGTTAGACAATCCACTTGATCTAGTGGAAGATAAAGAAAATTTTCCACTCACATTTGAAGAAGGGAAGGGGGGAGTCTAAGGAGTAATTAATAAAATATCAACTACCATACCTTTTTATGACTTTTATTGGAAAAAAGAATAATAATATTTTCTAGGTGAAGTAATTGTGGGAAATAAAGAAGATTTGAATAAGTTTTGGTAAGATTATCCACAATATGAATTGGAGCTTGATCATTAAATCCTTAATAATGAATACTCATCACACTTACTAGATTATAGAAAAGTGTATGAATAAGATATAATTATTTTTGATGAAAATAAAAAAGTAATCTATTACCACCAACTATAATAAATTCCCCAAATGACATTTTAGTTGGAAAAAAGATGAATACTGATGAATTTTTGGGAAATAGATTAAATTTAAATTTAAATTTGTGAAATTTTTCACAAAAAAATCTGAACCTACTTCAATAGTTTTAACATTATACTCTAATAAAATTATTATTTTTATTAAGAGAGTACTTAATAAAAATATTCCACTAAGGATATGGTATGAATTTTTATGGAATAATAAACACTACACCTATTAAGGAACATATTAAATAATTAAAAGATCAATTAAATGGATAAAATAATTTTGGAGCGAAACATAAGTGGAGGAGAACTTATATTTGAATCCATTTTATATAATTTTCTTGCAAGCTCAATTTCATTATAATAATTATGGTACCGAAATTATAGATTCTGCTCATTTATTTATGAAACTAGATGAATAATATTAATAAATTGAATTATATATTGAATAACTTTTAGAATTAATACTTGATTTAAAATATAATAGAAATAAAGATATATAATATTTAATGGAAATAAAGATCAAAAAAATAATGAAGAACCTACCACTAAAGTGAAAAAACAGTAGTGAATTCATAAGAACAATATGTAGAAATAAATAATACATTAAATAAATATGAGTAGAATGATGATTCATATATTAGCTTCCCACTCTACTTAATTACAAAATTATCAATGGATAAAAAGTGGAAAAGAAAATCCTTTTATAAAGAGACCTCCATAACAAAGACCTATGTATCTGGAGCACTTGATCTTAGAAGACATGGTGGTTATATTAATGAAACCACTACCAATTATGATTGGGGATGACTTATTCAACTATATAATTATATAAATTCAAAATACAACACCTATATAGGTGTTTATAAAAGTTAATTTTTTACACTCATGTATTCTATTTCACATATAATAGTTTTGTTTCAAATAAATAGTCAACTTAGTTTTTTTTCTTCTATGACTAGTAGGGGACCAAATGTACCTGAATTTTTCTAAAAAAATCATGTGGAATAACCTATATTTTAATCTCTCTATCAAATATGTTTTAGGACATACTATTTTTTATTAAATTTTTTAAGCATGTGTGATGCATTGAGGAATAGTAACATCAATGTGTGGGCTATATAATTAATAGGATGATACAAAATTTCATTTTTATGTGTTTTTATAAAGTTAAATAAAAAGTCTTGAAATTAAAAAATAACCTTAGGAGTTATGATTTATCATATTTGGTGTGGAAGTATAAAATTACCAAAATATTTATCATAAAATATTTTTAAAATGTTTTCTTATTCTATGATATTAATTATTGGAATGTTTTATTAAACCAAAGGAAATTCTTATTCATTCCAAGAAATTACTATTTAATATTTTTAATTATAATTATAGATGGAAATCTTGAGCCTTGTTGATATATTAATTCTAGTACATTTTTTGAGAGTCTTTAGACACGTTTCATTCTAGATATTTATATGATTCTTCTATAATAATATACGTGTCATTTAATATAATATAATTTGAGACATAGTTATTTTTAAATCACCTATAAAATCCATTAATTTGACCACTATATTCATTATATTCATTATAACCTTATAATCCATGGGAAACATTTTTGGTAAGCCATATTAAAGGAAAAACATTTCTTGCCTACGAATATCTTAGAACGTTTCATGAATTATATACGTGTGGGGAAGGTCTATTTAATGGGATATTTTAGAGAAAGTGTATTATTATTGTCACAAACCAACCCATGCTGACCATGAACCAGTCACCAAAGCTGATCTTTGGCATGTCCTCAGAGGCATTCCAAATCCTTTCAGGTGGGAAATAAGTGCCAGGGCATTGATAGTGTATAAAAATAGAATGATTTCACCAAATATACAAAACAAAAACTAATTAGTAGTAAGACATAGAATGAAAATGGAAAATATAAATAATACTGAATTGAGTAACATATATATAGGAAAATGAAAAATACATCTGATATACACAACTATACTAACCGAACTGCACAACCACTATATTTTTGTGACCTGCAGGTCACTGTAAAACTCAATGATCAAACATATCCTCTAGAAAAAACACCCAAGATAAAACCTACACAAGGAAAAAAATAGAAAATAACTATATGCATGAGTGTTAAAACTCTATAGGCTATCCTGATATTCAATTCCCAAATTCACTACCTTTAATATTAAAGAAACATCAATTCTAAGTTTGAACTAAAATATATTTAAGTATTCATTTTTATAATTGTTTTACTTAAAAATAAAGTATAATTCATTTCCCTTAATCATTTGAAAAACCAGAACCAAGCATCAAATCACAATGTATATAATAATAATTCCACAGTAGGTCACACCCCGAGTATCCACTAGGACTGATCTCTTGCATTAAAATAAATAGATCATAAAGTTTTCTAACTAAGGAACACATATAATAGAACCCAGGGATTCCACAATGAGAACATCCCAACCATTCCATGTTAACAAGGATTTAGAAATATCCCACAAGTTTTTTCATAAGAATCACTTGTAACTATTTTCACAAAGTGGGTAATTGGGCCCTCAAACACTTCATAAAAACCAACTTTTCTCAAAATTAAAACAATCTTATAAAAAATATGTGTTAAGAACACATTCCCCATATAAAAAATTTACAAAACTCCATTAAATCATTTCCATTCCACAAAACGTATGAAAATACCATTTGGGTATTCAGGCCCCATTTGCAAATCAAAAGCACTTCCTTGAAGATGCCAAATGTGCCACACCTTATCAACGTATTCCAAAACACCTTAATAACATATAACCACTTCATTATAAATCCAAAATTGTAACGACCCAAACATTCATTAATAAAAAAATAATTTTCGTTTTTTAAATGTACTATTATGTAAAATGGTTATGTAAAACATATGAATTTACTTGGTTTTATGATTCTGGATTTTAAAATATCATTATGAATTGTGATTGTTGCTAATATATTAATTGAACAGTGAGCACATGATTAGTATAAATACAAGGAATTAACAATCCAATTACTCAGACAAAGGAAGCGATGACCTATTCCAATAGACTTTCACCATACCAAACCCATTTTTCGGAGCTCATAAAGGAGGTGGCATCATTGGGATTTTCTCTTGACTAAGACCAATCCTAGCATGAACATGTTAAGCTAGAGTGGAATCCACTACGAGAGAAGTGGAAGTTGATAGATATTACCACTCGAGCAATGTTGTCTGAGCCACCCAACGAGTTGGTTACCATCACGCACCTTACCCTAAGGTCATATATGGGTGTTTTAAGGGGTTATGTTACAAGAAAATAGTATTAAGATTATATACATTATTCTTGTATAAAGAATATTCATTTTTGTATTGTTACTTTTTAATTTTTTTTAAAAATAAAAGTAGTATTTTTATTTAATATTCAAAAAAGAAACCTATTTTGAGGAATTAATAGATTTTTGAATTAAATAATTTTTTAATAAAATATTAATATTATTATTAAATTACTTTTTATTAAATATAAATGATCATATAATTTTATGAATGCAATTGAAATTTTTATTACGGATTGACTGTTTTTTTGTCAAAACCCATGAATTATCGATAAATGTTGGTTTTTATTTTAAAAGTGAAAATTCACATATTTATAAAATTATATCGACAAAGTGAATAATATTTTTAGAATCAGGACATTGAAATTATCCAATGGTAAATTTTTTATAGTTTTCAGAGATAGACGAATATTTGGGTAAAATTAAATACCATTTAAATACATAATGCGATTTATGATATCCTAATGAACCAATAGTTATGTAATAAAACACTATAAACATAATGATCGACCAATATATGTTTTACCATTAATATAATGTGATTTTGGGTTTATTTGATTTATTTTATAGAAACATTAGTGGACCCTTCAAGACATATAAAACATTTTGTCTTTTTAAATTGTTTTCCTTGAGAGTGACTCACCTCCACATAAGCAACCCTATTATTCTAAGAATTTTGGAAATTATACTTATAAAATATTGTTTTCCACTCCCAATTTGAAAAAATATATGGGCAAAAACCATGGGTTGGTTTGTGGTTTTGATTATTTTAATGTGAGGTGTCCCAAACCTAAATAATAAATAATTCCTTCTCATTTCCTACATAAACCCATCCAAGCTCCCACTTCCTCTTCACTCAAATCATTTGGAGTAAAACCAACCCTTTACCTCATCTCTCTATAATTCTTTAAAGGTTCCCAAAGCTCCCAAGAATCCTCTCTCAAGCCACTCCCAGGCTTTTGAGATCACACTTTCAAGTAAGGGATTCATATCTTTATCTTTTTATACAAGTTTCTTAATATTGTTATGCTCTTTTATATTCAATTATAAATTTTGGGGTATGATTTAGAACCTACCCCATACTTCCCTTGTTATTTTTTAATTATTAGATACCCCTTTATCTCTCATTAAATTCCTCCCATGTACACCTGTTACTATGCTGAAATTCCGAAAGGAATTTCTCTCTCCCCATTTACATTCAAGAAATTATTTTGTATTACATTTTTAAATTACATTAAATTTGTTGGGACATGTATCTATATGACCCCCTTACTATCTATTTCATTTAATTATTATGAGTCACCCATTTCTCTCTCATCAACCATTTTTATGATTTCTTATATCATGCTATTATAATGCTGAAGTTGCACCACAATTTTCCATGCCAAAATCATTGTGTAGTGAATACCATGATTGTTTCTCTATCAAGTGTATTCAACCTTATACTTGTTTACATATTGATGGAAGAGTATCATGTATGAATTCAATATTCTATAATCAAGGAATAAATTATGATGTTTTATGAATCCATGTTGTATGAACTTGTGGCACACTTATGCATGAAATGAAATGTTTAAGAAGGGTGTTCCTTGATAGCACTCTAATGCATTAGGTAAAGTACAGTATCATGATACATCATGTGCAATGGGTGTTGACTCATTCTAATTAAAGTTAACCAATTGTTTATTTTTTCTTTCATGTGCAATGAGGGTTTACTCATGCTCTATGTACAACTAGCTTTAGCTCATACTAATTCCATGTAAAGTATTGTTTCCACATTTCCATGTTATGATTATCATGACTTCTCAAGCCTTTATATTAATATTTCTATTTTTCTCCATTTATATACATATTTTCTAACATGTGTGTTTATTACTAATGTTATTCCATGTTTATTCCCTTACTGGGCTTTATAACTCACCCTTTTCTATGAATGTCCACAGGTTACCACATGCAATGCTAAGCACAAGGGAATGTAGTGGTCATGTAAAGGATGTTCTCAATAAAGATGTTATGTTTCATGTTTCAAGTTGTTATGTAATGTTCCTAAGACCCAAATACACTATAACTCTGTTTATTTATTGTTTTATAAAGTGAAGAGTTTATGCAACAAATCATGTTTATGTGTGAAATAAAAGCAGGGTTGTTATAGTTGGTATTAGAGTATAGGTTTAGTTATTTTTTGGTGTTGGATTAGAAATCCCTAGTGAATCCTTAGTGACTAGAATAAGTATAATAAATAAACATACCAAAGTTTTGGTGAGTATTTTTTAAGTGGTTTATCAAGAAAATACATCCATATCTGGATGCGATCAGGTAGAGGTGGATCTGGCACAAATATACCTAGGAGTGAAAACTCTAACAAGTTTTTTTGGGCTTCACCTGGGGTATCCTAGTACATGAAAATGGTTCTTGCTTCACTCTTGGTTACGAAACTCCTGGGGGATATGCATTGGTAAATTCACAAGCTTAGTATGAACCATTATTAAGGGAATTAAAAAAATTACCTAAGAATATACACTACTAGAATTATCGGTTTTTTTGACAGGTTATTTGCAACAGGATCCCGTCGAAAATAGGTTTTAGCGATGAGGTACCATCTCAAATAGCCCGTCATAGAAAACAGTGTCGAAAAAAATATTATTTGTGATGGGACCATCGCAAAAAGTATTTGTGACGGGCCTGTAATCCCATCACAATTACTTTTTTTTAAAAAGAAATTATTTAGACTATTTGTGAGGGGGCCGTCGCAAATACTTTTTTCGACGTTCCCCTAATCCCGTCACAAAATATTTTAAAAAATTATTTAGACTATTTGTGATGGGAACCCGTCACAACAGATCCCATCGCAAATAATAAATAAATTTTTTAAAAATTATATTTAATAAAATTATGATTATTGAAAAATTAATTTTAATATTATTAAAATAATTAAATTAAAAATATATTAAAATTCTAAATATTCACAAAAAAATATAAAAAAATCATTAAATAATATCAATAATAATATTATTATTAGTAAAATAAACAATCATTAAGAAATATAATACTACAAAAATAAATTTAATAAAATTATGATTAATGAAACAATAATAATAATTTTTTTAAAAATAATAAAAAAATTATTAAAATTATTAAAATTCTCAATATTCACAAAATAATTAATAAAATGTTATTAACTAAATTATCTAATATTCACAACAATATAAAATACAAAAACTTTAAATAGTTCATATTACAACAAATGTTAAATTCAATTGTTTTTAACATAAAAAATCACTGGGGGTTGTCTTCTGGAGGAGGTGGAGGAGCTGAAGAAGATGTTGGAGGAAAATCCATCCCCAAACTACGTGTAAGATGGTGCATGTACTCCATATTCTCCTGATGCTGCTGGTGCCATCAACACATCTCCTCCTTTTGCTGCTGCTTCTACTGCTGTTGTAGCTGACGCATCTCTTTTTGCTTCTTCTGCAAACTCTCTATAAGGTCATTCTAAGCACGTAACTGCGCAAGATATTGTGAGATAGAAGATGATGTCTCTCCCCGAGCTCCTCTCAAGCTGGATACTGACATCATACTAGTACCATAACAAGTACCAGGAGTCACATGATAGCTGATACCAACTACTCAACCCTTCTCAAATCCATACTGAGTTGCCTGCATCCATGCCGCCTCGACGAAATGGTGTGCACTGGTATGATCTGTCATCTCGTCCTGACCCTCATCCTATGTCTGAGAGGACTCAGCCTCATATGACTCCTTCAATTCCAATTTGAAATTAAAATTGTGAAAATATTATATGCAGTTAATTGTCAACCTGAAAAAATAAGACTATGCACAATCTGATGCTGGCGATCACCTCTAATCTCTCCGGTGGTAGGATCACAGTACATCTTTCGATAAAAATCTTACTCTGTAATATCGAGATGCTCGACTACCTATATGAATATAAAATAAACTATTTCTATTTGAAGTTATATAAAATGTTAAAAAATACTTACCAGATACTCTCTATGTGTACTGAATGTACGGCTACAAGCTCAATGCGTTACCTCCTGTCTCACCCGGTTCTACCGACCAAAATAAAGACCTCCAATAAAATACACCACCAAACTAGTGTGCACATAATCCATCCCAAACCTGAGATGAAATGTACTATGGTTGGTGGGCTCTACACAACTCATCAAATATTGTCGCTTCTGCTTTATTAAGGGTCATCTTTCTCAAATTTTACAAAAACTAACGCAAACGTTCACGCATAGCCACCTCTTATGCTGCATGTGTAGCGTCATGCATGATATCATAAATGGGATACCATAAACCCATCAAATAATTTATAATATAAAGTTATTAATAAAATAAATTTCAAAATAAATATTATTTATTTACGTTCTAGCGAATGATTGTACATGGCAAGCTACACATCAATGGGAATCTGTTCCCATGTGATCCATGGATTAGAAAAATAATTGTGCAAGATAGCACTCCCCTGTACAACAAATACATGTGAAAAACTGTGAAAAAAGAATAAATAATCAAACAATTAGTATATATATAAATAAAAAAAGGAAAAATATCACTAAAAGATACAGGTTATCATACCTCCGTGTGTGTGGATCAAAGCCAAGTCGTATACGTCACTTGACAATAGGGTCTGGAATCATCATTCGTGAAAGACCATGCCCCCTCCTCATACCTTCTGAACCACCAATAGGCTGAGGGTCAAATTATCCAACATCCTCCTCATCCAAAGGTAGATCAACCTCCTGCATCTCGCTAAATAGATTAGGATCCATCTGAAACACAAAATGATTGC
Source organism: Viscum album (assembly GCA_963277665.1). Classification (NCBI taxonomy): domain Eukaryota; kingdom Viridiplantae; phylum Streptophyta; class Magnoliopsida; order Santalales; family Viscaceae; genus Viscum; species Viscum album. The sequence goes on from OY728140.1 coordinate 2,052,908,978, forward strand.
TGTTAGTAGATAGTTGAAAATAACTATCATATATAGATATATATTTGTTATGATCATAAAAAAAATTTAACTATGTCAATTTTCACCTTCATCATCATCTTAATATCTAACGATGTCAATGTCTTCATATTCATCCTCGACATCATCAATATCCATTTGAGTTTCACTTTCACCATCACTTGTCATTTCAAATTAATTTGTAACATCGTTAACAAATTCCTCACCATCGACCCTTAATTGTGGGGTGTCATCATCGATATTCACATTTCTTTGTGAAAAATATGGATTTTGAGTAGTCTCTTGAAAAATTTCAATTCCTTCAACTTCAGCAGAACCACATTCTGTTTTAGTAAATTTATTTTCCTGATATTTCACTTTTATTATGCACCACCAATAACTCTCATCTCTTGAAGTAACACAGTAATTTATGTAAAAAATTTGATGTTCCTGTTGAGCAAGTAAATATCGTTCATTTACCACATGAATATATTTATATTTAATATCGACAATTCCATGAGTCAGATGAACATGCAAGCCTCTATCAGTATCCATCCACAGACATTTAAACATCGTTATGTAATTCTATCCAAGATAACATAGCACAATAATTTCATCTAGAATGCCATAAAAGGCATCTTCAGTTTCTCTATGATGCGATCCTCTCAAACAAACTCCACTATTCATTGTTTTTTTATTCCCCATAAACACTTATGTAAAATTGAAAACCATTCACCACATATGCATTATAATATTTAACCATTTTGGATGGTGGGTTACTCAATATACACTGCCTCTTATCAATTTTATCAGCATGTTGAGACACCTGAATTTTTTTAAAATAATTTTCAATATAATAAATTGAAAACTGAATTGATATTAGACCATCAATAATTTATATTACCAGTTTTTGAACCATCGAGAATTTTTTTTTGTCTACGTTCTTCAAGAGAAGCTGCTGTAATTTTTGGAAGTTCTTTCTTGAAATAATTATCATATAACCTACAAATAAAATAAGTTTACATACTATAACATAAATTATAAAATAATTGATAGAATCACTCACATTACTAATGTTTTCACTTCTTCACAATTGAGAAAAACATATGTATGAGCTCTATGATGTTCATTGTCTGAAATCCATTATTCATAAACTCCACCGAAGCCAAGATTTGGATGATTAAAAACTAACAATTGATTAAACATTTCATCATTAAAATTTCCCTCGTTCTGTCCCATGCGGTTTTGTTTTGAGGTATATTCTGATTCAAAACAGTGAGAGAAGAAAAAAGCAATTTCCTCTTGCAAATAAGCTTCAGTAATTGTGCCTTCAACTGATTCTTTGTTATGTAATTTTTTCTTCAATTTCTACATGCATCTCTTGAATGGGTACATCCATTGAAACTGTACTAGACCTCCACATTTAGCTTCATGTGGCAAATGTAATATCAGATGTTCCATTGAGTCAAAGAAAGTAGGAGGAAAGATTTTTCCAATTTACATATAATTACAACACCATCTTCTTCCAGTTTTCTTAGAGAATCGTAGTCTATTGTCGCTGCCCAAATGTATCGAAAAAAATATGATATGTTTGTTATCAAATCCCAAATCATAGAATTCAACAAACCTATGAATCCAATCAGAATATGTCTTTCCATTATAACAAGACAATCATGACTTTTTAATCCAGTAATATGACCATTCTTAACACATCTTCCCAAATTGGAAGCATAACCATCTAGAAGTCTAAAATCTGCAATCTAGTAACAAAATAAGAAACGAATCTCATTGGACAGTGTATAATCTTATTTTGGATTCATTAACCTCTATGATCTGACATTTTCACATAGTTCAAGTTCTGGTCTCTTGAAAATTTGGGCAAGATCTAATCATACTTTTATAGCATCTTTGGTATTTCCTAGTGCATCCAAAACTGTGTGAAATAAACCATCAAAACAGTTCTTCTCAATATGCATAAAATCCAACATGTGGTGGACCAACAAATCAGACTAATATGGTAGATCCCAATATATGCTTCATTTTATCCAATTATTTTCTTTCCCAATGTCATGGATTTTCTGTTGGCCCAAATATGATGGGAGGTAATGAAAATACAACTGATTTTAACTCTGTACTTGAGATCGTTTTTGGAGGTCCATCCCTTTCAATTGTGCCTTTTCTGAAATAAGATTTGTTCCATTGAAAAGGATGATCGGTTGGAAAAAAATATGCGATGACAGTCAAAATGGAAATGTTTTTTCCATTGACGAGCATACAAGCTTTGTTGTGTTTTATACAGTACGGAAATGATTTCGGACCATTTGTACTCCATCCAGATAACATGTCATATGCTGGAAAGTCACTAATCGTCCACATCAGTGTAGATTTTAATGTGAAATTTTGTTTTGCAACAACATCAGATATACTGACACCATTACTCCTCTATCCATTTAACTCATCAATTAATGGATTCTAATAAACATCAATTTTTTTTCTAGATTTCCTTAGATTAATTAGGTATAAAAGATATAGGGATTCTTCATTAACATCCATGGAGGTAGATTGTACAGAGTTATAAAGATAGGACAACATGAATACTGACTACCTTAAGAACTAAAAGGATAGAAACCATTAGTAGAAAGACCCAATCGCATGTTTCAGGCTTCTAAAGAAATAAACGAATGTAGATGACCAAATTTTTCCATGAATCTCCATTATATGGATGATTCAATATTTACCAATTCAAATATTGGTTTTGTGCCATGACATCATTGACGCTATGTTATGAGACATAAATAAATGTTGCAGCCTAGGTGTAAGGGGGAAATATATCAACTATTTTACAGGAATAGATCCAAAATTCCCTGGTTGAGCTTCTTTATACCTCGATTTTCCACATGTGGGACAACTATCCCATGACTCATTTTCACCAGAATATAAGATGAAATCATTTTCACATGCATGAATCTTCCGATAACTAAGGCCCAGATTATGAACCAGCCTGTTACTCTCATAGTAATTTGCAGGAAACACATTTCCTTCAGTGTTTTAACCAAAGAAAATATCTGATCAAAATAGTTGTTTGACATTTCATTATCTGATTTAATAACCATAAATGTTGAAACTGCTTCTAATATTCTTATCATGAAACTAGGATATAATGCATCCTCATTAGACCTCAAAAACTCATAAAATTCAAATGGTGCCAACTCAGGAGTTAAATCGATATCATCATGAGTTTCAGTTTGTGGAAGAGGTGGACCTGCAACATCATTTACTAAATATTGGAACTGTGATGGATCCAGAATCAAGTTATTAGTATCTCCTCGGGAACTACGTTCACTATGTTGATACCAAAAAACATAATCTGGTTGAAAACCAAACCGTAAGAGATGTCCCCCAACCTTTTCAAACGCATCAAATGTTCTCAGAGCTGATTTTTTACAAGGACACTTAATTATGCCTTCTGAAACATATTCTGGTTTTGATGATGCAAATGCTAAGAAAACTTAAACACCCTCAATATATATAGGATTTAAACTAGAACCATTTGGATTCTTGCACTGATTTATCCAAGCACGGTCATTTAATAAGGACTAATGTCGAATTCCTTATTCCATATTTTTCTACAAAATATAAAATCATCACTATTTTTGAATAATTTGAAATTATAAAAACAGTATCTGAAAAAAATATAACTAATTACTACTACTTCTTAATAAATACCATTAATTAAGGGTGACATAATTTTTAGTGGATTGACGACTACTCTTTTGTAAAAGCCTCATTTACTTGCATCTTTCTCACACCGACTATGACTATTTATTACTAACTATTACTATTTATTACTAATTATTACTATTTATTACTATTTATTCCTATTTATTCCTATTTATTACAATTTATAACAATTTATTAATAATAATTACAATTTATTACTAATTAATACAATTTATTACTATTTATTACTATTTATTAATAATTATTACAATTTATTACTAATTATTACAATTTATTACTAATTATTTCAATTTACTACTAACTATTACTAATTATTCCTATTTATTACTAATTATTTCTCTTTAATACTAATTATTACTAATTATTACTTATTATTGCTAATTATTTCTAATTATTTCTATTTATTGCTATTTATTTCTATTTATTTCTATTTATTTTTAATTTTTAGTAATTATTGCTAATTATTAGTAATTTTTACTAATTATTAGTATTTATTCATATGTATTTGTATTCATTCCTCATTATTACTAACTACTCCTATTTATTACTATTTATTGCTATTTATTCTTAATTATTGCTAATTATTCATAATTATTCCTAATTATTCCTATTTATTGCAAATTATTCATAATGCTTATCATTCCTATTTATTCTTAATCATTCATATTTATTGCGAATTATTCCTATTTGTTGCTAATTATTCATATTTATTGCTAATTATTCATATTTATTCCTAATTATTTCTAATTATTTCTAATTATTACAATTTATTATTAATTAATACAATTTATTAATAATTATTACCAATTATTACTAATTATCACTAATTATCACTAATTATCACAAATTATTACCAATTATTACTAATTATTACTAATTAGTACTAATTAATACTAATGAATACTATTTATTGCTAATTTTTACTATTTATTAATAAATATCACTATTTATTACTATTTATTCCCAATTATTTCTAATTTATTCCAAATTATTGCTAATTTATTCCTAATTATTGCTAATTATTCCTAATTATTACAATTTATTATTAATTATTATAATTTATTACTAATTATTACTAATTATTACTAATTATTACAATTTATTACTAATTATAACAATTTATTACAAATTTATTACTAATTATTACAATTTATTACCATTTATTACAATTTATTACTATTTATTACAACTTATTACTAATTATTACAATTTATTACTAATTATTACAATTTATTAACAATTAATAGAATTTATTACAATTTATTACTATTTATTACAATTTATTACTAATTATTACAATTTATTACAATTTATTACAATTTAGTACTAATTAATACAATTTATTACAATTTATTACCAATTATTACAATTTATTACTATTTAATACAATTTATAACTGATTATTACAATTTATTACTAATTATTACAATTTATTACTAATTATAACAATTTATTACTAATTATTACAATTTATTACTAATTATTACAATTTATTACTAATTATAAAAATTTATTACGATTTATTACTAATTATTACAATTTATAACTATTTATTACAATTTATTACTTATTATTACAATTTATTACAAATTATAACAATTTATTACTAATTATTACAATTTATTACTAATTATTACAATTTATTACTAATGATTACAATTTATTACTAATTATTACAATGTAATACAAATTATTACTAATTATTACAATTTATTACTAACTATTACTAATTATTACAATTTATTACTAATTATTTCACTTTATTAGTAATTATTACAATTTATTACTAATTATTCCAATTTATTACTAATTATTAGAATTTATTTCTAATTATTACAATTTATTACTAATTTTTACAATTTATTACTACTTATTACTAATTATTACAATTTATTACTAATTAATATAGTTTATTACAATTTATTACTAATTATTACAATTTATTACTAATTATTACAATATTTTACTAATTAATACAATTTATTACTAATTATTACAATTTGTTACTAATTATTAAAACTTATTACTAATTATTAAAATTTATTACTAATTATTACAATTTATTACTAATTATTACGATTTATTACTAATTATTAAAATTTATTACTAATTATTACAATTTATTACTAATTATTACTAATTATTACAATCTATTACAATTTATTACTAATTATTACAATTTATAACTAATTATTACAATTTATTACGAATTTTTACAATTTATTACTAATTATTACAATTTATTACTAATTATTACAATTTAGTACTATTTATTACAATTTATTACTAATTATTCCAATTTATTACTAATTATTACAATTTATTATTAATTATTACAATTTCTTACTAATTATTAAAATTTCATACTAATTATTACAATTTATTACTAATTATCACAATTTATTACTAGTTTTTACAATTTATTCCTAATTATTACAATTTATTAGTAATTATTACAATTTATTATTATTTATTATAATTTATTACTATTTATTAGTTTTTATTACTATTTATTACTATTTATTAATAAATTTTAATATTTATCACTAATTATTAGTATTTTATAATTATTTATTATTATTTATTACCAATTATTATTAATTACTACAAATTAATTATATACATTACTAATTATCGTTAATAATTACTCATTACTACTAATTATTAAAAATTAATTCTAAAAATTTCAATTTATTAGTACAAATAAATAGTCCTGACAAAATAATATAAATTCAATTTAATTACAACTAATCAAAAATAATAAAAATTGACATAAAAAATTGAAATAAATAATAAATTAAATTAAACATAAATACCTTTAAACTTGATTTTCTATAGATGTAGACACCTTCACAACTTTTTCGTGACCAAAAAAATTAACTTAAAATTCACCCTATGAAATCAGAGTTCAGAGAGAAACAAGATCTAGAAATTGAGAGTAATGAGAAGAAAAAAAGATGGGGGTATATATAAGTTAGTTTATTTGCGACGGGACCCGTCGCAAATACCTATGCCCGCATTAATTACTATCGGCAGTTAAAAAGTAATTTGTTATGGGTCACGTCGCAAATAGTCCCTGCCGACACACCTTTTGCGACGGGAGGACATCCACTCACAAAAAGCTATTAACCACCGCCAGGTATTTGTGACGGCTACCATCACAAATAACCTTCGCGTGGTTTGGCGCGCTACCCACGCCAAACCTTTAGCAATGGGACATGAAATCTCTTCATAAATAATCGGTTATTTGTGACGGGTTGTTACCCCCGTCGCAAATAACCTGTTGGATGGTCTTTTTGCGACGAGATTTATTCCCGTCGCAAAAAACCTGTCGCAAAAAGTCCCTTTTCCCGTAGTGATATTTTAGAAAGTAGATCAGGGATATAACATATTGAAGCCTATAAATTCATATGTTAAGGATGTAAAGGTTATTTATAAGTCATCAGTTTTGTCCTTGGATTACCCTTTATGGGTTACCCCAAACTTTTTTTCATTCCATCCAATGGCCAGTAATAGGAGGACTCAGGCTAACAACCAATGTGAAGATCAATGTGATGACTGTGTCAATGAGATTCCCAATCCGATGGGAGTGGGAATCACAAACATTGTCATGATACTCTCTTAGTTAACTCATGTTTTGAATAGAAACATGGGTTATGGGGACCGTTCAACCCCCAGAAAGAACTAGTCGATATCGAGAGCTTCATGAGACAAATGCCTCCTACTTTTAATGGATTATTTGATCCCTCAATCGCCGAACAATGGATCAACTTCATTGAAAATATATTCTCCATCCTTCAATGTTCTGAACAAGAGAAGGTTCTTCTGGCTACTTATCATATGAAGGGTGATGACGATTAGTGGTAGATATTGATAAAAAATACAAAGCATGAGGAGGAAATCGATGCATTGTAATGGAAGAATTTCTGGGAAATGTTTTTCAATAAATATTTTTTGCGCACCCTACAACTTAAAGTGGAAAGGGTCTTCCTTGCCCATAAGAAAAAAGATGATGAATCTGTCAAATCGTATGAGCAAAAGTTTATTAGGCTTTCACGATACGACTTTGGCATTGTCTTTACACCCGAATGCATGGTTGACCGCTTCTTTGGTGGGAAGAAACATAGCCTATATAAATCCATGACGATTCGTGACTTTGACAGCTATGTGGAAATTGTCCGATGTGCCATCAAGTTCAAAATAGAGATCAGAGAATCTCAGGGGTATTATGGGGATAAGAAGAATAATGTGGATTTCAGTTATGGAAGTCTGATGGATAAATCTAATTGTGCTAAGAAGATCCAGCACCCAACTTTCCAAAGGTGTGGATAGAAGCACCCCTAAACTTTCTTGAAGGCGATGAAGAAATTCTTTAGGTGTAGAAGAGAAGGATACGTAGCTTTTAACTGCCGATAAGAAAAACCCACAACTGCAACAGATGAGAGGAATGCTCTATTCGACTCTCAACGCACTGTTCATTGCTTAAACTACAAAGAACCAGAGCATCATTCAAACCAGTGCCCTAAGCTAAGGGTTTTCAGAGGCAACCAACAACCTGCATGGTAGCACGGGTGAGATTTTTCCAACACTACCACCAATGTGAAACCAGAAAACGATGTGGTGACACGTATGCTAGTTATTCAATCATGAATAGTGAAAATAATTTTTGATTCAGGTGATACAAATTATTTTATATCCCAAAAGTTTTGTAGAATAATCTCAACACCACCACAAATCATGGAAGTAAAGATATCGGTGAATATAGTTAATGGGTAAATCATTACATCCCATGAATATAACTCCTCCCCTATCATAATATGTGGATTGAACATCCCAGCAAACCTCATCATTCCCCCTTTTGTGGAATTTTATGCAATTCATGGCATGGATTGTATTTCCCTATACAAAAAAAAACATAAATTGTCGTGAGATAGAAATCACTCTCCATATGGAGAATTGACCCCCAATTCTGTACAAGTTCAAGGAGGAAGATGAATCTTCTTTAGCTTCATCATCTCAAGAGTGGATATAACTACTCTACAAGAACACGTATCTGGCTTAGATGATTGAGTCTATGGTGGCAACCATCCTTGAAGACATGCCTATTGTGAGGGAATTCTTGGAAGTGTTTCCCAAGGAATTTCATTGTCTTCCTCCTAGAAGAGATGTTGAATTCTCGATTGATCTTATACCTGAGGTAGTGATAATATCCTAGAATCCTTATCGAATGAATGTTGTGATATTTAAGGAGTAGAAGAAAAAGCTACAAGAGAATCTAGATAAATGGTTTACTTGCCCAAGTGCTTCACCATGGGGTGTACTAGTCCTCTTCGTCAAGAAAATGGAAGAGTCAATGCACCTTTTCATCGATTGTCATGAGCATAAAAAAATAACAATAAATAACAAGTATCCTCTCCCATGAATTGATGACTTTTTTGATCAGCTACGTGGAGCACAATACTTCTCCATGTTAGATTTGTGGTCGAGATATTATCAAGAAAGGGTGAAGAAGGAAGATATCCCCAAGACTGCTCTTCGTACAAGATACAGACACTATGAATTCATAGAAATTCTTTTAGGACTCACTAATGATCCCAAAATCATCAAGAACTTTATGAATAGTGTCTTTAGATATTATGTCAAAAAATTTGTGGTTTTCGCTATAGATGATATTCTAATATACACCAAAACTAAGGAGGATCATGCGGAATATATAAGAACTGTATTAGACACCTTGTGAAAGGAAAAGCTCCATAAAAAGTACATAAAGTGTGATTTCTAGTTAAAGGAGGTATCATTCTTGGGCCATATCATCATAAGCAATGGGATATATGTGGATCCCTCCAATACAATTACAATAGTGGGATTCACGAGGCTAACATTAATAACACATATTTGTTGCCTGTCGGGGTTAGCTAGATATTATCGACGATTTGTGGAAATTTATCCCGATTTTCAAACACTCATTCCATGCTAACTCAGAAGGGAGTAATGTTTTTTGGGAGTGATGAATATGAATAAAGATTCAAGGAGTTTAAAATGAGGCTTGTCACTACACTCATGCTAACTTTACCCATAAGTGGAGAACTTTTTGTGGTTTTCAGTGATGCTTTGAAAAATGGATTGGGCTGTGAGTTGATGCAAAATGAAAAACTCATTGCCTATACATCAAGTCAATTGAAATTTCATGAGAATAATTATCGAACACATGATCTGGAGTTTGTGGTGGTCATATTCAGTTTAAAAATATTGCGGAATTATCTCTTTGGTGAGAATTTTGAAATATATATGGACCACAAAATCCTCAAGTATATATTCACACAGAAAGAGTTGATTATGCGCCAATGAAGATGGTTATAGCGGTTCCAAGACTATGACTTATCAATCTATTAACAACCTGGGAAATCGAACAAGGTCATAGATTCTCTAAGTAGAAAGGACCTAGTGATTCTATCATTGATGAGAATTGAAAATAATCCAATCTTCTTAGTTTTGATGAAGATGGACATGAGAATCATAAATAAGGGAACATCATCAATCCTTTCAAAAATGATATCTAAACCATCTCTTTTGGAAAGGTTAAAGGATGCTCAAAAGAATGACATTGGAATTCAGAAGAAAGTGGAATCTATCATAAATGGGAAATCCTCTGAGTTCAACGTTACTGAAGAAGGAATTGTGAGATTTGGGAAAAGACTATGTCTTCCATCATGTCTAGAGATGAAGAATGAACTTTTGGATGACGCACATAGTTCAAATTTTTCTATTCACCCAAGAAACAAAAAGATGTATTGAGATATATGAGAGCATTATTGGTGGGATAATATGAAAAAGGAGATCCCTTAGTATATATCAAAGTGCTTGGTGTGTCAGAAAGTGAAGTTAGAGAGGTATAAGTCTAAGGGGATGATGTAACTATTGCCCATACTGGCATGAAAATGAGAGAAAATCACCATTGAATTTTTCACCGGACTTCTAAAGACATCCAAAGGCAACAAAACAATTTGTATAAGGAACCTCACTATTTTATTCAATAAATCTATACCATGAAAATTTGATTCAATAAGTTATGGGCATATAGTGTTTTACTATGCCAATATGTGATTGAAGAAGTTTTGGGGAAAAAATCTTTTTTATTACTAATTCTATATTAAGGAAATCCCAAGGATAAAGACTTATTCATACTAATAATAAGTGATAACCTCTAGTGATCAATGTTATTCTGATATTAGAATAAGGTCCTCATACATATTTCTGTAGAAGTGAATATGTTTTTGAGGATAATAACTTATACTTATACAAAATTGGGGAAATAAGAATTTCATATCCCAACCCTCTTTAACTTTTATTATGTTTAGACATTATATATATTGGTCTTTTTGTAAAAATTTATTAATTTTGAAATGTATCTATATTAACATAACGTATCATTATGAGCATGAACAAATATAGAGAGTATTCTTGAATAACCTAACTCATCATCCTATATAGTTTCATTTTATAACCATAATTTTAAGGGAAATATCTTTTTTTCTACATCTTGAGTTGAATGGGTCTCTCAAAATTTGACAGCATATTTTCCTCATTAGAAATATTTTTCCTAGAAATTATTTATACTACTAATTATTGAACCTTTATTCCATTCACACATTAGTTTTTTCCACAATATTTATTATTTTACAGATATTTATTTCATTTTTTTGTTAATATTTTTAAAATGATATTTTATTTTATGTGTTTCAATTCACCACTTTCAAATGTTAAACACTAAATTTTTTTTAACATTCCATTACATGCACTAATAATTTTTATCAAATCATACCCTCAATATATTGTATATTATTAGATAGAATAAAAAATATTGAAGTAATATATTGGGAAAAGTAATTCATAACAAAATTTTCCCTTATTTAACTAATACTAAGGAATTTAATAAATGAATTATCTTATAAATTATTATATCCTAAGATATATATAAATATAGGGAGTAAAATATCTAATTATAAAAGATAAATTTCAATTCCTCATCATTTATCTTAATAAAAAACTTATTATAAAAAATATCACTTCTAAAAATAATCATTTTCAAATAACACCCTCTTTCCAACACTTATGTCAAATTTAAATTATAATGTTTTTCAAAAAATCATCTTCATGTTTTAACAGCCTACTTTTAAAATTTCTACCTAGTAAATAATTTTTATTTATAGATTCATTTCAAAAAATATTTTTTAATCATATTATTTTTAATAGAATTGATTATTATGATAGGGTAGACATGATTGATTAATTTCTTATATCTCAAGGCCTACCTAATTGGATAATTATTTTAAGACCTTATTGTATTAATTTGAAGGATATAAACACATTTTTTCCTAACGAAATTTATAATTTTATTTTAAAATTTATGTGTGAAATATACTAAAATCCAACATGAGTAGTGATACACAAAAACATGATTCCCCACTTTACACTACTCATGATATTTGAATATAACTTGAGCATACCATTGTAACATTTTTTTAGAATGAAAAACAATATCAAATAATAAACAACAAAAAATGTAATCTAGGGAAGGATTGGATGAGGAAATGATTTTTGATGAAATATCTGATCATTTACTTATAGAAGACGATGAGTACTGGATTAACTCTATGGAAATTTTCTTGTCATCTCATCAAATAATGAAATTTTGAACTATATTTTTTTCAATAATTTTAATCAAAAAAACCTAGAGAAAAATAATAATGAATAATAAAGAAGATTCCCAACTAATAAATTAAAAATATTTCATGAGAATTAATTCAATAAAAAATAAATTGAAAAATTAGATTAATATTTGGAGATTATGTTCCTTAAAAATTTTATATGTTCTAGAAAAAATCTATCAGAACCATTCATTAAAGATTAATCCTATAAAGACTAAGTAGAAGAAGATTTCTCTAAGCTCACAAAGCTAAATTGTAAATACCTTAACATAAACATCCCATAATTATTTGGGTTTTAAAAAATATTACAACCACTCCCTTGAATATACTATTATTTTATGTGTTTTAAAGTATTTGGAAATCCATTACATAAAAAACCCACACATTAATACTTAATATATATTTTTTCATAAAAAAGTTATTTGAATAATACTCTTGATTCAATTCATGAATGATCACTATAACCTAAATTTTTAATTTATTATTAATTTTTAACAATCCTTAAACCCAATGAAAATCAATAGAAAAATTTGTATGGGAATATAAATCTCAATAAGGGGTATTAAAAAAAGAATCTCATTATGTTATTCAAATACCTAAAAACCCAGTAATAAAAATAATAAACGTATATAAGATTAAAGAAGTCAATAATTAAATAAAATAAATTAATAATATATATGAAATAAAAAGAGTAATAGAAAAAAAATCATATGAAATCATGAAAAAAATATAATAATAATCAACTTTTTTGGGATATTATACTAATATAACCAATAATCACTCATAATAACATATACTTGAATAAACTTTCTGGTAAATTATAATATAACATAATTAGAGAATAAATCATATCCAAATACATTAAAGGAAAATAAAAAAGTCCCACCCATAACCATATATAAATTTTAAAAACTATATCAGGAATAAAACACATAGATGTTTTCATTTTCAACCCATAAACATAAGTACAAAATTATATATAAGAAATAATAATAAAAGAAATAGAACTGGTTAACCAATTACCTATTGAAAGGAAAATAAAATCTAAACTTATAATATATATTAATTAAGATAAATTTAAAAATTAAATATATGTTTAATATAAAATTATAAAGATATTTATGATAAATACATCAAGATAATAATGGAAATGTTTTAAGGGGAACCCTTGCCTTCTAAGATGCTTCCATGTAACTTTTCCTTTAATGATATCTTAAATAGTTACTTTGATGATGTTTTTTTGATGAAAAATGAATGTTTAGATTTTAGGGAAAAATATTGAAGGACATTGTAGAGTATATAGAGATAATAAATGATAAAAATTAACGTATAAATGAACATTTAGAGGGTAGTGTATAAAACCCATATTTATAGACAATTTTTGATGGAATTTTAACTAATATTAACTCATTAAGGGTTAATAATATATTTTTAAGTTGAATTACAACATCATCGAACCCGTAATCCTAGAACTGGTGCTAAAATAATAAGCATTACATTTCAATATTTTATACCAATAATTGGATCACCTAGTGTTTTCGGTACCGCTTCATCACATAATTAAATTCAAATAACCACAATAAGGAAAAAGTAAAAATATATTTCATATAATAATAAAAATAATAAAAATATCATTATTACTTTTATAAATTTTCAATCCCATAGAATGGAAAAGGGTTCCATGGAAGACTCTTTGAAACATGATTAACCCTTCGAAGGGAAAGTTGTTTCATAAAAATATTTTTGAAATAATATTATTCCATAAACATAAATAATGAAGATGGTATCAGTACCAAATATCCCAAGTGCAGGATAAGAAAAAACATGGGTTTTTAAAGATGATTAATGGAAATACATTTAAAATATCATTAAAAAAAATTATTGATGAAGATATTCTTTTATTTTTGAAAATCACTTTTCAAAACATCAAAAATTTTGAAAATACATTTATTTAAAATAATTTTTTAAAACTAATAATTTTTTAAATATTAAGAAAATTTCTCCTTAAAAAATAAACTTCTAAACTTTTAAATTATTATTCAAACAAATATTGGTATTTTTGGTGTATAATTCCATATATGTCGTAAAGAACATTCCTTATACATTGTAAAATGGTTAGAAATAAGTCTTGTTCGGAAAATGAAAATAATATTTCATTGAATTTTTTTTATAAAAATATATAATGGGTAAAAATATCTTTAATAAATTAAATTTAAAATTTTAAAAAAAAATTAAAATTTCTTTAATTTTTTTTGGAATAGAACTGATTTCTGAAAAAATCATGAAATGAAGTCCAATTTATTAGAAAAATAAATTATATTTAGTACCAAAGAGTTATAAATTTGTACTATTACATAAAAATACAATGACTAACTAGAGGATAAGAAAATTCATGAGAATTATTAGGAGGCATATCAAAGGATTTCAACATTGGAGACATAATCATAAATAATATCGATTAGTAAAGAGATTTTAATACAGAACTCTTACCACTTTTTATACTAATATTCATAAGACCCATGAAACAAAAAAATTAAATTAATCTTATAATATTAGGAAAATATGTATATTAACTATAAAACATGTAAAAGGGGTATTATATACACCTCATAAAATAAGATAGGTGTATAACATAACCAACGTTTAAAAAAAGGAAAATTGAGACAAAAATAACTTGCCATTTTAGAAACTTTGAACCCATAAACCACATGAAATTGGGATACTAAAATGTATAATTATATCCCAATAATTATAATTCTTATAATTATTAAATAAATTCATGGTAATCATACAAACCACATAACAAAAATAAGATGTGAAAATGGAATATGTCTCAGAGATATAAAAGTGAGATGAGTAAACCCTTACCTCGAGTTCGATTCATCAAAAATTTTATTACTATTACTAAATAATAAAACTATGTTAATTATTTAATTTCTAAAGAAACTTTTTAAATTTTATTATTACATTTGTTTCACTTATTATCAAACCAGTTATCTTAATGTCATATTTTTTTACCAAATTTTGATTATATGTCAAAAATGAATTTGGTAGGTTGAGTATGGTCAAAGTTTTAATTATATAAACATATAAGGAATAATAATTATGAAACATTTATCATATTTATACATAAATTATTCTTTAAAATTCAATCATGAATGATTTTTTTTGAAAAATGAACTAACCTTACGATTATGGAGATGATAGGCCATGTGTACATATGAGTAACACTTAAATTTCTCAATGACTATTATGGAATAATGAAAGGTAATATTTTATATTTATATAATTATAATTATATAATCAATAAAATATATTTTAGTTATATATACTTATATATATCATTCTTGTGATTTGGGGATGCAAAAAATCACATTACTTCGAGGAGCCGACAGTCTACGCGTCAATGAAAAACGTTATCACTTTTTAGCGAGTGTAAAGGAAATAATTAAAACTATATATTATATATAAATATTGAAAAATATTTAATTAATTCCATAATTATGTCATTTTTATCAAATAAATTCAATATATTTCTCTTATTATCATCCGTGTAACCTGATTGGGAAAAATGAATCAAATCGCATCTTGTGGTGGTAGTATGATGTACACACAAACATAATTATAGTATCCCATACCAAATGGAATTTAAAAATTTATATATTATATAATGATTAAATATGTATAAAAATTTTATAAATATCATTTATATAATTTATATCTATCATAATACACAACCATGAGCGGTGGTAATGAAAAAATGAACGACATCTGTTCGCTAGGCGGTAGTCCGCCATACTCACGAATTATGATTTCTGACCCATTTAATGGAAGTGGACATTGTTGTATGTTATTAACTTAATATAAATATATCGATGTATATGTAATGTATCGAGGTTATTATATTATCATTGGTTATTAATAATTTTTGGATGTAGAGAAAGATATAAAAAAAATTATCCTAGAAGAACATTACATCTTATTTGGGTATCCTCCTTTGGTTTAAAAAAAATCCTTATAAAGTTAGATTTTTTTTCCAAAACTAATGCTTCTAGGATGAGATTATTAATTTTGGGATTTAATACTTTCAGTAATTTAACAGTAAATATGGCATGATATATGTGAATATGTCAGGGGACTGAAGGCACTTTTTATAATTGAAGAGTGGTATGCTTATAAATAACCCAATGTATTCACCATTAAGAGGTATACCATACCTGAAGTACCTATAAAATTGAATAATAATGGATGAAATGGTTTATTTTTTTTATTAAATACTCAAAATAAAAATAACAAGTAACAAATTTTTATCATGTTATTCCTTAGCATTTAAGTTTACTCGATTTTATCCGTTTAGTTATCTATCAATATAACTTGTATCGTTATATTTACCTATGTAATTTACACATTAATAAAAAAAATTAAAATAATATTTATTAGATAATACATACCTACAAAATATAAATATAATTAAATTTATTAAATAAAAAATCCTATGTGTGTATAAAATTAATTTTCATACAAACACTTGTATTGTGCCCAACCCTATTTTAACCATAAATCTGGTATTTAGTATTAATTATTTTCACTAATAATTATGATAAAAATTAAGTTGAGAATATTATATTATAAGAATAATTTTGATTAAAAATATTAAATCCATTTTAAAAAATTAAAATCCCAGAAGTGGCATGATTAAATTTAAATTTAATCCCACAGACATGATGACAAATCGGGGTTTTAGAGTGAAAATGTTCAAAACATCACAAAGTTTTTATATCCAAATTAAATAATAATATAATTATAATTACATAAATTATATTAATTAATATAAAATTGAACTAATTTTAATTTAAAACCAATTCTAATATAATTTAACACTACAAATTATTTAAACTAAAAGGTAATTATCAATTAATATTAAGTATTTTTCAGTGTTCCTCAAAAAATTAATCATTTTAGAAAGATCCAAACATTGACACTAATATAATTTAAATATTATGATTTTGAAAAATTATTTCATTTTATCAAATAACTTTTTTAAAGTTTCAAAAATTTATTATAACATTTTTTTTAAAAAACAATTATTATTTTTGAATAAAACACATTTTTTAAGAATGTAATCACTTTACTAAAAATTTATTTCTTATTTACTAAAATTTTATCAATAATTTATATTTATTAGGATATATATATTTTATAAATTAGTTAATATTATTAATACTTCCCTATTTAATGGTTAGGTTATAGTGGTTATATACATAATTGGTCATTTAAGCTCGATGTTGCCTGCTAAATACTCTATCGAGTATTAAAATATCAGGGTTTCATGAATGACAAGGAATAAAAGATATTAAATTTATTTAAATTGACGTATATCATAAATTCTCATGGAGTTACATTATCGTGTAAGTTTAGTGTTCTATGTCCTTTATTCTATCAAATATAATTTTCATCTTAAAAAATATTGGGTTGTTACATCCTCCCTCCTTAAATAAATTGCATCCAAGAAATTTATTTTTTATCTCTCTAATCAAAAAATGGACATATGAAAATAATTTTTTTATAAAATGACATTTTAAAAATGGTTAATAAAACATCCTATTAATAAGATATAAAGGGAAGTATAATGTTTATATAGAATAACACATTATTATGTTTCCATATAAGAGAACATTGGTGGGAATGGGTGAAAAGAGTAAATAATTTGAGAGGGTAATTGATGTAAATGATAAATGAAAATTTAAGGGACCCAACACCATAAAAATGTAATGATCTAAAAGTCTATCAGTTCATCAGAAATGAAGCTTCTTGGATATTTTTTGTGTGTCAATATCCTTTTCCTTGAGTTGAGGAATTATCATACAATGTAGATTAAAATAATATGGAAATATAATTACCTTATTATTATATTTCATACATGAATAAATTTACACCACAATAATGTCTTTTTCTCCAAACGATTCATATTATGGATTACTTTTTAATGCCCGAATCACAAAAATAAACTTATCTGGGACTGCATAATCCCTAAAAGCTTAATAAGATACTCCTCCTGTCGTTATAATTTAACAAAGACCATAATGGTTATCACATAATGAGGTAATTTAGAAAAAAAAATAGAACTTCATAAACTAATGTACAATTTTCAATAGTAATTACCATTGTTCAAACTAATTCATTCCATAAATGGCTGTACTTAAAAACCATCAATCATATACTGAAAAAGCTCAAAAATATAAGTTTATAAGGACTTGATCATATATTCTTCCAAGCTAAATCAACCATTATTCCTAAAATAAAATCCAATATGTTTCCAAAAATAAATATAATCCTTAACTATAAAAATTTCATACTTACGAGGACATAATATAGGATTGTGGTAGGTGCTACACCCTTATCTCCCTTCGATTTTGGGTTCAAGCCCTATAACCTTACTTGATGGGATGGGTTTCCATCAGGCCTTTCAGTTTTCCTTTTTTTAATTTAGAAATGAAAAAAATAATTCATACCAAAACAAAACACCATGTTGTTAACATGGGCTAAAAATACTATAACCTAATAAAGAATCTCAAAAAAATTTCAATAATAACTTCAAAAATTTTCCTACAATAAATCTAAAATGTGGTGTATAATACTTTTGGATCAGGATCAAACATAGTCCAATAGACATATTATGGTATCCATAACTCTTAAGATAACCTCACATGAAAACATCATAATCTTAAAATTTATCTAAACCTTTCCTCTGATACTAAATATAACCTCCTAGAACCCACACTCCTAGATCTGGTGCTGAAATCATAATCATTACATTTTTGGATTGGATTTTGATAATTGTGACCCAATTTTTTCCATCAAAACTTGATAAAATGGAAAGAAAAAATAGGATCACTTACATTTTCAGAGACCTTTTAGGTTTAGTGTTTTAGAGAAATAAGAAAAAATACTTCATAAACAATACCCATATCATTACATGATATTTTTTCCTATATAAATGAGGTTTTTTTATTTCACATTAAGTCATAATCATCATCATCTATATGAAATACTTTAAATAAATAATAATTTCAACATAATTTCTTGATAGCTAGTGTATAAGAAAACATAATAAGGGTGAGATAAACTGGTTTGTAAGGGTAAACCTAAGAATTAACAAGTGAATGTCATAAATGAATAGAAGAAGCGTACAAGGTCATGAAGACACAATCAGAGTGCATGAACTAAGCATAAAAGAACTCATTCCCATTAATACCTAAATCAGCAATCATGAAGCATGTAATGAGGACTTAAAAAAATATTCATACCAATAGATAATCATGATCCATGTGATATTAATCATGATAAAAGGAAAGATTATAAACCCATGAGAGGCATATATATTATGTGTTGGTATCTTGGGGCATCATCTACATAGAATACACAACAAACCCTTATAGAACCCTTAAAATTCGAAAAACCCTATGAACAACTTATAATATTATTATCTAGATATATAGTCATTACAAAATTCATTGGAGTTATATCAAAGAACACTGATAATATAAGATATAAAAATCTTACTCAGTGTTATTTGGGATGATCCATTATAAAAGCTATAATGGTCTCACCAAACACTTGTTGGGTCACCCCATCATATAAGTAATGTGAAAGAACAAAAACATGATTAAACTAAAAAATTATATTATATAATCATAAAAACAATAATTTTTCATTTCACAACATGGTTAACCCAAGGAAAGAAAACAATATCCATGGAAATATCTTTGAAAACTGATTAACCCATAGAAGAGAAATGAGTTTCATAACAATCTCTTTGGAACCTTCTAATTCCATCCATAGAATGAATGGTGATGGTGTCAATACCAAATATCCCAAGTGTAGGTTAAGTAAAAAAATGTTTTTTGATATTTATTAATGTAAATTCCATTAATATATCATTAAAAAATTATTTATGTAAATATCTTTTTCATTTTTAAAATAAAATTTTAAAACATTAAAAAATTTTAAAATAATTTTATTTGATATTAAAATAACAAGAATTTAGTGAATTTTAATAAGAAATTACATTTTAAAATAACCTTGTAAAAATTAAAATGAATCTTCAAATAAATAAAAATCATGTTGGTGGGTAATTTTTTACATTACGTAAAGAACATTCATTTTTCATGGTAAATATGTTATAAAAATGACTTGTTTGGGGAACGACTAGAAGACTCATTCAATTTTTTTTGTAAAAATAAAATTTTGATAAAAGTTAAATTAATAAATCATTTTTAAAGGGTTGATGAAAATTATGAATACAATTTTAGAAATTAGTTTTTGGAATAGAACAGATTTCTGACAAAAGGGAGAATTACAGTTCGATTTACTTATAGAAATTTTTCATAATTTTCATATTAAAAAATATAAAAAATGGTAATATTACATGAAAATATTATGAATTACTAGAGTATAAGTAAATTATTGATTGTTATTGGGAGGTATATCATTATATTTCAACAATGTATATTTAAACATAAAAAATCATGTTAAGCAATTAGATTTTAACATAAGCCTCTTACCACTTTGAAAACATTTGATCGTAATACCCATGAATTAATAAAATTAAATGGAACATAAAATATTATGAAAATAAATAGATTTGTTATATAAATTCTCATGTTGGTAGTATGTACACCTCATAAAAAAAGATATATGTATAATATAACCTACGTCTCAAATTTGGTAAATTAAGGAAAAAATCCCTTATTACATTGAAAACTATGAAACCAGAAACCCCATGAAATAGAGATACTAAAATTGATATTTAAATCCAAATAAATTTAATAATAATAATAATAATAATAAAATATATTCTGGTAAAAAACATACACCCAAAACAAAAATAAGTGGTTAGTATCTTATATATCTCACACAAATGAAAGTGTGATGAGAAAACCCTTACCTCAAGTTCGATTCGTCATGATTTTCCTTTAATTTTTTTAATAATAAAAATATTATGTTAATTATTTTACTTCTTTATATGATTTTTTAATTTTATAAATAATTTTATTTCATTTAATATCATGTTATATACAATTTCATAAATAATTAAGTTTATGTTGGATGTCTTGACCATATTTGGCATACGTGTCAAAAATGACTTTTATTGGTCAAATAAATAATTATATAAAAATATAAATGATAATAATCACAGAATAATTATCGTATTTATACATAAATTATACTTTTAAAGTCAATAATGACATATGGTTTTGAAAAATTAACTATCATTATGTCATGTGGACGATATTCCATACATATGCATGAGTAACATTTTATTTCGAAATGATCAATGTGAAAAGAAGGTAAGTAATATTTTATCTTTAAAGAATGATAATTTTTCATAAATAAAATAATATTTAATTATATTTACTTATATATATATCACTTTTGGGTTGTGGAGATCAAAAAATAAATCACGTTTCTTTGAGGAGGGTGTAGTCCACACGTCAATGAACGATGTTATCACTTTTTTAGTAAGTAAATAGTAAGAAATAAAAGGATATATTATATTTAAATAATGATAAATATTTCATTAATATCACAAATATTTTATTTATATTATATATATTCATTTTCCTTACTAGTATTACGCTTCCATGTAATGCGTTATTGAAAAATGAATCACATCGCATCGCGAGGTGGTTGTTCGTCATCCACACATGTGACATTATCATATCCCATATGGAATGGAATGTAAAAAGGTATATATTATATATTGAAAAAAATGGTATAAAAATTATATAAATATCATTTCTAAGCATTATATTCTTTATCACACCCAATTGTGAGATTTAAAAATGAAAAAATGAACTACATTTATTCATGAGGCGGTAGTCTACCGCACACACAAACGATGAGTCCAAAATTCATTTTATCGAAGTAGAAATGTTTTTAGGAATTAATATTTGTATAAAACATCAATTTATAAGTATTATACTATAGTTATTATATTATTATGGTTCAATAATTATTTAAGTATGTGGAGAAATAAATAAAATATAAATACCTATGGAAGAATGTTACCTCTTCTTCAGGTATCATCCTTATTTTTTGACCAAACGCATTATTAGGATGGATTTATCCCCAAAATAAGGTTTATATGATGATATGAGGGATGTTTTTATTTTAATGGATATGTATTGGTAGATTAAAATGTCTTTATAGATGCAAATAATTGAGGAGAGTGAATACTATTTTATAATAGAGGAGGAGTGACATTCTTGAAAATACCCAAAAGTATTTACTTTAGGAGGTATCCCTTACGTAATGATCCAAAAAATTGAATAAAAATAGAGGTTAGGATTTATATGGTCTATGAAAACCACTACCACAAAAAATAAAAACATTTTTATAATTTTATTCCTTATTCTTTTAGTTTACTCAATTTTATCCATTAAGTTTTTTTATCACAGTTACTTGTATCTTTATATTCACCTAGGTAATTTATACCTTAGGAATAAAATTAAAATGAGAGTTATTATAAAATTAATATATAATTATTGTAAATATGAAATCCTATTAATTAAATAAAAAATTATATTTTTGTGCAAACTTAAATTTGATACAAACACATGAAATGTGAAAAACCATGTTTTAACCTTAATTATGGTAATTAATTTTAATTTTTTTCACTAATGATTATAGTGAAAATAATGATTTAACATATTATATAATATAAATTATTATTATTACAAAAATTTGAATTCATTTTGGTGGAATTAAACTCACAAAAGTGATAGAATTTAATTTAAAATTAATCTCACAGACCTGATGAGAAAACATGTTTACCACGTTTTTATGTATTAATTCAAAATGAAAATGATTAAAGTGAAATAAATTTTATTAATTGATATAAAATTGAATAATTTTTCATTAAAAACATATCAAAATATGACTTTACATTATAAATATTTAAATTAAAATAGAAATTATCAATAAAAATGTAGTATTATTAACTATTCATCAAAAAGATAAATTATTTCTAAAAAAATACAAAAAATAAAAATAAAAAAAATTTATACTCTGACTTCAAAAATTATGTTCACTTTATGAATTAAATTTTTTAAATGTTTCAAAAATTTATTGTAATATTTTATTTTCAGTAAAAGACATAAATATTATTTTTTTGAAGAGAACTTATTTTTGAAAAATCAAATCACTTTACTAAAAATTGATTTATTATTTAATAAATCATTGTCAATAATTAATATTGACTATGATATATATATATATATATTATAAATCATTTAACCTAATTCATGCCCTCTAATTTAATGACTAGGTTATAAGGGTTTCATATATATAATAGAACATTAATGGCTGGTGTTGTGTTTTGAATATGATATCGAGCATAAAAATATCAGGGTTTCATGTACCATAATATATTGAATATATTAAATTTATTTTGAATTAATTATATCGTAAAGTATCAAGGATTGGCATTATCCTTTATGTTTAGTGTTGCGTGTCATTTAAGCTATCAAATATAATTTTCATTTTTCTAAATTCTCAGTTTATATCATTCAAGTATCTCATAGATAGAAAAAATATGATAGGTTTAAAATTTACTCATGAACTTATGATTTAATGAAAGGTTTTATAATTCTTTTAAATATATAAGATATTTAAAAAATCTCTTATATATATATTTTCATGGATATTCATTTAATTTGAGTTTAAAAATATCAGTAAAATTTGGAAATTTATATTTTTTATATCGATTATTTATCATAATAATTATCTTTTAAATTAAATCATATATTTATACCTTATCAATATAATCATTAAAACATCATTTAGTTTTTCCCTATGCTTTGAAAGCACTAAAAAAACATTATGAAAAAAGGTTCATATATATCATTCCCTAAGAATTAATTTCAATTTATTGAAAAATATTTATATGAAATTTTAAGTAGATTATCATGTTTGGAAAATTACATAGGTTTATATATTGTTATATATAATTTTATATAAAAAAGTATCAATAGAAAGTAAAAAATCCATTGGACCTCAAACTATTATTTTAAAAAGGTCTTTGTATGTTTTACTCATTGTCTAGCCAATTCAATTTTAACCTTTTAATTTGGAACATAATTTTTAGGTTATATAAAGTCGTTTAACACATTTATTACATCTATTTAATTTTATATAACTCTATAGAAAAACATTTAATAATGGGTTGTAAATTTATATTAGAACATTAAATATTGTTTCTTTAAATGAATTTAATTATATTACTCAACCTCTAATAAAAAAGAATTTAAAAATTAATATTTTTTATAATAATGTTTTATATTTATAATATTTTAAATTATTCAATAAATTTCTCAATTTTTCTAAAAGGTTATTGATTTTTATAAATTAATATGTATTAGAATTCAATTTAATTGAAAAATATTTCTTTGAAAGGAGATTTAATTCAAATTTATCACTCAAATTATCAAAACACTGAATTAAAATATTCACTTTGAAAATAAATCTTTTAGAATTTTAAAAAATAAATTAAAAATAATTTTATAATTTATAAGATATTAACATAATTGGTCACAAAAAACTATGATTATATATCAAATTTAATTTTTACTATCGTACCTTTCTATTTATAATTTATTTTAAAACAGTCTTTCTACCTAATTTTAAAAATAATATTAAAAATTTTATATAAATTTAATTGAAAAAAATCTAAAATATTAAATATTTACTATTAATTTATGCTCAAAAAATATCTTAAATATATATTTTTACTTCAATATATGTTAATATTTTAGCTGAAAATTATATTTTTATTTCATAAAATTCCATAATATGTTTTTAAATATTATCACAAAAAATATTGTTATAGGGCCATAAAAGTAATGTAAAATTCAATCTATAAAAAATTTTATATTGAAATAAATTAAGTAAAATAAGTAAAATTATGAAACCCCTAATTAAATAATGTTTTATATCCTCATATATATATATACATGTTTTTAAATAAAAAAATTTAGGATAATTATAATAAATCAATGTCTATAGATGTTTTGTAGAAATAGAAAAAGTAAAAATATTGTTTAAAAATATTTTGATATTTTATTATTTCCCCTTAAATAAATTGCATCATCGTAATTTTTAATACATGGTAAAGACGTGGAGATGTGTTTATTTGATATAAACTTCAATTTACCATACTTTTTATCCAACCACATCCATTTTCATAAAATGATTATTAGAAAAGTTACCTTATTTCATAGGACTTTCTCCCTATAACCATGAATATGATCTGGTTTTTCCTCATAAGAATTATTCTACTTCATGTACTCTACTTCAAGGATCAATATATGGGGCACATCAGGTATATATTTCATTAATACATAAATATAATTTAAATTACGTACATGTGATAAGCAATAGATGTCATGATACTTGTAATCAACTGATCTTACCTTATAAAAAATATCACTTAGACCAATAAATCCTCGGATTAATTTACCGTTCTTACTGAAAAATATAACACCATTTCATATATAAATTTTAACATAAACATGATCAATAACCACAAATAAAAAATCCATTATTTGATGATATGCATTGATATTTTACCTACCATGATTTTCTCTTAAATAATGTTGAATAAATTTCAACTTGTCAACTATATCATTCACTGATTTAAATCATAACAACCTACTTTCCACATATTATTCCCAAAAATATGGAATTGAACACCAATTTTCATAAAATTATTTATAACGATTTTTTTGTATAAACTAAAGGAAAAATAGAATATATCAATGTTTTTAGAACTTATAGTAAATGGTGTGTCATTAAATCTTTAATGATGTTTTTTTTCATGTTTTTTTTCAGTGATAAAATTTAAATTTAGCAGTAGGTATATTTTTATTAGTGGTAGTTTTTCATGTTTCAAAATTTAGCGGTGATTTTTTTATTAGAATTAGTTTGTCGGGAGATAATTTTTTAACAGTGGTTTAAACTATAACTAAATTTGGAAGTTTACCATATTTTTTTTTGTTTTATAAACCACCATGAATAAAATTGTAGTAGTCAAAAACATTAATATTAATTCAGTTTTAGATACAATAGAATTAATTTTAATTTTTTCTACCAAAAACTAGAAAAAATAATTTATATACAAGAAGAAGGAAAATTATATATTATAAAAAAAACAATAACATTCATACATCAATAAAAACTAAATTATATATAATATAATGACATTAAATTTCATCAAAATTTGAAATATTTATTGTTTCAAAAAAATTTAACACAATCTTGAGTCTTAGTTACTATACAGAGATGCATGCCCCTCTCCCACCATTACTCTACCATACTACTTTCCATCACATCCTTCCCCAATTATCACATATTTGGGATCATTTGGGAGGCTCAGAACAAAGAAAAAACAAACAATCCCCCCTCTGATGTAGTTCTATTGGTTATAAATAGATGTTTGGTGTTGGACTATGCTGCTCTTTTTATCTAGTGAGGGAAAGTCCCCCTTTCAGGTGTTTATTTACCAGACAACTCCATCACGCCACATTCAGTCTCCACCCACACAAATATTGGGTAAAGTGGATTAATTATTCTAATGTGGTCAAATTAAATATATATGGTCCCTATATCCAGGGATTTATTCGGGGAGGACGAGTGGTTCATGAATCAAGATGTTTGGTGCTACTAGCTTTTATCTCATTTTATGGAGAATCAAATTCACTCATTGTGGAAGAAACAACCATCCCCAATGGTCTTGAGATGTGTCATGCTATGGGAATCACCTTACCTATTGTGGAATAAAATTCCAAGGATTTATGGAACTCTATAAAAGGTATCACCTTTTCTCCCATGTATATAACCTATTTGATCTCTAGATACAAATCCATCTTTTCATCTGGAACTGAGGTTTAACATATATGGAGGGAATGTAATAATATAGCTGATTTGTTTTCCCCCAAGGCCTCCACTAAGGCCCCAGAAAATATGTTTTAATATGTTGGTTCATTTCCCCCTTAAGGTAGTGATATTTTCATTGGTGATGCTCTTGGCCTTCATTTTTACAAATGACATAATGTTTTGGTACTCTATCCATTTATGTTAATTTATGCTAATAAAAAATCCATGATATTGCAGTGGGTCTGTTATTGACACATTTCCATGTTTTGTAACATGTAAATATGATTATAATTTAATTTATGCCTCATTTGTTAGAAAACCCATGTTATGAATAATTCACTCTTCCAACTATAGAGATTTGAGCATTTATTTAAGTACAATTCTTTTTCAAGTAAAAAGAAATTTAATGATTTTACTTATAGGGATTCTGAAGTTTACTTTTATGAATTCATAATTAATTGTTATGCTAAATAATGTTTAACCCTTATATTTGAAGAAGAGTTTAGAATTTCAAAATATTTTGACTCTTTCACTATGGAAACGAATCATAAGTTTGATGAATTGGAATTTATGTGTGTGATGTATTTCATTAAATTACAGTTATATTCTATGGAAGTTACCGTTATAGTAAAAAATTTTACTGTTCTTATTTTTTTCATAAACTATCTTCAAATGATAATAAGACATGGTCATGACATGAAAAAAGCCACTATAAAATGGTAAAATTGAACATTTGTGAAAATTTGTGAAAATTCCATTCATATCATGACACATTATAAATATAGAGTTTAGCAACTTGAGTATAATGTAGGAGGAAACATTGAATGTGATATATGGTTCAAAATATATAATGTATGACATGAATGTTTTAATCACACTAAAATTAATACATTCCACATTATATAATAATTATTGGATTTCTCAAGGTTCTTGTGTTATACGAAAACTTTATTTTATATTATTAGTTCACTAGAAGATACACCTGGTAGAACATAGAATATTTTATGATTTTTAATGGAGAATGGAGATAACAGATCAATGAAGGAAATCTCACCTGACAAACAAAATGCTAAAACTGGAGATTAGAAGATACATGATATGATATGGTATGAAAAACCCGTATTATATTACCAAAACATATGATATTCTAAGTACATTACTTATGATATGATACCCTATTTCAAATTTTTAATTTTTATAATTATTGTGATATTATATATATTATTCTCTTCATTTAACAATTTTATAATTATTGATTAATTCTAACTATTCTGCATAAAGTTGTTCTGAATATTTGGGTGTAGAATATAATGAATTTTTGGTTACAGGTGTTGATCACTGCATAAATTTTTATAACATCATATTTATGATATGTAGTGATGGATGATATATTAAAAAGGGGAATATATTACACAATTCGATATTTTGATATCATAGGATGCAACATTATGGAGTAAAAATATGTAAAAAATAAAGGATATAAACAAATTTATATCTTAGCAAATGAATTATTTATATAGTTTATGATAATAGTAAATAAAATTTCATAAGATGATGCAATCTTGTGCGCTATCATTTTTTTGAGATTATGATGTGTATTATTTAATGAATTAAAGACATATTATTACAAGAAATAAATAAACATTTAATTTCATTTTACATAGAATACTTACTGAACAAAAAATAAAAACTAACATATATACATAACTGTAGATGAAAGAATAATAGGATAAGATGATATGGTATAAAAAATTGATCAATCTATGTGATGAATTACAGCTAGTTTCATAAAGGGAAAATGAGGACCTATGACATATCTTTTAACTAGAATACATGAAGTTCAAATCATATTAGGATAAGATGAAATGGTATAAAAAGGATTATAAGGTTTGTGATAAATTATAACTTCTATCATATACGGAGAATGAGAACCCTATGATGTAGAACATGTACAAATAAAAAACTTTTCTAGTGTGTCATACCTATAAAAAAATTACTTCTATTTATTAATATAGAAAATAGTCATTGGAATTATTAATATAAAAATATTTTCATTTATTAATTTAAAAAAACAACTTACAAATTCTTTTCTTGGTTGGACATGTTTTTATTAAGATTCAATATTAAAAATATTTATTCTTATTATATTCATTCGTATTCTTATTCACGCTACCTCATAATATTGCAATTTTCAATATCATTAGGTACAAAAAAATTCATTATTTGTTTTGTTAGGGGGTTTCACTGTCAAAAATTACATCACCCATATCATACATGTCTCTCTGTTTCATGTAGAAAGCATAACCACACACTCCATACAATGTATTATCAACATAATATATAATTCAATTTTTGGGAATCCAAAATATAAGTTTTTTGTTCTTCCAGATCACCAGTATCAATCAACCAATACAAATTATCAAAAGTAAATTTTAATGAATCTTTTTTTAACACTATTAATATTGACCTAGTGACTTTTAAATTACACAACTGTAAATTCCCAATAATAATTTAACTCAATAATACCAACCAAAATTCCTTAGTAAATTGTATATAAAACTATGAATATTCCATGTTTTTATGTTTTCAAGCATTCCTTTTCATCAAAATAATGAAACTTGAAAATAACAGTATTGTAAGCATTGAATATCATAACATACATAAAAGGATATCTAGCTAAATACATAAAATATTAAAATAGTTTACATCAATTATCACCACTTAGTACCAATAAAAGTTGATATAAAAAATTAGTACATAATTTATATAATTTTCAACATATTCAAACTATATAATAGATTAAGAACTTAGATGACATGAAATACATTATATAATTTCTCTAGTAACAACTTTTCTTATATTTGTCTCATTCTATTTTTAGATCAAAGGAATATTTTCATTTGTGTCCTTAATTTTTTAAAATCGTGATAACAAATATCATTATTTAGTAGCACATATCCATATTCCTATCTTTATTGCATATCTGTTAATGAGAACAAAGAGACCATTCCAACTTATTGACCTAATGTTGGAAACATTGATGACTCATTATTAGCCACAATTGAATTGGATTATCATCAAAATATCCCAATTGATTGAATCGTACATCCACAATATTCAAATACCTTGAACAAAATGCTATACACTATTTAAAAAGGTAACCTTCCAAAATATAACCATATAGATGAGATTTATTTTTCTCATTATAATTGCAATGAATAAGATAATGAATGATGGAAGGTAAGAACAATAATAAATAAAGTATTTAAATATATATTAAGAAAATAATATTTTAATGAAACAAATATTAAAACAAAATAACTTTAATTGGTATAAATCTATAGAGAAAGTAAAGACCCTTTAATTTAAGATTTTTTAGACAGTTGTGCTATCATATCCACCATCATAGTTAAAAATGATAGGGGAAATAACTTATGAAAATAACATTCCTTTCTTAAAATTATTTCATGAATTGTATTCAATTCATTGGGGTTTAATGTATTCTATAAAATATGTCTAAATAATGTTAAAAAATCAATGAGAATAGAAGTTATTATTTAGGTAATAAATTATGCATCACTAAATATAGAAAATGTTCCATAAAGAAATGTTATTCATGAATTTTTAATCAATGTTTCTCATGTTAACTCAAATCAACACAATGAAAAAGTACTCAAATATCCATAAAGTACATTCCCATATTAAAATATTTGAAGGAAACCTTATTTTTGATGATTTTTTCATTGAAAAAATATACGGTGGAAACTTAACATTTTCATTGGGTCATACATAACATTTGATATTTATTTATTTTATGTCCTCATGATAATTTAAATGATAGTTTTATTTTCTATTCTCATTAATAAATGTAAAAAGTTTACTATTGCAAACATTCTTTTCAATGTTCATAACACCAAGAATATGATGTATTAAATTAAACTCCCAAAATGGAAGTTTGAAAAATATTATCTTTTTCTTCCATTATTGTTCTCTAATTTTGACAAAAGGTTTCATAATTTTTTTTTCATTTTTATTCAACTCATAATATTTTCCAAAATCTATACCAATATTTGATAAATGTTAAATAACCTATGATCCTAATAATAATTTTAGTGGAAGGCTCAAATCAGTTTTTCTATTTAATTGTGACTTGATATACGAAAATCTATGAGATGTATCAAGGAATAAAAAATTATAAATGAGACCCCACATTATTCTTTATAGTATCCATTGAGACTGGAAATCAATGTTAATAACTAGAAAATAAAAACTTGTGTGTATATTCTAACTCAAGTAGTTTTCTATTCCAAGAAAGTTACTAATAGTGCATATAAGGTGAGAATGCATTGTGGAACCCTGTAAATTAAAAATATAGTTTTATTATACAAATATTTTATTAAATGTATTTATTTAAAATTAAAATGAACTAATAATAATTTTGAGATTATTTTTTGAAAATAATATTTGAATTTATAATAAATATAATAAATTATACCTATTATTTGTAATTTTCAAATTAATTTTATAAAAAAATAATTTTTTTCGCTTTTAAAAAAATATTTTGAAATAACTCTATTTATTTTATTTTTTGTGTAAAATGAAATTTATTTTTTCCAAATGGTTATTTAATAATTATTTGGAATGAATAAATTTCTAATATATATATATATATATATAATTATATATATGAAATTATAATTATTAGTAATGGATTACGATTAAATTAATTTTTTAAAATTATTTCTTTTTAAAATTTTTAATTATGATTTATTAGTTTAAATAAATTATAATTATGATATTTTTATCATATTCTTTTGGAGTAAAAAAATGATAAAACATTATTTTGTAAAATTAAATTAAAATTTGGGAAAAAATAGTTTTGGGGAGAATCGCGAGAAGGGTTTCAGTTTTGGGTCGGTTCATGTTTTGTGGTGCTGACGGTATCACATAGGAAGGTTGGAGTTGAGGGGTCAACATCTTCAAGAGGAACTTTGGTTGAAGAAGTCAATTTAGAGAAAGCAACAAGGTTCAATCGCATATATGGGAGGGTCTAGAAGACTCAACCACCAGTGAGGGTTTGATTCATGCTTGTGGAGTTCAGTTCCCGGTGAAAGAGTTTAGATAGATATCATTAGGATTCATCCATGATTAGGTTTACGACCTCTGATGATGGATTAGAGAGGTTGTGTATCATAAATTGGGTTTCAATCTATTCAGATCTACGTGAGGTTGTTTTTTTTTGAATTTGTTGTCGATCTCTATTTTGTATGTAGTTTTGACCTATGTTGAATACTATATCTATAGTTTACTCTCTTTTTTCTCCACTGATGGATGTCTATTTCCCCTTGTTTATTGTTTTGTGGACTGTTCTATCTGATTTTTTGTTTAGTTAATATAATATTTTGTTTGACTTTTGAATCCTTCTATATACTATTTCTATTTTTTGTTTTGGTCCACATTTGTTTCTGTTGTTGTAGGTTTTAAATTGTTTATGTCGTTGTTGTTCAGTCATTGTTTGGAATTTTTTTCAAATGAATATATATATATATATATATATTCTTAATTAATTTAGTTACACCTGTATACCCAGCTTGCTCTACAAGCTTGAATCTATCGCTATTTAGAGGTCTAAAAATCCTTTCTGGTCCGATCCACTGATAATTTTTATCCATTGATTAATTAGTATTTGGGTGTCACTGTATACACAATATAGTTGTTAGCTATAAAATCCCTATAAACCTATTGTCAGTCAGTTTGATAGAGAGTGTGTGTGTAAAGTATCATAAGGAGAATGTATTTATCATTTTTCTTGTATAATCATGTAAGAGTGTAATTAAAACCAGTTTTCGATTTTGGTTCTTGATTTTTATTAAATTCGGTAAGAGGTCATTTTGTCAAAATATTTTTTTTATGTATATAATTTTATTTTATGCTATTATGTTCAAGTTGTATTTGTAAGGTGAATATATTTATGAAAATATTATATATAATTATTTTAAAATTCAATGTATTATATATATGTTATCTCCAAGTTATAATTTTTATTTATGATTTATGTATATATTTAATATTTACTATTATTTCCAACATATATATATGTTTATGTTTTATTTTTCATACCCCATATTTATTTGTTTCAAAGTATTGTAAGTATTATTTTTAAAGGTGTAATATATTTTTTTATTTTGTATACCATCATATATATAAATATATATATATATATTTGTATATGCGAGTGTATATATATATATATGAATTATTCAATGATCAAGATCACTTGACTCCTAATTTTATGTTTAGGATTATATATATATATATATGTATAGTAATTAATAAATTTCAAGATTATATATGAATATATTATTCCATGATTCATGTTATTTCGTTAATATGTATGTAAGTATTATTTTCAAAAGATATAACTATTTTACTTTTTATTATTTATGAAGGTAAAAACATGTATGAATTTATTTATGAAAATAAAGGTCAATATTTCCATTTTTTGGTAATGAGATCTTGTCATAAGAATATAATTCATAAATCATGAATATGGCCATTCTTCAATGATTACCAATGACATTTCATACTTGTAAATATATATGCATATCCATGTCCACATGTGCTTTGAATTAAAATTTTCATTTATTATAACTACCTATAAAAATAGATTTTTATGAGATTGTGAATTAAATTGTATGTACATGGATGTTGTATTTTCATGTAAATATGAAAAGTCTATCTATCAAGATATTTTTTTGTGTCAAGTCCAACAAGTGATTTTCTATGAACGTTATATTTATAAATTTATATATAAATATAAGTGTATGTGTATTTAATGTTTTTTTTATGTTTTTAAAACAAAAAATCCCAAAGAGAAATTGTATATATATATATATATGTAAGTTAAGATGAAACGTTTTAAACAAAAATCAAAACAAGAACATGATAAACATTATAGGGATTGGGGAGTGAACCCAACCCCTAAGAATGTCTGTAGTCCAATACATAATTCATTGATTCAAGTGGCCTTAAGTGTTCTTTAAGAGTTTCCTTAATATTTAACAAAAGCCAGAGGATTATTTTTAAAACATTTTCAAAATATAATTAATTTTAATGTAATATTATATTTTATAAATATATTGTAGCGATTTATTTTAACTATAATTTTAGAAAACTACTTATTTGAAAATGTAATGCTCATCATATGTTTTAAATTTATTTTTCATTGATATAAAATATTTATTAGAAGGAGTTCACTTTGCTTATAGAGTTATAGAAAGCACAACACCTTTATGTTTATTTAATTTTATTCCATTGAAGCTCTAATAAAAATTTATGGTTTTTCTAATTTTCTAGAACCTATATTAGAAGAGGCCCTATATTTGTATAAAGAATTTTTTATTGTTTCAGTTGCCTTAAACACAAAAAAAGGTAATATTTTAAGCACTCAATCTAGAAACACGGGTTTGTGAAGTTATAATTGGTATTAGAGGAATGGTCCAGAGAAATTTAGAGAATATATGTTTTCTTCAAAGTGATATATTATAAAAGTTTATTAGGCCTAGATCTCTTAATTATAAAGACATAAATTTATTATTTTTTAGAGTGAGATGAACAAACTGCGACGGTGAAATTATGTTGAGGGGGAGAATGTGACACCCTATAAATTCCAAACATAGTTTTATTATAAAAACATTTAATTAAAAATATTTAATTATAATTAAAACCAACTAATAATATTTTGAAGATTTTTTTTATTTGAAAATAATATTTTAAATTTAGTGTTTTAATTAATTACAATACTTATAATAAATTATATCGAATATTTATAGTTTTTTAATTATTTTTATAAAAAAATATTGTTTTTCTTTATTTAAATAATATTTTAAAATAAATATATTTATGTAATTATTTTTTTTAAATATAATTTATTTTTCAAAAAGGATATTTAATTAATATTTTGAATTAATGAATTTATAATATGAAATTATACTTATTATATATGAATTATTATTAAATTACTCTTTTAAACTTATTAATTTAATAAATATTCAATTATGATAAATTATTTTAAAAAAATTATAAGTTTTATAGTTGTATCAAATTTTGAGTGTGTACATAAAAATGATAAAACATTTAAAAAAAGATTAAATGTTGGTAAAAACTGGTTTTGGGTGAAATAATGAAAATTGTTATGGTTTTGTGTCTGTTCGAGTTGTGTGGTGCTGAAAGTCTCACGTTGGTATACTGGAGTTGAGGGGTTCTGCATCTTAGGAATGAACCGTGCTTGAGGAAGTTGAATATGGGCAAGAAGAAAGTTTCGACCAAGGGTATTGAAACATATAGAAGTATCAACTACTGATGAGGGTTTAATTCAATCTTGGGGAGTTCAGTTCAAGGTGAAGAAGTCCCGAGCAATGTCATCAGGATTTTTTCCCGATTATGGTTTTGACCTCCAATAAGGGATTACAAAGGTCATGCGTCATCAATTTTTGTTTTAGTCTCTCTATATCTATGTGAGGTATGAATATTTTTGATTATTTTATCGATCTCAGTTATACACATATTTTTCACCTATGTTGAATTACATGTCGGACTTTAACTCTTTTTTCCTCCACCAATTGATGTCACATTCCCCTTGTTTATCATTTTTTGGTCTGCTCAATCTGATTTTGGGTTTGGTGTATAGAAATTTTTGTCTAATTGTTGAATCCATATCAATAGTATTTCTATTTTTTTGTCCACAAATGTAGCTATAGCATTAGTTTATAAATCCTTTATGTTTTTGTTGTTCAGTCATTATTATGAATCATTTTCTTTGGTCAAATATATATATTTTTTTTCTCCGTTAATTTATAAATACCTATATACATAGCTTGTATTGCAACCATGCATCTCTATCTATGTAAAGGTTTAAAAATCCCTTCTAATTTACTACATTGATAAGTTTTAGCAATTATTTATTTATTTTTATTTGTGATGATTTATACATAGTAGAGTTTATGGTTGTAAAAGACCATTATAGTTGTAAAAATTTAATTTTCAAATCAATATTTAGTCTTTTTGTGTGGGATAGAGTACGTGTGAAGTAACAGAAGGATAAATTCTTTACCATTATGCTTCTGCAATAATTTAAGGGTGTAATTAAATTTATCTTCAGATTTTGATTGATTATTTTTATTAAATTCTATAAGAGATCATTTTTTCTAATTATTTATTTTTGTTAAATTGTATCATTTAATTTAATATTATTATGTTAAATTTTATTTTCAAGGTGAATTTATTTATGAAATTATATTATATAATTATTTTGAAATCTCATGTATTATACATAAGTTATCACTAGGTTATATTTTCAATTTTAAATTTATGTATATATATAATTTTTATGATTATTCTAAAAAAATATATATACATATATTTATATGCTTATGTATTATTTTTCATACGCCATATTTCTTTATTTTAAAGTCTAGTTGGTATTATTTTTATGGGTGTAATTTTTTTTGGATTTATTATACCAAAACACAAACACAAAGATGTATATATGTATATGTGAGTGTATGTATGTATATATATAAATGAATAATTAATATTTCTTGATCACTTGACTACTAATATCATGTTTATGATTATATATATATATGTACACTAATTAATAAATTTTAAGATTATAAATGAATAGATTAATCCATGTTTCATGTTACTTCAAGCATATGTATATAATTATTATTTTCAAAACCCGTAAATATTTTATTTTGATTATTTATACTTTGGAAAACATTCATGAGTTTATTTAAGAAAATTAAGGCGGATACTTCCAAAATTTTATGAAATGAAGTCATGTCATATGCATGTCATTCATAAATCTTGAATATGGACATACACTAATGATTACTGATGAAATTTGATACATGTAAATATATATTCATATCCATGTCATCATGTGCATTGAATAAAATTTTTCATTTATCATAACTACTTTAAAAATGGATTTTTATGGTATTATGAAAAATATAAGAATGTTAATGTTAATTTTCTATATAAATAAGAATATTCTAAGTATTAAGAGATTTAGTTTTTCAAAGTCTAATAAGTAATTTTCCATGAAGGTTAGATTTATAAATTTATATATAAATATAAGTGTTTGTGTATTTAATGTTTTCTTATGTTTTTAAAACCAAAAAATCTAGTGGGAATATATATATATATATTTATAAGTAAGGAATACTTAAAAAGTTTTAACAAAAATTGACACTTGAACATGGTAAACATGATACAGAGTGAGGGAGTGAACCCATCCGGTAAGAAAGTGGGTAGGACAAAGAAACCTTTTATATTTCCAGTGGACTCATGTGTTTTTTAAGAGTGCGATTAATATTTTCAAAAAACCACTAGATTATTTTTAAAGAATTTTCAAAGTATAATTAATTTCATGTAATTATAATATTTTTGAAAAGACATTATACAGAGGTATTTTATTTATAATTTTAGAAAACCCCTTACTAGAAAATTTAATGCCCATCCTATTTTTTAAATTTATTTTTCATAGTTTTAGTGTATTTATATAAAGGAATTCGATTCACTTACAGAATTGTAGCGCAAATGGTCCCATTTTGTTTGTTTCATTTTATTCATATGAATCTATGATAAAAATTTATGGTTTGTCTAATTTTCCTGAACCTGGATCGAAATGGCCCACTATTTTTATAAATCATATTCTTTTATTTGAGTTTCTTGAAATAGAACAAAATATACACAAAATTTTAAGCACCAAATACAGAAGTGGAGGTTTAGGGAATTATATGTATTTAAAGGATTTATTGGTCGATACATCATATGTTTTTACACCATCATTATATAACTCTAGTAATTATTCAATAATAGGAAAAAGGTATAAATAAATTAAATATCCATAAAATTGTTTTTTATGAAAAATCAATGATATGGTGAATGAATTTTTTTAATACAAAACCAAGGAGGTGAATTATAAGGGATAAAAACAAATTAAAAAATGATGTAACTGGTACATAAAATTCAAAAAGGATTTAATCCATATGATTCCAATCCCAAGTATACATTTCTAGGATCATAAGTGAAATATGGATATAATAAATCAAAGGTCATACAAACCTTTGAATTTCTTGGGTTTCTAATGAAAATCCCTTTATTATTTTGAAAATCATGTGACTTCATATGTTCAATGGTATTAGATGACATAAACAAAATTTGAAACCATGGTTTTAAGGGAAAGTAATGTAAAATCTTCACTATAATTAAAATTTTCTATTTATTTGTTTTAATACATATATTGAATCAAGGATCATTTATTTAACTAAATCTAGATGTAAAAAACCTTTTTCATGTTTATCTATTAAATTATTCTTTCCAATAAATCATAAAATCATTAGGACATGAATTTATATTTATATAATTTAGTGCATAATTAATAAAAATCTACCTCATCTTATAAAATTATACATGGATCATAGATTTATAATGTGAACCACACAAGACTCCAATATCATGCACATTACATTATATATAATTCACAAAAGAACTTTATGTGGTAAAAATTCACAAGAAAATAAAATTTGGAATATTTCACTCATCCTTCAAACAATTCACGATTTCCATCTACAAATAATTTAGAAAAATAAAATGATTTATTGGATGATTTTTCCATTGTACTAGTCTCCTAATCATCATCTATTAATATGTCATTATCTTGATCAATTTTTCTAGAAATTATGAAATCATCATTAGTACCTAAAACATCAACAAATAAATCAAAAAATGTGTTACAATTTTTGTGATGTTTCACAACCATACTGAAATCAAGTTTTATAAAGTTTTTAATATAATTACACACTATCAGGGAATCCACTTCTTCATTTTGATTATTCACATAAATACCCAAATCTTGTAAACTGTTTAGTTAAGCTTGAGAAATCCGATACACATAATGAGGAGGAAATTGTTTTAACATATAGTGATCAGATACTTTATCTCTCTTTAACCACTTTGTAAATTTTAAATTAGGTCATGGACATTTGATTCATCCATAATCAGATCAATTTTCAAATAAAAAATCTAAAAGTACATAAATTACAAAAAAATTTAATATTAAATATAATTATATTATGATATGTAAATATAATATTCGTTTAATTTCAAAAAAGAATAAAATTGAATTTTTTTCAATAAGGATAA
This sequence comes from Viscum album, assembly GCA_963277665.1. Classification (NCBI taxonomy): domain Eukaryota; kingdom Viridiplantae; phylum Streptophyta; class Magnoliopsida; order Santalales; family Viscaceae; genus Viscum; species Viscum album. The sequence goes on from OY728140.1 coordinate 2,052,948,571, forward strand.
ACGTATAAGAAAAATTAATTTTTTCATTAACATCAATGTTTATATATAAATTTATATTAAAATAAAATATAACTAATAGACCATGAAAGAATATATTTTCCGAATGCATACACATAGTTTATAAATAAACACTCCTTTCAGGAATTATTTAACTTTTTATAATAATACATCACACTCTAACATAGACAAAAAACACTAAAAAGATTCAATCACATATAAATTTATAATTAAATGTTGTAATAAATATTAACATAAATTTCAAGACTTATTTCACATCTTACCAAATGAAACATCATTTTTACATGTAATTTCACTTTTATTTCCTTAAGAAATTAAAATATAATATTTTTCTCGTATTAATTAATGTAAAATCATTCTCAATCAATTGAAACCAATTCTAAAATCAATAAGTTTACATAGAAAATTAATACCTTAGAATAGTTCACTTTTTTATAAAATAATAAAAAATAAATATCATATTTTCTAAGAGGATACCTATCTCAAACTAGAAAAGGAATCAAAACTATGAATAGATCCCAAAATACCCCTTAAATGAAAATAGTTCATAAATCATATAAACTACATGTATTAATGGAGAATAAAATTTGGTAAATCCTTGAAACTAACTATATTGAACAATTCTGACTTAAATTGAACAAAAATAAACTTCATGTGACTAGGGTGAAAAAAATCCCAGAGAATTAAACCCAAATAATGAAGAGTGTATGGCGGCGTTGAGGAAAATAATGAATTATAGAGGTGTGTTTAGTATCGAGGCCAAGATGTAATCTAGTTCAGTGTTGAGAAGTGTTGAGGGGGATGAAAAGAGTGGGTCTAATATTTATCTTCAGTAAGGGGGATATTGATATGGGTTTAACAGCAATATCGAATAATAGAGAATATGAGGAATTTCATACATCGAGCAATAGGGAGGGGGAGGACGAGGCCTAGTAGATTTTGTGTGTGTGTGGGGGGGGGGGTAGAGCCATAATTATTTATTTAAAACATATTGTAGTTATTTTGAACAAAACAACCACTAAATACCGATGACTTACAAAAGAATCCTAAAAAACAGTGTTGAAATACAATTTTTTAATTTAGGGACTATTTGTAAAACCGCCGCAAAAAAATCACTAAAACATAATATATTTATTATAGTGATACTAAAATAAAACCTTTTATTATATAAAAATTCAAATAATCGATTATTTGGATCCCACAAAACTTGGTTAATTGAAATAATAATAAAAAATCATATATTATAATGTTTAAATTTTATATTCTTATTGTCCATCAGTTTGAGGATAATAAAGTGTACTGAAAATTAATTCAAAACCTAATAAATTTTGTTGTAATTTCTAATATTTTGATGTAAACCATACATTAAGATTAGAGATAATAGAATGTGTAACTCTATATAAATTTATTATATATTTAAGATAGATTCAGGATTTCTAATCAACATGTATATTATCTTAAATTTGAATTTTTTTTGATAATTTATTCAAATAGTCATTAATAACCCTTATTTTATTATTACAATTTGATATAACTAGTAATACTATGAAACAAATCATAGAAACATGTTCCCATTTCTATTATTTAATTGATAATAATTTAAGAATTCATTTTGATGGTTTTTTTCTTCAGATTTAACATATTTAAAAATAATGCTTTTAATGGATATCAAAAATATTCTTGAAGATCTTTATATATATTTTTGTTTAATAAATTAATTTAATATGGTGAGATATGAAGCAAAAATCAATACGTCCCTTTTAAACTATGTTTTATTAGATACACATAGATCTTTTCCAAACCTTATAAAGGATTTTTAATCAATATTAATCTCACATTACTTCCTTTATCAGTGATATCATCCCTTTCAGTCAATAATTTTTTTTGATAGTGCAATATTCTTTGAAACCTTAATTATTTTACTATTAATGAGTTAAAATTATATGGGGATTCCACCTTATTAATTTATAATTTAATTTTCATTAAATTATTTACTAATAGATCATGCTCTAAACATATCATGGCTAATGTTTCAAAATCTATTTTGACTTAAAGTATATGGTACCATTATAAATTTTCATGGATGATAATGAATTATAGAATCATAATATTTTATAAATTCTAACCACATAATTTTCCTCATATTTAATTATTCTTGAGTGAATATATATATTAATATTTTACAACATGTATATGTATCACATTTCTCCCCATATGAACAATTCCACTAAAATTTAAAATTATGAATTACAATTTTAATTTTATGGTTATGTGATTGATAATTTTTCTCATGAGGTTTCAATTATCATGATGAATATTCTACCACATGATAGTTTTTGTTCCAAAAAAACCCTTAGAATCATTATAAATAATCAATTCAACATTCTTTTATTGAAAGAATAATACTAGAAAATTAATCAATATTATTTTTTATTCATGAATGTTTCCAATTATTCTTTTTTCTTAAATAATTTAATTCTATTATAAGTTAAATTGGTTATTGGGAATGATAATTGAAAAAAGTGTTTTAAAATCTATCAGAAATAACCCACTAATAAAATAAAACAATGAAAATATTTGGTATCAATTTATATTTTCCATTCTTCCACCACTTTTTATTATCATGATCTAATGTTATACTATTTCTAGTTAGAACATTTAAAAGGAATGAATTTTTTTCGATTAAAAATTACAATTAATATAAATTTTCACTAAGAATTGAAAACAACATGAAAATGAGAGTGTCTCTAACTTCATCTCCAAATGGAAATTTCTAATGTATTATATCAATATGAAACTCTAATAGTAGAATCTTTTTGAAATTTTCATGGATAATATTCATTGTGAGTTATTGACCCCATTGATCTGGATAAAGTACCTTGGTCAATTCTATTATTTTGAAGACATTTCCCAATGTCTATGGATTAAAAAGTATCCTACACATAATACTTAGTGAAAAAGTTCTAGAAAATAGAAAACATCTAATTTCATGCTTAAATGAACACATAAAACTACCAGACCAACCTAAAAAGCTCTATATTTCTCGATACCTCCTCATGAGTGACAAAAATAGTAGATCTTTGTGTGTCTATATCCTAGTAAGAAATAAGGAAACCCATATGATGAGGACAAAGTAAAAAAATCTTACTCTTTTAGAAAATATTAGGTCCCAAAATATTTTACTTCAGTAATGTATAATAATCCTCTCAATCTACCTAAGCCCAAAAATACCAATGATGTTGTTATTTGTATTCATCCTAATTATTTCTCTTTCTACTAGATGTTTGAATATACCATTCAATACCACTTAGTCATTAAGTGTATCCTCTAAAAACATAATGATTATGTACCAGTGTTATTCGGAAATTACCCAGTAAAAGTGGTCTATGTTTCCACTACCCAACTGAGGGTAGAGGTAGCCATGTCAAAATTCCTTTCCATCGGGAAAAAAGTTCAATAATTAGTCGTACAAAATATTATTGAATAAGAAATTTCAGTCCTTATGGTATAACATAATTAACTGTTTATTTCTACTATTTATTCTACTCCATATAATTCAATGTATTTAATTTCATCCTAAATGGTAGGAATAACATATAGAAAAAACAAGAGGTTTAGTTAGAGGAGCATTAATCAACTCCCAAAACAATCTTGACTCTTTGGTATTTTCAACCCCAATCATTTGAAGTATGGGAATAACACCATTAATTAGAACCCTCATCAAATGAAATGTCACATTTGGGTTATGTTACTTCCAAACACATAGCATATACATTATGTAATGAGGGATGTGGATATAAATACGAGTTTCCTATAAAAAACATGGGATCCAAGGGAAGAGGCCATACAAGCTAAGGGAACCATGGAATATATGGTCATGGATGATCTCAAAATCCAATTTATGTCCTTTACAAATCCATTAATGTAGTTCAAACTAAAGGTAAAATAATATTGTGATCCCAACAATAACATGGATACACTCTAGAATCCTTTCAGAGTCATTTTAACCCAATTGTACTAGAAGATAGGTTGTCAAGTTTATAGTTCATTGATCAACCCATTTCTGTGGATAGGATAGATAAAAATAGAAATACAAAAAAACCATTCCATTGAGTTAAATAACAGAACAAAACCCATCCACAATAATAAACTAATACTTCAATATCAATATAAAGATAAAACTCAAATTGGAAAACACTGAACCCTAGTAAAAATGTATGATATTATAAAGTAATTGTTATTGTCCCTGACAATATTTGAATCCTAGTAATAATTAAACTAACAAAATAACATAGATAATTGGTTGTAATGTCCCTTAAAATCACCCTGGAGTTTGAAGAAGATGTCTTTTAAGATGAGGTGTATCATGCATAGATTTACATATTGGAATTATATATAGCTATTTAATTCAGAGAGGATAATCTGGAGACCACTATCTAGGGACAAATCATACCCCTATACTTCTCATGAAATGTTACCAATATAGATATTCATTAATATTTAGTTGAAAATAGAACTGGGATAAGTCTTATCCTTGTATGGACACTCTGATGCCTGGGATATGATGAATATGATGTGTATCCCTTAAAATTTGCAATCCAACGATACAAAATGGTGAAAAATAACCTTGAAGGGATCTATTTGAAGATATGATATTTGGATAATATTTAAATTTAATTTGGTTGAAAAAATCATTTAATGATATGTTGGCAAGGACATGGCTCTAATTATTTACAGTAGTTCCATCATCATACAATCCAGACATAAAGCACACTATCATCAGGGAGGTGGGGGAACTATATAAATAAGGTTATCCATTTGAATATTGTGAATCCCTATATTCTAATGAATTATTCTAAAAGAGAGAATAGAAACAACTAATTATAGGAAGTGATATTAATACAACTACTCCCAATGGTTTAGGAACAACCCCTATAATCCCAGGTATCCTCTTTAGTGATGATAATAAATTTCCCATAAATTTGATCAAGGAATCATTTATAGCTTGGGGGATCCCTCAAAATAATTTGGTTTCCCACATTTATACAGGGAAAACAATGTTATCTTGGGTAAACATAGATTATGGTGATCAAAGAATACCCATAGTAAATTATTGAATAGGTTAATAAATACTAATCAAAAATTCTCTTTATTTATGTAATCCAACTATTTAATACATAACTTTTCAATACATAATATAAAATAGACGATTAGTTCATGTTTAGATTCTTGAAAAAAGGTTATATAATACATGAAATATTAATTCATTCTTCTATGTACACTTGAATACACCTTCACGGGTTCACCCTATATTATATTTACTAAATCTCATAACCTAGGTACATATATACAATGAATGGGGTGAGTGTGAGGAATAGTAAGGGAAAAAACATGAGATATATATATCACATGATCATGAGAAATATCAATAAGAAAAAATATCATAATGATAAAGAATTAGAAAAAGTAATATAATAATAATGACATAAATCATAACATAGAAATATGGATTCAAAATTTAAATGAGGCATTCATAATTATATCACCGGGTTTAATCCCTAAGGTTCCATAAATAAAAATTACCAAGGTTATTCCACAAGGTATCATTAAACATACCATCTTTAGATATTAAATTATGTACTCAATAAATTAGAGTTCTATCAAAAGAAAAAATTTAATGTGTATTAATTTTATATGATCCACATATAGAATAATAAATAATTGAATTATTAACCTGTGGAGAATAAAGAACAAGTTTCTTATAAAACAATCATGGAATAAAAAACAACATAAAGACACGATCATTATGTTATTTTTAACCCATTAAAAGGGAATACATATTTAATGTATATTAATCATGAAATTAAATAAAAAAATTCTATATATTTTTGAATGAATATATAAAATAAAGATATTTGTTTATTCAATTATAGATAATTTATTAAGAAGAAGAGATAAATCTTGAGATGAAAATTTGACAGTATGATGAGTATAAAAAATGGATTGAGAAAAATAAAAAAATGAAAGTGGAAAGGGGTATCCCATTAATAAAAGAATATTATTACGTGAAAGGTTAATTGAATGTTTAAACAAAGATTTTTTCTTGGAAATTTGAAGGGATACCACAAAAGGACCCTTGAATGGAAAAGGGACGGGAAGATTTCCCTTACCATAAAGAGTTGAAACTAAAACATGGGAATGGAACCTGGGTGCTTGAAGAATCCTTGTGGGGGAATAATTGGGAGGATAAATCACTAGAGATTCATAGAATATGGATTGAGAGTGAAGGGGAATGGAGAAATGGGTGGGTATTAATAGCCAAATAGAAGGGATATTTTTATTAAATTCCTAACACAGGCCTTAGAAATATATGTTGTGGAAAATGAGAGACCATATGATCTCCCTTGGTTTTTAGTGATGATTTTAGGAACTTTAGTCACATTATATATTATTTTAATCAACAAAAACCAAAGTTAATTTTTAAATACTTCTATTGGAATTGAAAATTAACGATTCCATAATGTATTTTTTTAAATAAAAAATTTCATTTTCGACATTGGAAAGTAACTTAATGTTTTATAAATACATAAAATATATTAAAATACATTAAATAAATAAAATTAAATATTTTAGGTTTTATATTTTGTTTAATTAATTATTACATTATTAAGACATAAATGTGATTTTGTAAAATATATTTAAACCCTCAAATTGTATTTTTCATTATTCATAAAAAATGTATAGTATTTTAAATATTTTCATAAATTCACCCAAACCTAATTTTGTTTTGACTATTTAAAAGTAATTTATATTTTATCATATTTTTTTTCTAAACATGATACTTCTAAAATTTAAATATAATGTTCATTATTGTTTTAAAAATAAATTTTTTTAAGGCATAATCAAACTTTTTACACTTATAAAAATTAATTATCCCATTATAAAATTATTTTTTCATTTATTACTTAAATAAATGTTGCTAAAAAGAATATTTCATTAGATAAAATTCTATTAATTATACCTTTATTTGTTATAAAAATTTAATATAATTTCTATAACCTTATATTATTTTTTAAATTTGGGTCCAAAAATAAATTTCTCAAATTTATATCTATAAAACATATATTTTATTAAGAAAAAATATTCATAAAAAGAAATGATGAAATGAAAATTTTATTTGTAAATATAAATTTACAATTTATGTAAATAGGGTATAGACTCATCACACGTTATTGCATTCATATACTCCTTGCAATAAAAGTGTGCAATTGTTGTTGTTTCGTTGGATACCTTAGCTAACATCGACCAAGATGTAGTCACGACAAACATAAACTTATCCCATTGGAAATTTTGTTCAAGATTCACTTTTTTATGCTCAGAATAGGCTTGGTCATGGGATAGCCCTAGTGTTGATACCTCCCTCCCATGTTGTAACAAATGGTCTTCGAATACCATGACTCTACTTATTAAGGTCATTGATTTTACCCTATCAATTAGCATATGTCATTACTACTTATAAACACTAACTATAATAGTAAAATTATTATCCAAGGGTAATGTTTCTAACTACCATATTGACCTATGGGAAAATTTATTAAGGGTCATATAACTATAAAAACCCAACGATCACAATTACTTTTATACCTTATAAATACCACTTCATTAATTCATTCAAAATTCCCAAAAATTTATCTTAAGGATATGTTTTAATTTTATAATATTTTGATTGGTTTACTAATATTTTGTTTTATTTATATATAATTTTTAGTTGGGGTGATGATTCTACTATTTTGGGGAAATCATTACTTCCCCATTTTAGCTATTATATTTAGTATTTTTTGTCCAGTTATAATATTTTTCATTTTAATTGTGTTGATAGATGACTAATACAATGATCACTGTTAGTATGAAAAAATATTTTTGGTTTATATTTATTTTATACATGTATAAAAAATTAATATGAGTTAAAAATTTATTTAGGATAAAATATCATTTTGAATGTTTAGGTCGTTATATTCATCCTCCCTAAATAAATTTTAACCCCCACATTTCAACTCATTTTCTTAGTTGGGAAAAGGTGAGGGTACTTCTATATCATTAAATCCTCTAGTTCCCACACATCCTCATCATGTTTATGGTTCCTCTAGAATACAATGAAAATGTGGGTAGTCTTGTTATATATAACCTTGTATCTATGGTCTAAGATCTCCATCAACTGCTCCTTATAAAAGAGGTCATGTTCTAGTTGTACTACCTCCGGATTCAATACACATGATGGATCGGTTATGTACTTACTCAAGATGGATACATGGAAAAGTCAGGAACTTGAGATAGGTTTGGTGGAAGTGAAAGTTGTTAGGCCACTTCTTTTATGTGATCATGGATTTCATATGGGCTTATGTACCTATGGATAACCTTCCATTTCTTCCAAAACTGTATGAATCTATTCCAGGGTGATATCTGAAGGAATTTTTTTTCCGAAACATCAAACTCCAAGTCCCATCGATGGTTTCTAGATAGATCTTATGCCAATTTAGAGCATCCTTTAGGTGTTTTTGGATGGAATAAAACGTTTTTTCATGTTCTACATAATATTAAACCCATGCAATTTCCTTTCACCAACTTCATCCCAACATATAGGGGTTCTAAATATATTTTCTATATAGAGATTCATATGGTTCCATTTGAATTCTAGATTGGAATATTTCATTTTATGAGAACTCAACTTATAGCAGGGGTTAACCCCATCCACCATTAAATTATATTGAGCATGTTATCGGTATTTTCTCAAGTGTTTGAATAGTTTTTTTAGATTCTACATCTTTTTAGGGGTGATAGGCTATACTGAAATTCAATTCAGTGTTCAAAAAATGTTTTATACTTCAGCAAAATTTATATTTGAACATGGACCATGATAAAAAATGATATAAAGTTGAACCCCATGAAACCTAACCATTTTTGATATGTATATCTTGGAATGTTGTTTAAGAAAGAAACCTTCCCAAATAGTGATGATGTGGGTAGACTTGTTGAGATACACCACTATAAACCATATCACATTGTTTCCTTTTGATTTTATAAGGATATCAATGATGAAGTTCATAGTGATATTGTCCCACTTCTATGTTGGTATTATTAGTGGTTGCAATACCCCTTTAGGTAGTAGTCACCGTGCCTTCACTTGCTGACATACCAAACACCTTATAGTGTAGTTAGAAATATCCCATTTCATATTATCCCGCCAATAATGATCAAGATGGAACCTATATATTTTATTGCTTCCAGGATTTATATAGAATATTGATCTATGAGCTTCATCAATGAGATCCTTCTTTATTTATGGGACAAATTGAACACATAACATTGTAAAAAATTTCAGTACAACTATTGATCAATATTGAACTAAGGAAAATTAAAATTATTTGCAAAATCTATCTTCCATTGTAATAAAGGATATTATCTTTGAGATTTGTTGATATTTTATAGTAATTATGGTTGAGAATTCATTTGGGAAAGGGTTAGTGATTTCCCTTGTCTTATGATTCCCATGTCTATTATTACTGTCACATTGATTAAAGGATATCCTTTTATCCACAAATTTCTAGCGAAATAGGGCATTTATTAATTAATTCATCAAAAAATTTCTTTCTCTTCTCGGGTGATAATGAATTGAATAGTCATAGTCTTTAAGAAGTCCCAACTAAATACTTGTGTCATGTTTAATTACTTTTGTGGGAAAATAAACATAAAAAATTAGTTTCCCATGTATATGTCACATTTCCCCAAATAAATATAGTACCTCAATATTTTTAGAGAGAAAAAAAACATAGTATCTAGATCTAGGTCATTGGTATGATAATTTTTTTTGATGCTGATTCCACTGCCTAGATGAATAAGCAATCACAAGTTAATTTTTCATGAGGACACACCCAAGACCATTCGGAGACGAATCACTATAAATAATGAATTCTTCTTCAGTAGACTTTTGAGTTAATATAGGTGCAGTAACCAATATCTTATTTAGTTCTTGGAAACTATTTTCACACTTTTTTATCCAAATAAATTTAGAACCTTTTTGAGTTAACACGGTTAGTGTTTTATAAATTCAAGGAAATATTTTCACAAACCACCATTAATATTCTACGAAACCAAGAAAACTATAAATCTTAGTTACTATTGTTGGATTAGTCCACTACTCTACATCCTTTTTCTTCATAGGGTCAAATGATATTCCTTCATTAGTTACAATGATCCCCACGAATTTAAGGTTTTTTAACCATAAATTATATTTGATAAATTTTACCAGAAGGTTATACATCCTTAGTGTTTTATAAATGATGTTTGATATTTCTCATGCTTCTGATGACTTTTTGAATATATCCCAACATCATAAATAAAAACTACCAGGAATTTATCATGGTATTCCTTGAAGAATATATTAATAAAATCCATAAATTTAGCAGGAGAATTTTTCATGCCTAAGGGAATAACAAAAAAACATAATGACTATATCTTGTTCAGAAGGAAGTATTTGAAATATATTCATTTTTCACCATCAATTAATGATACCTTGATCATAGGTAAATCTTATAGAATAATTGATCTCCATGAAGTTGGTAAAATAAACCATCAATCTTTATGAGGGGGTAATTCTTATTCAATGAGATCTTATTAGGTTCTCAATTATCAATTCATAACCTCATTGATCCATCCTTCTTATTTTAAAAGAGAACATGTTATCCCCAAGGATATAAATTTAATAAAATAAATCCTTTTTCAAATAATTCATGATGTTGTTTATTAAATTCCTCTAACACTATATTATCTATTCTATATGAGGTATTTGATATCAATTTAGATATAAGTATGAGTTTAATGGATAATTCTACCTCTCTTTCTAGGGGTTTTCTAGGTAACTGTTCAGGAAAAACTTCAATGTATTCCTAAACTATAGGAACATTATCTATATTTGTACATTAATTTTTTTCCCCATCTTCACTAATCAAATCCATAAAAAAGGCTATAAGAGGTTCTTATAGGAAAATTTCAGGCTGTGATATATCACCTTTGAAAATTATGAAAGGTTGTGCATTCAGGACTACTAAAATTTCATTTTTTTGTATTTGATATTGGAATTATACTTTTAGAGTCTGTCTATTCATAGTATATTGTCTAATTATACCATGGGAATGACTACTAGATTTATGATGATATTATACTTGAAAAATATAATAAGTGAGTCTCTATATAGTTTTTATTCTTGGATAATTAGTCCAGAATTATTACCTAATAAAGTTCTTCTAGAAGTTCAAGGATTGATTCTATATTCTTTGAAAACATGGATGACATAAAAGAATTTGTATAAGTATAATAAAACAAATTAATTTATATATTTGAGGATACAATGAGTGTAGCTTCCACCACATCATTAGGATAATCCTCTTTAATCAACATGACAAAAAATTCACAACCATTCTCCCTTTGCCTATGATGAGGTTGATGGTGGTTCCCCCCAACTAACTTCTGATTTGGAAATTGACCTAAAAAGTTCCCAAGCTATGAAAACGTGAAGCACTAAAGTTATGGTTGGGCCTAAACCATTTTCACTTTGTCTGTAGCGTTGATATGATTAGTCTTCACCTCCCCATAATAGTTTCAAGATATATGGCCATAACTTCTGCAATTATAGAACTTTCCACTCTTATGTAAGTAGTTCAATAAATTTTTAATCCCACATTTGTTACATGTTGGAAGTTTTAATTTCATTATTCATCTTCCATGAATAATGTTACTCTCTAATTTTATATCCATATCACTCTTCGTTTCATTCAAATTACGTGACCACAATGTCTTTATAAACTCAAAGTCAACCGTCATTGTCTTCCACAATATGTTCTCATAGATTTCATAGTCTCTATTTTCTTGATTCTTCCATAGTTGGGGTATCAGTCCACTAATGAATCTATCACTATTTCAATTAGGATCCATAATGAAGCTAGTTGTGTATCGATCAAGTCTTGTAAGGTTTATTTTATAGACTCCCACATATTTATTTTCCTTTTTCATTAGTTCTTAGAATTCCTTCTCCATTTTATTAACATTAAACAAGGGAAATATTTATTGAATATATTCCACAAAACTATTCCCACTCCATTGAATTGACCCCCCTTCTTGGATTTGTTGGTTTAATTAGTGGCTACCACTAATCAGATTTACCATATAAGTTATATACTTCCAGTGTGACATTCTCTAGATTCAAACAATGGATTTTATAAAATATTTTTCTATAGAGATTCTTCATTGTTCAACAAATCAATTGGTTGAAATATTCATTGAAATATTGTGGTCGTTGACCCATAAAGGAATCATTGTAACTTTTTACCCATCATAGGGAATATGGTCTCTCAAATTGATTCAAGTTATTTTTAATAACATGACTTAGTTGATTCATCATCCTCATGAATTTTTCCATTCCATATTCCATCAAAACGCCATCAGTCCATCATTTATTCCACTCCTCATTTATTTAGATCCTCCTATATCTTTCCATTATATAAAAGAAGAAATCCTTAGTGAGAAAACTTTTAATTTTTATAAATAACTTATTTATAAATGGATTTTATATCTTAAAAAATCATGCTCAAATATTTATTAATCTCTTCTAATAATAATTAATTTATCTATTATCCTTCATAATGGTTCATAAAATTATTTTGATTAACCAAAAAAATCCCCAAAGTGTGTCAAACTAGGAGTGAAGAAAGGACCATTTCCATGACCCAATTCATGTTTTAGTCTAGATAAAAATAGTGTTTTCATGTGTTACCCCTAGGTACATTAGTTCCAGAGACACATCCACTTATTTGTATCTAGATAGGGATTTCTTTTCATAAAAAACACTTACCAAATACTTCAACATAAAATAATAAGATGTTTTATTATTTTTATAATTTTATTAAGGCTAATTATAATGTTTTATAGCACTAATTTTCAAAAAATATCTAAACCATCATTTGATAAATACTATGGGATCCCACCTTTTTATTAAAAAACATTTCAGTACAAAGTAGAAAATCTAGGATCTTTTCATGTATAGATTCTGGGGAAAAAGGCACATAATACATGAATAATTAAGTCATTATTATAAGTCCACTTGAAGAAAACTTTATTGGTTCACCCTAAGTTACATTTATTGCATCTCATAACCTGAAGACATAAATCAAATGAAAGAGATGATGATGCGGTCTAGTGAGGGAAGAATCAAGAGAAACATATAACACGTGATCTTAAGATTTATCAATAATAACATAAGTCTTAATGATAAGGAATTAATAAGAGGAATATCATAATAAAAATAATAAGAATCATAAAATGAAAATGTGGATATAATATTTAAATATGAAATTCATAATTATATAACGAATTATAATCATTAATGTGTCGTAAATAAAAATTACCAAGGTTATTTTTCAGGGTATCCTAAAACATGTCATCTCTAGAGATTAAAGTCTCTTCCCAATTAATTGGACTGATATCAGGGTAAACCCTAGATATGTATTAAATTCATCTAAACCAAATATATCATAATAAATAATTTCATTAATAACCCATTGATAATAAAGAAAAGGTTTCTTGTAAAAAATAATGGCACACTAAAGAGCTTAAAGGCATGATCATTACATTATTTTTAACCCAAAGAAAAAGAAATATGAGTTTGAAGTTAGAAATAACAAAATAAAATAAATAATTTTTTATATCTATATTAATACCCCTAGAAAATAAATAGGTTTTATTAATACAAAAAATAAAATAAAATAGAATATCTTAAGAAGAAGAGATAAATTTAGAGATGTAAATCCGACAGATTGATAGGTATAAAACATTATTTTAGAAAAGAAAAAAATAAAATGGTATAAGGGTCTCCCAATAATAAAATACTATTATTATAGTAAATAGTAATTGAATGTGAAAAAAAATTTCTTGGCAATTGGATGGAATAATTCAAAATGGACTATTCAATGGAAAAGAGAAGTGAAGATTTCCATTACCTTGAAGAATTGATCCTAACATGTGTGGATGAAACCTTGGGGACTTCAGGACACCTTGGGGGACTATTTGAGAGAAAAATCACTATAACATCCTATAGGATGAATTTTTATTGAATGGTAATGGAGAAAGAGGTGGGTATTTATAGAAAAATGGATGAATTGTTTATTAATTTCCAAATACTGGCCTTGGAAATCTAGGTTGTAGAAAATGAAAAACCATTAGCTTAGCCATGATTTTTTTCTCATGGGTTTTGATATTTGAGTAACATTTAATGTTATTTTAATCTAGTATAACTGAACATCATTTTTAAATACTTATTTTGGAAATGAAAGATAACGATTCTGCAAAGTAATGTTTTTAAAAATTGAATATTCAATTTTAGACATTAGAAAGTAACTTATAGTTTTAAAAAATGAATTTTAAAATACTTAATATTAATTAAATAAAATATTCTAGTTCATGAATTATTTTTAATTAATTATTAGATCATTATGAAATAAATATGATGTGACAAAATATATTAAAACTATACAATTTTATTTTTTTACTATTTACAAAAAATAATGTTTTCTAGAAAATTTTAATAAATTAATCATATCCTAATTTTGACATTATAATTTAGTAAATGATTATAAGTTTTTTATAATTATTTTCTAAATTTAATAATACTATCTTTTTAATAAAAAACATCTTTATTTATTTAAAAATAGAAAATTTTAAGCCATAGTCAAATTTTTGACACTTATACAAAATTTATTAGGCCGTTATAAACTATTTTGTCTTTTATTATTTAAATAAATGTTTTTTTGAAATACTACTTAATTAAAAAATATTATTCATAATAACTTGGTTTATAATAAAGATTGCACATATTTTCTTGAAAAATACAGTAATGTTTTAATTGTGTCTAAAAATTAAATTATCAAATTTATCTCAATTAAAAATATATAATTTTTAAGAAAAACTATTTTGAAGAGGAAATTATGGAATATAAATTTTATTTATAAAAAATAATTTATACTATATATAACCTGAGTCTAGACACGTACCCCCTTATTACACTCACATATGTCCTGAGGGTAAGGTGTGCGATGGTGATAATTTCATTGGGTTCCTTGGCTAACATTGACCATGTGGTAATCTATAATAACTTGAACTTCTCCCATATGTGATTTATTTCATGTTTTACATATTGAATCTCATCTTTTCAATGGTCATGGGAGAACCCTAGTGATGATACCACCCTCCCATGTTCTAAAAAATGGGATTCAAAAGACACGACTCTACAGGCTATGGCCATCAATTCTACTTTATGTATCAATTATCATGTGTCATTTCTACTTATAAATAGTAACTATAATGGTAAAATTATAAAACAAGTGTATATTTTCCAATGGTCATATTGACCAATGGTTATAAGACATTCTAAAACCAACATATAAATTTTCATTTATACCGTATAAAAACAACTTCATTATTTCAATCAAAATTCAAAACAATTTATTTTAAGGTTATATTTTAATTTCATAGGTTATTTATTGGATTAATAATATTTTGTTTTATTTCTATAACATTTTCTTTGGGGGCGATGATTTAAGTTGATTAGAATGATCATTACATTCACATTTCAATTGTTCTATTTTAATTTTTTTTAGTTGTAATGTTTTTCATTTTAATTGGTTCCATATATAAATAATATAATGATCATTATTAATGAGATAAAATATTGTTTGGTTTTATTTATTTTATATGTTTATAATATATAATATATAATATAAAATAAAAAATTATTCAGGAAATAATTATCATTTATAATGTCTTATTCATTTCAATATTCATCTCTTAAATCCATGGATATCCTTGTATCATCACTGGTATCAAATTATACCTCCATAATACTATTAAAAGTCAATGATTACATTATAAAATATTATGATCTCAAGGATGATGGAAACTCTTGTACCTTATAGAATAAAAGGTAATATTCCCATACATTGATGTAGCTAGAAAAATATCTTTAGGATATAGAGATGCCTCCTCTTAAATGATATGATAAAGAAGTTCCATCATATTTTATTATAATTCTATTGGACCCCCTACATATTTTGGTCATGATGAAATTGATAAAAATAAATGGATGATGATGATCTCATATATTCTCCTCCAATTTTTAAGGAAGGTGTTTCTATCACCATTGATATCCTTAGGTTTTTGAATGTTAGTACATATAAGGATCTTCAACCCATACCCATTTCTACATACATGACCCCGATGGAGAAAGAAGAGTATATTTCCTTTCTAAAATGGAATTAGGACTTGATCACTTAGAACTATATATAAATTCTATGTTTGAAAACATTGTGTCCAACCATTAACAAGTCATATAATATGACTATGATAGATACAAGTAAGTAGTGATAAAAATGCATCCAAATCTCTCATCCAAATTAAGAGTTGTGGTTGAAAAGCTCATTAAATCTAAGTTAATATGATAAGTTAAATATCTGAATTAGTTGAGAAGAATTGTTGTTTTAAATAATAAAAGGATAAAATATGAATCTTTATTGAATTTAGGGACCTTAATAGGAATAACATAAAAGATGAATTCATTGGAATTATCATGAAATTACTGATTGATGTGAAATCCTGATTTGAGTCCCTCTATATTAGGGACAAGTATTTGGGATAAAATCAATTTTGTATAGACTTGGATAATGAAGAATCCACTACATTGATGTCACTCTAGGGAATATATTTGAATCAAGTAACCACCTTTGGATTAAATAATTATAGTGTTATCTAACATCCCAATGTGTATCACATTATAAAATCATTCTTCGGAAAAACCATATTGTGTAAAATGCTTAACCGTGAAGTCAAATCCAAAAGACATTGTGATAATATTCATAAACCTGAAACCATTTTCAGTAATTTTCAACAAAAAATCCTAAAGATGAATCACCTAATGTTCATTTTGTGGGATACATAGGGGAAATTTCTTGTCTTATTGGTACTCCATCATGAAATCAAAGTCGATATAAAAAATAACAAGAAAATTATTAATACGAATCCACCATATAACCTTAAGGAATTTAGATGAATAAAAGGGAATATGGACTAAATCAATCACTTCACCACCAACCCCGCAGGTAGATTCTTAGCCTTCAATAGGTAAATAATGAAATATTTTATTTACCATTGGTATGATGACTGTTAGAGAGACTTTAATAACCCTAAAAATTACCTCCTTGGCCCACAAGTCCTGATTACACTTGTTGAATGAAATAAAATTATCTTTTATATAGTGAATCTAGATCATTCAATCATCAATTACTTGGATTTGAATAATTACATGGGAAATGAAAATAGTTTCTATTATATCATTATTACCATGTTGGACACTATGAATCGATATTATAATATCGAGCTGATTTTCTGGAATTGATATTCATAAAAAAATTGATACATTTTCTCTAGTATCAAAATATCCATTTGTTATCTTTTTTAATGCTATCAAATATATTTTCATCCGACCATTTTTTTGGGAATCTATCATAATGTTAAGTCATCCTATAACAATTTAATAGTCAGTTCATGCAAAAAAATGTAATATAAGGTTTGGAATTAGCATATTTTAGAATGAAAAACCTAACACCTGAGAGTAGTATAATATTCAACGTTCTACCAGATTAAGAAGTATTATCCTTATAGAATGCTCCCAAATCATGGGAGATATACATTATAATTCTTCTCAATGCATGTTAAGAACATTAAAGGGGATCCTGAAATATAAATGGGTTAATTTTTGGGTTGTTCTCATTTATCCTTCTGAGTTGGTATTTAACTATTCCTTCTAAAAAATATAAAGGATTCACTATCAATTTGGTATAATATCAAGCCCTAATGTATAGATTGTAGTTATACCTATAGATACCAATGGATGAATTCAATAACATAGGTTATTTAAAGATATAATGAAATTAAATTAATTGAATATATTGCATAAAGAATCAAGAAATAATCCCTCTATGTGATTATGATTGAGAGATGATATCAGATTTCCACTTCTACATTATTCTAACTCCTATCCCATGTCTGAAAAATTTCCATGAATTTGCAGTAGCTAACAAAACTACCACCCCAGTAGACCTAAAATAATAAGATAAAATCATCCATATTCATCAATAAAAACTTTTACAATGTTATTAAATATAATGATTCCCCAAATAGATTGATTCAAAATCATCTTTAACCAATTCTAAAAATTAATGGATATCCCTAATTATGGACTATCAATGATATCATATCATTCTAATAATGTGATCCATGAAATAGAAGATTCATTTATTTCTGTTGAACTTAACCTTATATTATTATTATAGATTCTAAAATTTAATATTAAAATGTGATTTTTATTGAATTATCATTAGATGGATCAAGGGGAAGGTTATCCTTTCCATAATAAAAGAGGTCATTATATCTTATGAAACACTCACTAGTTAGTGACTGAGCTCTATCATTAGATCATTAGACATGATAATTTCAGGTAATAAATAACCCAAGAGTATTTTAAGTTTATCAAAATCTTCCATGATTTCTAGGTACATTCCAAATTTATTCCTCATCCCCCAAAATAATAAACACCACCAAATACTCTTAGATATCTTCCAATATATGGGATTGATTTCATGGAGCCATATCCCTTAGCCACAACTAGGATGTTCTTGTTCATCCTTACTAACAAATACTTTTAATCCCTATGGGAAGGTGATGTACTTCTAAATAAATTGGATTAAAGGTTTTCATTAAGTTCATGATGTCCAAAATTAAAACCAGATTTGGTGTCACTCATACAATATTGATAAAAAATAACATGAAATTTTGTTCTTTTGAGTAATATAGGGTATAGTAAGAGTAAAAAAATCAATATATTCATTCATACCACTATCATATTGTGGTAAATGTATTGATAAAGGAATTAAATTAGTCGCTATCCAACATTATTGAAAATATGTTGGATAGGGTTAAGAATTCATACACATAACAGCTAATACGCACAATATAGTATTATCTAAACACAACCCTTAATGCTATGGAAGGGGACCCATGTCCACCTGTATACAAGACATAAATTATGTTTCAAATTTATGTTAAATGGAATTCTATATGGGTAATCATCTATAATACTATAACCTAATTCAATCACCAATAAAAGAGGCTAAATAATTTGGAATGAATAGATGAGAAGAGGTTTTGTATATTGCATAAATAGAAGTCTATTAGCACTGAGTTTCATAATACTTAAAGAAAAATTTTAACCTCCTTTAATTTCGCTTGGTGGAGTTGATAGTTTTTACCAAAAATCTAATGATACCACAAAATAAAATTATAAAAAATGATCCAAAGTTTGTGGGACTATACATTGTACACAAAGTATACTTCAACAGATCTTAATCCTTAAAGAGAAATGATGGTGAGAGCATCATTACTCAGACTAATGAAAGGTTTCTCGAGGAATAATATTCATAAATTTCACATCTGTACACTTGCGTCCATACATCATGATGTTAAACTAGGTGGAACAGGTCCTTGTTATATGATTAAAAACAACATAAAAAAAATTTATGGTCACAAGATGATAAAATTCCTGACATAGTGCTAGTTGAATGATGTAAATCTACATTCCAATGTATTACTTTCATGAAATATAACTGAAGAACAACATCAACCACCCATTCTACTAAACATTGTGGCTATCATCCTTATTCAAGAGGTTAATCTCTAGTTGTAACTGGAATAAATCTATCCAATTCTCTAAGAACATTGTATGTCTTGATTCTTTTCCCAAAGGATTTTTGGTGACACACATGCTCCTCACCCTAGGCCCAATCCTAATTCCACTATTATCAAACCAATTTTGATACAATAGAAACTTATTATATTGTTTATAAGTTTGGTTTTATTTTCCCAAATCATGAAAATGTCCCTCTTGTGGATTATCTAGGTCTATGTAGGAACATTCGACATATGATTCCTTATTGATGAACGGATAATTTGGAAATAAATCCATGTTTCCCTTCATGAGAATCATGTATTTATCGGGAAACTATCATTCAATAATTACAAGTTTTTTTATTCCTTATATTATGGTATGCATAGTGACACTAATTCTCAAATCATAGGCCCATCCTCAAATCCAATCTACTCAAAAGTCCCCCTATCCTACACATGAGCTAGATATATATATATATATATTTATAAGAATTATGTGTTGTTTGATTCATATTTATTTAAGATATATAGTAAAACATAATATCACCTATACTAGACCTAACCCTATGTTTTCCATGATAAAAAACATTTATTATTTGACCCGACATTCAGATGAACCGACCTCATGTGATTTCGACTATTTAAAAGTTCCTCCACATTAGAATCAAATCATTTAGGAACTACCTAGTCTATCCTGATGGAAATTGATTTATATTAACTTATTTTCCTTGATACAAGATATTAAAATACCAAATATATTTGAAATTGAATAATGTAAAACATCATGATAATTTCCCTTCTTTATGTCATTAAACTACACAATACAAGTCCATTCTATAAGAAAATAAGTCTATATAGAAAAATTCCATCACCAAAGACATTAAACTACATGTAATTGTCCCTTATTACATGAAAATAGACTACATGATATTAAGTAAACCATTCATAAGGCTAAAATTCTTAGAGTGTACCATATATATCGTATGGTTGTTCCATTTTATATACCTAAACCAAGGTATAATGTCACTTATCCCCAAACAAGATCCAAATCCATGTGGTAATCTCAATGGGTGTTTCTTCTCAATATACCACCTTGAGTCAAAGATAACATGCCCCCTTTAATATTATTCATATTATGTTAAACCACACAACAAGAAGACCAATATTACCATACATTTAAATGTTTAGATTGAAAAAACCTATTTGTATCATCACACATGCATGATACAATGATCCATGTAAGGACTGTCAGCATATAACTCCCTATTTTAAAGCTCAAAAGTAAGGTATAAATAAGAAAATACCCCCATATTCAGGAAATAAATATCAGGTGATTATTTTTGATAGAATACATATGTATTCATAGAACTTTTTTCTAGGATCAATAAAATATTTTTAATTCTATTTTATTTTTCCCTTCAGAAGAACCAAATACATGTAGTGGTTTTTTACACACTTCCAGATAAAAAATACCTTCATATAGTCTCTAAAATGAACTGCCAATCAATTTATAAATATCAAAATTATCTATTATTTCCCACACTAAATATGAATAATGTGAGATTATGGGTCTTATAGTGAATCATTCAGATCAACATGATCAATATGTGGCATATCCAAAGGTAGGAAATATAGTATTTGTCACATGATGTTAAACCGAAATGCATGAGGTCCACTATGCATGAAATCTCAAACCATTTTTGGTGCCTGGTTAGTGAGACTGTATTGCATACATGAGAGATAGATCAGAGTGAGAGATTCTTGGAATACTGATGTATATTTGGATAAAATACTATAGTCCAAGATGAAACAATAGATCCATGTCCTTTCGTTGATCATTTATCAATCTATTAAAATTTCCTCTCCACATATAAGAACTAAATATTCATGGGGACTAATTTATTAAAATTATTAGTGGATTGATTTTTAATCATGTAGGATATATAGTGACCCACTAATCTCTTATAATTGGGAAGATTGAAAATTATATTAATGAAGAATCCCCTTTACCTTAATTTTTAGGTCTCCTTATCTATGTCGAGAATTCCTGGTGGCCGGATGTTAATGTGAAACCTAACTCTCCCCTATTGAATATGAATTTAATTTATAAATAAGAGGATGTTATAGAACTATGTTTGGATTAATTATAAATTTTAGTGGATACATAGTGATTCATGGATCCATTTGTCCTAGGTCTAATCATGATTTTTATCACACAAAATGAACTAATTCATACGCATGATCTTGATCTATTTAATGACCTTTAGCATCGAATTCGTCATTCATGGGTCCATGTTAAAGGTAATCCCATCCCTAAACTATGGTAGGATTAATTCGCATTGTTATAAGATACATAGTGACACCTAATTTTCTTATCATATATCCAAATTAACTATCCATCAGTCCCACTCCTGGTTTTTAGGCTTCTCGTCATTAATTTAGGGTTTCTTATGATCACCTTATAAGAAGAGTAAGACCACCTAACCTTTTCTCTGTGCATGATCATGATCTATGTAGATTTTTTTGAAGATGTATTTGTGGATTTATTCCAAACCTTATAGGATATATAGTGATATATTGACACTTTATTTCGGGTCTATTCTTAAATTACTCAGAAACCTCCACAAAAATTGGTATTTTTTTAGAGTTGTGTTCCTCATTTGGAACTCAATTGAAGTTGTTATATCATGAGTAATAAAACCAAAAAATATTCCTCTATTATATTCTTATTTTATAGAAAATCTATACTAGGATAAAATGTCCCTCATTTTTAGAGATCAAAATCTAATGTGAATACCTTATGGACTCAACAATAATATTAGATTGTTTGATCTTATATATGAGACCAATCTATATAAAGTTAAATATACATATGTTCCTTCCACATGATGTTATATATGGGGTGTGAGTCCTTATCGCATGAAATTAATATTAAAGAAACCTAAGTCCTTGTCACATGACACTAAATTCAAGACATCTGATGAAACCTTCATCATCTTAAACATCATCGAGTAATTTCTTCCATATAACCCAATTAACTGACATAATATCTAGATATATATTTTATGAAATGATATAAGGGATCTAAAAATAAATAAAATTTACTTTTAACACTAATAATTCTTGAGGTTTGTGTCCCCCAAATTAATAGTTGTCCAATCCTCAACACATCACCTTGTTTGAATCTATGTTGTTCCTTGGGAATCCAATCACGTATTAGAACATATAATTCCTCTATAATTCATCTAATAAGAATCTATTTAGGGACATCATATTAAATATGAACTACAAATAGAATGAATACTACCCAGGTATGATATAAACTAATTCCCCAAATCATTAGTCCTTACAACTTGACATTAAAATGCATAAAATCTAATTCTCTATTGCCTAATATTAAACATCCTAAAATCTAATTCCTTATAAAATTATGTTAAACTATATGACATATAATTCATGGTCACATGAAACTAAACTGTAGGAAACCTAATTCCTATTAACTTGTAATTAAATTGTTTGAATATGGTTGACCCAGTATGAACATAAACTGTTAGTATTGGTATGTTTATATTTTATAATTTCTCTACATTATAGACAAATATTTGTAAGGGTTCCTTATATAGGTTTTTATCTAAACACGAATTAAGATAAAATACATATTTATCATAATTATATCCTAATTTTTAGTGATTACAATAATATTTAAGAACAAAATATGGATGTATTCTTATTGCTTCTTGATATGGAGAAATTTATAAACCAAATATCCAAGACTAAGAAATGAACCATCACCCATATTTATTTCATTCCAAAGGACCACTATAGTCATATGATAACTAACTGAGGTGTATTATTCCTCTAAAGACATCTCTAAACATTCCTTTATATTGTTCACACTTTGGGTTGTAGTTGTCTTATATTTCCAAAAACCACTATTGGAAATCAATAATAAGTGCATTCGACTTCATGGGACAACTTTTCATGACAATTCATACATTCTAAAATAAGGTTCCTTCATACATGCCCCCCCCCAATATCTTCTACCAACTAGAGTTATTTGTTTATCCTAATAAAAGGTAATCTAATCTTCACACACCATGAAATCAATATAGTAGAACCCATCATTCAATTTTTTTGGTTATCCATTTCAAACATTTCAATATTGTTAGTCATAATCCAAAAACCTTGAGCCATGATTTATAGAATCATAATCATTTTTCAAAAGGTTTTGGAGTATTCTGGGTCTATGATCCCCAATTGTTCTACTTCATCACACATCCACTTTATATATGGGTCCAAACACTCTGACCATAAACTCTGTACTCTAACATTTAAGATAATTTATATTTTTATTGGGATTATCATTCATGTTAGGTTTTACCTTTCCCTTTCTAGAAAAAATATCTCACCCCCATTTTTTGGTCAATTCATCATGAAAATTAACTACGTGTTTCAATTTTAGGCTTCTCAATAGTGACATAAGACTCTAATTCACATTGACCACTTTATTCACATGTGGTTTAATTTTACATTTCAACTAGACACTCTATTTGGATGAATATTGGTCCATGAACTTTGAAAATATACTATAAAAACTCACCTTTGAGATAATCAGTATTATTATTTGGCTCTTCATTTACATAGGGATTTACATTTCCCTTCCTTGATATATTATCACACCTCATTTTTTGATTAACACATCATGACCATAGATTTTGTTCCTCCCCTTTGAGATGGCCTATAGTGGAATCTAGCTGTCATTGACGTCACGTTATTCATTAAAATTAGGTCATCTTTCCCATTTAAACTAGATAAACTAACTTGAATAATTTAGGTCTAATCTCTATAAACATAATATATGAAAACTTAACCATGAGATAGTCCATAATATCATTGGTCCCTTCATACATTTTAGTATTTTTCTTGTTTTTTTCATATAAATTGTATCACCTCATACTAGTCATTCATCAAATATAAAAGACCATAAATTCAAGCCCACATTGGTCAATTTATGAAGTCTATAAACTACTGGTAAAAGAAATATAAAATGTGTGATGCTGAAAACCTAAAATATTAGAGTCCAAGAAAACTGCACGTCTCAACATTCTAATATCTCAAATTTTGAGACTTATATAAAAATTAGAGTGGTAATGAAAAAACATAATGATTTAGCGTCATACTTTATGACCATAAAAAAGGTTTATCCATGCTTTCTAGAACCACTAGTTAATGAAAAGGTTAGATAAATGATATATCATGTCTCTCCACAATGATAACATGTTAAATATATAATGAAAAAAATATTGTACCTATACCCTCTTATAATAAAACACTCATCCATGAACCTACAAATTTTACGACATGTTTGAATCCTTACCAACATTTCAATACTACTAGAAATGAGTTCATTCAGATTCAAGTGATACCTCTCCTTGTCTATTGATACATTCCCTAAAGTTTCTCCTATATACATAGCCTCAATATGACATACTATCCAAATATGTTATCTTCTTTAATAAAATTACCTCTAATATCCATACTCTCTGACACCATTAAAGTAGAAACCATCATTAAAATTTAGTTAGAGGTCATCCAATATATACTTCCCCATAACATCAAACCTAATTCAAATATCTTCAGTTATGAGATACACAACCCCTAATCCAATTATTCATATTTATTTGATATCTATTATTTAATGCATTCATGAATCATAGAAATTTTCAAATCAAGGATGTTTTATCTCATTCTCGAACATTAATTAGTCTTCATAGTATTCCCATAAACTATATGAATTTTTTTTCGAGATATATCACCATAAACTGAATTCCCACTTATTTCATATATTTTATAGAAATATGACCTTCATTTAGGGGTGGTATTTCCATTACCTTGTTATATGGGCCAACCCACATGATTATTCAATGATATATGACCTCAAACTATTGAAATATATGGTAAATGGTATACAAACTTAAAATGATAAAATAGATTGTAATCGTTTTCCAACTATAAACATCAAAAAAAAATTCAAAGCATTATAACCTTGAACTAAATGCACCACCTTTCATGTATATACACATTATTTAAATTGATCTCTTCATTCACATCATGTTTTTATTTTCTTAGGTTTCTCTTAATACCCCTCATAATTTTGTATATAAGGTATCACCCTATGGATATGCTACACTATCCCACCTCACATGTCATAAACATGTGATGGGAAAGAGACACAAAACTCACCATGTTTAAAACCCACAATAGGATTACAAGGTAAAAATAAATTTTACACCCATGGGACATGAATATGACATGATCCTAGAAAAATTTAAAATTTAAAATTTGAAAGAGACAATACCTATTTGGTTGAAAACCAATAAATTGAATTCTAAGAGAAATCATAGTTCTTACCCTATTATCTCTCTATATAATGCTTAAGATAAAATTTGGAAAATAAAATAAAAGACAAAAATATTATAAGGACTATAATACGGCCTCAAAATAAGTCATGATTTTTTCACTAATACCTTTCACCTAGGGATAATTTAGAACATTCATTCATTCCTTTATCCCTGGTATATCAATCTAGAGGATCTATGAAAAATACATAAATACATTACGTGAGTGTAATTTAACACTTTTGAGCTTTGGAACCCTTATTCCTGATTCCTCCACTATGATATTCTTCACAGTGAGTCAAATCCTTCATCTAATATACCAAATGTAATGTATGATTATGGTATTCTTACCTATATAGATCCATGATCTTTGAACAATAGGAAATAATAAAACCTAGTCAGCCAAATCAAGTTGATGGTTATGTTATAAATAAATATACCCATCAAGGATGCACAGTTAGGATAAAATTATTAATCCAAATGGACCAAAAAAGGGTTTATGGTGAAGATATTTCTACATATACCCATCAATGGGTTATTCCTATAACGAAATATTCATAATCATGGGTCTTGAAATCAATATTGTACTTGTTTTTTGTAGTTTCAATTTTTAATAGAATCATGTTATCTTTAAATTACCCCTTATAATATTTTAAAGCCAACCAAAATTAAAAAAATTGGTGAATGAGAAGAATTATTGATAAAAATTGTTTTTATTTACATTAAGGGGAGGAACACCTTTAATTTAGAATCTATCATAATCATTACATTTAAAATGATGAAAATTAAGATGTTCACGAAAGGGTTTGAACATGAATACTTAGAATGTTATAAAATATATGGCTAGAAGTGAAGACATACCCATGAAAGATCCTCTATTTGGTATCTCCATCTGTGACCAATGGGCATGATTTCTAATAATGAGTGTCCAATTTCAACCTACTTCATTCAATTTTTGGAATCTCAATGATAGTTTCTAGTAGTTTTAATTTCACCTTTTATACACAAGCCTATTATTCCCCAATATCTATAGTTTTCACATTTATCCAATCGCGAACTTGATTCTCGTTTATATTAATGTGATTAATCTCTTTGGTGGAACCTTCTTCACATTTTTCTTGATGGTTAGCTTGATGTAGAAAGAGGTTATCACATTCTAAGGCAGCCAATTACTCTTATATAATTATGATATTATGAATGTGAACATAAAGGTTTCAATAATCAAATCCATCATCACTAAAATAATGGAAAATCTAAAAATGTACTTTGTCCTATCAACATGTCTCTTCCAACCTAGTATCTTTGATAATAGTTCAGACTTAGTGTCAGACCAAATTATTGACATCCAACTATTCAATATAAATTTTAGGATTCGTACTCTGTTATATCTCCATTATCATTATAAAATCAGGATTTAATTCCATAAAGGAGGATATTGGTCAATAGATAGGTGGATATGAGTTGTCAACTACCACCTCTTGGATGGTTAAATTAACCATATTAGAAAAAGAAGTGCAAGATGGTAGATCACTAGATTTTGACATAATAATTCCAATACCATTAGTTCAGCCACTAATTTCATCTAATAGCATTGATTATCCCACTAACTCTATGTAAAAAAGTGTAAATATTAATACTATAGATGATTTTTGGAGTGGTGGATAAAGGTACCCTTTGGATCAATTAAATACTCAAAGTTAGCTGCAATAAGTAGGCTACAGTAGTCCAATGATTTATTTAGCCATCATATGAACCACTCAAGAAACCCATAAAAATAGATCTATACACATCCATTAATATAATTTAATTATATTTTCTTTCTAGAAAACTATGAGAGGTAGCATGATATCTATATACAAATCCTCTTGCACCAACATTAACACAATCTGGCAGATAACAATCAGATGTCCCTCACTCTTAACCCAATAAAAGCATGTGGGGATCTTCTCTATAAAAATATAAAATTGTATAAAAATATTTAAGGGTAACAATGATCATATATAACTAGTTCATCAACTTAGGACACCAAGACCCCATCCCAGAAGGAAATAAGGAAAAGATGTTTCTCTTAGGTACCACTACCATTTTCAGCAACTACTATGTGAAGTACCCAAATTGGTTTGGTTGTATTTATTATATTTTTTTTAAATATAATAAATGGAAATATGTATTGGGTGATGGATCAGAGTATCCACCCATTAAAGAAAAAGTGAAGCTTCCCACGATTCTGGGTAAATGTATTGTTTGGTACTCCCATGATTGGTATATGGGAAAGGCAATTCAAAAGAAGTTTCACACACATTTGGAAAAGAGATCAATAGATCTGGATACCCTTTAATACTTTTATGGATATATTAATATGGGTAACTCATTATATCAAATAATTTTTTGATCCAATCTCCTTCTCTATAAAAAAATATTATAGTTGAAGAATACTTGTCTTATATAGGTTGAATAGAAGAGCTAATAGATATTGATACTATGGTTAGAAATCCTTTATAGTTGTGGTTAAATTTATAAATTAAGTTAAATTAATGGGAAAAAATCATTAAAAATAGGAGACCCATTATGGCTATAAAACTTATGTTTCATACTGCAATCATGGTTTACACACTCTGAGATGAAGGTTTAAGGGCATTAATATTGCTCTAGAGTGATTGAAGAAGGTCTACACCTGATCTGGAAGTGGAATTAGAGGAAATTAAATTATTTGAGTGTTTTATATGCTAAAACACTTCATAAATGAATTATAAAGATTATTTAATTATTCTAACAATTATAATAACCATTTGATTATGTTCCTAGATTATTTGAAGATGTTGGGGGTAGACTTGGAATCAATCAGAATCTATTTTGATGCTATAAAACAAATTTCAATTTATGAATTCATAAAAAAATGGTTATATCATGAGCATAAGGAGTTTACTACTATGGCCATAAGAATTAACTCCTAATATAAAACTTCTTGTTCCAAATTTATGCCCGTTATAATTACAAGAATTCATCAAAAATATTTGGAGTCAACCGATAATGGATAAAGAAATTGATCATAAGACTTCAAACACAACATAAATCCTAATTTAAGTACTTCACTAGAAGTATTTTACCCCACTTTATGAATTTACTAAAATGTAATATTTTATGATAATGTGAAAAATTTAAAAGTAAAGAGAATAAGAATTTCAGAGCTAAGTGTATTTATCCATCATTAGGCTTCAAGAACATAAGAGTCTAAAGTCCCCAACATAAAACATAAGGATTCAAAAAATTTAAAATTCTATTGGATGAATATTCAAGTTTATATATTTTAAATCTTATATATTTTATATTTAGGGAAGATAAAATTATTTATGATGATGTAATAGATTTATGATCAATGAATAAACATTATAAACACCTAGATTAGTGTGTTATCCGTGAATGGGAAGGGATATAATATGATCTTCATAAATGGAAAGGGATGATAAAAGAAGTATAAAAAGAGGAG
This sequence comes from Viscum album, assembly GCA_963277665.1. Taxonomy (NCBI): domain Eukaryota; kingdom Viridiplantae; phylum Streptophyta; class Magnoliopsida; order Santalales; family Viscaceae; genus Viscum; species Viscum album. The sequence continues at coordinate 2,052,978,295 of OY728140.1, forward strand.
TTTCTAGAATTATTTAATTATAATTAAATATAAATATTAAAATTTGTGTACTTTGATTTAGAGTTTAGAAAATCATTAATATTATAGAATCGACAAGCTGAGACTATTTAATTGATGATTAAATAGATGTTTAAATTCATGTATTTAATGAGAAATAAAATAAATTAGTTACATTTTAAGGAATAATGTAGATTTTGAACCATCAAACCACAAAAATATATTTATAATAGAATATATCTTTTTGATCCAAAGATTTTTGAGTGTTCATGAGTGATTGAGATTGATGTGTGGGAACTTTCTCAATACTTGAGAAATGATAAGCAATGTTATGTCATACTAACTATAAAGATAATCTCTATTCTAAAAATATGATATGTTTTAGAACTTCATAAAATAAAAAGATTTGAATTCATATTATATTGGTTGATTTTGAAAAAAATAATCTTTGCGTGGAAGAAAATAAAATAATATTTTAATAATCATTGTTTCATAAGGATCAGGATTAAATGAGCGGTATTTTTGGAACAATCCTTGATAAGAAAAATAAGTGAATAAGAATTCATGGGAACCTGGAATATATATTTTTATTTTGTATTTTTTCTAAGAGGATACATTTTTCAATAGGTGTTACATTTATAAAACATTGAAAACAAAATGTGTCATCCTTATGGCCACCTATACATGTAAGTTGTTCTGAAGATCGATGTAATGAAAATAGAAAAGAAATATTATTTTTTGATATTTTCTAGAGGTGTATACACGACTTATGAGTATATGGTAACTGAACATCTAAAATAAGTTTTGGAGAAAGTATTGCATACTATAGTGAAGAATAAGAAAAATAAAGAGAATACATTGTGTCCTATAATGAGGAAACATATTTGAGTTAGAAAGAGAATACATTTCACTTAGGTGTATATGACTATCAATGATTCTAAAACAATTTTCTAGGGTATAAAATCGAGGAAAATTATATTATATCCTATATTCATGTGAAGTCAGTGAGAAATTTAGTATAAAATATCTATCGAAGGCCCATGAATCTGATCCATAATTGTAGATCAAGTTGGAAATCATTCTTGAAGATGTGTTGGACTTTTAAGACAATATTTTGTGTTAAAGGATATCTATTTTATGAATATTTTGATATCCAAATTCCATTTAGAGAATTACTTTAAAGTAGGTGTTGGAATGAAACTCTTGTGTATATATTGTGTGAAGCCATCAAACCTGTGCTAATGATTGTATAAAATAAGGCTAGAATGAGACTTGGTGAACATATTGTGAAGATGTTACAAATTTAAATTGGGAATATAATAAGTGAAGTCTTAAAATAAATTTAAAAAATTTATTCTATGACTTTGGAAAATAGAATTTTCTTATGAATCTAATCTGGTTAGGATTTTTGAATAACCATTTACTTGTAATTGTGATATTTTATTGGAATCAACAATAATTGATTGGTTTGAATAACCAATCAAGAAAAGTATTAGTTATTTGTATAAAAACATTTAAATAATTGTCTTTATGTACCATTAATCACTATATATCTGAGTTAGTCCATGAGACATGAGATTGAGGGAATCAAGACTTATTATGTAAATAATATAGAAATAAAAATTAAGTAATTAAAATATAATTAAGTGATTTATAATTCACTCCTTCACTCTCATTAGTTTATCGATCCACTAAGAATTCCAACTGGTATTAAAGAATACTTATGTTCTCTAAAAAATCATTCATAAGAATATGAATTTGAGATGATTAAATAAGAATTTCAAATTAATAACTCTACATCCAAAAAAACTAAAGAGGATATGGAAGTATCATCCAAGAATCTGAAAAAATAAGATAAATAATATGGTAAGGAAGAAGAGTAATGTATCAAAGAATAAATAGGAAATAAAATTATATGAAGGTTATAATAATGGTAAGGATTAAATTATTAAATATATTATTTTATTTTCTGTAATGATTCAAACTTTTGTTCTGAATGATTTGAGGAAAATGGAGACACTAGAACAATTTAATATTTTTACTCAGATGTTGAATAGTACATAAAGAATATTCTAACTAAGGATATTACATATATACTGAATTATTTTAAGGAACTATATGATAAAAATCACAGATAGAAGAATTGTCTGATGTTATGTAGGATTAAACAAGAATTAATATGGGATGGATCACCACTCTCACAAGGTTTGTAAAAGATAAGGAAGAATATACCACACTTTTTAATGAATTATTTTATTTGATTGATGAATAATTATGATGAGTTATTTTGAGAATGAAATTATTAAGAGAGAATGTGTAGTTGGGTTGAAATCTAGTGAGGATGAAATAAACCCACTCAATTGGAACTTTCTAGATTTTGATGTAACACTGAATGATATTGAATCAGGAAACCAATAACTCCCCAAATAATTGAGAAGAAATATTATGCAAAATACCAAATTTTATTTTAGGTAAAAAACTTTTTCATTTTAGTTGGTTTCATCAATTTTTTCTAAATGGAAAAGGACTAATGAGGTTACAGAAGAAATGACGGTGTCTAGAGCCTGTTCCGAGCAAAAAGCCATTGGTTTTGGAGGAAATATCCATGCCATAGGAGAATTAGAAACTTTGTTGAAGTATGCAATGTTAGAGGAAATAATTTTGGGAATTTTAGGGAATAATAGAGGGACATATAGCTTGACATAACTAACGAATCAAACGTCTGTCAATTGACATTATCCCTTCTCATAAAATTTAATAATCACAGATAATCAGTTTTGTACCATAATAAAAAGTTTATAAATGTTGAAATAATGAAATATAAGGGATTTCTATACATTAAAGAACCCTTACTAATGAAATAATTACTTGACCTTAGAAATAGTAATATGAACCTTATGAATATTAAACATTCCAAATGAATCATAACATCACCCATCAAAGAAAAAATAAAATTTTGGAATCTTACAAGTGAAAATATAATATAATTATAACTTATTATAAGTAAGTAAATAATTTAAAAATTATTAATTAAGTGTTTGATTTTTTTTAACACATTATTATTTAACTATTTTTTGAATAAGTTAATTAATTTAAAAGAAAATTTAATTTAATAAAATGAATTCATAAACTAATATTTTTTTGTCTTATGATTTTGAGATAATTTTATGAGACCTTTTCGTAATTTTGGAAAGTGTTATAAAATCAGTTATAATTTTAAAATCTGTATTTTCCAGGTAAATGCTGAATTTAATTAAAATTTAAAATAATAATATTTAGAAACTTATTTTCATAAAATGGATTACAGTTTTAATTCTAAATTTCATAAAATAGTTAGGGTGAATTTTTAGGATTTTTTGGAATTACATTATTTTTTTGTGAATAGTGAAATAAGATAATTTACAGTATGTATACATTATAAGATAAATAAAATATTCATTGAGTAGTAATTGATTCAATCACAATTGGTTTTAAGTCACATGATCTAATTATTCTATTTAGTGTCAATAATCAACACTATTGTTTATCTTGAGAAAAATAATAAACTAATGATTTAAATAATGATAAAACACCCCTCTCATCCACTATAAATACCACCCCTCACACCCTCATCTCTATACACCTATAAAGATTCATGACATGTTCAAATTATACCCAAAATCTCCCCAAGAACCTCTCCGATGTTTATGGGTTATTGTTCTCAAAAAATTCCAAAATCCATTCCATAAGGACGTTCTCAAGTAGGAGATATTTAATGTTTGAAATCCGCTTCCTTTTTCTTTTAGTTACTTTTAAATTTCATTTGTTTTATTGTATTCTCCCCACCTTATCATATCCAAAACGAATGATTACTTTATTATTCTTAATATAATTTATTTATATCATTTTAATGGAATATCCATCATTAAACATGTCACTCCCCCTAATCTATTCTAAAAATTAATTAAATGTTTGTGATTTTCGAATTTACTGGTATCTTGGGCGATGCACTTTCATTTTCCATTAACACTTTCAAGGATGTAAATAAAACCATTAAGTGTTTGAAAAAGTATTTTAATTGGTATTTTATAACCTATTTTATGATCTGTAACTAAATTATATACCTAATAAAAAATGATAAATGAAAATGAGTTCATTGTGATTGAAAAACATCCAAAATTAAACTAAAATGATCATTAATTATTATATAATTATTCATCATAAATCCACATAAATAATTATTTAATACCAGTAAAACTTTAGGAAAATAATTTATAACATATAATAATAATTCCATATATTTATCTGTATATTATATGAACTTCGATTGATGAATACAAGTGAATTGACCATGAAAATGAATTCTTATGAATGATGAAATTAAACTCTATAAAACATCCAAAAGCCCATAAATGAACTTAATAAAACTATAATGAATAAAATTCATGTATAAAATGTTTTGGAATTGGTATTGAATGAATCTAATATGATTATATAAGATATTAAAGTGATGGAATCATTCAGACTCATGGTAAGGGGAATTCCCAAACCCAACTCTCTTTCTTTGGGTTTTCCCTCTTTTACCCCATTTTCAGCATGGTAATTCAATAAAAATTATTTATTAATCATTATATTATCTTTCCAAAGATATAAATGTCATATAATTGTTTTTATAAAAGACACAATGTTTTTAAAAAAAACTCTTCATTAAAAAAAACATACCTTTTACTGCTCAAGATTGTTTCATCTTCACTAAATATCTATGGTTCATATATCAACTATGTTTTTCCCTCTATCATTTGGTAACCCAGTTTTGATGAATTCATGTTTAGTAAATGAAAACAATTCCTTTCCATGGGGTTTTAATTTACAGTATTGATATATGTTCTATGTGGCATGAATGATAATGTAAATTTTTTGATGTAATGGGTGCACCCATAATTATATAGTGCAAAGTTAATGTTATGATGATATGGGTGTTCCGGGAATTATATAGCACATCAATGAATTGGGTAATGTGAGGTATCTCTTGATTAAAGTGAAATATGCCTGAACATGATGCTATATTTGTTCGTAACTACGTGTGGTAGCTATCCACTGAGACATGATGTCTCATTTTTATGCATTTCCATATTCCATGCCTTTATCTAATGCATAATCTCACTATTATGATCATATTTTTATGTTATAATGATAATGGTTATGATAATGAATTTTATACTATTTCATTTTCTTATCTATCCTCTTACTAGGATTTTAACTCACCCCTTTTTTATGTATATCCTCTGGTGACTTCATATAGTAAGGATAATTCAAGTTATAGTAAAATAAAAAGAATAAAGAATCAAAATAATTGTTTATGTTTTATTTTGTAAATAGAATTTATAGTCCAAATTTCCCAAGGACACTAAACCTTTGGATCATAATTCTGTAATGATTTTTTTAAAATGATGTAATAAGATATTTATGAGAGAGTTGGTTCTCTATAGTTGTTATCAGAGGCTGTTTTAGTTAATTTTAGAATTAGGATTATAGAACCTCAGTCAAAACCCTTAGTATGAGTCTATGTTTAAGTGAGCATCCAATAATCATTATTTTAAAAAATTATAAATATATTAATCCAATATGATATGAATTTATACTTAAATTCCCAAAGGAATAAATTATTTATTCAAGACTTGTTGATTTCTGTTATTTTCTACAATTTTCTATTTTAGAAAATGGTAGGAACTCGTAGAAATCAGTCGAACAACCTGTGTGAGGGACAATGCATCGATTTCCCAAATGAAATCCCAAATTCTTTTGGAGGTGGTGTTAAAATTTCATGTAGATTCTTACCCAACTGTCTCAAGTTATGAACAATAACCTCAATAATGCAGAACATCCACCTTCACATAATAGGTAAAAACTGACTGTCGAGTGTTTTATATGGCAACAACCACTACCATTTAGTGGAACATCCTATCCACTAGTTATAGAATAGTTGGTTAAATTGATGGAGAATATTTTTTCTTTTATTCAATATTATAATATATATAATGTGGATATTACTATTTACTATCTATATGGAGATGTCAATTAATGTTGGGATTTGATTAAGAACCCCCAATCCAAAGAATGAAATTGAAGACATGGAGTGGGAGTACTTTAAGATAATGTTTATTAACAAGTATTTCCCATAAAATATTTGTATAATGATGGAGAGATAATTAATTGAGATGAAGAAAAATGAATGTGAATATGTGACGACCTATATAGAGAATTTTACAAGGCTATCATGGTACGCTTCAGGTTCTGTTATAAAAAATGAAAGAAAAATTGATATATTATTTAGTGTTTTAAAACCACAAATTTGAAAGGATCTTACCATTCAATACATTAGGAGTCATGAATATGTTATTTGATGTTCTCTCGATGTGGGTATATAGTTTGAAGAAGGGTACCATGGATATAGTGATAGAAATTAAAAGAAAAATTCTCAAGATGGACGATCTAATGGGAAATGTGGAAAGAAAACTCAATCACCCACATGTCACAAATGTGTTTAGAAGCATTATAGAAACTATCTCAAAGTGGGTAGGGATGTTATTAAATTGTGGGTGATAAGGACACTAAGAACATGATTATCAGAAAGACATAAGGAAGCAGGAAAATGTGGTATTGGAAATGAGGTCACCACCCATAGTCTAATGCTACAACTGTAGGGACCGAGGACACTATGAAATCTGGTGCATTAAACCATTGGTTCTCAAGGTTAATCAGTGTTAGAAACTAAAAAATCCAAAGTATATAGGAAAGGCTTATTCCATAACTACTGTATATGTGGAGAAAGATAATGAAGTCGTAAAAGGAAAACATTCTATTCACTCAAGAATGAGAAATATTCTATTTGATTCTTGTTCTAGGCCTAACATTATATATTTCATGTTTTATAGAACTACTGAATCAGATGCCTAAAATTTTCAAGAAGAGATATCATTAAAACACCACGTGGTGAAATCACGACAACCGATGTTTTGGACTCTTCTTTTATTGGCTTATGTAAGAATATACTTCCATCGAATCTCGTAATACTTATCTTGGAGGAATTAAATGCTATTATAGGGATGGATTGGATCTAATTATATAGAGTGCATATAAATTATTTGGAATATGAAATATCTTTTCATATTATAATCCATCCTATGATGCTCTAAAAAAGAAAGGAACATCATGAATCTCCTTTTTAATATCATTCAATAGTGTGGGTGTTGAATCCTTGTAAAGATGCATAACTTTCTTAAATGGTCGAGTAAAAGGAATTTATCAACCTAGGAGAAATTCCCATCAGTATGGAATATAGTGATGTATTTCCTAAAGAGTTACCAAAAGACCCACTAGATTCTGAGGTATATTTCCCAATAGAACTCATATTCTGAGTTATTCCTATGTCAAATTGTCCCTATAGGATGGATCCAATCAAAATGTATGAGTTAAAGAAGTAGTTGTATGATCATTTATAAAAAGGGTTCAGTAGGCCCAGTGCATCGCCTTAGGACATGTGATTATGAATGAGTGAATTTCAATGGATCATTCAAAAATAGAGGCAATTTTGGAATGGGCCAGACCCTGTAGTGTCATAAAAATATATATTTTTCTTCAATTATTTGGGTAATATCAATGTTTTGTGAGTAATTTATCATGATTGTCAAGCCCTCTGTCTAAGGTAACAAGGAAAAGGGTAACATATATTTGGATAAAATAATGTGAGGAAACCTCAAGGAACTAGAGATAAAGCTCATCACTGCATTGGTACTCACATTACTGAAATGTGGATAAGGTCTTGTGATATAAAGTGATTATTACAAGAAAGGATTGGGTTGTTTACTAAGGAAAAATTTTCATATGATAGTGTGTGCCTCATTACAGTTGAAGATCCATGATCATCTCTACTAGACACATGATATGGAGCTAGCAGGCATGATTTTATCCTTGAAAATCTAGTGGCTCTACCACTATGGTGATAAGAGTGACATATATAATGATTACAAGAGCCTAAAGTATATATTCACACAAAAGGAACTCAAAATGAATCAAATGATGTGGTTAGATCTAATCAGAACTCCAATTTCTCCATTCACTGCCATTATAGCAAGGAAAACAAGATAGTTAATTCCCGTATAAGAAAAAACCTACTACTCTATCTATGTTGTAGATTGAGAAAGACCCTATCATAATGGATTTGCAAAGGATGTGTTTTGAAATCATAATGGAAGAAAATACTTCATACCATTCCCAAATAATTTATCAACTAGCTATCTATGATATGATTAAGGATGCACAAAGGGATGATCTTGAATTACAAAAGAAGGAGAATACAATAAAGATAGGTAATATAAAATACATCCATATCAATGATAATGGTGTGAATAATTTTGTAATGAGGCTTTGTGAGACTTAATTATTTAGGTTAAATAAGGATCTATATGACAATTCACATAGCTCAACATTCCCTATCTCTCTTGAGACAACCAAGATGTACTGTGATCCTCAATAACACCTCTAGTGGGACAACATAAAGAAGGAGATTGTAGAGTATATCTCATGGTGATTGATATTTTAGTAAGTTAAAGGTGAGTGAAAAAGGTACAATGTTATTATGAAACCATTTCTTATACCCATGTGGAAATGGGAGAATGTCGTTATAAAATTTGTCAATGGTATCCTAAAAACATCCAAAAGAAATAATGCAATATGTTTTGTGGTTGACCGACTCACCAAGGATGCGCACATTATCGCTATTATATAAGATCTATTTCCTGAAAAACCTGCTATGATATATGTGAAGGGTGTGGTGATACTGCATGGAATTCAAATCTAAATGGTCAATAATCGTGAACCCAAGCTCACGTCTAAATTCTATAGGAGTCTTCTACATGATTTGTGTACTGAATTTATTTTTTTCATGACATATAACCCACAAATTTATGGAAAATCTAAAAGTATTATTTATATTCTTGATGATATCCTAAGATAATTGTCTTTAGAATTAAATGGAAGATAGTATCATCATCTCTCATTGGTTGAGTTATCGTGCAATAATATCTTCCACTAAATTCTTCAAATGGATACATTTCAAGCTCTATATGGAAAGAGATGTAGAAATCCAACCTTTTGTGATGAAGTTGGATAAATGATGATACTTAGACCTGATCCTAGGCATGGAATAAAAGTGTAGGCTTAAGCCATCTAGCAATATATCAAGTCAACTCAAAGTAAAAAAAAGAGATATGCTGACAACCATTGAAGAGACTTGGAGTTCTACGTTGGAGATAAATTCTTCTTTAGAAAAATGGAAGAGAGTCATGTGATTTGGAATTAAATGGAAGATAAGTGCAAGGTATTTTGTCCCATTTAATATCCTTGATCGCATAGAAGTCATGTCCTATCAGCTTGCACTTCCACTGAGTATGGATAAAGTTCATGATGTGTTCCACATGTCACTCATAATGAAGTACTTACTATATCACTCTCATGTACTGAACATAGAGGTGGTGCAACTGGAAGATGATCTCTTTTATGAGGAGAATCCAATAACGATTTTGAATAGGGGAGATAAGGTTCTATGTAACAAAAAAAACCTTTTCAAGGTGTTGTGCAGGAACCATAAGAATGAAGAAACAACATGGGAATTAGAGGAGGTGATGAATGAGAAGTACCCTCACTAGTTTATGTAAAATGAAATTTCGAGGGAGAAATTACAAAAAATGGGGGAAGAATGTAACAACCCAAAATTTAATCAATTAAATTTATCCCATCTTATAATAATGTCATAATCTCATATAATCACTTATGGACCATATGAAAAACTTTATAGAGTAAGAATTAATGAAATATGAAGTATTTCAAGATATTATGGAACCAATACCGATTAAATAGTAACTTGAACTTAGGAATAGTAATATGATCCATGTGAATAGTGAAATGGAAAAATGAATAGTATCCTCACACAAGAATGTATAAATTAAATTATGGGATATTATAAGAGAAAATATGATATAATTATATCATATAATATGTAATTAAATATTTTGAAAATTATTAATTAATTGTTGCTATTTTTATAAGTCATGAATATTTAATTACAATTTATTTATTAATTTTATAATTTAAAATAAAAAAAATTCCCTAAAATTTATTTAAAACAAATATTTAGATATCTTATGATTTTAGGAAAATATTACCAGACCTTAAGTAATTTTTGAAACTCTTTTAAAATGAGTTATAGTTTTAAAATAAGTATTTTTAACCTAAATTATGATTTTAATTAAATATTTAATTACTCATATTTAAAAAATTATTTTAATAAAATTGAATATATTTTTTAATTTTATATGTTTAAAATTGGTTTGGGTGATTTTTTTTTATTTTTCTGAATTACATGAATTTTTTTGAATAGTGAAATATATTAATTTAAGTTATATATACATTATAAGCTAAATACACAATTCATTGAGTCATCACTGATTTAAGCACCATTAGATAGAACTAAAATGATCTAATTACTATATTTAGTCTCAATAATCAACACTATTTCTTTTCTTGAGTATAATAATAAAAAAATGAATTAAATAAATATAAAACACCCCTCTCCTCCACGATAAATACCACCCTCACACCCTCATCTCCTCACACATTTCATGCTTTTTTCCTTGCCAAAATTATACCCAAAAAACTCCTCAGGTCTCTCTACCATGCACAACATCTCTTTTTCTAAAAAACTTAATAAAACCCATTCCCTATTGAGTTTCTCAAGGGGGAGATATTTTAGACATGAAATCCTCTTCCTTTTTCTTTTAATTTATTTTCAATTTCATTTATTTTTTTATATTCTCCCAAAACAATAATATTCAAAAGTCAGGATATGTATAGTATGATTTTATAAAATTTAATTATATCATGTTTAAGTAATATCCATAATAAAACTCTCTTCTCTCCCAATATTATTCAAAAAATGAAATAAACACCCATGATGTGTCAATTTACCCACACTGTGGGTGATGCACATTCATTTTCCATTAACACCTTCAAGGATGTTAATAAAACTATTTAATATTTGAAAATATATATGTTAATTTCTATGTTATAACCCATTTTATGTTCTATAGCTAACTTATATACATAATACTAAATAACACAACAAAATGAGTTTGTTGTGATCGATAACCGCCAAAATTAAACCAAAATGATCATCATTAATTTTTATGTAATGAGTCATCCACATGCAATATAAAAAATTATTTAAGACCATTAAAAAAATGATTTATCATTAATAAAACATAATAAAAATTCTTTCTATTAATCTATATTTTACATGAACTTCTTTTCATCTATACAAGTGAACTGATCATGAAAACCATGAAAACGAATACTCCCGAACGATGAAATTAAACTATAAAAATAATCCAAAATCCCATTAATGAACTTAATAAAACCATAAGGAATATAATTCATGTTTAAAAGGTTTTTTATTTGTTAATTAATTAATTTAATGTGATTATACAAGATATTAATGTGAAGTAAGAATTCAGAATCTAGGTAAGGGGGACTCTCGAACCCAACTCTCTTTCTTTGGGTTTTCCCTCTTTCCAAACATTTTCATTATAGTTATTACTTAATAATAATTTCTTAATCATTATTGCATGTTATCTAGGATACAAATATATTCTACACGAGTTTTTGAAAAACACAATGCTTACCAAAAGAACACTTCTTTAAAAAAACCACTTTTACTTCCCAAGATTGTTTCATCTTCACTCAAGATTGATGATTCATATATCAATTATGTTATTCTATATTTCATTTGAGAAATCAATTTTTATGAATGTATGATTATGAATTGAAAGCCATTAATTTCCATGGGTTATTTTTTTTCTATTATTGATATATGTTCTATGTGGAAGGCATGATAATGTAAAGTTATGATGTGGCGGGTGCACCAAGAATTATATAGCGAAAAGTATATTTTTTGATGTGAAGGGTATGCCTGAAATTATATAGTGCACCAATGTATTGGGCAATGTGATTTATCTCATGAGTAAAGTAAAATATTTGTGAACATTATGCTATCTTTGTTCACAGATATCTGTGTAGTTTACCACAAAGACATGATGTTTCATTTTTATCCATTTCCACATTCAATGCCATTATAAAATGTTTCCTCTAAATATTAAAATAATATTATTATGTTATGATGATAATGATTTTTCTCAACAATATTATGTTGTTTTATATTCCTATCTATCTTCTTATAAGGATTTTAGCTCACCCATTTTTTTTGTATATCCTTAGGTGACTTCATCTACTAAGGAGAATTCAAGGGCCAATAAGATGTTAGAAAAGAAATACTGAAATAAATGTTTTTTTAATTTTGTAAATGTTATATACGGAAATAATTTTGAAAAGACACTAAACCCATGGATAGTAATCATGAAATTATATTATGTTTTTTTATTTAAAATTAATAACATTATATGTAATAAAAATTAGGGTTTCTATAACATAACCATAAATCCATGTTATGTGGTTGTGTGAGGGTGAGATAGAGGGTGTCCACCGGCTACACATAGTTTTTCTAACCATTATCCACTAGCCATATGAGGGGTGTGTTGGGATATATTTTGGCACATGGTTTACCCATGGTTTTTCAAACCCTGTAGGAAAACTGTGTGACATTTAATTCTTGGTAGATTTTACTATTTCCCCTCTCTCATTATAACTAACCCCTCCCATTTATTTTATCCTCAAATAAGAAACAACCCAAAATTTCTTTTATTTGATATCCCCTAAGAAAAGTGGTAGGCTTTGATGCTATTATTCTATCCACACTGCAGGAATATTAGGATATACGAACGGTTTGAAACCATTGGCATGGGTTAGAAAACTATTGGTATAACCTATAAAAATGGTTTTCCAAACAATTGGTTGTTGAGGTGTGGGGATAACCCTATACTAGTGATTATTCATTAACTGCTGGTATAGAAAACTGAAAATTATACTATCCCAATGGTTTGTTGATAACCATTGTAATATATGTTTACCAACAATTTTATACCATTTGTATATATAGACCCTTAAAAATATACCAACAGTTTATCAACTTCTGGTATATAGTTTTACCAACAGTTTTATAATAACCATTGGTATACAAAATGTTTCCAAATCTATACCAACAATTTATAAACCATATGTGTAGTGTTTTACCAATACTTCTTATTAAACCGTTGGTATAGATATGAGTTTTAGATAAAAGCAATGGTTTCTAAACAGTTGGTATAGATTACTTTAATCCCAGAAAGTAGTGTACAACAACCTCCCCTTAGCAAATAGCTAAAATTATAGGAAAAAACTCTACAAATAATACAACATATAGAATTAAAAAAAGCACTAATGCCGACAATATACAAAATACTACACTGTAAAGCACAAAACCATAAAATTCCCTACAAAAATCTAAAAAACACAAAACAATAATGATCAATTCAACATTGTATAACAAAACTAATACAACACCTGAAAAATACCACACTAGAAATAAACACCACACTGTAAATACACATGAAAATACATACAATATAAAATACAATGATAAGAAAAAAGAAACAACTAGAAAGAAAAACATACCCCTTGAATACTTCTGAAAAGAAGGATGGTATCCACACCAAATTAGGAATGAAATCCAAAAAAAAGTGAACACTATAGAAACAGAACATTTGATATATTGAGAAATGGAAATCCATCTTTGTCATGTTGATATTATTTATTGATGAGTTTAGTATTTATAACACGTGAATGATGTTTTGTTATAGGTTCTTCCTGGTAGGTACCAATTTTTATAAAGATATTTAAATCAATGGGCATAAAGAAATTGAGTACAATGCTTACATAAAGAGAGATTTAAGAAACCATCCATGTATTTATGGATGTGTATTTAAATGATAAGAGACTATAGATAAAACTATGAAAATGTTTTTTTGTTAAAGGAACCTAAAATGCAAGTTTGAAAACAATTGGATAATGTTTTTAAAATACTTATAGTGAAGTTGACATGAATTGGTAGTGAATTTTCATGAATATACTATACTTTGAGTATATAAGTTATAAGTGTTTATGGGAATTGAGTTGAAGTGATTTATAAAATCTAGAAAATTCCCGAATGTGTTTTAAACTGTTTGTGGATGTTTGTGATTATGGGGATCTCCTCTAGTGTAAATATATTTTTACTAAGACCAGATTCTTGGTTTGGAACATTTTAAATCATGTAATGCCAACTAACAATTTCATCAGATAAAAAGGAGTTCACTTCACCTCAAGGTGACAATGTAATCACCATTCAAACGACAATAAGATGAAGAATCTTTCTAAATGGGGAGTGGGATAATGTTGTAGAGTGTTTTGGGTTGGATCATTGTCTATGAGAAGATGAATAATAAGCTATTAAATTTTCATTACAATTGGTTCCATGGGGCAGGGAGAAATTGACAAAATAGGAAGGCGAGGGTTAGATTTTTGACATCAGGATGCTGGAGTATCTAGAGAACTTGGAACAGTGGCCTTGTGTAAGGTATTACATGATCATGTCTATATTTTCATAAATTTTTCAATTTTATTTTAAAAATTCAATGGAATTACTACACAAATATGAAGGTAAAGGATTTCTGTTAAACTTGTAGATACACAAAATTTGGATTTGAGAATACATATAAATAATAATTACCCAAACTAAGCTTAGAAGACTAGTGAAACAAACCAACCTAAAATAAAAAAGGATAACATATCCATAGGGGGCAAAATCCCTAATGAGTGAAGGGACTCATTCAAGTGAAAATACCAATGGATTTTAGAGACATGTTTTATAATCTATAAACACTGTATAAATTAATTCATCATGAAAAATGTGGTTGTGTAAAATTTATTTCCTAATGTTTTAAAATTAAAATTTCATCGTACCCTAAGTGATAAAGAAATTCCTACAGTGAAATACACCTCAGCACATACAATTCACCAAAAAAATACATACAATCAGAATATAAATCAATATCTACAAGAAAAGATCTACCTATAATGAAATGAACCTGATAAAAACATAAAAACATAATTCAAATACAATTAAAACTATTGTAAATCACAAAATAACATGGTAAATAATAAAACTAACTTCTCAATGTAATAAAGAAACCAAAAAAAAATCCTCATCCTATAATGAAACCAACAAACCATCCTCAACAAACAAAACCTACAATGAAACCAACAAAGCATCCCCAAATAACATGAAACCAATACTGTAATAATGATAAAAGAAGAAATAAATTGATGAATTTAATCTACAATAACAAAAAATACACAATATCAGACATATATTTACTCACATAAATTATCAAACATCATATTTTAGTAATATCTATCAAAGATATTATGGATCAATCCATCCCTCATAACCATCACTATCATCATCAGCCTCATACTCATCCTCAAATGTGTCCCCATCATCATCCACATCCTCATCTCTATCCCCATCCCCATCCTCATCTTCTCTCTCATCCTCTCTCTCATCCTCTACCTCGACCTTGGCATCATCCTCATCCCCTACCTCGGTCTCAGCATCAACCTCATTCTCAACCTCTTCCTCCCCATCATCATCTCCAAGAAATACATTTTCTTGACCATGACAGGGAATACCACTTGTTTCACTATATAATGAATGTATTGAGTTCATATATTCATCACAAACCACGATGGTCTCTAGTAGATGTAATGATTATAAAACATTCAACAGTTTTATAATTTTAATGTTTTCCCTTTCAGCCTATTCTTCCACCTGTGTGAAACTTTTTAGGAATTTTATCCCTATGTATTAACCTTTTCCAACTTGGTGGTAATAAATATGGCACCTAAAGAGGACCAATAAATCATCAAGACTATACTATTCCCAGGTTGACAACATACTCTGTTATGGTTCTCATCTCCCATCACCTGATGTATGTGATAATTTGACCCAAAATTTTCATGTTCCTTTGAATTACTGGCCTCCAATGAATCCTATTACAATTTTAAATAGATTATTAATTTACAAAGTAGATATAAATATTTTAAGCAAATATTAAAACCTAAAATATACTACTATGTTGGTTCGTTTATCGCAAACCATATTTTTTATTTCTACTTGATAAAATCAATTTTCTGTAGGCACACATCCTTCAATATTGAATAACTTCCACTACAATGGAATTTATTGTAATAGAAAATAATTTAAAAAGGTTTCTGATAATAAATTTCAAAACTAAAATTATATCAAAACAGTAGAAATTGTATAAATTATGGAGGAAATAATAGAAATATCAATTCCTAAAGAAAAATTATAAACAACTATCATACCTGCTTCCTCTAATTATAAGACATTGTATTACGTACCAATGAATGTAGGTGTTTTTTATCATTATTTTATTTTTTATTTTTTCCAGATGATTCCTAAATAAAATTCAATAATAAAAATAATACTGTTAATGAAATACATGAAAATTTTCATTTAAAAAACTAAAATGTGATCAATACCATAAATATGTTAGTATTATAATGAGTAATCATTTTCCAATACTATTATATAGGACAATAATCCATGATAGGTACCACCTATAACTATGTTCCAATTATAACATGGAATCCAATATACACCTCTTTCTTATAGTCATTCAAAATCTCTCCTACTTCCATTAGATGTTCTGGTTGTGCACCATCACCATTAAGAAAATTAAAAAGAAGTTGGCACTAAAATATTAATTCAAATAAATAAAAGAATAATATTACATTAAATCCAAAAGATTTTTTTATCCTTATATGTGCCCAAGAATTATAATTAACTTCATTTGGAAATTGTCTCCATGAGAGTGGGCAGACAAGAATGATGTTAGGATATTTGGAACGCATCACCAAAAAACACAGATATTTATGCCCAATTTTTTGAACATATGGTTTTTTACATTGTATTGCACCATAAAATATTTGTGTTGGTTCCATACCAAATGAAAACATGTACACCCCCGCATCCTATTAGTAGATATAGAAGTTATAAAATAAAAACAAATATTATATCAATAAATGTTATAATGATAATAAATTATGGAAAAAATTTATTATGGATGTAAAATATATCTACGACATTGTAATAAATTGGTGCTTCTATATTCAGAGGCATTGAATGAAAATCACCCAATATAAGTGGAGTGGGTCATAATGTATGCTCAATAGGCATAGACTGTGATGGAGTAGGAGTCCAATAAAGAATGAAGATGATCAGATATAACGAATTATATGGTAAATAAGATGGCATGGATTGCTGTCTAAATCCATGATATATATGAAAATTGGGAATCATCATCAGATATAGAAAAGATGGGTGAGTAAGCTCAGATGTAAAGGCTGGCGAAAACATAGTAGGCCTAACTAACCTATGTATCCCTAACGACAATGTGGGATCAAAATGTGTTGATTATGGTATGTAAGTGGGAGGGGAATAGTCTAATCATGTATGCCTACTAGAGCGCCATGATCTCTTACCACCCCTTGTTCCACATGCTTGAGTACTGGGTCCACTAATAGGATGCTCGTTGAATAACTGGAACCTAAGTGTTGGATCCTACATAAAATTTTAAAACAAAATTAATCAGACGACATTATTGTTATTGATATATATATATATATATATTTGAAATCAAATACTCACAATAAGAATTAATGAAGGAATTCCTATCTCAGTCTTTCTACAATGGTTGTCTTTCATCCATTTTCTTCACTGCTCCTCTATAGGTTTAATTTTCTTCATTTCAAAAAATATGGAATTAATTAGAAAAGAAAAAATAATTTGTAACCCAAAAATAAAAAAATAAGAGACAAGAATTATTTATCATAGGACATTTGGATCATATTTCTTGTCAGGTAATTTAGTTATTTTATTGGCTAGGTCATTATTTCCATTTGTTTTTATTTTCATATCAATAAGTTTAATATGTCCAATTCAATTCCTCTTGTTTTTTATTCTAACTTAATTGTTTTAGTTGTTTTTGGTTTTGAAGGTTTGAATATAGTTCAATTAAATACTATAAAATTAAACTCAAATAAAACCAAATTAAAAAATATATTTAAAATTATCATTGAGGTCATGTTAGATACAAAATATTTGTAATCAATATTAAATCATTTTGAATAGTACCAACCTTAACAACCCATTTTTAGATATGCCAAAAGAGGTGATAACATGAAAAGATGATTCTATATATTTCCCACTACAAATTTGGGTTCACAATCAACTCTGAAAATTGATCTATTGGTGTCATCATATGTAATAAATGGATTGGGCCAAATGGTAGTAGGGATGGTGTCAATTCGATCATCACCATCATCAAAAAAATAGTCTTGGAATTACAACAATAATGAAACAAATTTTAGGTTAAATATTATCTTTGACATAAAAAACCTATTTCATCATTGATGCAAATACATATGATTCATCAGAAGAGGGAGTTTGAGTCACGTTAATAACATGAAATACACAATCATCAATAAAAGTGCCATGCCGCGTCATATAATCAAACAACTAGAATTCTATCATAGAAACTCAACCATGATATTAATAATCAAATATTATTATTTTTTCAATAACTCTATAGTAAGATACATTTTCAAATTAAGGTATATTATTTGGTGCATTCGCATAACAGTCTATTGTTGTAATTAGCATAACACCATCATGTTGTGTTCTCATGTACTCTTATCATCCAGTGATAAAAAATATGTACCCATTGATCACAATTTAATTACATTCATAAACCATGGTATTAAGATTAAAATATGACACTCTTATTTCCCAAGAGAAGAAGTTTGTAGGAAAAATTGATACCTGAAATAGAAACAAATATTAATATTAATTAAATATTGATTTTATTTATTTATTACATCAATATTTATATATTAAATTTCAACCAAGAAGAAAACTTTTCTCTCTAAAAAGTCTCTCTTCTTCTCAAAGATAAATAATAATGCTTTTATATTTATCAATTATTCATTTTTCCTATAGGTAAAAATAGAGATAGTTTAAATTTTAAGTAAAATTAAAAGAGCTGAGATAAGATAAACATGTTCAATTTACTTGATATGGTCATTGAACAAATCATAGTTGAAATTTTTTTTGCAATGTTCCATCTATCGCACTTTAAGGATAATTTTGTCAATGTATATGATTTGGGAATTCATCCTGTTTGAGGAAGTGATGAAAAAATGGTCTAAATTTTCTGATAATATTATTCTTAAGTTCTCATATGTCTATTACTTCTCGTTATATGATAAAAAAATACATTGAGTAGAAATTTATTTATTCTTGAGCCAAGTAACCATTCATGATATAACCATTGGGATGATTCCTATTCTATAAATAATATTTCATTGTGTACATATATATTTCAGTTGGATAAATCCAATGAAACGAAATAGGTCCTCCGATAATTTTTTTGGTTGGAATATAGACAATCAAATGCAGCAAACATATGAAAAATGATGAAGGAAATATTTTATATAACTCACATAAAAATAATTGGGTCTTTGAGAGAATTTTTTTTCTATAAAGACATTCACAAATTTTTATCACAGAGATCTATAAAAAATAAAACAACCGAATAACTGACACCCTTAAATTATTGTAAAAAAGATGACATATTACTACTGGAATAAACTCATGAAGAAGAATGCGATAATCATGAGTCTTTAAAGATTAAAACTTAAACTCTTTTCAATTGACATATTTTTATATATTTCTTGAATAGCCACAATAAATTTTCACAGTCTATAGTACTTCTAGAAATTAATCTTTTCTTATAGGTTTCTTCACATAAGAAGCACATGGAAATTTCTATTTATTTTCCTTGATACACAGAGGTTACAATTCTGTTATGACCCCCCAATCCACCAAGTCATGCCGAGATTTTAAGTCATATTTTTTTTATTTTTTTTCGAATTTATATGAATTAAAATAAACATTTCATATATATTCTTTTCAATGTGTATTACTTCTATGAAATGACATAAAAAATTGGTTGACCAGTAAGGATACTCAAAAAAAGATACTTTTATTCTTCCAATTATAAAATGTATCATTGGAAGCATTCTTCCACTTTCTATATTTCATTTGACCCTTCCCAAATGAAAGTCAAAAATATTTCAATTCATTTAGCACATTAGTTCTGGACATACGATGAGGTGGATCGTCGGTATCCATTGTATTTTAAAATTTTGAGCGATTATTTCTATATGTATGGTCCATTGGAAAAAAATCATTGATCTCCCATAAAACTAAAACTATGACTATATTTCAGTCCTATGGATAAATTATTCTTCATACCAATAGGACATAATATTTTTCCTTTCATTCTCCATCCAGACATCATTACATAAGTAGGAAAATCATTGGTCATCCACATAAGAACAACATGAATATGAAACATGTCTTTCAAACAGGAATCCTATGTGAGCACACCCAAATCCTAAATAAGTTTCAACTATTTTATTAAAGGATGCATATATATTTATATTTCTTTTTTAGGATCATATGAGCCAGATATGAGTATGCACATGGGAGTGAACGTTTTTTTATAGACAATAATGGGGGACGATTATAAATGTGTAAGAGAACCAACCATGTGTTGTGAGAAGTATGAATCTACTTAGATGGATTAAAACCATCACATGGAAGTCCCAAACTCACATTATTCACAACTGCTATAAAATCAGGATATCGAGAATAAAATATCATGCATGCAAATCCATCTACCAAGTGATCCAAATATTTATTATTCTTCTTTCTCTTGTTATAATTACTTCACATTTATATTTAAATTTCATCAGACATGAAAATATTATGTAGTCTAGAGATCAATAGAAGGTACGACATTAATTTTATTAGCCCTTGGGATGGTGTTCCATCAACTTTTGGATTCCATCAGGATGTTACACATTCTCTAAAATAATTTCATTCAGTATATTCATCTCATAATAAGTTGCAATATTTCGGGAAAGTTAGAATTTTTTATTTTGAAATTCAAAGTTACTCAACTTACTTCCATGCCATATGGTGGTTTGAGAGAACATCACCATCATCTGGAAGTAATTCCTTCAATAAGGTAATAATTAAATTGACGGTAGTATATGAAATCCAATACAAGGTTTACCCATGAAATAATTAGATTAAAAATTCTATCTTTATCATTTTTTTACATTGTCGATATACTTGATTCATGGAAACATTATTAAATTTTTTCACCATGTCAACATCATCATTTTCATTTGATGAATCATTTTTTCTCATATAAATGTCTTCTTGTGTCTAAATCTTTTCTTATCATGATTAATAATAAATGGAAACCAGTAATATAACAAATTCTCTTATCTGGGCCTCTCATTTGGATCTTCAACATTTTTTTATTCCATTTTCTCCCCATTGTGATACCACACATAGTAGTTTGTTTGAAAACCATATTTTGTTATATGGTATCTAACTTATTCCCAGATCAACCAAGGACTTTCAACACAATTGTAACATGGGCAGTTCATGTGAACACTATTTGATGCATTTTTAAATGAAAAATATAAAAATCTCTTCAAATTGGTTTGAAAATAACTTGAGATCTGATCAGTTTCATACACCAAAAATCTATCTATTTTGTAAAAGTTTTAATAAGTCATTTCATGAATTCAAGTTAATAATATTTAATTTTAATTGAAAATATATTTAAGTAAATGAGAATTGTTTACATCATATAAAATCATAAATTTCACAATACCCAATATTAGAATCAAAATATGCAAGACAAAAAGAATACTAAATATATAACAAAATACTATAAATATAAAACCATGATATTTAATTAAAACAGGGTTGGTGTGATAGAAAATCATTTTATAAATAATGATATCTCTAGGATAACTATTAGAAAACTGTTGGCATTAATTCTAAATTTATAGAGATCATTGAATTACATAATTAATTATATTTTTCTAATCAATGGTATCATTGTAGTATTGGTGATCAATGATATTTTTTATATGGTGTGTTATTTTATAGGTACCCATATTGGTGTCATGAACTAGAAACATGTTGGTGCTAAACAAGAATTATATAAATCTAGCAAGATTAGTTATTGAAGGGTTGTTAGACTTCATGGTATTCCCCGATGTGTTATATTTACCTTACTCCAATACATGCCAATATTTTAAAGGGATGCCCCACTTTAGGATGAGAACTTAATTATAACTCTCTGGTCAGATAATAGTAATTGTTATCCCTTAGTAAAAACATGGTACTTCTTCAAATGTTTCACAAGTTTCAGAATTTTGTGATCATATAATAGGCAATATCATGGTATAAAAATATCCAATATCTCATAGATGCCTCCATCAACTTCTCCATATAAAATATAAATAGTATTCTAAGTCATTGTAAGAATGGATGTAGTCATATAATATTTTATTTATACCAATGTTATTATTTTTATGTGTCATTGAGTAATGTATATTGTTTTTCATATTTGGGATATTTACATCTCAAGTGAGTTATGTATCCTTGGAAATTAATTTAGAAAAGTCATGAATTATTAACAAGTTCCTCACACATGAACCTTCTCCCAAGTTCATCCTATAGGCCACTTCACCAATAGGCCTCACATAGGTCACTTAACCCATGTGACTCACACTTATCACTTCACCCAAATTCCTTTTGGAAATCACATACCATTTTTTAATTAATCATTTTAATTCATATATAATGTATTCATTGAAGAGTCATGAGAATAGTTGTTTTACATCACCCAAAATAGTGCACCTATAGGTGTGGACCATCAGGTAGACATAAAATTTTTTAGACATTCTAGTGAACCACATGTTAAACATAAATGGATAAACATCAAAATAAAAATGAGAAAAACATAAAGATAGGTAATGTTGATAATATTAAACCAAAGAAAGGAAACTAACTGTGTTTTTGAATGTGTAGTGAAAAATGAAAATCAAAATGAGGTATGTGTGGTGGATTGACCTTTGACTTTGTAGAATATTCTCCACTAATTTTGATTATATTAAGTGTTTCCATATATATGATCGACCTCTCTTTATGTTTTTCTTTTTTACTATGGGTGTATGACATGACATGATATATATTTTTTTATTTCATGGTGTTATTATATTTAGTAGTTTGAATCGATGTTTTTATTTCATAATGTATATTTTGTATGATTTATGGTCAATTTTTCAATTTTATATTAAATGGATATAATATCTTTGGCATGGCTGTCATGTTATATAGATTAGGGCCTCACTAATAGTTTATAGTCCCTGATATATAGGTATTCTTGCTTGAGATCACTTGGTGTTCCCAAGATTAGGTTATATGTATGGTATATGTGTTCGGGACATTATATAATATATCAGCCGAAAAAAATGATGAGGGTTTCATATGGAGAATCTTGTGCGGGTAGATTTATTTCGTTCATTTTTTTTTGTAGAAATCAAGATAATTTCAAATGATGGTTGGTCACTTTTTCATATATGGATACCCAAATATCTAGTAATGTTTTTTATATACGTCACATTATAAACCTCTCCTAAAAAATATTGGTTTTATTTTTATTATTTTTTCTATCATGCTTAAATATATTATATGACCTTGATACAATTTATGTTGTTATGCGTGTTCTCAAAATCAAAGTGGATTGGTCACAAAATTTTTATATTTAATTTCTTTTAGGAAAGATGGAAAATAAAATGAAATGATTCCCATTTTATTCTATTTATATGATAAATATAAGTCAAATTAACTCACAAAAACCCTCATAACCACTACCATATCAACTATTTCCTTTTAATAAAATACACAACATTATATATTAATAGCATTGAAAAACATGAAAATGTTAAATGGTAAAAGTGATAATTAATTACAACATATTTTAAATTTATAGCAAACTAATAATATTAATGTCCACTCTCGCATCGCTTTGAAGTCACTCACTGGAGATTTCATTAATATTGTGTACTGAAAAATATATTACCAGAGAAAAGTTTATGTTGTATGTTGAAATATAGAAAAAAAATAGTATAGAAATTAATATTTTAATAAATTTCTATTACAATATGCGTGATACTTTATGCATAGATTACTATTGAAAAATGTATAATTCACATTGCAACAGATTACTTTTAGATAATTTAATAGAAAAAAAATTATATAATTCATATATAGTGTCATAGAAAAACAGATTACTTAATGAAATAGATTACTATTACATAGTGAAAAAGAATAATAGATTACATTTTTCATAGTGTGTGATGAAAATTGCAACAAATTACATAGGCATGGTGAAATAGAATAACATACTACATATTAAATAGTGTACACAAATTACATATTTCATAGGGTATGATGCATATTGAAACAAATAAATATTGGATGGTATAATAGAAAACATATTAAATATTTCATCTTGTACTCATTGATTACATACAA
This sequence comes from Viscum album, assembly GCA_963277665.1. Taxonomy (NCBI): domain Eukaryota; kingdom Viridiplantae; phylum Streptophyta; class Magnoliopsida; order Santalales; family Viscaceae; genus Viscum; species Viscum album. The sequence continues at coordinate 2,053,002,851 of OY728140.1, forward strand.
AAGTTTATGATTCATATTAAAACATATTACATAAGAAAAATGTAATAGAAAATATATTACATATTGCAAGATGTATACACATATTACATATTTCATGGTGTATGGTTCATATTGCAAATAGATTTATTTTTAATATTGTAATACTAAAACAAATGAAATATACATATAAAAAGTATAATGGATTTATAAAGATGATATATGTATAGAAAATATATGTAGCATAAATATACATATGTATTATATAAATCCGAATCCACATCTATGTGTATAAAGATGCAGGGTATCTAGACAGATGCAATATAATGGATTTATACAACGTTAGTGTATTTACGAGTATACAGATGTCATATATGAAACAGAATCAGTGAGTTTATGTGTATAAAAATATAGTATATGAAACATAATCCATACATGTAAATTAGGAGAGATTTTAGACATATGGAGAAATAAACTAAACATGGTATATAAAAATCCAAAATAAATGTAGGCAGAATATATATATCGAACTCACAAATTTGAAGTTGGAGAAAACAATGTAAAACTAAGATGTATTGCCTATTAGAAGAGTGGTCACCGACTAGGAATAGAGAAACACTGTTTTAGGACAAAAATGAATGGGATCTGGAATGTGGAGGGTGGGGGATCGATTTTGTATTTGGGGGAAAAGTATCCCAATGATTTTTAAGAACCATTGGGGTATATGATTTACACGAAGAATTCTATATAATCATTGACATAGACTGGCTTTCATAATCTTATTCCAATGGTTATTCTAAACCGTTGGCATATATAGCCTTGCCATATATGTTTTTAAAAAAATTTAGGAAAACATAGTATATTGTACCCTTTTCCAACGGTTTTAAGAAATCCATCGGTATACAAGATCTATCCCAATAGTTTTCTAAAACCATTGGGATAGGGGTGTTGGTATAGAAAGGAATTCTAGTAGTCCCATACTCTAATTTGACTTCCGTCTATCGCATTGGATCACCATCGATAAGTTATTTATTCCATTAGCTCATTTCTTCATTTGTCTTCCCATTAATTGAGTAATTTTTGTGCAAGATATTATGCCCTATGTTTAGGGTAATTTTTTTTTGTTTTCTTCTAATATGATCCAAACCAAAGGATAATAATAGAAATGTTTCTACTATAGTCCTAAGGTAATTCTTCTTTACATTTTACCTATGTTTCAGTTGTCTATTTGGAAATTTCCATTGTGCGACACGCCGAACCATATGGTTGTTATATTGAAATTGAATTTTTAGCCTTAAATTAGTTATTGATTCAAAATTAGATAACCTTTTTATCATCTAATTACTGTTTCAGGTTAAAAAACTTATCCTATTTCACACAAGAGGTGTTTATTTGTAAATTCCATATATTACACCACACCATTGGGTGTATAATCTTTCCACCCTTTTAGTTGGATCCTATATAAGTTAAATGAGTTATTTATAGGGGATAATGCATCATTGTACATGTTATTAAAATAAAATAAAATTATTAAATGGTTGATTTGTTGATAATTTCCAGTGTGTATAGAAAATGACATAGCCCTCAACTTTTATTATACTAATTTCTTAATGCTACAACTCAGTATGGAATGGATTATTTTAAAGGAATGACACATATGGATTGATGGTATGAAATAAATTATATTAAAGGAATAGAACCTATTTAATAATGGTATGGAACCTTTGGATTGATGGTATAGAACCGACTATAGTAAAGTTATGAAACCTCTCAGATATCGTTATTTCATTGACTTATTACAAATATATGATACATATGACATTACAGAATGAAACTGGATTGGGTATTAAGGTATGGAACATGTGAACCCAAGGTATGATTATATAATATATAACCCCAGTGATATAGATCACGGTATAGAACCTTTAACTTCCATATACTTTGATATCTCTAGATATAGGTTTCTTGAGTAATCGTAATGGGACCTAGCCCATGTTGGTTTGTAACTCTTATTATATGGGGATTATGTTGAGACTCTTACTGCCTACTAATAATGTTTTATATAATGTTTGTTAATTATTATAGACTAATATTATTACATCTTATACTCATGGGATTTTCAAAATATATTTCCCCTTATTTATTTCCTATTATACCTGCACATGGTTATAGTTATTTTCACAGGATGAGTTTTTTATTAACATAGTTAGTGGTGGCCTACATATTTTATCTCATAACCAATCTAGGAAGCTAATGGAACCTAATAATATTATGTAGATGTAGGTAGGGACATGCGAAAGTAATGACTTTTTTATTTTTGATTTATTATAATGTGGGTGTAGAGTAGAACATGACCAAACTATGGCTTGCAATGTTATTGGATATACCCTTTCTCACTTTTTTGTTATTTTGATACATGCATTATACTTGATGCCCTCTTCCATTTCATCATGTATTTCTCTTGTTACATACATGACATTAAATCCTTTTGTATATGTCACTAGATGTACCTATTGATGGATTGATTATTATTATCATCTATATGTTTATCTTCTTTAGATCTAGTTGTTATTATAAGGATTCTGCTATTTACTTTGTTATTGCACCACTATTTAATCTGATTATGATGGTATTGTCTCCCCATTATACCGCCTTGAATCCTCACTATCTTTATCAACCTATGGTATAAAAGGATTCATTCTTGAGGCCATATGAACAAACCACTTAGGGAACTATTTAGTATCCCCCTATTTGGGACGGTACAAATTGGTATCAAAGGATTCCTTTTTCATTTACTTACTATTTAGGGATGGTATAATGGAGGATATGATATTTATTAATTTGGTAATGATTCTGTTGCTTGGATTAGCCAACACACATATGAGGAAAATTCCAAATTACATGGGGAAAGACTTGATGTATTGGTTTATGCCTATTATAGATGACTTGATTAAACCATTAACTGACACACATTGTATTTGATAATATTATTATGACATTGGATTTCATTTTTTTATTGTCCTGGTAAATCATGGAAGCACCGATCATGAATTATTTTAGGAAATTTATAAGACTAATATGTCAGGCATTATGCCATTCCCTTTAGGTTTTATTTCCTGACTGTAGGATACTAGTTTCAGTCTCTTTAACTAATATATCTGTTATGAAACTAACATATCTATAAGACAAATTATATTAAACAATGGGTTATTAAATAGTTTTCATCAACATAAATGGTGTTTTCCTATACAGTTTTATGATAGAACTTTAACTAACCAATTATAATTTTTTGGACTTATGTAACTAAGGTTACATAGATAGAAATGTTATTTGACTTCAAATACATGAATGACATTTTTAATCTAAAGATTCTATCTACCTCTATAGATTGTGAATAACGATTCATTAAGTAAAATCATATATTATTATCAAATACATTATTCTTTTGTATGTAAAGTCTTATATGTAGTTATAAGAACTACCAATTTCAATTTATAAATAATTTATTTGTATAAATTTGGAATGGAATTTCAGACAACAAGTAATTCATCAAAATACATCAATGGATTAATATTCAATTTAAACATATTAACTGTTAAATGGGGATTCCAATTGAAATTTTAATGGTGTGTTTCTATACAAGATTCAATTTAAAGTATATATACTAGGACCCTAATAATAAAATATATATATTGACCCATACTACACCTTAGTATTTGATGTATGAAGTGTCTCTCGTGTTCTTTATGATCTTACCAATCGGCTAGAAATCGCTCTTTGAGAAGTAATAGGGTTGTTAATCTTATATAAAAACGATAGTACCTATCATATTCTTATATCTGGGATCATATTTACTATCAAAAACCCATATGAGGTGTGTGTATGGCATTTTTATAGCTATGCCACCATGACATCATCAAATAGTTCATGAGGAGAGTGGTAACAACCATGCTTCATTAGTAGTGGGAAATGAGCCACCAGTGATACCTAAATTAGTGTATCTTATGAAATATTCTATTATTCTTGGAATAGAAAATGATTCCTTGTTTGGAGGGGAGTTTCTACAACTTATGCAGACTCACTACTACAAAACAAGCCTTTAATAGTTCATTATCATCGCTATAAAAGTGATTACTACAACTGTGTGGTTAAAAGCCCATGGATTTTATTATCTCAAATAGAAGAACTGATTAAATACCCCATTTATTAGTTATTTTATTTAGTGCTCTTAAATAGTCCCATTATCAGTGCTTTTAAAAGCACCTATAAATGTTTAATTTATCCGCATTTTTGAAAACTCTTACAAATGTATGATTTATCACTAATATTATTTTCATTGATAAATGAATGATTTATCGATTAGTTTAAAATCACAGATAAAAATAGTATTTATCAATTCTTGTTTACTAACTGAAAAAACATACTTTTATTAGTGTATTTAGTAGCACTTATAAAGGATAAAACTATAGTGTGATCTTGTAGCAGACTACGTCATTAGAAATAACAATAGAAATTACCAAAATAAGATACAAATACTAAATTTAAATGAAATAAAATTTATGAAACAAAAAAAAGAAAAAGGAAAAACTATTATATAGTATTTCAATTATTTTTTAATTAAATTAATCAATATTTTAAATAAAAAGGTGCACTTTTTGTCATAATAATCACACCATGCATCAGATTGAGCTGTGACTGATCCCTACATGTCAAAAATGATGTATGGATCGTATTTAAGAAGTAAAAAAATATTCTAAATGTTTTTGGTCAGTTTTGAGTATGTCAGTGTTTTTTTCACTAAAAATAATGTCAATTTTTTTTAAAAAGATAAACTAGGAGTCATACATGTCACATTGTTCATTGGATTGAGGCGTTGTTGATCCCTACACATCCCAAATGACTCATGGATCATTTTTCTAATGTACCAAAACAATTTGAATGCTTTTTAACAATTTGGAGTATACCACATATGTTTTTGTAATAAATGTCATTTTAAAATGGAAACACACAAATTGAGCCTTACAGGTGGTATCATGTGTGGGTTTAACATCAAACTGATTCACACTCATAAAAAATGAATTATGAATAATTTTCCCAAAATATCATGACAATCCAAGAACATTTTCTTTGTTTTTAGTGAGTGAAACTTTTTTATATTAAAATGTCAATTTTGAATTGATAACAAACACTTACTGTCATACAAGTATCACCGTGCATCAGATCAAGGTGTGACTGATCCCTAAACTTCATAGAAGACATATGGAACATTTTCATAAAGTACAAAAAAATACGAATGTGTTTTTATCTATTTTGAGTATGTTAGTTGTTTTTCTCAATAAATTTAATGTCAATTTTTAATAAAATGACACACTTGTAGTAATTCTAGTCACACCGTATGATATATTGAGGTTCATCTTATCCTTACATGTCCTAAATTACATAGGCATCATTTTATTAATGTACCAAAACAATCCAAACCCATTTACTCATTTTTGAGTATTTCAGTTATTTTCCACTATAATTAATGTCAATATTGAGAAAAAATATACACTTAGGGTAATATTTTTCAGACCATGCATCAGATTGAGGTGATTCTAATCTATTTATGCCCCAAATAACTCATGGATTATTATACTAAAGTACCAAAAGAATCAGAATGGGTTTTCTTGATTTTGACATGCCACATCTGTTTTTTACTAAAATGTCATTTTAAAATGGAAACACGGACATTGAGCCATACATGTGCAATCGTTTTTGATTTATGAAATTATACTAATTAATACACATCAAAAATGAATTATTAATCATTTTTCAAAATTATCATGATGATCCAAGTATGTTTTCTAGGTTTTTAGTGGGTGACACTATTTTTTTGTATTAAACTGTCATTTTTAAACTAATTGGAGACACTTGGAGTCATACTAGTAACACCATGCATCACATTGAGGTAAATATGATCCATAAATGTCAATAATTATGTATGGATCATTTTACTAATGTAAAAAAACAAACAAATTATTTTAATTAGTTTTTATTTTTTAGTTTTTTTCACTGAAATTAATGTCAATTTTGAATGAAATGAAGCACATGGAGTAATATCGGTCACACCGTGCATCAGATTGTAGTGTGGATGATCTTTAAAAATAAAAAATTATGTATGGATCATTTACTTAATGAAAAAACAATAAAAACTTATTTTCTTAGTTTTGATATTTTCAGTTTTTTTTCACTAAAATAAATGTAAATTTTTGAAAAAAAGATGCATTTGGGCTCATACCGGTCACACATTGCATTAGATTGAAGAACTAATGATATATACACATCCCAAATGACACATGGATCATTTTACTAAAGCACCCAAACAATAATAATTAATTTCATTAGTTTTTAGCTTTCAACAAGTGTTTTTTACTAAAATTTCATTTTAAACTAAAAACACGCAATTTGAGCCATAAAGGTGGAATAGTGTGTGGGGTTTACATGATACTGATTCATACATGCCTCAAATAAATTATCAATCATTTTCTTAGATTATTAAAAAATAAGAGTGTTTTCTTGGTTTTCTGTTAGTGACATATTTTTTATTAAAATGTCAATTTTAAACTGAGGACGATCACCTAGAGTCATACCGGTCACACCATGAGTCATATCGATGTGTGGATAATCCCTACACATAAAAAATGTAATGTGGATCAATTTTATGAATTATTAAAACAATATGAATGTGTTTTATATTTTTTGAGTTTTTCAGTTTTTTCTTCTCTAAAATTAATGTCAATTTCGAATAAAATGATGCACTTGGAGTTATACCAGTCACACTGTGCATTAGATTGAGGTGAGGAAGATCCCCACATGTCCCAAAGGATATTTGTATCATTTTACTAAGGTACCAAAATAGTAAAATTGTGTTTTATTGGTTTTGATTATGCTAGTTGTTTTTTAACTATAACTAATGTCATTTTTGAACAAAAAAGATGCACTTGAAGTCACACTGGTCACACCGTGCATCGGATTGAGGTGCATTTGATCCCTATATGTCCGAAATAACTCATATAGATTTTTCAAAAATTACCAAAACTATGTTTATTAATTTCCTCAGTTTTGAGTAGGCCACATGTGTTTTTTTACTAAAATGTCATTTTTAACATAAAACACACACTTTGTTCCATACATGTGGAATCATTCATGGGGATGGCATGAGACTGATTAATACAAGTCATAAATTAATTATGAATCATTTGACAAAATTATCAAGATAATATGAGTGTGTGTTTCACTATTTTTAGTGAGTGACATTTTTTGTTTTAAGTTGTCAATTTTAAACTAATAAGGGAAACATAGAGTCATACTAGTCACATTGGGAATTCGATTGAGGTGAAACTGAAACCTTCATGTCAAAAATTATGTTTGGATAGTTTTTATAAAGTATTAAAACAATCCATATGTGTTTTTCCTATTTTGAGTATGTCAAGATTTTTCACTATAATTAATGTCTATATTGAATAAAAACATACACTTAGTGACATAACAATCAAAACATGAATTACATTAAGGCACAACTAATCCATGCACATATCAAATAACTCATTGAGTATTTTTATAAAGTACCAAAACAATCCAAATTCATTTTCTCAGTTTTGAGTATGTCAGTTTTTTTCACTATAATTAATTTCAATTATGAATAAAAGACACACTTGGAGTCATACCAATCACACCATGTATCATATTTAGTTGTGGATGATCCTTACACATCCAAAATGACTCATGGATCATATTTAATAATGTACCAAAATAATTATCATATGTTTCCTTAGTTTTGAGTAATCCACATGTATTTTTTTACTATATTTTCATTTTAAACACGAAACACACACTTTGGGCTATATAGGTGGAATCGTGTGCGGGTTTGACATGGTACTAATTCATACATGTCACAAATAAATTTTGAATCTTTTCCCCAAATTATTAAGGAAATCTGAGGGCATTTTCACATTTTCAGTGAGTGAATCTTTTTTTATAATAAAATGTTAATTTTAAACTGTTAATAGAAATTTGGATTCATACCGGTCACATAATGTGTCAGAATGAGGTGAGGCTTATACCTACATGTAACAAATGATGAATGGATCATTTTCCTAATGTACCAAAACAATATGAATGTTTTTTGTCAGTTTTGTTCAGTTATTTTTTGAACTAATAATAATTTCAATTTTGAATAAAAAGATTCATTTGGAGTCATAACGGTAACACCATGCATCGTTTTATGGAAAAAGTAATTCCTACACGTCCAGAATGACTCACAAATCATCTTTCTAATGTACTTTAATAACTGAAATGCATTTACTCAGTTTTTAGTATGTCATTTGTTTTTTTCACAAAAATTAATGTTAATTTTGAATAAAAGACCCACTTGTAGTCATACTAGTCATTAATTACACTAGATTGAGTTGTGATGGATCCATACACATACCAAATAACTTAGGTATAATTTTACTAAAGTATCAAAACAATCGGAATGAATTTACTTAGTTTTGAGTATGCCACGTTTTTTTCTACTAAAATGTAATTTTAAATAGGAAACACGAACAAACGATCTTATATTAAGTGACATGTTTTGTGTGCACTTTTAAATATGTTTTCTAAAAAACAAGCATGGTATGATCCTTATTATAATTCATTTCCCAACAATTTTATTATTTTCAATCATGTACTTCTTATTCTCTTCTACCTTGTTCTCCTCCTCGGTCTTTGCCTCTACCTCCTCCTCCACATCAATCTACGAATCTAACTATGCCTGCACCATTGCCTCCACATATACCTCTAACTTCTCCTCCACCACCACCAACACCTCCACCTCTTGTTTTTCCCAACAATTTAATTCTTTTCAGGTCATCAAATCTAAATAAGTTGATTTCCACAATTATTCTTCTCCTTGAGAAAGATATATAAAATAATATATAAGTATTTTGAAACAATTTCATCACACCCCAAATATAATTTGATGTTATTAACTTATAATAGATCCTAACCATATTAGGTAATCACAGGAACTTGTTTTTGACATACATTTCGACAAAAATTATGTTTCCCACTTATTATTAAACAAGTGGATTTACTATTTTTAGTAAATCCATTATCGGCGATCTTGATAATATTGAAAAAATATAGGCAATAAAATGATTATGACATATATTTAATGAAATTGTAATTACCTTCATAAATTACCAATTGGGTGATACTGGTCTTTCCATACTGTATAATTTCCCTCATAAATTTTCATGCATAATATCTAGAATATATTTCAACATCTTATTTCAGAAACTGTAAAAACATTGACATAAAAAATTATTTTTTTGAAATTTTTTTATTGTTAAATATTTATATATATACCATGATTAGTTTCTATTTTTTGTAATCCACATGCCTTATATTTTCAGACACCAACTTCATGACATGATATAGCCTATATTGAGTGACTGCTATATCATAACATAATTATCATTAAAAACTTGACTAAAAAATATAATTCAATTATTATTTATAAAATTATGATTTTAGTATATCACATATTGAAAATACACATAATCTTTGGTTGGTTGGTTCCATATCCATTCATTAATTCCAAAATATATATATTTTAGTGGTCTATATTATGGTTATCAGCATATAGTGCCTCTTAAAAAAACTAATTAATACAAGAAGAAAAAAAATATTTTATGTGATTAGATTGTGGAGTTTTACCCTTGAAATATGGGCATAAAGAAGTGTACGTATTCTATTTATTTTTTATTAAATGATTTTAGTAACTCTCCTTTTTTCTAGTTAATTTCTTTTACATTCAATGTAAATTTTTTCATAGATATGATACATAGATTATGGAATTGAAATCCTTCTTCAGATGAATTTCCCTTTATATAGTTGTTATAAAAAATCTTGTAAACAATATGAGTAGTTATGAAGTTTAATAAACATATTTAGCTCACTATTTGTACATACATATTATGGAAATGTACCTTATGTATGTATTCACAACATAGACGCCCGACCATTCATGCTTTAGAATCTTAGTTAGAGTCTCAATACCAATTACGTGTGTGAATGAATATCAATATATGTTTTAATAATATTATATATATTTCATATTTATATATTTAAATTTGGTCTCTTTTTGATGTTTCAGTGATAACAAATGTTACATTGGAACTGGGGGGGAGATGGTACCATCGAAAGGTCATTTCTATTTTTGTATTCAATTCACTTAATTTTCTTAATTCAAACTTTCATTTCTCCATTTCTTTATCCATAAATTATATCATACCTCACTTAATAACCATTATCATCAACTATTACACATTTTTAATATGATTTTTTAAAGAGATAGCTCATATATCATTATAAGATTAGATGAACAGTCTATGAATGCACTAATAGCATCATTGATCATTGGAACATCAGGACCATCAAGTGTAACATATAATTCAATAGTTTCCTCATAAGCTACCTCAATCCACACTATCATGTGGTTTTTTTAATGGATGACTATATAGATGGTATCTTGGGATTTTATAAAATGTACCCATTTCAACATGGAGGTACACAGATGTTGATAGATAAAAATCACTTAATATTATACCCTGCATTATTTTAGTAATATAAAGTTATTATAAGTAGTTTGATTCACATTTAAGAGAATGTGTAATGAAAAAAATGATTACCCCGGGCAAGTTAGGTGTTTGGGGGGAATGAATAGAGTCAATGCTAGTGGGATAATTTGGAGCATGTTTGGATCTATTCTCCACCACTGGTTCACTTTGATCCTTTCTTATACATTTTCCATCTAATCCACACCACAAAATAATATCTTAGAATGAGTCTATTTGTGTTTGAAATCATATCATCATATTATATGTATCTTAATGTGGGTTTATCTTCTCAAAATATGTTCATGGAGAGACTCTAAAACTTTATCATCTAACCTGAAAAAATTATTCAAGCCAATTCAAAGCTATTAGAAGTCCATTTTCTTCTGGTATGACCATTACTTATTCCAATGTCTAAACCATGTAAAAAATATGAACAAATTTATTTTTCTTAAATATTTTTATAAACATTAATGAATTATAATTTTTTTATACCTACACATGATTCCCACACTAATTTTGTGTTTTCATCAAATAATATGCCATCTTTATTTACACGAACCTCCTTCAATAGCACATGATGTGAGTTGGAAGTGGCTTCAAGTTTTGATTCATCAATATATATATAATCAAAGGAACATATGTTTTTTCATATCACATAATTAAACACTTGTTGTTGATAAAAAATACATACCAATTTCTTCTCTAAAAAATATTATCTTATACTTTCATTGTGAGAGGGGTATGTTGGTATTGATGTATGTTATTTATTTTCAACAATCTTTTTTTTCATAAATTAACAATTTTCAATCATGTTGGATAAAATAAATAATGTAAAATAATATATTATCAACCGCAACACAACTGAAATGATTTCTCATTAAGAAGACTTCAAAAATAAGTCTATGTTTTTTACTTTATAGCGTGTACATAACTATGTGGTGGGTGGGGATTCATTTTCCTCTAAGCATCCATAAGATATAACTTTTTCAGGGGAGTCCAGAAGCCTCTCTGGGATTTCCAGTGGTTATTTAGACCAATTTATTTTGGAAATATTCTAAAATAAACAATGTTTACAAAGAATAATGATAACTAAATCAACTCTTCAATATATAATTTTTCAATAAAATAGAGAAATTATATTGTATCATTACTATTATATCATTCCAATGGATTTCCTCCATTATAGGTTGGAGGTAGTGCCATGATTCAATATCAGTCAAAAAATTCATTCTCATTGTATAACAAGATAACTAATAAATGTTGAATTAATGGGGTCATTATTTCTCTTGTGTTCATTCCAACCAACCTCATATTTTATACCCTAAATTCTTACCTTGTTAATGTTCTTCAAAATGGTTAAGCTGTACCATTGTTATTTTTTTCATCAAAAGGTAGTTGATCCCCTAATAATTTTGTAGATTCATCATCAACTGTATATTATTCCTCAGTATTGGAAGCATCATCATGTTCACAAGATATTGTCTGCATGAGTATTCAAACTTTTAATTTCTCTTGATTAATGAAAATACAACACACCACATTAAAAAAATTACACAATTTCATGCATCTTGAATGAAAATTTTTAGTATCTTTAAAAAATATGTAATACTTCAATACTTTAGTACAACTAAACTTCAATACCTTTGTTTAATCCATTATTATACACTTGATTTCCTTCCATATGTTGATGATGAATTTGAGGCTACTAATTCCCTATTTCAAACTACCCTTCCTCCTATACCGTTCATGAGGTATGTCATCAATGAACATTGCAACCAAAATTATGGGAGGAAGTCGAGTTTGAAATAGGGATTCCAATTAATCATCAAGAGATATTGCACAATCAAGAATCTAAAGATTTAAGTGTCCTATGAACCTACACAAATGGAATCATTCAAAAAGTATCCTAAATTGAAGAGAAATTGGAATACCTCCACTATAAGGGTCTTGATGAAATAAATTTCACCCCACCTAGATTGGACATTAGTTATTTATACACAAGGATTCCCCACCTTACAATTTTGGATATTTTTTAAATCCACCCTAAGATCCCTTGAACAATATAGATCCCTCTAAAAAGTGATTTCTTAACTTATTCTTAGTGAGGATCTTGAATTATTTTACTCTTATGAATAAAATGAATATATTAAACGCAATACTAAAATTATTATTTTTTTATATTACTATAAAATCATATATGAACTATAGATACTTTCCATTATTGAAAATCATACCACATAAGTTGAAGTATATCAAAAATCACCTCTAGGACATGAGGATCAATATAAGTTATAGAATACATAGAATGTTCATTGGATCCTTCCCATGGATATCAGGAGGTTAGAGTGGTGACGTATTCTATTTGAATGTAGAGACTCACATAATTTTCCCCTTCAAAAAGAAATTCTTTCAGAAATAGGCACATAATAAACTATATTGAATGTTAACCCCCTTACCCTACCTCTTAATCATTTCATTTTTAACAAGTATTTTCAGACTTTATATATTATTTAAAATATAGTAGATGAATTTTTTTAAATATAAGTATGAAACAACTAACTAATAGTATCGATAATGGGGATTACTAAATAAACACAATAAATTAACAAGTTATATAAACCTGATCATACCTAATAATTAAATAGGAATGAAATATTTATTTACTATTTATGTTTTATTAATTTGAATTTATAATTAATTATAGAAAAAAATAGAGGCACATAAAAACATGAAATTTCATATATTTTTTCCAATTCCAACATACAAACTCCTATATAAGAGTCATGGGACCAAAAAAGATAGGTCAAGAAAAAATCAAAATTGCACCCTACCATGATAAGGATAAACATCCAATCCATAAGAAAAGATTAAAAATACCACAAATTATGAGTCCTATTTTAAAATTTTATCAAGATCCTCAACATAAACACATAATTGAAGAAGCATATATCCGAACAATGAGGCTCATCATGGAAAAAAACTATCAAAATCAATAAAAATCCAACCACCATATCCCCAAGTCTAAAGTGACTCTACATCCAAAAAATAAATATCCTAATATGGTGTTTGAGAGAATGAAGGTTCCATGTTCCCCAGCTCAATTTAGAGTCTGATAAGAGATTGGAAAAAAACAACTCTCATATAAATGAATAAATAAATAACTAAGTGCGTTATCCAGGGAGATAAACCCTCTATAATTTTATTGATAATTTTAGGATGATTAATTCAATGACACAATACATGAAATCAACAAGTAAATTTCCTACATATCAAACTAAATAGTCCCTCCAAGACCATGAGACAAATACAAAATCATTAACACAAAAAGCATCAAAGAATTATATAAAATCATTCTCTTGAAAATCAATACATATAAATAATTATTTTTAAAACACTAGACTTGATTAAAAATAAAAAAACCATTTTTAGAGTTTATTAATATTTAATGACATTTTTAATGAAGTTATTCTGTCTTAAATCAATTCCATAAAAATTTAAATTTTCTACAAACCATTTTTCTCAAAACCAATATTGAAATCAACCAGTTTTTTAAATATCTTTTTATGAAATAATAAATCCATTTAAAAATAAACCATTGAAATGATATATGAATCTAATTTTTTTTAGAAAATAAAAGAAAACCATTTTAACCCAAACAAACACTTAAAATTTTCAAAACACTACACAACACTAGATAAAATCCATTTTAATAATGTAAAGAAATAGAAAAACCTTTTTAATTAACTTCTAAAAAGTGATAATTCACTTTAAGGGTAATTAAATAATTAAATTTGGTTGAAAAAAGTACAAAATGAAATGGAAACACTTCATTTATATTTAGTGGAGTCCCTAGAAATATCCATATGGGCTCCATATGGTTGGATAGACAATTGGTACTAATTGTGTAGCTCCATATCTTTATCCACCATAACCCAAATCTCAGAAAAATTCCAAAATAACATAAAAGAAATTGTGAATTAAAATATAAATTATCATATCAAACACATCAAACCAATCAAAATAACAATCAAATTCCCAAACATAAGCCCAAAGATCCCTACAAAATAGTTTTTATAAATGGAAGAGAATTTGTAAAAATATCCCTCACATTTACCTCTCATCTTATGAAAACCTAACCTCACACTAACCATAATATTAAAATAAAAAATCACACTTTGAATCTTAGAACTCTGAAGAACCTAGGCTCAGATACCATTATTCACAACAAGAAAAATCCATGTGTTAATGCTAAGGTATATAGATATCATGTTTGGGAAATGGAATAAACTATTAAATATTTAACTAAACTTAATTTGATCATGATATAAAGTTCGAATTACTTTTATAGTAGCTTGTGGTGAAAAATCTATTTTATTTATCCAAATGGGCCCATACACATATGGTGACTGACTTTACCATATGAAAACATCATTATCATTCTTTGAAACCATTTTTTATGGTGGAAAATGAATAATATAACCACTCATTATATTTTAATAATGATGATAATAGATGTAGGGTTCATCATGGATAAGAACAACACAAAAACAAAAAACACAGGACCCAAAACGTCAAACAATGGTAGAGGAAATGTAGAAAATATAATGTATTGGATTCTATCCATGATTAATATGAGAGAATGTAGAAGAGTCATGTCACTATCAGAGGAGTTCCATGAGATATTTAGAATCATGAGTCACTGAGTCATGGTTAGGGTTTTTTAAATAGATTTCGGACACTTTTAATAGCATTTTTAGAAAAGCGCCGATTAAGATCCCCTTCATCAGTGCAAAATTTAGAATTGATGATAACATGAGTGTGTAACAGTGTTTTTTAGCACTAATAAATCTCAAGATTTATCTGTATCACCCCAATCATCCACAATATGTTTCCCTTTGAATAATTCAATAGCATGCATTGTACGCAACTTTGAGATTCTAACACACCACGTCCAATCAAAGTAGATTTTATTAATAGTAATATCTAATTTTTGAAAATTTATAAATTTTATTATTCAAATTGGACTTAATTTTTGGATTCAGAATATAAAATTTATCTTAGGGTTATTTTTTGGTCTTTTTTCAGAGAACTTCCAGTTTTTAATGAATAGTGATAAGTACTAAACATTAATTAAAAACAAATTTTTTTTAATCGAAATAATTTATAGTGATAAATTATAATATTGAGTGGATTTAAAGTATTGTTAGAATATATTTTTACCATTTAATCCAATTTTGGTCATTTGATGTAATTTCACATTTAAACTAGACATAAAAATGTTTCAATATTTTGATAGTTATTATTTCTTAAAAAAAACACTTTTTTTTACAATGAGAATTAATATTAAATTAATTTCATCAACTTCTGTTTTTTGAATTTAGAAAAATGGATTCCATATTTAGAGTCATCAGGTTAAAATTGTTTAAATAGGTAACTTTTATTTTTATAAATTTGAATAATTACTTCGGTAAATATTTCATTTATCATGGTAAAAAGGGTAAATCCAAAAAATAAGGTTAAAAATTAAAATTTTAATAATATTAAATTACTCTAAAACGTGTTATATCCCAATTGGAATATAAATGTCTGACCATGGGAATATTTGGGTCAATTTTGGGACCACATGGAGCAACTTTAGAGTGATAATGACACCTTATACTAACTAATTAAAAGTAAATGCAAAAATGACATAAACATATATCTTTTAGTAATTTTTTTTACTAGGTGTTATATAAGTTATATTTATTAATATAAATATTAATTATAAATATAAAACTATTTCCTACATAATGGTATTTTATTTATAATTTTTAGACATTTAATAATTAAATTTATTTATGACACAATGATGATGTAGTTTTTCTTTATTAATGCAAGAATAAAATAAATGGTCTTATAAATGTTAAAATAAATATAATTTGAATATTTTGATTCTATAAAACAATTTTATAGGTTAATAGGGAATTTTAGGATTTATTAAATAAATTTATTTTGAATTAATAAAGTTTTTATGACTTTAACAAAAATGAATTATTAAATAGTGTCAAAATTGACATAAATTAGTTTTTAAAATAAATATTATATTATTAATTGATATAATATTCCTAAAAATATAAGGTTCGACCAAAGGAATTATATGATGATAGGTATGTAATTAATGAACCACTTGGGGTTCTATTGGTAGTTTATAGTATGTTTATTATCCAAATAATATAAAAATAAAAGAGACATGGTAAATGTCAAACTACTTAACTAATAGTTAAATCGAAAAGAAAGGGTTAATATAGTGACCCAAACCTGTCTAAAACATATTGGTTGAGTTTATTTCGACCCATACCCACCTTATCCTAGAAATAAATCAGTTTGGATCCATTAGAAACCGAATATTAATTTATTATAAAATAATATTTTAAGTTTTTCCTATGGTGCCCCTCACCCCTCTTATAAAAGGGCACTCCCCCTTCTCTCAAATTCATGCGTTCAAGGCCTTTTGGCTCTTCCAAACTCTACCCAAATTCCCTATAAACTGTCCCTCCTTCATCCTAGAGGCCTTAATTTGGTCAAAAAGCTAACCTGATGAGTGATTTTGATCAAATCAAAAGGAAGAACCCGAAGAAGAGGTAAATATCTCACCACCTCTTTAATGTTCCTTTCTGCTTCCACTTCCTTTTACATTGTTTTTTACATTCTAAAATAATAACTCCAGTATCTAATATATACTATAATGTTATTATATATATGGTACAACCAAACTCATTATTCTATCCATCCTTTTAATTACATGTCACCATACGTGCGTACGTACGACTTACCATCTCCACATCGTGGTGTAATTGTTATTCAATCCATTATTATTTGGATGGGTATAATAATGATGTGTAATTGATATAAATAAGAAATATAACATGATAATATTTTTTATATATGATATATTGTCCAATTATATATTATTTTAATATCAAAATAAAGACATTATCGCTCGTGCTAGGTACAGATTACCGTCTCCTCGAATGCGATGAGATTCATTCCCCATCGTATCCATTCAAGACTAATTTTTATTATATTATGAAAAATAATTTTTAATGACTTCATATCCATATAATATGAATCGGATATATCCCATCTATAACAAATAATACTCACATAATAAAGAATATAAAGGAAAACGTACCCATTAACACCCGAAACAATGATAATAATAAGATATTATTTCACCATTATTCATGAGGTTAAACAACCCTCGACCAAGGAAAAGTACACAGTAATGGTTAATTTCACAATCTCTTCATTATCTGAGGTTGTTTATGCATAATTATTTACTTGGACCTCTTTATCATCTGCATCCATGTTTCTTAAAAATGTATTCCAAAACATTTTTACTATTTACTAGACTGTGGGTTAAAGTAATTTATACCCTTGTTTGACTTTTTATAAAATGATTTGAAAGGAATATTTCTGTCATTTTCCAAATAAGGTCATTTTTAACATTTTCGACAAAATTAAGGTAAGAATTTCTTTTTAATTTATACAGTAGGTGCGGCTATTATCCACCGCTATAAAATCGTTGAAGCTTCCCTTAAAAGCTTATAAGAATATTTTCAAATTAAATGTTTTATTTTATAATTATGGTACTTTTAAATGATTTCAAAAAAGGAGATACTTATATCAAATAGTTTTTATTTCATCTATGTCAACATCATTTGATGGATTTTAAGCTTATTTGAAGTTGATTTATTATGATACAAAACATTCATATTGTATTGAAACTGTTGGGATATGTTTGATTGTGGATGTGTTATTTTTATACTATTCATGGTTTATAGAGAAAGTATTGACATTTCTTATGCTAGTTTTAATACAAATGTTTTTTATCTTTAAACCTGTTCATATGAGGAATGCATTGGACTTAGTAAGTGGTGGGTGGAGCCCGCTATAGCTCCTCGATGCATCAGTTGGTCTCATTAGACAAACTTGTGTCTAGGAAGAAATCCTTGACAAAATTCTATTTGTAGTCTTGGCACAAGGCCTTGACTATGTGGTTCTGATATTTTGGAATTATGTATTCCATCATTATGAAAGTGTTTATTGTTATTGCATGTGATTATTCGACTAGTATAATATCCATGTGAATAAGTAAATGGAATTATTTCATTTTATTTTTTCCATATTATTCTGATGTTCATGTTTAAAAGGATTTTGTTTTCTTTATAGATTGCCTTAAATGTTTATGTTCATTTATGAAAGTTTCTGCTAAATTGTTATCCTTACTGAGCATCTGAGGTCACCCCTTTCTATATTTTATTTTTCCTAGGATGTGAAGAAGTATTTTATGATTGACCTACCGGGATAGTTAAAGAGGTTATGTGTGTGGACTATGGAGAATATGTTGTTGTAAATTTTCACTTAATCATGTAATGTACGACTTATGAATGTATTTTGTGTTACCAAGGCTACTAAACTAATCAGTCTTTCAAGACTTGATCTTCTGTGATCATGCCAATGTTATGTAATAATGCACCGACTCTAGGTAACTAGGTTCAGGGCGTTCCAGTTGGTATCAGAGGAAGTTTGTGAAAAACCTTGGAAGCTAGATTTAGATAAACTCTGATTAGAGGACATAGACCTAAGATGGACTTTGAGGATAATTATAGAAGAATTTCCTAGAATTTTGGTAATATAGAATTTTCTGAGTTTTCCAAGCAATAAATCAGTGTTTGGATACGAGAAGGTAGAGGTGGCTCTCGCACAAATGTACATAGGGGTAAAACCCGAAAACACTGCTTTGAGCTAGACTCGAACAGGAACTGGTGCATGACAACGGGCCTTGCTACACTCTTGGTTACAAAACTCCTGGGGGATATGATGAGGATAATTCTCATTTTCTTTAAAAACCACTATGGATGGTTTATGATTATATATTTCCTCAAAGAAAACATTTTTATGATTATGGATTATATCCATAAACTGTTCAAATTATGTTAAGTGTTTTACAAGTTTGGAATTATGTATTTTAATTCATAAACCAATCTAGTTTATTCCATTGTTTATAAATGGAATCCAGTGGCCGGAATGGAAATAATATCAATGCATGTACTCCACGTAGAGATTTCCCTCTTACTGAAGATAATTATATTGGATTTGGTGATACAATTGGTGTTGATCAGTTTATCACCATATGGGGAAAACTGACACAGTTTATCAATAATAACCATACCTTTATGGATCACCATGATCCACAACACAGTGGATCAACGTTAGATCGAATCATGGGGAAAAAACCACCAACATTCAATGGGAATAAAAATCCATTAGTAGCCGAGCAATGGATAAATTCTTTATAGAAAATATTCCACTCCTTGGGGAGTAGTGAAAGGGAAAAAGGATTCATGAAAGTTTACCGCCGCACCGGAGATGCTGATCAATGGTGGTCATTGATTCAAAACAAAAGGTAAGATGATAAAGTATCAAATATGTAATGGACGGAGTTTAAAGAGTTTTTCTTAGAAAAATAATTTCCTCGTGACCATCGAGTAGATATCAAAAGGAAATTTTTGTGTCTGAGGCTAAAGGAGGATGAGAATGTCGCAAAGTATGAGGCTAACTTTACAAGGATAACAAGGTAGGATACAAATTATATATGTATCCCAAGAATTAATATTGATCATTTATTTTATGGGTTAAAACCATTTCTTCATCGAGCATTGGTCTCACAATCCTTCTCGTCGTACGAAGATATTGTCTCTTGTGCTATCAAGACAGAAAATGAATTCTCTAAATCTTATGACAATAAAGTAAAGAAAGAGAAGAAGAGAACGGTGGATCAAGAGACAGGTAATGGGAAAAAGGGCAAGAAGGATTTTCCATTATATGATAATTGTTGGAAGAAACACCCTGGTACTTTCCTAAAAAGAATGGGAGTCTGTTACAAGTGTGGTGAAAAAGGCCACCAAGCTCATGATTGCAAGGGAAAGAAAGTTGATGTCAATGTAGTGTGCTATAATTGTAGATAAATGGGACATTATGAAAATGAATGTCCTAAGCTCCAAGGAAACATACCTCATAAAAGGCCAAGGGAGCATGGCCATGCTTATGTTGTTACTACAGTTGAAGATTGAAAAATCATTGTATTTTGGTTTTTGGATTCAAAAACAATATTCTGGTAATAAGAATAATGTGATATATATAAGGATTGTACTGCAATAGTTTTTGTTTTCATGAAAGTTTTAATATTAATAATGTAATAATATTTTCAATATGTGACAATAAGAGAAACATTACTTTGTTTGGGGAATCTGATGTTACAATTGATTTTGGAATTTAGATACCTTTTACAGAGAGCCTGGACAAAGGTACATTGGATAACTATAATGTTAAGAATGGATTAAGTTGAACATTGGATAATTTTTTTTAAGGTCAAAGAATTTCTTATGATTATATTTTTAATATTATGATACTATATTTTTTACGAAAAGGACAACCAGCAGGTCGGGAGATAACTCATCGCGTCGGACAAAGCTACTGGAATCGAACCTACAACCATAGTGCGACAGGCCTTTATTACCTACAACTAGCCTACAAGAAGTCCTGGTTATTAAAAAATATTTTTTTTTCATTTTAATGTTATGTGTTAATATTTGGAACCATATACAATTAGGATAAATATAATATTGTTGAGTTCTATTATCTTTTGGAGTGAAAGTTGAGTTTGTGGTAGAAATTAGTTGAAGGATGAAACTCTACTTCTCTTGTGTATATATATATATATTCTTATTATATAAAAAAATTAATTATTAAACTTTAGGGAATGGATATTAAAACCAAAAATGTGTTATCCTAATACCTTATGTTTTGTTTAACTGAAGATATTTTAAATCATCACAGATTGATGGCTTTGAGGCCCTCCATTTTACACTTGTTTGTGATTGATGATCACAATCAATCCTTATAAATATTTACATTTTTCCTCTAATTACGTGTCTATAATTTCCACCAATGTTCTCCTATTAGAAACCCTAATTTGGTGGGGACATTCTCATTTCCCTTTCCCTCTTATTAAAACTAAATTTTATTAACCCTATTTTTGAAGTGGGTTTTCCATAAAGGTATTTTATATTTTCAAACTTTTATTTTCAAAGAACAATTTCAAATTTCAAGGAAGAAATTATTTGAAGGAGGGGAGAATTTAACACCCCAAGCTTCCATAGTATGTTTCCCTTTGAATAATGCAATAGCTTGCATTGTATGCAACTTTGAGATTTTAATACATCACGACCAATCAAAGTAGCCATTATGAAGAGTAATTTGCACCTGTTGAAATTTTATAAATTTTAGTATTCAAATTAGAAAAAAAATTTGGATTTGAAATATCAAAATTATCTTAGGGTGAGATTTTGGAATTTTTCTGAGAACTTACAATTTTTGATGAATAGTGATAAATACTATACTTTAATTAAAAACAACTTTTTTTATCCAAATAATTTATAGTGATAAATTATACTATTCAGTGGTTTTAAAGTATATTTAGAATATATTTTTACCATTTAATCTAATTTTATTCATTGGACGTAACTTCACATTTAAACTAGACATAAACAAATGTCAATCTTTTGATAGTTATTATTTTTTAAAATACACGCTTTTTGTTTTAACAACATCATTTAATTTTAAATTAATTTCTGCCACTTCAGTATTTTGAATTTAGAAAAACGGATTCCATATTTAGAATCAAGACGTCCAAATTGTGTAAATAGATAACTTTTATTTTTAGACATTTTGAATAATTATTTCGGTAAATATTTTATTTACCGTGGTTAAAAGGGGAAATCCAGTAAATAAGGTTACAAATTAATATGATAATAATATTAAATTACCCTAAAACATATCTTAACCCTATTTTATGATACATTTTTGACCATTTTAATCTTTGGGTTGATTTTTTCACCACTTGGAGGAACTTGAGAGTGATAATGACACCATATATTAATTAATTTAATGTAAAGGAAAAAATGACATTAACATAAATCTTTTGGTAAAACAATTTTTACAAGGTGTAATATATGATATCATTTATACTATAAATATTCATTAGAAAGTTAAAAATATTTCCTACTTAATGGTATTTTATTTATAATTTTTGACATTTAATAATTAAATTTATTTATGACACATTGATGATGTAGTGTTTTCTTTCTTAGTAAAAGAATCAAATAAATGGTATTATAAATGATAAAATAAATGTAATTTTAATAATTTGATGCCATCCACAAATTTTCTAGGTTACTATGGAATGTTTGGATTGTTTAAGTAAATTTATTTTGAATTAATAATGTTTTTATGACTTAAAAAAATCAATTATTAAATATTCTCAAAAATGACATAAAAGAGTTTTTAAAACAAATATTATATTATTAATTGATATAATATTCCTAATAATCTATGGTTCATCCAAAGGACTTATATGATGATAGGTATGTTATAAATGAACCACTTGGGGTTTTTTTGGCAATTTATAGTATGTTTATTAACCAAATAATATAAAAATAAAAAGAGACATGGTAAATGTTAGACTAATTAACTAAGAGTTAAATCTAATAGATAAGGTTAATATAGTAACCCAAACCTGTATAAAACCTATTGGTTGCATGTATTTAAACCCATATCCACCATATCCTCTAAATCAATCAGTTTGGATCCATTAGAAACCGAATATGAATTTATTATAAAATAATATTTTATGTTTTTCTTAACGTGCCCCTCACCCCTCTTATAAAAGGGCACTCACACTTCACTCAAATTCATAACATCAAAGCCTTTTGGCTCACCCAAACTCTACCCGGATACCCTATAAATAGTCCTCCCTTAATTCTAGAGGCATTCCATTGGTCAGAAAGCCAACTTAGGGTGTGATTTTGATCAAATCAATAGGAACAACCCCAAGAAGAGGTAAATATCTCACCACCTCTTTCAAGTTCTTTTCTTCTTCTACTGCATTTTTCTTTGTTGCTTCCATTCTAAAAAATAAATCTAGTATATTCTATATAATATGATGTCATTATAAATATGGTACAACCATATTCATTATTCTATCCATCCTTTGAATGACATGTCACCATAAACGATATAGCAGAAACTATAAATATGGCACAACCAAGATGTTAGATATATGTTAAATTGAAAAATCAAACATTATTAAAAATAAAAAAGTCATTAATATGATTTTAATTAACATTATATATATATTATAGTGATTCATTAAATATATATTTATATATATTCAATATATACTATTTATTTTGATTTATAATCTATATATATGTATATTAAATTTATTCATTCCTATGAATAATTATTTAATAAATAAAAGCTTTCATATTTTTCTTAATATATCCATTTTATTTATATTTTTTTAATTTGAGTTTTCTTCTGGGACATTATTTGTTCTATGAATATGTTGATAAAGGAAAAAAATTATCAAAACTAAAAACATGCTGATAATGAGAACCTTTTATTATCACTAAAAATAACGCACTGATAAAGGTTTTCTTAATCATCACTAAAATAAAGCGTTGATAAATCCTACATTTTATAAATGTTAAAAAAATATTTGATAAAATTTTCCCTTTATCAGAAATTTTTTAGTGATGATAATGGGATTCCTTTATCAGTGCTTATTTTATTAATGATAATGCTGTTATTTATGAGAAAATTTTTCTAGCACTGATAAATCACAACACTGTTATAGGCATGTTTTATAGTAGTGGCTATACCTGGATCCCTAAACCACACCCCTTATATGAAAGAGTTGATGCGTGAGTTTCCCTAAGAACACCCACATACTTTTTCAGGGGTTGATGGCCCCCAAAATGAATATTTATGGCTTGATATTATCTTAAATATCTTCAAGCACCTCTGATACACCTCCTAAAATGAGATTGAATGTCATTGCATATATGATTTTAGGATCCACTGATCATTGGTGGGATATTTTAAACTAGGATGGTTAGGAATGGGAAGTGGTTTTGAGGGATATAGAATCTATATTTTATTATAACTTTTTCCTTGAGACATTAAAACATGATCGTTCTGTGGATTTCATGAACAAACAGCTGGGTTTTTTCTCTGTTATAGATTACTCAATTCTTTTTACAGAGAGCCTATCTATACTGCTAATGATCCATCGAAATTTGGAAATTTTAGGGATTATATATGAATTACTATTTATTATCAGGTGAATCATTTCGTCTTGACTATCACATATAAAATAATAATCCAGAATCATACTAATGAATTTAATTTAAGGGAAGATAGAGGCATAGATAAGAGTGGATGAACTTCTCAAACTAATAGTGTTGTATCTAGTGGAATTTATCGACCTAGTAGTGTAGTATATGGTGGAAAGAATCATTTCATAAAGATCTTTCATATGGGATGTACTATTTATAGTGTATGTACTTGTTTTTCAGTCTTAAAATAGTGTGTAACGTAGGGGCATGTGAATAATCAATGTGAGAGGGACCTAGTTGAGTTATAATCCTATGAAATGATGGGTCAGTTGTAGTGGCATTGAAAAATACTTATTCTAGTGTCTAGTTAGATAGGATCATCATTAATATCAGGTACCGGTGCTAGAACAATATCTCCATGTCAAACTGGGAGTAGGAGTTATACTACTGATTAGTCTAACTAGGAGGTCATGGACGAGGGAGTTAGACACTAGTTATGCATAGTTACCAAAGATGGCTCGGTGAAGGAATTCATGTTCAATATCAAGGCCACAAACAGGTCGGGAATATATTTTGAAACATGTAAATGTGGAGTAGAGTCCCAAAAAATCTATAGTTCGAGGTAAAATTTTAGTATCATCTACCTTGGTATATGTTTTGTTTGACATAAAGGCTTCATTTTCTTTTATCTCTATGAATTTCAGGAAAACAATCACACTCAAAATTCAATAATTTTGTCGATGAAAACCCTTGAAACTCATTTTGGTATATGTCTTAAGAGAATATATAAATGTGGGGATATCCCCCTTGAGATAGGTGCTTATTTCTTTTTATAAAACTGTGTTAACCTTGTGATTTGGGGATTTGATGTCATTCATGGGATGGACTATATTATTCCTTATCATACCTATATGGATTGTTATCAATAGAGGGTGTTGTATATATCACCATAGGGTAGAAATTATATTCATATGGTTGAGTGGGATGTATACACATGTAGAGATAGACTAGTTCATCATGGGGTGAGCGGTGTGATTTCCACAATTGATAGTATCTATAGGGATGACCAGTGAATACCTCATGCTGATTTCCATCTTATATTATAAGATTTTTGGGACATCTTCCATGATGAAATTTTTGTTTTCCTCCCAAATGAGATGTCCAATTATCTATTGATCAGTTTATAGGTGCTGCACTAGTGTCCGTTCCTCCATATAGGATGACCACTACTGAGTTTCAAGATCTCAACAGATAGCCGAAGGACATAGAATCTAATGGTTTTCAATGAACGAGAACTTCACCTTGGAGTTCACCGGTCATTTTTTCCAAGAATGAGAATAGAACCCTCATGATTTGTGTGGATTACATGAAGTTCAATCAACCTATTATGAAGAAATAGTATCTTTTTCTTCATATATATGTCCTCTTTGATCGTCTCTGAGGAGTTAGAGTTTTATCAATGATTGGTTTGAGGTCAGGCTAACACTAGGTATGTGTTAGAACTTCATTCATACCACATACAATGTACCAAGGTAGGTATAGTCGTTATGATTATTTATTTATGTTTTTCAGCCTCATGAACACACCAACCATTTTTGTGGGTCGAATAAATCATGGTCTCCACAATATTTTTGATTCATTTGTAGTAGTGTTTGTGGATGGAATAATTGTGTATTATAATACTCAACATGACCTTGAAAAACATATTGATATCATTATAAATACCCTGAGAGATAATCATATGTATGATATGATCACTAAATGACACTTTTGAATTGATAATCTATAATTTCTAGCTCACATTATCTCAAAGGTAAGCATATCAGTTGAACTAGAGAAGGTGAGGGATATAGTTACCCGGGAGCTGCCAAACTTTTTTTTTGATATATATAGTATCTTGGGGATAGCAGGATATTAAATGATATTTATAAAGGACATATCATGATTAAAAATACCTCTTTTATACTTAATCAACAATTTAGTGAAGGTTATATGGTCATTTTTCTATGAGACAACCTTTTAGGGGTTAAAAGGGATATTAACGTCAATGTCTATTCTTATTATACATAATACAGGAATATGAAAATAGTCTATTGTGATGAATTAGGTATCATGATATGAAATGTTCAAATTCAGGTTGTTTGAGTCATTGTTTATGCATTGCAGAAGTAGAGGACTCATGAGCAGAATTACCCATTTCATAATCTCATGTTGGAAGCTGTAGTTCATGCCTTATACTCTTAGAGGAATTAACTAAGGGGGGATGATTTATTTGGTGTTTACATACAAAAAAATCATCATGTATATTTTCTCATAGCATGACATAAAACATAGGTATAGAAGGTGGGTTGAATACCTTCAATTATTTAATTTTCATCTTGCCTATATGTGTGGGAAAGGAAATATTTGTAGCAAATTATTTGAGCCAAAGTACTAACACACATTTTACTCTAGAGTACAATTACAAGTGGAGACTTATGGTGCTATTTTCTGAGATAGACTTGGAGGTTCCATCCAATCAAGGATATTTTTTAATTTCAATGTTATTTGTAACTTCTTATCTTATAGAGAGAGTGATGATGATGATTAAATCAAATCCTAATGTCTTAGTCCTAAAGGAGAGTGTTTTAGGCAAGGCACCATTGCTATGCTGGATTATTGATAAGGATGAGGTCTTACACATCTGAAGATGAATCTTGGTTCTTAAAGGCATATGAGAGGAGTTGATGATAGAGTCTCAAACATCTATTTGTGTGGTACATCCTTGGAATACAAATATCTATCATGATACATGTCTCTAGTATTCATAGACTAGTATTAAAATGGAGATATATGGGTTTTTTACTCAGTGTTCCACGTTTTTGTAAGTGAATGTAGATTACCAATGACCAACAAGGATTATAAATCAATTTAAAATTATTGAGTGGAAATGGGATGATGTAATGAAATATTTTGTGACTGGATTACCAAGATCCACTAAAGGCTGTGATGTATTATGTTTGGTCTTCGATAGTCTCATGATGTTCACTCCCTCCCAATATATCGAAGAAACCTTCTGAGTTGACCTTCATGGGAGACTGAATTCCCATGATATTATATATTTTCAAAGGGTCCATCATAATATTGTTTTATATAGGGATTATTAGTTCCCATAGAGGTTCTGGATGGGGTTACATTGAGATTTTGGTGTGACGGTACTTCTGAGGAAAACCATTCATCCTTAGACTATGATTAGTTTGAACAGATGATACAGGTTTTAGAGGACATGATCAGAGCATGAATCCTTGACTTTTGTAGTTATTAGGAGACCATATACCACATGTATATTTCTCTAACAATAATTTTTTTTGAGGTGATGATACATATGGATTATTATTAAGCTTTATATAGTAGACCATGTCATTCACCTTTTTGATGGTTAGAGGCAGGTGAGGTAGCCATACTTAGACCTCATCTCATTTAGGAGACTTAATAGTAGGTCTATATGATTAAGAAGAATGTTTATATAGCTCAGTCTTGGCCAAAGTCAAATGTTAATTATTTCCATAAAACATTAGAGTTTGAGATTAGGTATTGGGTATTCATGCATGTATTGACTAGACTAGGGATCAACATTTTTAATGGTAGTGGAATATTTAACCTCAATTAATTAGGCCTTTTGAGGTTGTATATGGAGTCGTTAGAATAACCATTATGTTGTAGTAACCTCATTTTTACTGATATATTCATGAATTCTTCCATGTTTTACATCTTCGATGATACTATTAATTTCAGTCTCAAGTATTGTATCATGATGAGGTAAATTTGGAGGAAGATGCATCGTTTTTGAAGAAACCTATCTGTATCATAAACCCAAACATGTAATATATCTAAGTACGGTTGATTCATATGGTATAGATTCTATGGTAGTACATTGTTGTGTAGGATGAGACCTTGGTGCGAGAGGATGACATACATGCTCAATGGTTGGAATAATTCTTAGATGATGTTCTGATACCCATGGAAGGGAAACTCCGGGATGAGATTCTTTAAGGGGGGAGACTATAAGATATTGAATTTTCATAAAAGAATGATAAATTTTAATTTAATTATGTTTCTATAATTTTATCTTAAGGGAAATTAATTATGAAGTTATAGAATAAGTGAGGGTGTTAAGGGATTGTTTGGAGCCCAAAGACCTTGGTTTTGGAGGAAACCACTTGGGAAAAGGTCAGTAGAAACCATACCACCCTATTCAGATATATAGAGAAAAACATGTGGGGAACTTCAAGCACTAGAAGAGGGTCTTATAGTATGACTTAACCATAGAAACATTCCACACAACCATATAGGGACGAGACATAGGGTGTGAAAGGGCTATATAAGGTTTGTCTAACTATGTGTTGCAAGACATATGTTGGGTGTCTTAGGATAGATTTGTTTACATGATTGGGGAATGGTTTGGAAAATAGTGTTAAAAACCCATGTGACTATTAATTATTGGGTGATTTTACTATTTTACCCCCTCTCATTACAACTCACCCATTCAATTTATTTTTTCATCATGTTAACATCATCCCTCAATTTCGCCCTTTTGTGATCTTATATGCCGGGAGCAAGGCTTTAAAGATACTATTCCATTTAAAATCCAATTCAAATACCATCTATCGCATTGGATCACTATTGGTATGATCTAAATTAGTTTGTCTCCTTTCATCATTTTATTCCCATCGATGAATTTATTTTGGTGCGAGCTATCATGCCCTATTTTCTAGGAGTGCATTTTTTCTATTTTCTTATAATCAGGACTAAAACAGAGGCTGATACTAGATGAGTGTTCTACCATAGGTATAAGGTAGGTGGTATATACCATTTTCCTTTGGTTTTGTTTCCTATTTGACTATTTTTTTTCAACATGACATGGAAACTAGTTATTTATTATAAATTTATGTTATGTCTTAAATTAGTTTTTACATATTATTTGGGAGTCCCTTGTAGAACCTAATCATGGTTGAATATTGAAAACCACAAATGAAGTCGTCCATGAGGTTTTTAGTTATAAATTAACTATATTAAACCACCCCTTTTTGTTTGAGATCTATCTACCCTTGTAGTGGGAGCCTTTATAAATTAAATGGGGTAGTTGGAGAGGATCATGCCTCCATTTTCATGTTATTAAATTCCATTAAAATTATTTAATAGTTTATTTAATGATAATTGTAAATGGGTATGGAAAATTAAAAAACCCTCATATTTTATTATATTATTTTTCTGATGTTACGTCTCATTATGGAACTGATTATAATAAAGGTATGGAACCTATGGATTGATTATATAACACGGATTATATTAGATGTATGAAACGGATTCATTGAATATATGGTGCCTACTTATTGATGGTATGATGTAGACTATAGTAAAGGTACGAGAGATGTTATATTACATTTTTTAAATGACTTATTATTAAGATATGGTACCTTTGAAATTATTTTATGGTCCTATCTAGCGTATCCATGTATAAAACCTGAAACCCCAAGGTATGATTATTAACATTATGGAACCATTGATAAGGATCAAGGTATGGAACCTACAATTTTGGTACTCTTTCACAAATCATGATATATGTATCCCATATTATCACCTTGGGACCTACCTCATATAAGTATATTAATTTTATTATATGGGAATTATACCAAGCTGGTTACTACCTACTGCTAACATTTTATATAAATTTTCTCACCAGTTATAAACATCTCTTATTGTATTATTTTCTCATAGGATTATAATATGTTTAATTCAATTTATAAATTACCTATTATATTTTCACACAGTTATAGTAATTTTCATACGATAGATTTGTTAAAAACATAATTGGTGATAGACTACTATGTTTATCAAACAAACTATTTAGGATACTGTTAGTACCCGAGAAGATTATGTGGATGTAGGTAGGGATATGAGAAAGTTCCCAGTTATTTAATCTTGATTGATTATAATGTGTGATTAGGGGAGAAGATTACCAAGATATGCCTCATGATTTTATTGTATCTAGCCTTTTTGTTTGTTTTTTCTTATAATAAATGTATTGCACTAGATGCCTGATGCCATGTATGCCTATCATTATTTTGTTAGATATATAACATTAATGAAATTTGTATATGATACTGGATGTTACAATTGATGGATGGTTTATTATTATCTAGGTGTTTACCATCTTTTATCTAGTTATTTTTATTTTTCTTCCACTATTTACATAGTTATTTCACTATTGTGATACTCTGATTATGAGGGAATAGTATCCCAACTATACCATCCTAGATCCTCTCTACTAATCAAAAGCATCTAAAATACAATGAGGTGTTCTTGAGTCACTCTGACCCACCATATTGGGGTATCATTTAGTGGGTCCTAGGTTATGATGTTACATCTTCTACCATCCAGACATCTGAGAAAATTTTTATCACAAAAGGGTCTCAAAATGGAAACAAAGAAAACCTGATATCATGTTAATATGACTCAATCACTAGCTTGTGAAAATAGGTTACCCACATTATAGATAAAAGGGATTACACTAAATATGGGATTTCTGGAAGTGTTAGAAAAAAGAAAAAAGATATAAAATAATGGAGGATAAAAAATACTAGGGTTTCTAAAAAAATAAAGAAGTGATTGGGATACGTTCCAAAGAAAGTATTCCCCAAAAGAATCAAAAAATGAGGTTCCATCCCAATAATATCATGAATTTCATATTGGGGAGCCTTCCCCTATGGTAATTATTAATAGTTTAATGGGAAGTAGTTGGTGTTTTTTATAGGTTCTTAGAAAATCTATTGAATTTTTGGCATAATATTAAATAAGTAAAAAAAGTTCAAGAAGGTATGAATAATGGGGGAGAAAAGGTTAAGAGAGACGACAACATTCTGTAGTAAATAAGACAATAGAAATGTATTAAAATATATATTACAAGAATAGATTTTATATATTTTAAAACTTATATGATCTGTTAATGATTTGTTATTATTTATATGATAAATATTGGTAAAATAGTTCTATAAATCATCCACATACTAATGAAATGAAATAACCCCAACATGCTTTGATTTAGGTTAACAAAGAATGTGTTTCTTCCTTGGGATGATATATAATTATGAAGAAGTATAATAAGGTTCTGGAAGATTTTATATTATATAAGAGGAAAAAATAAAACATCTAAAACTCTTATGAATAAAGCTAAATAGGATTACAACGAATGACATGAAGACACTTCTACCAAGATTAGAGCACCCACACCACTGAATGTTTTAAAAAACTCATGGAATATAATAATGGATGGAGAAACATGAAAATTTAAAAGAATAAAATCATGGAAATAAAAATATATATTTTTCTAATGTATTAAATCAATAATATGTGATTGAGACGATACCAAAAATGGGAATGGAAAAACTTGATTAAGATGTCTGTGTAATGTTAAAATAGTTTGGACATGGAACATTCTAATTTAGAATGGTTCTACCTAGAAAAATGAAAGCCAAATTGAAATTACCTATGAACTCCAGTTCTAAATCTATTTCTACTAGAGAAGATAATTCCAAACCCATGAGTAAGTTTTAGACTGTGATATTGATGGTTGAATAATCCGGAAAATCTAAGGGTGTATGCATGAAGAAGACTAGAGTTGAATGTTATTGGTTTGGAAATATATATCAACTGTCTCTATCAAGATGATATGTTATTAGAAAATCCAAATTATGAAATAATACATATGGATATGACTTAATGTTGGGAAATTATAGGGGATGTTGTATATGTATCATCCCATGAGGGGGATCTAGAAAAATATGCCAAGATACCAAAATTCATTAGACATGCTTTAATTAGAAAATCTAGATGAACCCTTCAAAAATAAAAAGGATCATGATTGGTATTATTGTCACACAAATGTTCTAACATTTTCACATTATTCTTATCAAGGGTGAGTTTTTAGGAATCTATTGATATTTAAATTTTACATTAAATCCTCTGATTTATTTATCCAAGTGAGCAGAGATTCATGAAATTTCTTAATAATCGGTGTGTGTTTCCCCCAAATTGTGAATGACAGAACTTGTATGACATTTGAAATATGTGGATATATTTTTTTTATAAACCTATTACTATTATATTATTTAAAGGGGTTTATACATGTATATAGAGTTGATTTTAATGGCACATTGACATAGAAATGTGATTCCATTTATAATTTAGATGTTTTTGTGTTGTTTATAAGTTCTTACAATTACTTAACATGCTTGAATAGAGATTATCACATAAATTATTCTATTTTGTGTATGTTAATTTTATTTCTCAAAATGTATTAGAAATAATATGTTCAAGATATGTGTTTATAAGATTCTCTTAGTAGGAAACATTGAATTTGTGGAATCATCATTCAATTGGAATCATGTCTCAAATAGGATGGACCACTATTTTATGAGAATAATGTTACCCTTACCTTTTAGGGGAGATACATTTATTACTATTTTAATTAATTTAAATTAGGGGGTTATTAATTACACTAAATTAAGAATCATATTTGGAATACTTAGAAATGAAAACAAAAAGAAATAGAGATATTGAATTTTTGAAAGGTATTTGGTTGTATGTGTTGTGATCAAGGTTTGTAATTCAATAATGAGAATATTAAATGGATTATTAATATATGTATCAACCCATTATGTTACAAGTGAATATACTAATGGTTTTGGGTAAAGGTGTTGATACATAGTACCTTGATGGGTACATTGGAAAGGTGATTGAAAAGTTACTACCCACACATTACGTAAAGAGATAAGTGGAGATTAATTCCCATGAATACTAAGATAGAAATATTAAAGTGGGGATCCCATTAAAATAGGAAATTGAAAGAGATTATCTGAATGACTTTGAAAATTGATGAAGTTGAAAAATCATTATCTTCAACATGTTTAACTAAAGTGCAATAGGCTCCTGAACCTATGATTGGAAATGCTATATAAAATGTTGATTGAATGAAAAAATTATGTTAGAAGAAATTAGGGGATATCTCAAGAATAGGATACCCATAAAAAATGTAAAATTTATGTTTTCATATGTATCCAGTGTTTATACACCCCTAGATAAATATTTACGTGTTAAAATACCGATCAAGATTTATTGAAGAATCAATGCAACTCAGTTGGTAGAGGAATTCAAGGACATACACCTGTTTGAGTATTTTATAAAATGAGGTACCTCAAACATGAATGAGGTGAGTTTGGAATTATTTTAATAATTCTAGTAATCATTTGATGGAATTTTTTGTATGATTTTAATTGGTTAGAGTATCCTAGGATGCAATAAATAGATTTTTTGAAGCCTATTATAGAAATTTAAATTTTATAGTTCACAAAGAAAAATGGATTAGTCACGAGGATAAGGATTTTACTAAAATGATAATAATACTTCACTATTAATTTAAGTCTTCACATGATATATATATATTTATTTTCTGATCATAATTTTTCATTATAGATATTTAGTGTCTACTGATAATTGATAAAGGAATAGTTCATATGAATTCATCCATAATATAGTCATAATTGTAATACTTCACCATAAGTCTTTGAGACCACCATATGATGTTTCTTGAAGAGAAGACATTATGTTGATATAGAAAAATTGAAAATGTTAGAGTATACAACTTATATAGATGTGAATAAGTTTCCATTATAATACATAAAAAATAATATTATTAATTCCTCAGTTAAGAAGATAAGTCTTAAAAAAATTGAAATTCCTTTCGGTAAAATTTTGATATTTCGAATATTTAATCTAAGGAAGATAAAATAATTTTTTATGATGAAAAATATTCTCAATTGTGGTATAAACATCATAAATACCTATATTAATGTGTGGTATAAGGATGATAAGATAGATAAGTTTATCCTAATCCATGGATAGGAAATATGAAACAAAAATAATAATAATAATTTATAAAATTATTCAATTTAAAGAAAATAAATATATAATGATTATTGTGATATGATTTTTGAGTTCAAAACATTGTGAATATTAAATAATCTATGATATGATCCAATATTATTTAATATTGAAGATACATTTCCACTACATGTATTTCATGAAAAATAAAATGAAGTTATTGAGTTTTACAGAATAATAAGGTTGTAGAAGAATAGAACATAGATATATTGTTCATCATAGCATCTATATTTTTTAAACAAGGATGTTAGATTGTTTTTGAGTGATTGCGATTGATGTCTACTAATTTTCCCAAAATTTGATCAATGATAATATTTTCTATATAATAATAACTTTCCCACACATGTGGTTGAATTCACATGGGATACTATCAAATTAGATATTTACTGTCTCTAACTATACCTAATAAGGGGGTATACTAGTGTTTGTGGGGGTGAAACCCATGTAGACTATTATAAGGATAATAACCAATAAGAAAACCTTGTAAATGATTCCTCATATTCAATGTTTAGGTTTGTGAATTACTAAAACAAGGTAGTATCAGTCTTAAAGTATATTAGTGGAAGTGTTTAGGGTCAATTTTTGTGTATAAGAAAAAGGATAATACTAAATCTTAATAGAGATAGACATATGGTGTAGGATGAAATGTTATGAAAATAAAACCAATTGAACTTGGTCTAGCCAATTTAGATCAACCTAAGTTAGAAAGACTCCTTGGTTGAGAGTAATTGCCAACCTAAGTGTTTGAATCTTGGATTCTAGGAAGAAATAATTACTAACTACTTGTCCTACCTGGATCTTCTCTAACTAGTTAATGATGATTCAAAACACACCTATGATGATAAAGGATAATGAAAAATAATAATATTCACAATTATTCCAAACCCGGTTATTATCCAATGGGTTACTTAGTTTCAACCTTTAGATATACATTAGGTTCAAAACACCCCTACTCTTAACCATTAAAATAGGGTGGATTAGCTATGTGTAGAGGTGATAATCAAAATAAAGGAAATAGTAATCATTATTTTCACGATCATGAAACATTTTATAAACATGCAATCTAGAATTAAAACAATTTAGAATCATGATCAAACAATTGGATGGACTAGAAATTTAATAAAAAAATGAATTTGTATGTTGAAATAATGAATAACAACAAATCCACAATTAATAAGTAAGAAATAATAAATAAGTCACTAAAAATGAAGAAAAAATGAATAATGACTCATGTGTTGATGAAGAATGGAGAGCAGAGATGAAATAGATGTCTGGTTTTGAAACAGTATTGCAATAGATTAAGAATGGATGAAAAATGATTAACACCTCGAAAAAAATTCATTTAAAAAATGAAATGAAATGAAAAAAAATCTATTTTATAATCAAAACATATGAAAACCATAAGTTATGAACAAATAAAAACATGAGAAAAGTAAATTTTATAATTTTCTTATATGAGGAGGGTGATGTAAATATTAATTGGCATGTAAAGTATTCTATGTATAAGCCATGCATGTCGTGTATATGATCAAGTGACATCGGTCCCAATATCTATATGCCATGTAATTTTATTTTAGGCCATGAATATTAGATACACATTTCATATAGAAGAATAAATTCATATATTTGACTGGATGAGCCTTTAAAGCTTGCATGTTGTGTGTGAATTTAATTTTTGCGATATATATTTATTTGAAAGATGCACATTTTGTAACAGATTGACACACTATGTATTTTTTTTCATGTCATCAAGATGCATCATGGGCTTGTATATGGCTCTAAAGGCATTATGTGAATGTGGGATACATGTCGTGTTTGTGATACATGGCGTGTAAATCCTATTTTTCCAATTTTTCATAATTTCTTCCCTAAATTGCCGAATTTTTAATTCCCACAAATAAACAAAAAAAATGTATTATCGAATTAACCGTGAATAATATCTTATTAAATGTATCCAATATATATATATATATATATATATATATATACATTCATCTTATCAAATTTTCCTACACGTGAACAATTTATTATCCTCAAGAAACAAACATCCCAACAGGGATTACAAAAGAAATAATTTTTAAAACAAGAAACAATAATTATAATCATGAAAATAAAAATAAATGGACGAAGAAAAATTCATTCCTCTAGAAAGAATACTCAAGATAAAATGGGTCATGACACATAGTTCAATTCTTTAACCAGATACCTTATTCATTTAATTACAATTTCATTACTATTCCATAAATACTATACCCATTGTGAAACTTATCTCACAATTAATTTTCTCTCATCAATGAAGGTAAAAATGTAATTGGAACTATGCTTATACACCAAATATATGTTCCTAATCATATGATTTAATTTTTTATGTCATCTATAATTTTTAAAGAACAATATAAAATCAATCATGAGGGATTTAGTAAAAAGGATTCAAATGACTCTAAGGATGAGGGCAGAAGGATGGAATATAAAAATAAATTTAAAATGTAGGGTAATATCTAATATATAATTAATGTTAAATGTAAAAAGTGCAATAAAGTTACTCCTCCAAGATAAAAAGGTTTCCATGCTTCAAATATCTCACAGTGGATCCACTAATATTTCACATATGTATAAAAAATGCACCTTTATCCCTTATTTTTATTTTCTTCTTATTTATTATTAAAAATTCATTTTTAGGATAGATCTCATGTGCATCGCCTAACCAAATAATATCCATCAGTCTAGAAATATATTTTTTGACATTTCTAATACACAAACTAATACCATTTTTCTTTGTATTTATAATTTTTTTAAAAGGAAAATGACTTGCAGAGGAAATACAAAAAAGTAATCATGGACCACATCAAATTAGCATGGAGAATGTTCCACAATATATTTCATTAATAACAACATCCCCTATCTATCAAAAGTAAAATTTCCCCCACACAAGTTCAAAGTATAAACATGCATCATACTAAGGCCATGGTATAAAGGGATAATCATCTTGAAATAAATCTTCCCAACAATGTTATTCATGGATACAATGCGCTAAAGATGGATTGATGTTTAGGTGGGTCTTAGTAGAATGTTCCTGAGCAAATATTTCCTCAACGATATTAAAAAGTAATTTGTTAAATCATAGCCTCAATAAGATGTCAATGAAAGTTATAATTGGTTTACATGCCCTATGTGTATCTCAATAAATATGATTACAATGTAATATGAAATTATGGGTCCAGAATCCTCTCAGAAATGGGAGAAAACTAAAATAATTGTAATCAATCAGTTTAAAAAAATCTTGTAATAAGTCAATAAATAGTAATTGAAAACATTTTGTATTTTGATTAAATTAGTAATGTCAAAAATCATGAAAAAAATATAAAAAAGGAGTAAAAATTAAATTTCAGAAATTTAAACCCTTGTTTTGTCTCCTATTCAAATATGTGCATTGAGCTTTTAGGTTTAAATCATGCATTCTGTGAAAAATATATCATTGATAAGTGATAATTGGTAATAATCCATGTTTATTGATAGTAAATCTCTATAAAGACTCCATTATACTTAAAATGATACAATGTCCCCAATTTCATGGAATATATCATGGGTGACATTTCAATAACAACGTAGAAAAAATGAAACAAAAATTTGATTTTTGGGAATTGAGAGCTCTCTGTGTTGAATATAATGTCATGAAGAAACATGTTCGATTTATAGTGGTGTTTTTGAAACCAGAAAGTGATGTTAGAAGAGAAGAAATACATTAGACAAACACAATAGTTCATAGGGTTTAATAATGATGAATGAAGTGAAATTTGAAGAATCACACATTTAATAGCAAATAAAAATAGTCCATATAATGTCAGATATGCAAGTACAATGATGTTTAGGAACTACCTACGAGAAATAAATATGCTAAAATGAAAAAAGATCCTATTAACATGAAAAAAAAACATACATGTTTCTCCTCCCCTAAAGCATTAACAATGATTTATTTAGCTAGACTAGTGGATAAAGTGTTCAACCACTACCATCAATCAGCTCAAAGGGCCACTGCCTCTGACAAGAACTAGTGGATGTGTCATCGAACTCCTAGGGATGGATGGTGGGGCTAACAACCACCAGGTCATACTATTCATGGGTATGATGAGTCAAGAATACCATAAATGCTCATCATTATGGGGATCCTTATTTGGCATGGATCTATAGTGATATCTCCTCAAGATGACGCCCGACACCATCCAAATGCTCAGTTATCTAATGTTGGATAGTGTGAGGGAGAGGTACATGCTCTTCAATGTGCATAGATCAAGAAAAATTGATAGACATGGATAGTGTAATATAGAAATTAAATGAACATAATCCAACCAATATAGACCAAAATATCCATCCAATGTATATATAGAGAAATGATACATTAGTATAAAATGGAATACAAATAGTAAAGAAAGTTTCATCTAAAAAGTGTATATAAATGGGGGTGTGGTAGAAGGAAAACTAAGTCTTAGTGGAACTTACTCTACATACTATATCTGATGTACCCTCCAAAATAGTGGTTCTATAGTGACCCAAGCAATTTACAAATAACATTACAAGATTTAATGAATAATTAAACATCACAGTACAAGCAAAGGATCATAATTTCTACTATCTTGGAAGAAAAGGTACATAAAATATAATACATGGGGCCAAAAAATTTCTTTATTTAATCTCCATAAAGAGCTCCAAACATCCTTTGTGACCTTAAATATGCATAGGGTACCCTGGGGAACCCATGATCAAAGGGAGTAGCTGAAAATTTTAGTAAGGGGATGTACATAAGGATACATCTTAAGAACATGAGTTAAAAGGCGTGCCATAATGATATCCAAAGCATGGAACATATAAAATCATATCATATAATCATGAAATAATATAAACATGGAATCATATAAATGTGGAAGAATCATGAAACATGTCATTATTACAGGTTAAGGATAACCGCCAATCCTGTTTCCCATTTTAGAACATGTAAATGCTAACTGCCAATCCTATTTTGCATCACATCTCATGAGACATAACTTTATCTAATGCATTGGAGAGCTATATGGGTGCACCCATCTTCACATTTTCAGGATTTTTCTTGGAACATAAATAATCAAATAAAATCGACCATACATAAACAAAAGGATACCCATTGAAAGAATTGGGTGCCACAATCATGAAAAAAGCATAACTAATGAGTGTATCATGATAGTGTCTACATATGAAAGGGATTAGATCATACATGGACGTTCATAAGGTAAAATAGGCATATAACATGGTTAGTGGTGTAAAACAGAAGTGAAAAAATATAAGAAATGTATTTGAGAAACATTAGCATTGAAACATTTTGTTGTCGTTTTAAATGAAATACTATAGAGATTTTAAAATAAAAAAAAGAAAAATATTTTATATAAAACAAGAATAAAACAAAAAATGATTCATAATAAAAAGTCTATTTTATAAAGAAAATGGAGGCTTAAATCATAGTAGATAAAGCACATGAAATTATGTTAAATTTTTGGATGTTCCCTTAAAACATGTTGGCTTATCGGAACGTTATAAGGAGGTAATATTTTAAAAACTTGTATATCCCCAAATGAGAGTGAGGAAATGTTATTAATAAATAAATTTTTTAAAACTAAACATAATTTATAATATGTA
This sequence comes from Viscum album, assembly GCA_963277665.1. NCBI lineage: Eukaryota > Viridiplantae > Streptophyta > Magnoliopsida > Santalales > Viscaceae > Viscum > Viscum album. The sequence continues at coordinate 2,053,043,334 of OY728140.1, forward strand.
CATAAATTGAAAAAATAACTCAATTTTGATACAAAGAAAGATAAGGCAACCCGAAAGAACAAAGAAGGTTCAGGTAGAATTCGTTATTGTTTATTGGAATGATATCGGGTGTACCTATGAGGTCATGATGAGAGAGAATGGGTGCATATCATCACATAAAAATAATTAGGGAAGTATGGGAGAGGTGTGTAAGCATAACCCATAATTTGGGATTACACATAAAATGGAATAGCATATAGGACATCTTGATAAAGAGTGAAATGAAGAGGATCACATACATTGTGGAGTAACTACTAAAACATGAAGGTTGAGACCATGGGAGCTTGATAAAACCTTGGGATGGGCACTAGGGAAGTAAAAAAACTATTTATTATAGTATTATGGATTTGGAATAAATTAAAATGAACGGATGAGTGGGTATTTATAGTAAAAGAGAGCAATTTGTTTATTGATTTTAAAAGACACCTCATTAGTGATTTTTGGAAAACCATGGGATTGACCATGGTATTTTCCCATTGTATTATCCATATGGGACACATAATTTCTTATTGTACTATACACATTTAGACCATAATTTTTTATTAATTATTACATCAAAATGATGTTATCAAATATACCGAAAACTCAACATTGTATTTTTACTATTCACAAAAAAAATCATGTAATTTAGAAAATTCCCAAAAAATTTACCATCCCATTTTTTAACATGTATAATTAAAAAATGAACTCAATTTTTTGAAAATAATTTTCTAAATAATTTTTATTTAATTTTTAAATAATATCATAATTTAATCAAAAAAATCAATATTAAAACTATAACTTATTTTATAACACCTTGAAAATTTAATCACGGTCCTATAAAATTATCCTCTAACCATTGGACAATAAACTAAAAATTTTTGATTAAATTTTATGAAAACAAATTTCCATTATATATTATTAAATTCACATAAAATTGTAAATAAAATATTTTTGACATAGAAAAATACAAATTCTTATACTATGATCATTTATTCACTTTTAAGATTTCAAAATTGTATCCGTACATTTATGGGTGAAGTTTCTCTTTTGATGGAAAATTTTCTATTAATTACTATTTATAAAGGTATTCTAATATTCATAAGGGTAGGTTACTATTCAACAAAATTTATTTTTGTTTTATAAAACTCCAAATCACAAATTGATCACAATTGTTGATGACTATTTTTTGAAATTAAATACAGACAAGTGAAAAACTATTGTTTAAAGGTCACATAGTACATATTAGTTCATTGTGTTTTTAATCCATGTTATTATATTATATAATTATAAGAATGGATTGCATTTAATAATTTGGGTTGTTACATTCTTCCCCCCTTAAGAAATTTCTCCCTAAAAATTTCAGTTTACATTCGAGGTCAAAAATAGGTGCGGGTACTTTTACTTCATTGCATCCTCCAGTTCCCATGTTGCCTCTTCATATGTATGGTTACTTCATAGTACTATGACAAGGTGTGTTGTCCTGTTAAATAGAACATTATCTATATGATCAAAAATCTTCATTGGATACTCCTCGTAAGAAAGATAACCCTCCAACTGTACCACCTCTGAAGAGAGTACATGTGAAGAGTCTGGTATGTACTTCTTTAAGAGGGATACATGGAAGAACTCATATAATTTGTACATGGTAGGTGGAAGTGTCAGTCAATAGGCCATATATCTGACTCGATAAAGGATCTTGAAGGGGCCGATGTACCTGGGGCTTAGCTTCCCTTTCTTTCCAAACATCACAACCTTCTTCCATGGTGATATGCTTAGAAATAACATGTATCCATCTTTGAACTCAATGTATCGTTGATGGTTATCTGCATAACTCTTCTATCAACTTTGGAACTCCTTGATATGCCGCTGAATGACTTTCACCTTATCCACTATTTCTTCAACCATTTAAGGTCCTAAAATCTCACGTTCCCCAACTACATCCCAACACACCAGTATTCTGCACCATTTCCCATAAAGGGCTTCATATGGTGTCATTCAAATGCTTTAGTGGAAAATTTTGTTGTAGGAGAATTCAACCTTTTGAAGATGTTGGTCCCATCATCCTTTGAAGTCCATAGTACATGTTATCCACATATCTTCTAGTGCTTGAATATTTCACTCATATTTTCCATCAGTTTGAGGATGACAGGACGTAGTGAAGATTAGTTCAGTGCTTAGAGAATATTGGACACATTTCCAGAACATCAAGGTGAATCTCATATCATGATAGGATATAGTAGATAGTGGTAATATAGGTATCCTTACCACTTCTTTGATGTAAATCCATACAAGTTAATCCAATAAGAATTCCTCTAGAATCACAATAAAGTGATCTATCATTGTAAGATGATCCACAATTACCCATATATCATTATTTCCTCTAGATGTCCTTAGAAGTCTAGTGACAAAGTCAATGGTAATGTTCTACCACATCCATGATGTTATGGGTAGTGGTTTCATCATCCCCTTATACTTTTTCCTCTTATCCTTCACTTACTGAAATTTTCAGGGACTTTTATGTATATTCAACAATCTCCCTTTTCATATTGTCTAACTAAATTTTTTCTCTGAGATATTAATACATCATTGTGCTCCCTGGGTGGATAGAGAAATTAGAGCTATGGGCATCATTCAATAGCTCGGTCTTTATCTCTTGATTGGATGGTGCTCATAATCGTGACCCGAATCTTACATCTCATTATTCATCAATCATAAACTCAGAGGATTGTCCACTTCAAAAAGCTTCCACCATTTTAAGAAGTTGAAATTTTTTTTAGAATCCTTTATTTTCTCCATGAGAGATGTTTGAGCAATAATTTCAAAATGGATTGATTATTTTCTTACCTAAATTATTTACATGTCTATCCTCAGTAAAGATAAGAAGATCATATCCTTTTCAATTATTATCTTTGATAAAGACATTGGATCATTTCTACATAGAGCTTCTTCCACCTTATTTGCCTTACCAGGATGGTAGTGGATTGAGAAGTCATAATCCTTGATGAGATCAACCCATATTCACTCGCTCACCTTCAGATATTTTTGTGTGAATATATATTTTAGACTCTTTTGTTAAGTATATATCTCACACATCTCCCCATAATGATAATGTCACCGTATTTTCAATGTAAATATCACCGCTGACAACTCCATATAATGCATATGATAGTTTTTTATCATGGATTTTTAGCTTCCTTGAGGCATAGGATATCACTTTATAATTTTTCATTATCACACAACCTAATCTTTTCTTAGAAGCATCACTATAAACTACAAAGTGTTCTACACTTATAGTGAGTGTGAGTACTGGAACAGTGCTAAACCTTTTTTTCAACTACATCAAATAGTCTTCACATTCTTGTGTCTAGACAAACATTACTCCCATCTGGGTCAGATTGGTCATTGCATTTGACAATTGTGAAATGTTCTTCACAAATCGTCGATAATACACAAATATACCCAAAATGTTGCGGATCTCCATTTCAGAAGTTGGCATGGGCCACTCTTTAATTACCTTCATCTTGGAATGGTCCATAGATATCCCTTTGCTGGTGATAGCATTCCCTAATAATGATAATTCCTCCATCTAGAAATCACATTTATTATACTTTGAATACAACTTATCCCTTCAAAATTTCTTTAACACAGTATTCAAATTCTATTCATGTTCCTCCTTTCTCTTGGAGTATATCATAATATCATAAATAAAGAGTACCACAAATTTTTTGAGGTAATCTCTAAAGATTCTATTATTTAAATCCATGAAATGTTCTAGATAATTAGTGAGTCTTAAGTGCATAACTAAGAACTCATTGGGTCTATACCTAGTTCAAATGGAATTATTGGGAATATCAACCTTCCTCACCATTAATTGGTGATATCATAGATGAAAGTCAACCTTAGAGAAAAAACTATCCCCCTAAAGCTGATCGAACAAGTCATCTATCTGTGGTAGGGGATACTTGTTTTTATCAGGATTTAATTGAGCTCAATATAATCAATGAAGAGGTGCATTGATATGTCCTACTTATTGATGAATTGGACCAACTCTCCCCCCAGTGAAGCTCTCAGGCGAATAAAACCCTTCTCTGTATTCTTCTATAACAAAATTTTTCAGCACTTCTAGATCTAAGGTGGCCATTATTTATGGCGTATTTGAGATAGGTAGAGGTCTAGGGATAAGTTCAATTGAGAACTCAAACTATGAGTCCAGAGGAAGAGTGTAGCGACCCCAAAATTGATGTATATGGACATTACATTACTTTTTTGAAATACATAATACAAAACAAAAACAGACACCAAAGGACCATAATAGTTTAGTGTCTTTGGAAACTCGGAATATAATCTTCTAATCTTGTTGAAAGATCTTCAACATCTCCCATAAAGATCTTCCTTGTTTTTACCTAAAAACTTTATTTAAATTATGGGGAAAGAAAACATATAAAGGGTGAGCTCAAATACTCAGCAAGGGTAATCATGCAGAAAATAAAACAAACCATATACATTTTAACTTCAAAACATGAACATAATATTTAAACATCAAAATCATGAGCAATGACATAAAACATGGCAGTACGTAAGACATAAATCATAATGGAACATCAATCATCATAAAATATCACGGGAATAAATCATTTAATTTTGGAAAACCATTATGCACATGATATGATTTCCATAGTAGCCAAGGCATTGCTTCCGAGACCATCTTAGTGGACAAAGTCCCTTTATGAATCGAGGTCACTCCTCATTCCAGTCTTGTAACACTGAACCAGATTAACATACCATTCCAGCCATGTCTATCTCATGAGATATAAATATTTACCCAATGCATAAGAGGGAGATATAGGTCCCACCCATATCACAATGAAATCATTCTTACGTGTTCCACAACATAAACATAAATCATTCATCATAACCCAAAGAATAAAATGGGTTTCATAAACATCATCTCATAATAACATAATCCATATAAAAAAATGGATATAATTTCATCATAAAAAAAGTGAAAACATGTAAATCATATAGATATTATATTTGAAACATAATCATACTATATAATGTCATCTTAGATGGAAAATAGTTTTGACAAAACACTTGAAATGAATTCTTGAGGAAAATATAATTTCTTCTTAAAAAACATTTTCTTTTCACAAAATGCCATGAAATTTTAAAAGAAAATGATTTTGTTGAAAATATTCATGAAATCTTGTAGATTAGGATTTATGAAAATATGGTGTTATGAAACCATAAAAATATGTTCATGCCGTATAAGTTAAAAAAACATTCTCCTCATACTTTTAACAGAAAAGTCAAAAAAAGTACCTCCTAACATAAACAAAAGAAATGTTCCATACATACCATGTAGTAAAAGAAAAAATGGGTAAAAATGAATTTATACATACATGAAACCATTTTTAGAAAATAGGGACATGGATGATAAATATAACCCTAGTAAATATATACGAATAAACAACCTCAGATAAAAAAGATATTTGAATAGTTATCCCTTACCTTATGTCTGATATGCTTCGTTAGTATCCGAAATGCCTGTATAATGATTAAAATAATGTCATTTACTTATTACAGAATCATATTCACTGTTATGTTATCATATATGGTTCACTTATGACTTTATATTACCCATTCTTTTGTAAATTCCATGCTAATGCCGCGTTTTGGGTAAAATCGTTTCATTTATCGTATGTGTTTTAACTTTTTGTTCTTGATATTATTACTTATATACTTTAATTACATAATGTAAAACATTATTTATATATAATATATATATATCATATAAATATATATGATAGATCAATAAATGGAATGAAATACACCGTTCATGGAGATGGTAGGTCGTACGTACGCATGAACGCTGTTTTCATTTCCTTAATGAATTAAATGGAATGAAATACATAAATACAATACCATTATTATGTAATATATTTCATGATTATTTATTATATATACTTTATAATCATACTTTAATTGTTAATCATGGAATATGAATCTTAACGTGTTCGTGGAGACGGTAGTCCGTACGTACGCATGAGCGAAGATATCATTCCCATAATTATTGAATAGAATTGGAATGGATGATATAATATCTCATAATTAGTATGAAGTTATAATAAACATATATTGTTATTATTTACACCATTATACCCATCCAAGTGCGGTGGTGGTGGGAAAAATGATTACACCACGGCGTGGAGACGGTATTCCGTACGTATGCACGTGCGGTGATTTTGTTTTTCGTAGGATGGATAGAAGGTGAAATGTATTTGTTTCATATTTATAATAACATATCAGTATATTAGTGATACTTATGCTATTACTTTATAATTAAAAAACTAAATAATAATAAGTTGAAGAAGAAATAAACTTGAAAGAATCGGTAGAAGAGATTACTTCTTCTTCGACGCACCTCCATTAAAATTCTTATTAGGGCACTAGAGTTGGTCCTTTAAGAAGACCAGAACCTCTATGATATAACTAGAGAGGTTGATAATATGAATTTTCAGGGGTTTTCTGAGTTTCAAGGCTCCAAAGGGTTTGAAGAGAAGAGGGAAGGAGTGACCTTTTTATAAGGGGGGAGAGGGGTACCTTTGGTAACATAAGAAATATTAATTTATAATAAATTAAACCTCATATATAAACCAAAAAAAATGACTCAAATCCAAATATTTGATGATATAGGGTTTTCATATAATCAACCAATAAAATTTATACATGTTGGGAATTTATTTTAAACATTATCAACATGATTTATCTTTATTTAATCTATTTAATTTTATTTGTGGTAATAAGATTCCAATTTTTAAATTGTTATAAATAATTACTTATGTTTTGTGAATTATCCATAATTGGATAATTTATTACATTTTAGACCATATAAAGTTTATTTTACAATTTTTAAATATTTTTGTAATTTTTATAAAATTTTATATTATGTTATTTTTATAAAATAACAATTGTGTCAATTCTGACACTATTCATTTATTTGAATTTAAATAAAATCCAAACATAAGATATGTTTAAAATAAAAGATTTAATAGATTCATAAAATGTCATATTTACTTATAAAATTAGTGGAGAATGTTAAGTAGTTCATATAATATTTATTTTATTATTTTTAAAACCATTTATTTGATATTTCAATCAATAAAATAATTCCAACATCACTCTTATGTCACCATTAATGATATATCTATAATCCCTCAAAATTATAAATAAATTAAAATGATGTATATAATTTTATTATATTTTTGGAGAATATTTATGTTAGAAGATTCATGAATTTTATCACAATGTTAAAATTATTATACTTATAAGATTTAGGAGAGTGACACGTTGTCACTTTCTTTGGTTTTAATAATAAGTAAAATATTTTCATAGTCAAAAGTACATAAAATGAATTAATTACGACCCTTAGGTGATAAGGGTTTACTTTTAGTGATACAATTGAATTTTGGAAAGTGTTAGGTTAAATTTATATTCTTATTGTTACCCTTAATTACTTGATTTACCTTTAACTACAGTAAATAAAAATTACCGTAGTTACTATTCATAATATCAAAAAAATATAATTAACCTATTAACATATTTTTGACCCACTTAATTAAAATATATAATCAATTTTTCAAAATTTAAAACATAGAAGTTGCAGTAATTAATTTAAAATTAATCTTGTGGTTAAGAAAATGGGTTTTGAAAGTTAAAACATTGCCAAAGATTGAAATGTTTTTACCTATGAATTCAATGTAAAATTAATGGTAATGACCTAAATTATATTAAATGGAAAAAATATATTCTATTTATACTTTAAAACCATTCAATATTATAATTTAACCATATAAATTATCTCGATGGAAAATGTTTTTTTAGTTAAAATTTAGCGTATTTTTACTATTCATCAAAATAAGAAACATATTAGAAAAATATCAAAAATTTATCCAATGTAAGTTTTTATATAATGATTCAGAAGAAGAATTTTATTTTTTCAAATTGAACTTATAATAATGTCAAAAACTAAATTTAATGTCAGTGCACCATCAAAAGGCGGCAAAACTGGATTTTTTGAAAAATACTTATTTTACGTGAAAATTTTATTTTGTTCTCATACCATGTTACAGAAAATGTTTAAGATGAATAATAATGATAAAAAATTCAAAATAGAGTTAATAATACTCATAATGGATAGTTTATAATAATATTATAACCATATATTGTTGTTTAGTGAAACCCGGTATTGTGTACAACACACACTATCTAGGAAGGACGTGATTACATGTAATGCAAGACAAGTCAGGGTTGCTTGTAGTGAAAGACTTATTTGTTGTTACGTATAATAAAATACAACCATATTTCATTTATACATTATATATATATATACTCAATGGTGCGTAGAATAACTACTATTAAACCAGCTTGAAATTGTGGGGAACGCGATCTAAGATTAGTGTTGCGGGTACTGCAAGCTAATAAAGTGTTGCATATAGTGCAAGGTAATCTTGATGTAGCATACAATAGAAGATATGAAATAAATTAAAAAGAATATATCTTATAAAATCTTGGGTTGTTACATTCTACACCCCTTAAAATGAATTTCACCCTCGAAATTCGTCGGGGTTATAAATGGTTTATAACTTGAGAGTTTCTTTCATAGAGACCCACATCGTAAAAAGGAATACTAAAACATAATTTTAAAAATGAACATTTGAAACAAAACGGATACCCAAAGTAAATCATCACTTGGGTTCCCACATAAGAGAACATATGTGGAAATATGGATATGGAAGAAAAATCTAACCATCAAGTTCTGATGGAGTGTGGTAGTTGACATGGCTATAAAAAACCCAACAATCACAAAGCCATAAATTTGTGATGATTTAAGGTACCATCTGAATCATCGAATATAATGACACTAGGACAACATTTTTTTGTTTTCATGATCAATTACCTAAATTTGAAGAATTGTTGAATTAAAAGAAATATTTACTTGATTTTGGCATAATCTTATTGTTGTTTGTGCCTTGAACAATTTCCACATCATCTCTTAAAGAAATGAAGATGAATTTGTCTTCCCTGGAGTATTAGTAGATCATGTCATAGAATGATAGGTCATTCCATCTATCTCAAACATAAGGTTAGAAAAAGTTATAAGCCCATATTATGGTGAGATTAATCGAATATGGTTCCAAAAATGCACTTATACATTATCTATCATAGAACTTAATAAAACTTGTTTCTACTAACCAGGGACTTCTTGTAGGCCAGTGGTATGCGATAAAGGCCTTTCGCACTTCGGTTGTGGGTTCGATTCCCACAACCATGTCTGACGTGACAGGTTATCGCCAGTCTTGCAGGTTGTCCCTTTTTCTAAAACTACATTATTATAACATTCCGGCAATAATATCGAAAAAATTTCTTGCCTTAAACAATACTATATTATGTCTAACTTAATTCATTCCAATCATTAGGGTTATCCAAAATACTTCGGTCCAATCTCAATGTATAAAGAAAATGATTACTTGAAAGGGCATAGAATAAGAACGTGAATACCATCATTTATCCCCCATATATCATAATAAATATCTTTTTGATCACATTCCAAACATGTGAATACCTTAATAATGTATTCTTTTGAAACATGAATTACTATAGAACCTTACTGAAAACATGAATGCTGTGAAAAGTTAACTCTTTCCACATACCAAAATCCCAAAATTTATATATACTCAAACCATGATATCACTTTATCCTTATATCAGTCATGAGATCATTTCATTTTTTTCTTTATCCATTCATTATACGCATATCATCTACTTTCCAAAAATATTTCAATCACTTTTATTGGGTACCGGTACCATATAATTATTGAAAACCAATACATATATATTCTAAAATTCCACGATACCATAAATGAGATTCCATGATTCTATTTTCAAATCCCATTTCATAAACACTTAATCATTACACAACATAATTTTCATACTCAACATCACAAATAGTGATTGCATGTTACTTCCCTTTATATTTTTCATTAATAGGTTTCTCACGTTGATCATCATTAACCCTTGGATTAGGGAATTGATTAGCATAATGCCCCATTTTCTTGCACTTGAAGCATTGAAGTGTTGGTGGTGCATTCTCTGCAGTCTTTTCTCTATTCATGTCATTAGTAACCCTTTTTCCATTACTTCGACACTCAGATGATCGATGACATTCTTTTCCACACTTAAAAATTTTTCTAGTCCCTTTAAGACAATCTACACCATGATTTTTTCCACACTTTGAACATAAATAAACATTCATATTCTTTTCACCATTATTCTGAGATTTCTCCTTAAACTCGATCTTTAGTTTCTTGTCGAAACCAAGAGATGGATATGTAACATCAACTTCCATTTCTACCTTGATAGCACAACTCACAATTTCATCATATCTACTAAAGTCTCTTATAGATAATTCACATCGAAGACTTGGTTTTAAGCCACTGAAAAATCAACCAACTTTACTTTCAGGTTGGATGATAAAGCCAGATGCATACCTTGCAAGCCTTGTAAAATTTGCTTCGTATATACCAACAAATTCATCATCCTTTTTCTTAAGCTGAAGGAAATATTTTTCCATCTTTTTTCGAAGAATATGAGGGAAGTAATTATTTAAAAATAATTTCTTGAACTCACCCCATTCCTTGGGTACAATTTCATCTTGGGGCCTTGTATGGTTTGCTTCACCTTCTAAACGGTAAATAGCCAAAATGAATATTTCATTCTCTGAACAGTGATGTATGGAAAATATCTTTTCAATTTTACTAATCCATTTTTCACCAACAAGTGGATCAGAAGACCCACTGAAAGAAGGTGGATGTTGGCTCATGAAGGAATCAATAGAACATTGTTCCCTTCTCTTTTCATTTGGATGTCCAGAATGATTCATAGCTTGTGCGAGTATCCAATAAGATTTTTCACTCCATCTCCCAAAACATTTTTTTGTTCAGGAGGACAATCATTGCATTGTCCATTACATTAATCAACGTGGTTCCATCGGGTTCCAGCCAACATCTAAAACCCAAAAAGAATAGTGTGAGAGGAAAAAATCATTCTAGGGAAAATAACATAATAAAGGGGGAGTACCTTCAATATCTAACAGATTAGGTTTAATTATATGATTGTTACTATAATTCTAGGACTATAACCTATTTTTATACTTATCCTTAGGGAAATCCCTAGACATACCTTAAAAATATCTCTAGGGATCTCAATAAATTTTTTTCATCCTAGTTTCCAAAGGTTGACTAAACCTTTCCTCTGATACCAACTGTAGAGACCAAAAACATGACATACATAGACAATACCTTACTTTTGAAGAATACTTAATACATAACAAAAATAGACACCAAAGGACCATAATATTTTACTGTCTTTGGAAACTCGGAATATAATCTTCTAATCTTGGTGAAAGATCTTCAACATCTCCCATAAAGATCTTCCTGTTTTTTCTTACCTAAATCCTTTCTTTATATCCTAGGGAAAAGAAAAAATATTAAGGGTGAGATCAAATTCTCAGTAATGGCAAGCATGTATAAAATAAAACAAACCATATACATTTGAACTTCTAAACTTGAACATAATATTTAAACATCAAAATCATGAGCAATGACATAAAACATGGCAGTACGTAAGGTATAGATCATAATAGAACATCAATAATCATAAAATAGCATGGGAATAAATCATGTAATTGTGGAAAACCATTAATCACATGATATTATTTCCATAGTAGCCAAGGAATTGCTTCCAAGACCATCTTAGTGGACAACGTTCCTTTCTAAATCGAGTTCACTCCTTGTTCCATTCCTGTAACACTGAACCGGATTAACTTACCATTCCAGCCATGTCTATCTCATGAGATATAAATCTTTACCCAATGCATTGTAGGAAGATATAGGTGCTACCCATCTCATAATGAAATCATTCTTACGTGTTCCACAACATAAACATAAATCATTCATTATAACCCAAAGAATAAAATGGGTTTCATAAACATCATCCCTTCATAACATAATCCGTATAAAACAAATGGATATCATTTCATCATAAAAAAAAGTGAAACCATGTAAATCATAGAGATATTATTTTTGAAATATAATCATACTATATAATGTCATCAAAGATGGAAAATAGTTTTGACAAAAAACTTGAAATGAATTCTTAAGGAAAATATCCTTTCTTCTTCAAAATCATTTTCATTTCACAAAATGCCGTGAAAATTTAAAAGAATTTTTTTTTGTTGAAAATAGTAATGAAATATTGTAGATTAAGCTTTATGAAAATATGGAATTATGAAACCATAAAAATCCATTCATGTCGTATAAGTTCAAAAAAAACATTCTCCTCGTACTTTTAACGGAAAAGTCAAAAAAAGTACCTCATAACATAAAAAAAGAAAGATTCCTTACATAACATTTAGTAAAAGTCAAAAATGGGTAAAAATGACTTTAAACATACATGAAACCATTTTTATAAAATAGTTACATGGATGATAAATATAACCCCAGTAAATACTTACAAATAAACAATCTCAGATAAAAACGAGATTGGAATAGTTATCCCTTACCTTGTGTCGGATATGCTTCGTTTGTACCCTAACATCCTGTATAATGATTTAAATAATTTCATTGACTTATTAAAGAATCATATTCATTGTTATGATATCATATATGGTTGACTTATGACTTTATATTACCTGTTCTTTTGTAAATTCCATGTTAAAACAACGTTTTGGGAAAAATCGTTTAATTTATCGTATGTGTTTTGACTTTTTGTTCTTGATATTATTACTTATATCCTTTAATTCCATAATTTAAAACATTATTTATATATAATATATATTCATCATATAAATATATATGATAGATCGATAAATAGAATTAAATACACCGTTCCGGGAGACAGTATGTCGTACATACGCATGAACGTTGTTTTCATTTCCTTATTGAATTAAATGGAATGAAATACATAAATAAAGTATCATTATTATGTAATATCATTCATGATTATTTATTATATATACTTTATAATCATACTTTAAAGATTAATCATGGAAAATGAATCTCATCGCGTTCGTGGAGACGGTAGTCCGTACGTACGCACGAGCGATGATATCGTTTCCATAATTATTGAATTGAATTTTAATTGATGATATAATATCTCAAAATCAGTATTATGTTATAATAACCATATATAGTTATTATTTACACCATTATACCCATCCAAGTGTGGTGGTGGTGGGAAAACTGATTACACCACGACGTGGAGACGGTATTCTGTACGTACGCACGCGTGGTGATTTAATTTTCCGTAGGATAGATAGAAGGTGAAATGGGGTTTTTTCATATTTATAATAACATATCACTATATTATTGATACTTATTCTATTACTTTATAATTAAACAACTAATGAGTAAGAAATAAACTTGATAGAATCGATAGAAGAGATTGCCTCTTTTTCGACACACCTCCTTTAAACGTCTTCTTAAGGAACAAGAGTTTGTTTCTTGAGAGGACCAGAACCTTTGTGATATAACTAGAGAGGTTGAGAAGAGGAATTTCCATGGATTTACTGAGCTTCAAGGCTCAAAAGGGTGTGAAGAGAAGAGGGAAGGGGTGCCCTTTTTATATGGGAGGAGAGGGGAACCTTTGGTAACATAAGAAATATTAATTTATAATAAATTCAACCTAACTTAAAAACCTCCAAAAATGACTCAAATATGAAGATTAGATGAGATAGGGTTGTAATATCATCAACCAATAAAATTTAGACATGTTGTGAATTTATTTTAAACATCATCAACTTGATTAATTTTTATTTAATCTATTTAATTTTGTTTGTGGTAATAAGATTCTAATTTTTAAATTGTTATAAATATTTACTTATGTGTTTTGAATTGTCCATAATTGGATAATATATGACACTATCGACCATATAAAGTATAATTTATAGATTTTTAATATTTTTGTGATTTTAAAATAATTTTATATTATGTTATTTTTATAAAATAACCATTGTGTCAATTTTGACACTATTCAATTATTTGAATTTAAATAAAATCCACACAGAAGATATGTTCTAACTAAAAGATTTAATAGATTAATAACATGTCATATTTTCTATAATATTAGTGGAGAAAATTAAATAGTTCATATAATATTTATTTTAATATTTTTAAAACCATTTATTTGATATTTCAATCAATTAAATAATTTCAACATCACTATTATGTCACCTTTAATGATAATTATTTAATCCCTAAAAATTATAAATAAATTCACATGATGTAAATAATTTTATTATATTTCTAGAGACTGTTCATGTTCGAATTTCCATGAAGTTTATCACTAAATTAAAATTATTATACTTATAAGATTTAAGAGAGTGACACGTTGTCACTATCTTTGGTTTTAATAATAATTAAATATTTTTCATGGTCAAAAGTCCATAAAATGATTTTATTCCGACCCTTATGTGATAATGGTCGACTTTTAGTCGTCCAATAAAATTTTTACAGGTGTTAGGGTAAATTTATAATCTTATTGTTACCCTTAATTACCCGATTTACCTTTAACTACAGTAAACAAAAATTACCGTAGTTACTATTCATAATATCAAAAAAATAAATGTAACCTATTAAAATAATTTGGACCCACTGAAAATCAAATATGGAATCCATTTATAAAAATTAAAAACACAGAAGTTGCAGTAATTAATTTAAAATTAAACCCGTTGTTAAGAAAATGGGTTTTAAATGTTAAAACATTGCCAAATATTGAAATGTTTTTACCTATGAATTCAATGTATAATTATTTGTAGTGACATAAATTATTTTAAATGGTAAAAATATATTCTATTTTTACTTTTAAACCATTCAATATTATAATTTAACCATATAAATTATCTCGATGAAAAAAGTTGTTTTTAAATAAATTTAGCATATTTTTACTATTCATCAAAATAAGAAACTTATCAGAAAAATATAAAAATATGTCCAAAGTAAATTTTTATATTCGGATTCAAAATAAGAATTTTATTTTGTCAAATTGAACTTATAAGAATTTCAAAAACTAAATTTAATGTTAGTGTGCCATCAAAAGGCGGCAAAACTGCATTTTTTGAAAAATACTTATTTAACATGAAATTTTTATTTTGTTCTCATAACATGTCCAAGAAAATGTTTAAGATGAATAATATTGTAATAAAATTAAAAATATAGTTAATACTATTCATAAAATCTAGTTTATAATAATATTATAACCATATATCGTTGTTTAGTGAAACCCGGTATTGCGTACAACACACGCTATTGAGGAAGGTCGTGATTGCGTGTAATGCAAGCCTAGTAAGGGTTGCGTGTAGTGCATGACTTTTTTGTTGTTTCGTATAACAAAATCCAACCATATTTCTTTTATACATTGAATATATATACATATATATACACTTAATGTTGCGTAGAATAACTACTATTAATCAAACTTGAAATTGTGGGTAAAACGATCGAAGATTAGTGTTGCATATACTGCAAGCTAATACAGTGTTGCGTATAGCGCAAGATAATCTTGGTGTAGCATAAAATAGAAGATATTAAATAAATTAAAAAGAATATATCTTATAAAATATCGGGTTGTTACAATGATGAGACAAATCTTCAGGGAATACATTAGTGTAATCCATCATGATGGGAATGTATTCAAGCATGATTCTCTCCTATTTCTCAATCATTTGAGCTTGAAATTTCTACTCACAAGGTAGAAATATCCACACATGAGATGATGATTCTAAAAGATATTCAACTTCCTCTTTACACATGTATATATTTGGAGGAAGATTGGTGATGTGAAGAGTGATCTAAGTTTCCCAAAAGATGATGTTGGATTTTTATAAAGATAGATAATTCATGACCAAGATAGCATCGAACTCTACTAAAGGAAGTTTGAAGAGATTTTTATGGAGGTTTTATCCAAAAACATTAACGAGGGCAGAGTTATAAACCATGGACACAATAATTTCCACATGGTTTTTTCTCACAGATAATGTTTCTTCTATATTTTGAGGTGGTTTTTGAATATTTCTACTAAACATGATAGATATGAAAGAATTCATAGAACTAGAATCAAAAAGTACGTTCACTCTTCTTGAATGAATAACAGGCATACCTATCACAACATTGTTGTCTGGCTCAACCTCAACAGAAGTGATAGAATAATACCTTAATTGTTTCCTTGGAGGTTGTTTTTGATTTCATTTGACAAACCCTAATATAGGGAAATTTCTTGCATAATGACCATACTCTTTACTGTTTAAACATTTCACTTGAAGGTGAGTGTTGATCTGAACCTTCTTTTCTTCTTCAAAATTAGCAAGATTTTGTACATTCTTTCAGCGGTTTCTAGCCAAATGACCAATATTTCCACATTTGAATCAATTCATAGTTCCCTTCAGACAATTACAAGGATACTTATTACCACAAATTTTACATGGGGAAAAGTCAGGCTTCCTTCCTTCATGGGATTTGTTTGATGAACCGCCCATGTTGTTCTCTGTATTCTGCTTCTTGTCCCTAGGTCCATGAGACCACTGAGTGTCTCTAATTTCTATTTAATCCTTGAGGTCACAATGGAAAATATCTTAATAAAAATCGAAGTATCAAATTGCCAATGCTTTTAGTAGACTCGGAATTAGTCCACTAAATAAGAAATCTACCATGCCATCAGAGTTAATGACAAAGCTATAGGTGTACCATGAAAGCCTTGTAAATTTTCCTTCATACGCTATGATGGGACCATCTTCCTTCTTCATGAGTCTGAGGAACTCTCTGCCCATCTTGAGATGGAGGTTTCAAGGAAATTATTTGTTGACAAACATCCTCTTGAATTCCTCCCAATACATGGAATCAGGTTCCTCTTAGAAATTTGTATTCTTTATTAGTGTCTACCACTGATCATCTTCTCCATCAAAACTATAGACTTCTAGTACATATTTTTTCTCTTCTGAGCACTGGAGGATAGATAATATCTTTTCAATGGAGTTAATCCACTATTCTGTGAGGAGGGGATCAGAAGATCCCCTAAACATGGGAGGCCTTTTCACTATGAAGGATTCTTCACCAGCTTTCTCTTTCCTTGGAGGAGGATACAGTTCTTCCTGATTCAAGTTATTATTCATAACTCAATCCATCTGAGAAATTACAGTCATGATTTTTTGAGCACCTGATCCCATCATATCAGGAATATCATTAGAAAAATCGTTACATTTCCTATCACATTGGTTGTTGGAAGATGTTCTTAAATTTCCTACCATTAACTGAGAAAAATAACGTATAATTAGAGGAATTGAATACATATCTATTGATCATAAAAATAAAACATCGAATATAAAAGGATAAACTTATAAAGAATAAATATATCCTAACGTGTGATTCCTTAGTTTTAAATCTAGGTTATCCTAAATATATTTCTTAAACTATATTCTTATGGGCTTTTATTGTATTTTTAATAATTGTTTTTACTAAGTTCATGAATCTACCAAATAATAACCCTTGGGAGTGTCGTAACATAGGGTAAAACAAGGCCCATTGTCATACAATAGTTCATGTTCAAATCTAGCTCAATGCTTTATTTTCATGTTTTACCTCTATATACATCTGTCCTAGAGCCACCTCTACCTACTCATTTCAAAACATGGATATATTTTCTTGATAAAACACTTACTCAATACTCACCAAAATTTAGGAATGATTTCTTATACTTAGTCTCTTACTTAAGGTTCCCACTAAGGTGATATATTCCTAATCTCAAAAAATGACTAGACAATCCTTTGATACGAACTATAGATACCCAAGACATTTACATATAACATTACCTGATTTAAAGAATAATTATACATTAGATTATAATCCAAGGATCATTAAGTCAAGTGTCTTGGAAGACTAAGTACATAAAACATAAAACATGGGAATATAAAATATTTCTTTATTTAATCTCTATAAATATCTTCTAACTTCCATTGAGCCTTTACAACTGCATAGGGTACCCTGGGAAACACATGAACAAAGTGATGAGCTGAAAATCCTAGTGTGAGAATGAACACAATGATGTGTCTTAAGCACAAGAGTAAGGAGGAATGACATAATGATATCCAAATCATGGAACATATAAAATCGTATCATATAATCATGGAATCATATAAACAAGGAATTATATAAATGTGACAGAATCAGAAAAAATGTATTTATTATGGTTCAAGGAAAACTGCCAATCTCATTTCCCATTTTATTACGGGTCAAGCCTAACCGCCAATCTTGTTTCCCATTTTACTGTGGGTCAAGGATAACTGCCAATACCATTTCACATCACATATCGTGAGACATAACATTACCCAATTCATTGGAGTTCTATCCGGGTGCACCCATATTATCATTTTCATTAATATTCTTCCCACATAAATAATCATACATAATCAACTATACATAAACATAAGGATATCCATGGAAAGAATTAGGTACCACAATGATGACATAAAGCAGATACAATGAGCGTATCATGAAAATGCACATGTAAGAAAGGGATTAAAACATTCATTGACGTTCATAAGGTAAAATTGGCATATAACATGATTATTTGTTTCAAACATAATTGAAACATATAAGAAATTTATATGAGAAACATTATCATTAAAACATCTTTGTATGATTTTAAAGAAAACACTACAGAGATTTTAAACTAGAAAAGAAGAAAATACTTTATATAAAACAAGAATTGAACCAAAAATGTTTCATAATAAAATTAATAATTTTTAAAGACAATGGTGGCTTAATGCAGATGATGTAGTGCAAATGAAATTGTGTAAAAATTTGTGAAGTTCCCATAAAACAGGTTGACTTATCGGAAAGTTATAAGGAGGGACTCATTTAAAAACATGTATATCCCCAAAAGAGGTTGATGAATGGTTTTTCAGAAATGAATTTTTTAAAACTAAAATGTATTTATAATATTAAAATAAATAGAAAAAATAACTCTATTTTGATATAAATACAGATAAGGCACTCTGAAAGAATAAAGATGTTTCGTGTATAATTCATTACGGTTTATCGGCATGGTGTCGGGTGTACCTAAGAGGGATTGATGAGAGAGAAAAGGAGTTTCTCATAAATTATACATCATGATGGAAGTATGGTAGAGGTGCATAATCATACCCCATCATTATGGATTACACATAAATTTTCATAGCTTAGAGGACATCTTGATAAAGAGTGAAATGGAGAGGATCCCTTACCATGTAGAGTAGCTACTAAAACATGAAGGTTGGGTCCTTCGGAGACTGAGGACACCTTGGAGGTATACTAGGGACGTAAAAACAGCATATAATTGAGGATGAAGTATTTTTAATGAATGAAAAGGAATGGATCGGTGTGTATTTATAGTAAAAGAGAGATAACTTTTTATTAATTTAAAAGGACACCTCATTAGTGTTTTTTGTAAAACCATGGGCTTTCCCATGGTATTTTCCCAAGGTATTAACAACTTATGATACATAATATCTTATTGTAATATACACAAGTCGACTAGAACTTTTTATTAATTATTACATCATTACGATTTCATCAAATATACTGAAAACTCTACACAGTATTTCTACTTTCACAAAAAATTCAACTATTTTAGAAAAATCCAAAAAATTCTCTCTAACCAATTTTCAACATGTAAAATTCAAAAATGAACTCCATTATTTTAAAATAATTTTCGAAATAATTTTTAATTTATTTTTTAAATAAAATCACAATTTATTCAACAAAATCAACATTAAAACTATAACTCATTTTATAACACATTGAAAAATTATTCAGTGTCCCATAAAATTATCTTATAACCATATAACAAAAAATTAACAATTTATTATTAGATTTAATGAAAATACAATTCCATTTTAAATTATTAAATTAAACATAAAATTGTAAAAAAATAAAAAATTACCAATTATTATACTATGATCGTTTTTCACTTTTAAGTTGTCTAAATTATATTTGTACATTCATAGGTAAAGTTTCTATTTTTTTGGCCAATTTTATATTAATTACTATTCATAATGGTATGCTTATATTAATAAGGGTATGTTACTATTAAAAAAATATTTTAGTCTTATCAAAATCCAAATCACAAACTAATAATTATTGTTGATGACCGTGTTTCGAAACTAAAAACACACAAGTCACCAACATATGTTTAAAGTCACATAGTACTTAGTAGATCATTGGGTTTTGACTCGATGTTATTATATTAAATAATTAAAACAAGGGATTCCATTGAAATATTTAGATTGTTATAGGGTCCCTCAATCCGTCCCGCTTTATCTATGTCCACTATGGAAATTGAATGTGAAACATTGACAACCTCTGAAGGTGTGCAATGTTGGTTGCTATCATAGTGGAAGGTTGAGGTGAAGTATCAATCCTTATTATGGATATGTGTTTGGAATTAGGGTTAATGAATGGATACTTAGTAGATGATGGAATGCATGAGTCCTTTCCCTAATGATCCTACTATACTAAATACTCACGATTGGCAGTTTGGTTTGTCGCCTCTGAGGGAAGATCGATCTGGGTGGGTGCAGGTGCAGGAATACTGGTGGATTAAGGGCTAGCGGGGGGTGAGAGTATTCAAGGGATTTTGGTGAGTTTTTAATGGTAAGTAATTGTGGTATAAGGAATGGTTTGTCCAGGTCGTGGAAGATCTAACACAGGTTCACCGAAATATACTGGTGTGATAGCCAGATATCTATAGGGGTGGATGGGGTGGGTGATGGTGTGGGATATTTAGTGGTGGATGAAGAAGGTATATGGTTAGTTTTAGGGGTGGGTATGGGCTTGATAACGGATCATGTTAGGGTGGTGGATAGATCGTGCAAGATTGAGGTTGCCAGACTAGGGTATTAGATTGTGGTTGTGGTAGTAAGGGAATGAATAGGGGAGGATGATGTTGTTGGGTTAGTTGTATGCAGAGCAAGGGACTCATCGGTGTCCACTACATACACTGGGTCCCATAAATAAATGGTAACTTAATTTATAAGAAACACCATATTTTGGAGAAGTAGTTGGTCGATGCCCTCCTTAGGGATAATGGATATGTGGGGATGAGAAACCTCAAAGGCACCAAGATGCCTAAATAAATGTGTAATGAATGATGAAACCATAAAAGTGTTGTGATTCCTCTTATCTAGCATCGTATAAAACTCACCAAAAATCTTTTCCATGTTGATATCTAGGCCCCAATGGATAAAGTAATAATTCATACCTCAATATATCTCATCCTCTTGTGGGCATCACCGTAGGCTAGCGATGCATAAGAAAGGGCACTATGTAGGATCTGAAGGGAAGAAAATTAGAGTGTGGTGTTCTTTATGGTGCAATGATAATAAATTATCCGTTAGTCTCTAGTGATCCTGGACCAAAGTCTTGAAATGTTATACTGGTAAATATCCAGAAATTCTATGTATTTATTTAATTATATTGAAATTTTACGAGTCCGTGAAAATTGACGGCACGTGATTCTGAGGCCCGGTGTGCCCAAAATAAATTTCTGAACTTTTTTTTAAGTACGTTCGGAAACATGCGAGCGGGTTTTTTTAACTTTTCAACTGGTACTCAAAATTGAAATTTGAGGACACCGTTGAACTCACAGTGCCAGTATTCATTTAAGGTGACCTTCACCACAACCGTAGTTAGTCGAGGGTGAAAGTTAGTTTTTTTTGTTTTGTGTGGAAATAAAAATTAAATAAAGAATAAAGTTTATTTTATTTTTAACCTCCCTTTTTAATGTGCAGTGGTGGAGACCACCCGATCCAAAAATCCCCCATTTTTATATTAATGGTGGGGACCACCTGAACCCTCCTAAATGGGAGAAAACATTTGAACTCCCCATTTCAATATTGGAACAAACTAAAATTAGTTAAATGTGTCAAAATTTATTTATGCCAATATAAATTAATCTATTAAACATATTTTAATTTATATTGGTCCCTCATTACCTTTAGGGGAAAGTTTTGGAAAGGGGAGGATCATTGGATAATTTTCGAGAAAAACACTTCCTCTTCAAAGAAGAACGCCTCTCCAACGAAGAATGGGGAACCAAACCTGATCCCAAATCAGAAGCACCTTGTAGTGGCAACAAACACATACATTATCCAATGACTTAGACTTCTTCCTCATTACATCCTCCAACGATAGAAAAGGTAGGTGTTGTCGTTTTTAATACCCCCTTACCCATTCTTGATGTTCATCATGATTCAAGAATTATGGGCTGCTTGTTACCTCTCTAACATGGAGGGTGCGGGCCAAAATAACATGGCCCAACATCTCCGCAACCTTTGATGTTTTTGATGTGTTCTTAGCAATGGAGGAGGTTGGAGATCGGTGTCGGTGATTGGCATCAGTGGGATTCAGGTGCGGCGGCCAGCACCACGACCAGCCGTGAAGATAGCAGTGGTGCAACCGCGCTGCTGGAGAGGTGTCGCGCCCCATCTGTAAAGACCCGCAAATTTCAAGGAAATTTTTTTCTTAATTTTCTTTGGAATTTTACAAGAGCGCAACTTCAGACGGCACCTGATTCCGAGGCCCGGTTTGCCCGGAATCAATTTCCGAAGTTTGGCTCGGGTACGTTCAGTGAACGGACGAGCGGGTTTTTCTATCTTTTGAACCGGTGCCTGGAATCGAATTCTGAGGGCACCGATGAAATCGCAGCGCCAGTATTTGCTTAGAAACGCCTCTTCCGAAGTTGCGTTTGCTCAACCGTGGTTTTAAAAATTTGGGGCTTTTAAGTCAGAAATAAAATAAAGGTTGTGCGACAACTTTATTTTATTTCACTTAAGCCGCTTGGAAGCCACTTGAACTGAGTTAAAGCTGATAGGGTGCTATCCGGAAATATCCTACCCCTTGTTAGGATATTTGTGAGGTGGGGCCCGCACGAGCCCCGCCGTTTCTTTCGCTAAGTAACGCACCCGCGAAAACCCGTCAAAGTAACTGAAAAGTCAACCGGCGCGTTTTTCTTTAATTCTTAACAGACCATTTAATTGGGCGGTTTATTTCGTAAATTAAATGGGCTGTTTCATTCGTTGAATTAATTCAACGAATTTAATGGGTCGTTACTTACGCGTTTGCGTTCGTTGGCAAATTAATAAAATAGACAAACTTGTCTATTTTGGAGGATTACTATCGTTGTACGAATTCTCTGAGCCTCCACCCTCCTCGCGAAGAACGCGAAGAACGCGAAGAACGCCGGCGACCGGAATTCGACGACGCACACCGTGATCTACGACGTCGACGAGCTCTACCCGCGACGTTCTTCAGCGACGCCTCTTCTTCCGCGGCCGATCCTCGTTCGGCAACTAAGGTGAGAAACGGATCGTTTAATTCTCCCTTTTAATTTCAATGACAACGGATTTAATTAATTAAATCCGTTTGTTCTAGATCCGGAGATCGTCGGCGCGACGTTTTTCCCGCGGTGCGACGAACGTCTCTTCCGCGACGACGTGACGATCCCCTCCTTCCGCGACGAGCGATTCCGCGACGACCTCACGTCCGACGGCGACATCGAGGTAGGGATTTTATTTTTCTTGGTGATTTGTTCCCGTGATCTAATTCTTTTTAATTAAAGAACCAAATTTGAACAATTTTATTTTTTTGGATAAAAATTGTGGCTGCCTTAATCCCTCCCGATGATTTTATGACTAACGCGGAGGGTGCGGATCTAACGAACAAGACCCGACAACCCTCCGCCGATCTTTTTGTTGTGCGGATTTGGCGGACGACGACGAACCGTGCGGCAGGGGCGATCCGTTGATCCCGCAGTGAAGATCGGCCCCCGGGAGGAGCTATGGCGCAGACGGGAGGCAAAACGGGCCACCGGAGCAACTCCGGCGGCCCGCGGAGGGCGGCGGCGGCGGCCGGTTCCGCGGCCGCGCGGAACCGGGGAGGGACGCGGCGGCCCGGCCGCGTCCGCGAGACAGGCGGCCCCCCGCGGGGCCGCGTTTTCCACCGAGCCACGGGGGCGGCGCCCCGCGGCAGCCCTCTTCGGCCGCTCGGCCGAAGCAGAGCCGGCCGGTCCGGTCGGTCGGGCCGGGTCGGGTCGACCCGGTTCGGCCGACCCAGGGGGGGTTCGGGCCGGGTCGCCCCGGGCCCAGAACCCCCGTTTTCGGGCCCTCTTCGGTCTTTTGCCCGTATCTTGGGCCTGGGAACTCCGATTGACGAACCGTCAGCGGCTACGCGATCCTTGGATCGAGACGGTCATTTCGGTATATTACACTCAAGGTTTCGGAAGACTTTGGGTTCGTCCAGGTTGGTTCGTACGCGAAACCAACCGGGCCCTCGGAGCGGAAACGCTCATAACTCGAGCTGCGGACGTCCGATCGACGTACCGTCAGTTGTGGAGGTTTCCTCTAAGTGAGACGGAACTTTTGGCATACTCTGCCCGAGGACCGGACACAGGTGGAGTACGGTCGGGTTGGTTTTGCCCTAAAAACCAACCGGGCCCCTCGGACGAAAATGCCAATAACTCTCAGACCGGGCGTCCGATTGACGCGTCGTCTGTTGCGTTGAGATCCTGTTGTCGATACGGAACTTTTGGATACATCAACTTCGGACTACGTGTCAGTTGATGTATCAGCCTCTCGGCTCGTGGAGCGGACCCTCCTAGACGAGCTCACTGTATGCGGGAACCCTAACGCTGGCTGTGACTTCGACGACAGAGCAGAGATCCTCCATGGACTGCGACGACGACAGAGCTGAGATCCTTCGTGGACTGCGGCGGCGACTGTGCAGAGATCCTCAGTGGACTGCGTCGACTACTGCACTCAGCGATCCTACGTGGATCAGTGCTACAGGTCCTGTGTGGGCACGATCCTGTGTGGGTCATCACCTTACGGTTCTGTGTGAGCCTTGACTACAGGTCCTGTGTGGGCCCGATCCTGTGTGGGTCATCACCTTACGGTTCTGTGTGAGCCTTAACTACAGGTCCTGTGTGGGCCCGATCATGTGTGGGTCATCTCTTACGGTTCTGTGTGAGCCATTGCTACAGGTCCTGTGTGGTCCCGATCCTGTGTGGGTCATTGCCGAGGTTAGTACCTATCGATCCTTCGTGGGTCCGACGACTTAGATGGTTCGGTGATCATCTTGTCGTCATCTGGAAAAGTATACCTGGTTGAGCTGAATCTTATGTTACTCTCCTTTGTGGATTGTGTTGAACTATCCTATGTGGATTTACTATTTACTCTCCCTGGTGGATTTGAGTCTTGCTTTCCTGTGTGGATCGAGTTGACCTTGAGCTCGAGAGCAGAGCTAGAAATGGGGACTTAGGTATATGTATGGGCATATACCTAAGTCGAGTCAGTTGTCTCTTCGTGGTTGCCCCTTTCTTTTGTGCTATATCCTTTGTGGATTTCGGGAGACCTTCGGGGGTCTCGGGGTCCTTACTGAGTAGTTTATACTCACCCATGCACGGGCTATGCCCGCACCTTGTTGTGTTGGATGCAGACGACGGACAGCGCTGATCTCGGTTGGGGCGTGGAGCAGGACGGTACCTGGAGGCGGACCACTGGGCGGGACGTGCTCGGAGCGGACATGGGACCCGAGGAGCCTGGAGGCTATCTGTACCCACCCTTCAGGTGGGATTGCCAGTGGACGACACGAGGCCGCCGTCTTTTCTTCAGTTGTTGTTCTTTACCTTTTCAGTTGTACTTTCAGTTGGGCTTGTATTCCGGCCCCCTTTACTTTCTGCACTTGGTAGTTACTTTCCGCTTGCTGACTCTGTGGTGGTTGTTACTTATAAAGGCAATGCCTTCCCTGTTTACCGGTATTTTACGCCTTGGTGCTAGTCGCCAGCCCCTGGCCTATGGAAGGCGGGCTTGGGGTAGTCACGGCACGGGCCCCGAGGTCGGGTCGTGACACATCAGCCGTGGCGGAGCTAGGGCAGCGGCTGACACACTTGTCGTCCATGCAAAGGGGATGGCGGCGTGCATCCGCACCGCCCGACATGCAAGAGACACAACCTTGTATTGTGGCGGCAAAGGGAGGGCGGCAAGCCAAGCCTCATTCTGGTGGAGGCGTGGCCCGCGACCAGGCCGTGCAAAGGGGGCTGGTCATCCAGCCATCCGCGACACCGTGGGCCACCATTCTACAAGACGCGTCCACAGGTTGTCACCGTCGGCAGCCGCACCGCTAGCTGCAGCACCGCGTTCTCCCCCTTAGGCTGCCACTCTGAGCCGCCCCTGCGGGCCACCACTGTGTGCCGCACTGCGGGCTGCCACTATGGGCCGGGCTGGACCCAGTGGTCGGGCTGGACCCAGAATCGGACCCGGGTCGGGTTGGGTCGACCCGAACATGGTCGGGTTGTCTAAGGATGGGTTGGCCTGGGACAACCCGATGGGGTCGAACAGGACCCAAGCCAACTTCAACCATTTTCTCTCTTTCATCCATATATTGAGCTACGGGTGTCCGTTTGACGAACCATCAGCGGAACCAATAACATTGGAGCAAGAGAGGCCTTTTGATATACCCCACATTAGTTTTTGATTAATTTGGGTTATGTCTAGGTTGGATCAAACACGAATCCAACCAGGCTCTCAGGGCTAAAAGACCAATAACTTACAGACTGAACATCCAATTAATGCAATGTCTGTTGCGTTGAGACCCCTTTTACGTGGTGGTCCTTTGGGATACTTCCTTGTCGATTTTCATTGTAGTTGGAGTATCGACTAGTGTCTTTAGGAATAGATCCTCCCGGAATCATGTGATCTTAGTGCGGGAACCCTGTAGCTGGCTGTAACATGATAAAGTGATCCTATGTGGGTCTGTACTTAGGATCCTTTGTGGGTATGTGTTTGAGACTCTCACTTGGATTTGATCTAGGAATCCATGTGGGAATACTCTATGATCCTACATGGTTCTTCTATACTAGTATCCTATGTGGGTCTGATGATATAATAGGATCATATGTGGTAATGATGATTTAGGATCCTACGTGGGTCTGATGATTTAGGATGTTATAGTGTTCTACCTATTAATAGAGTAAGATGATTCAATAGTAACATCTAATCATCTTTACTACCGTACCTAAGTTATACCTGGTGTGAGATGAATCTTTACATCTATGGTAATATTCTGTGTGGCGTACCATTGTGGTACTTAACTTCATGGTGATACCTTTGTTCCATTCTTCGGTGTGGCATACATTTGTGGTACTTACCTTTGTGGTGATACCTTTGTGGAATTCTTCTATGTGGCGCACCATTGTGGTACTTACCTTCATGGTGATACCTTTGCGGTATTCTTCTGTGCGGTGTTACCTTTGTGGTACTTACCTTTGTGGTGTTACCTTCATGGTATTCTTTCCTTTGTGGAATAGTTGAATTTTTGGATTTGATTTCGGCCTGGTGTTTTCCTCATGAATGAGATTTGTAATGACCCGTCAATTCTAATTTTCTTGAGAGTACCCCGAGTTATTACTAGGCCTTAAGAGATATCCCCAAGGTGCCAAAGGCTGGCAATAAATGCCGAAGGGTTTCAAGTAAAAGTGGGGGACGATTTACCCTTTAAGAAATAAATCCATAAACCAACCACAACCAACATTCACTATATGATGCATGAACAAGTGAAAGACCAACAAACAACTTCATTTATATCAAACAACATAAAAGTACACAACAATGGAAGACAATACTAAGCATCAAAGTACACAACAGATGAACAACTAAAGACTCTCAAAAGACACTACAACTCCATGATCCACAAGCTCCAATCTCCACAACATCTCCCAAGCATCACTACAAGCCACTAGAAACAAGATGCTTTACCTATACCTATGTCCCGAAATACGACATTTGTAAAAGCCCCAACGTGCCAAAGAAGGGGTGACTATAAAACTCAACAGCTTTTCCCCAATTAAATCCCTACTCACGCCAATAAGATAGAAGAGTTAGCCACAATTATATAAACACAGTTATATCACTACTAAAAAAAGGGAATTAGCGACTGCCAATGGCGGTTGCATCAGCCTCGTCGCTGTAGGCCAATAGCGACCGCCATTGGCGGTCGCTATAGGTGGCCAAAATTCTGGCCATAAGCGACTGCCAGGCAGTCGCTATAGGGTGTCGGGCAGGGACCATTATCGACCGCTTTTAGCGGTCGCTACTGCTGCCCGGACAACAGCCTATAGCGACCGCCACTGGCGGTCGCTAACGCTGCCCGGCAGCCAGTCTCTAGCGACCGCCTTTGGCGGTCGCTAAACTGGGAAATTTTTTTTAAAAAAAATTCATACCGAAATAAATATATATATTTAAATATATATATTTAAATATATATATATATATATTTGTTAAATAAAATATATATATATATATATATTAATGACAATATTTATATATATAATATTAAATAAAATATTTTTCATTTTTTTAATGAAATGGACGAATTGTGTTTTTTTCTTCACAGTGCAAAATGAGAGATATAACAAGGTAACAGTCATAACAAATGGAAAATAATTTCAAATAGTATAAAAATCAAAATCATCATAAACGATAAACGTGCTTCAACGATCCGAGAAGGTCCATCAATTTCAATCTTCTGCTTCAAAACCTACAATAAGACAAAAAAACAAAACAAACGTAAATTGAACATAATTATTCAGTTATTATATACATATAATAAAATTAAATATGAAATCAAATCATGGTTCTATAATAATTTAAAACCCCCAATTTAAGAAATGTTATCATTTTAGGTCATTCGGAGCACGTTTGCTCCGAATTCGACCGTCTCACGCCGTTTTTGGTGTTTTATGACACCAGAAACGCGTTTCCGGTTACCGCGGTCAAAAGACACCTCCGATTGACGTGCCGTCAGCCCGACCATTTCAAAGATCACACAATGGCTGTTTTCATACGGTTTCATGCCATTCCAAGTTCGTTCGGGTGGTTTTGACCCCCCCCCCCCCCCCCCCCGCCACGCGCCGTTTTAGCGCGCGCGAAGCTGCTGAAAACGACGCACTCAGTCGTACCGCGCGCACCGCATGTCTGATGGGCGCGCCGTCTCCTCCTACACGTCAAGAATAATATTTCTAATGTTTTCGTGTGGTTTTAGGTCATTCAGAGCACGTTTGCTCCGAATTTGACCGTCTCACGCCGTTTTTGGTGTTTTATGACACCAGAAACGCGTTTCCGGTCACCGCGGTCAAACGACACCTCCGATTGACGTGCCGTCTGCCCGACCATTTCAAAAATCACACAACGGTTGTTATCGTACGGTTTCATGGCATTCTGAGTTCGTTCGGGTGGTTTTGACCCCCCCACGCGCCGTTTTAGCGCGCGCGGAGCTGCTGAAAACGACGCACTCGGCCGTACCGCACGCACCGCACGTCCGATGGGCATTTCGTCTCCTCCTACACATCACGAATAATATTACTAATGTTTTCGTGTGGTTTCAGGTCATTCGGAGCACGTTTGCTCCGAATTCGACCGTCTCACGCCGTTTTTGGTGTTTTATGACACCGAAAACGCGTTTCCGGTCACCGCGGTCAAACGACATCTCCGATTGACGTGCCATCTGCCCGACCATTTCAAAAATCACACAAAGACTGTTTTTGTACGGTTTCATGGAATTCTGAGGTCGTTCGGGTGGTTTTGACCCCCCACGTGTTGTTTTAGCCCGCGCGGAGCTGCTGAAAATGACGCACTCGGCCGTACCGCGCGCACCGCACGTCCGATGGGCGCGCCATCTCCCCCTGCATGTCACGAATAATATTCCTAATTTTTTTCGTGCGGTTTCAGGTCATTCGGAGCACGTTTTATCTGAATTCGACCGTCTCACGCCGTTTTTTGGTGTTTTATGACACCGGAAATGCATTTCCGGTCACCGCGGTCAAACGACACCTCTGATTGACGTGTCGTCTACCCAAACCTTTCACAAATCACACAACGGCTGTTGTCGTACGGTTTCATGGCATTCTGAGTTCGTTCGGGTGGTTTTGACCCCCCCCCCCACGCGCCGTTTTAGCGCGGGTGGAGCTGCTGAAAACGACGCACTCGGCCGTACCGCGCGCACCGCACGCACGATGGGCGCGCTGTCTCCTCCTACACGTCACGAATAATATTACTAATGTTTTCGTGTGGTTTCAGGTCATTCGGAGCACGTTTGCTCCGAATTCGACCGTCTCACGCCGTTTTTGGTGTTTTATGACACCGGAAACGCGTTTCCGATCACCGCGGTCAAATGACACCTCCGATTGACGTTCTATCTACCCAAAAATTTCAACAATCACACAAAGGCAATTGTCGTACGGTTTCATGGAATTCTGAGGTCATTCGGGTGGTTTTGACCCCCCCCCCCCCCCCACGCGCCGTTTTAGCGCGCGCGGAGCTGCTGAAAACGACGCACTCGGCCGTACCGCGCGCACCGCACGTCCGATGGTCACTCTGTCTCCTCATACACGTCATGAATAATATTACTAATGTTTTCTTGTGGTTTCAGGTCATTTGGAGCACGTTTGCTCCGAATTCGACTGTCTCACGCCGTTTTCGGTGTTTTATGACACCAGAAACGCGTTTCCAGTCACCACGGTCAAACGACACATCCGATTGACGTGCCGTCTGCCCGAAAATTTCACAAATCACACAATGGCTGTTTTCGTATGGTTTCATGGAATTATGAGTTCGTTCAGGTGGTTTTGACCCCCCACGCGCCGTTTTAGCGCGCGCAGAGCTGCTGAAAACGACGCACTCGGCCGTACCACGCGCACCGCACGTCCGATGGGCGTGCCGTCTTCTCCTACACGCCACGAATAATATTCCTAATGTTTTCGTGTGGCTTCAGGTCATTTGGAGCACGTTTTCTCCGAATTCGACCGTCTCACGCCGTTTTTGGTGTTTTATGACACCAGAAACGCGTTTCCAGTCACCGTGGTCAAATGACACCTCCGATTGACATGCCGTCTGC
This sequence comes from Viscum album, assembly GCA_963277665.1. Lineage (NCBI taxonomy): Eukaryota > Viridiplantae > Streptophyta > Magnoliopsida > Santalales > Viscaceae > Viscum > Viscum album. The sequence continues at coordinate 2,053,074,388 of OY728140.1, forward strand.
CCGAACATTTCAAAAATCACACAACGGCTGTTGTCGTACGGTTTCATGGAATTCAGAGTTCGTTCGGGCGGTTTTGACCCCCCCCCCCCCCCCCCACGCGCCGTTTTAGCGCGCGCGAAGATGCTGAAAACGACGCACTCGGCCGTACCGCGCGTACTGCATGTCCGATGGGTGCGCCGTCTCCTCCTACACGTCACGAATAATATTCTTAATGTTTTCGTGTGGTTTCAGGTCATTCGGAGCACATTTGCTCCGAATTCGACCGTCTCACGCCGTTTTTGGTGTTTTATGACACCAGAAACGCGTTTCCGGTCACCGCTGTCAAACGACACCTCCGATTGACGTGCCGTCTACCCGACCATTTCAAAAATCACACAACGGCTGTTGTCGTACGGTTTCATGGCATTCCGTGGTCGTTCGGGTGGTTTTGACCCCCCCACGCGCCGTTTTAGCGCTCGCGGAGCTGCTGAAAACGACGCACTCGGCCGTACCGCGCGCACCGCACGTCCGATGGGTGCGCCGTCTCCTCCTACACATCATGAATAATATTACTAATGTTTTCGTGTGGTTTTAGGTCATTCGGAGCACGTTTTCTCCGAATTCTACCGTCTCACGCCGTTTTTGGTGTTTTATGACACCAGAAACACGTTTCCGGTCACCGCGGTCAAACGACATCTCCTATTGATGTGTCGTCTACCCGACCATTTCACAAATCACACAGCGTCTATTGTCGTACGGTTTAATGGAATTCTGAGGTCGTTCGGGTGGTTTTGACCCCCCCACGTGCCGTTTTAGCGCGCGCGGAGTTGCTGAAAACGACGCACTCAGCTGTACCGCACGCACCGCACGTCCGATGGGCGCACCGTCTCCTCCTACACATCAAAAATAATATTCATAATGTTTTCGTGTGGTTTCAGGTCATTCGGAGCACGTTTTCTCCGAATTTGACCGTCTCACGCCGTTTTTGGTGTTTTATGACACCAGAAACGTGTTTCCAGTCACCGCAGTCAAACGACACCTCCGATTGATGTGTCGTCTGCCCAACCATTTCACAAATCACACAATGGATGTTGTCTTACGGTTTCGTGGCATTCCGAGGTCGTTTGGGTGGTTTTGACCCCCCCACGCGCCGTTTTAGCGTGGACGGAGCTACTGAAAACGACACACTCAGCCGTACCGCGCAAACCGCACGTCCGATGGGCATTCCGTCTCCTCCTACATGTCACAAATAATATTCCTAATGTTTTCGTGTGGTTTTAGGTCATTCGGAGCACGTTTGCTCCAAATTCGACCGTCTCACACCGTTTTTGGTGTTTTATGACACCGGAAACGCGTTTCTGGTCACCACGATCAAACGACATCTCCGATTGATGTTCCGTCTTCCTTACCATTTCACAAATCACAAAACGGATGTTTTCGTACGGTTTCATGGCATTCCGAGCTCGTTCGAGTGGTTTTGACCCCCCCACGCGCCGTTTTAGCGTGTGCGGAGCTGCTGAAAACGACGCACTCGGCCGTACCGTGCGCACCGCACGTCCGATGGGCACACCGTCTCCTCCTACACGTCACTAATAATATTCTTAATGTTTTCGTGTGGTTTCAGATCATTTGGAGCACGTTTGCTCTGAATTCGACCGTCTCATGCCGTTTTTTGGTGTTTTATGACACCGGAAACGCGTTTCCGGTCACCGCGGTCAAATGACACCTCTGATTGACGTGCCGTCTACCCGACCATTTTAAAAATCATACAAAGGCTGTTGTCGTACGGTTTCATGGAATTCCGAGGTCGTTCAGGTGGTTTTGTCCTCCCAACGCGTCGTTTTAGCGCGTGTGGAGCTACTGAAAACGACGTACTCGGCCGTACCGCGCGCACTGCACGTCCGATGGGCGCACCGTCTCCTCCTACACTTCAATAATAATATTCCTAATGTTTTCGTGTGGTTTCAGGTCATTCGGAGCACGTTTGCTCTGAATTCGACCATCTCACGCCGTTTTTGGTGTTTTGTGACACCGGAAACGCGTTTCCGGTCACCGCGGTCAAACGACACCTCCGATTGACGTGTCGTCTACCCGAAAATTTCACAAATCACACAAAGGCTGTTGTCGTACGGTTTCATGGCATTCCGAGGTCGTTCACATGGTTTTGACCCTCCCACGTGTCATTTTAGCGCGCGCGGAGCTGCTGAAAACGACGCACTCGACCGTACCGCGCGCACCGCATGTCTGATAGGTGCGCCGTCTCCTCCTACACATCAAGAATAATATTATTAATGTTTTTGTGTGGTTTCAGGTCATTCCGAGCACGTTTTCTCCGAATTCGACCGTCTCACACCGTTTTTAGTGTTTTATGACACCAGAAACGCGTTTCCGGTCACCGCGGTCAAACGACACCTTTGATTAACGTGCCGTCTACCCGACCATTTCACAAATCACACAACGGATGTTGTCGTGCGGTTTCATGGCATTCCGAGGTCGTTCGGGTAGTTTTGACCTCCCCAAAAGTCGTTTTAGCGCGCGCGGAGCTACTGAAAATGACGCACTCGGCCGTACCGTGCGCACCGCACATCCGATGGGCACACCGTCTCCTCCTACACGTCACGAATAATATTCCTAATGTTTTCGTGTGGTTTCAGGTCATTCGGAGCACGTTTTCTCCGAATTGGACCGTCTCACGCCGTTTTTGGTGTTTTGTGACACCGGAAACGCGTTTCCGGTCACCTCGGTCAAATGACACCTCCGATTGACGTGTCGTCTGCCTGAAAATTTCACAAATCACACAACGACTATTGTCGTACGGTTTCATGGCATTCTGAGGTCGTTTGGGTGGTTTTGACCCCCCCCAACCGTCGTTTTAGTGCGCGCGGAGCTGCTGAAAATGACGCACTCGGCCGTACCGTGCGCACCGCACGTCCGATGGGCACGTCGTCTCCTCCAACACGTCACGAATAATATTTCTAATGTTTTTGTGTGGTTTCAGGTCATTCGGAGCACGTTTTCTCCAAATTCGACCGTCTCACGCCGTTTTTGGTGTTTTATGACACCAGAAACGCGTTTCCGGTCACCGCGGTCAAAAAACACCTCCGATTTACGTGCCATATGCCCGACCATTTCACAAATCACACAATGGATATTTACGTGCGGTTTCATGGCATTCTGAGGTCGTTCGGGTGGTTTTGACCCCCCCCCCCCCCACGCGCCGTTTTAGCGCGCGCGGAGCTGCTGAAAACGACGCACTCGGCCGTACTACGCGCACCACACGTCTGATGGGTGCACCGTCTCCTTCTACACATCACGAATAATATTCCTATTGTTTTTGTGTGGTTTCAGGTCATTCGGAGCATATTTTCTCCGAATTTGACCGTCTCACGCCGTTTTTGGTGTTTTATGACACCAGAAACACGTTTCCGGTCACCACGGTCAAAAGACACCTCCGATTGACGTGCCGTCTACCCGAACATTTCAAAAATCACACAAATGCTGTTGCCGTACGGTTTCATGGCATTCTGAGGTCGTTCGGGTGGTTTTGACCCCCCCACGCGCCGTTTTAGCACGCGCGGAGCTGCTGAAAACGAAGCACTCGGCCGTACCGCGCGCACCGCACGTCCGATGGGCACGCCGTCTCCTATTACACATCACGAATAATATTCCTAATGTTTTCCTGTGGTTTCAGGTCATTCGGAGCATGTTTGCTCTGAATTCGACCGTCTCATGCCGTTTTTTGTGTTTTATGACACCGGAAACGCGTTTCCGGTCACCGCGGTCAAACAACACCTCCGATTGACGTTCCGTCTACCCAAACATTTCAAAAATCACAAAATGGTTGTTGTCATACGGTTTCTTGGAATTCCGAGGCCGTTCGGGTGGTTTTGACCCCCCCCCCCCCACGCGTCGTTTTAGCGCGCGCGGAGCTGCTGAAAACGACGTACTCGGTCGTACCGCACGCACCGCACGTCTGATGGGCGCGCCATCTCCTCCTACACGTCACCAATAATATTTCGTTGTGCAGGGAGGGCTTTCCGGAGTTTGGGGAAGGCTGTCCGGGGTGCGGGAGGGCTGTCCGGAGTGCGGGAGGGCTGTTCGGGGTGCGGGAGGGCTGTCCGGGGTGCGGGAGGGCTGTCCGGAGTGCGGGGAAGGTTGTCCGGGGTGCGGGAGGGCTATCCGGTGTGCGGGGAGGGCTGTTTGGAGTGCGGGGAAGGCTATCTGGGGTGCGGGAGGGCTGTCCGGTGTGCGGGGAGGGCTGTCCAGAGTGCGGGGAAGGCTGTCCGGGGTGCGGGAGGGCTGTCCGGTGAGCGGGGAGGGCTGTCCGGAGTGCGGGGAAGGCTGCCCGGGGTGCGGGAGGGCTGTCCGGCGTGCGTGGAGGGCTGTCCGGAGTGCGTAGAAGGCTGTCCGGGGTGTGGGAGGGCTGTCCGGGGTGCGGGAGGGCTGTCCGGAGTGCGGGAGGGATGTCCGAGGTGCGGGGGGGGGGGGGGGGGGGCTGTCCGAGGTGCGGGAAGGACTGTACGGAGTGCGGGGGCCTGTCAATATTCTCCCTTGATTTCAACTTACTAGATAAAAAAATTTCAGTCACTATAAATGGTCTAGTAAACCTGGACTTATTTTTACTAGACATTAGCTTCCATATTGAAGAATGAAACAACACTTTGTCTCCTACTTTAATTTATCCCTCCTATTTCAGTCTATTATGGATAGAGTTAGCATTCTCCTTACATTGTTGGGTTTCTTATTGGGTTTTGGTCTTAGTTTATAAAACTTTATCATCTCTGGCTTCATTTTTTTCAGTTTTCCCTAACTCCAGGTCAACGTTTTTGGAATACTAGATAGATTTATGATATAGCTCAAACCCAACACAAATATCAATAACAACCCTACCATTAAAAGCAGAAACACACCTCGTGAATATGATGTGTCATGCGTGTTCATCACTGAACTCCATCCGGTGGGCCAGGGGCCTACAACAAATAAATATTATGAATATTGTTATAGAAAAAATAATTTAAATTAAATAAATAAATACAGTATAAACCTGCGTCGTGTGATCCCCTACACCATCACCTGAACGCACAAATTCCCATAGTGCTCTAACCTCAGCAACCAATTGCGCATTTGCCTCCTCGGAAGCCCGCAACCGTGCCTCGAAATCTGATAGCTACTGTGTCATCTGAGAAACAACAGGACCGACAACCGCAGCACGTGACACTACAGAACGAGGAATCCCTGTTCCATAGGTCAAACTATATCCATGTCCGTCCCAACCAATAATGCGATGAAAGATCTCATCCCTTCGCATGGGAAGTTGTCGCTGGTCCTCTGAAAGATGTTCTAATTCAACTTCAAATTGATCCTGTGAAATATTTAAATATATATACATATATTAATATAAAGATTTTATGTAGGTATTGGTAATGAGTACAAGAACTTACTATCAATGCTGCAGCCTCTGGATCATTGCGATCACAATTCCTCATCCACACCGACATTTTATCAGTTGGTGCACCTTGCTCCCGCAACTATATATGAATAGATTATAAAAACAAAACCGTATTAATTAAAAAACATTAAAAATGAATAATAAATACCTCATGTCGGATCTGAGACACGTGACGAGTCCCGAGCCTGTGAGGTGGTCCCTACAACCCTCAATTCTCAGATTGGCATGTAGACACCTCCTGCATTCAATTCATTCAAATATCAAACAAATCACACATTCTTGAAAATATATATACCAAAATAAATATACAAACCGCAACACCCTCAGTAGACCAATATGCAACTAAATCACACCACTGAGTCGGGAGGACACCTCTCGGGACTTTTTCTAGAATGTCTGGGGCACCCACATTTGGTACCCAGTGGTCCCTCTTGACTTTGCCTTTATAGTCTTTCCACATCTTACGACATTTTCTCATACACACTGTTCGAAAATCATCGGGACATACTTTCAAATTTTTCTATTAAAGAAAAAAATCACATATTTTATTGCTGATTATACATAGGGAATAAATTAAAATGGTCTTCTTACCTGAACCTCCCTCCAAACACGATCTAATGTGTCCTGAGGGATAGAAGCCCAGTCACGCGTGGTCAATGGAAATCGATGTGGATCACGTATGATATGACCCAACTGATGAATAAATGCAGGGGCATTCCATCCCATAGGATGAAATACCTCATCAAATGAAACATCAAAAGTCGTGTCAGAATTCCATGCTAATATGCCTCGACCAGGGCCTCTCCTGCGAGAGGAAGAAGCAGTCGGGTCTGATCCTGTTGAAAATAATTTTATATACAAATTGACAAATGTTATAAATATATATATATATCTGTTTATTAATTACATAAAAAATAGAGACAATGAAATTCCAACATAACTCGACCCTGAGACGTAGATGCCACAGATGGATGATGTGGATCTTCTGCCTCTTCCCCTGACATGCCTACAGTCATGGAAAACATTAGTAAGGGGACTATCCAAAGTGTCCAAATGATAAATTGGACTGTTTTTAAAAAAAATCAAACTTGTACAGTTGTTAATCAAACAAAAAGAGATTGAATAATTAGTTGGGAATGAATTTTAAAAAATCATAAAATTCACTAAACAGATACACAAATTATGTACAAAACCAATCAATGCATAGCCAAATTTCGAATTGAATTAATAAAAATTCAAGCAGCACATGAACCAAATGAAGAATACCTCAATAGAAAGATACACCGATAATAACATCAACATAACATGAGTTAAATCACCCTAAATATTTATAACTGAATAAACTTCAAAAAGTGAGGATTAAACTTACAAGGATTTATAAAATGTTTACATAATTTATGATATCTTAGGCTGAAAAGTGGGAAAACAATTATACCTTTCATTAAGCATGAAAATAGACTGTTTCTCCTTCAACAGCCGCTCTGACCCAATAAATATCTTCTTCACATTGAACTACGGTATGTTGATCAAGTTGTTGGGAAACAAAAGGAACAGTCTTAGGTTCATCTTGTTCAAATACAAACACTCCTCGCCAAGACATTTTGACAACAACTTTCCAACTTGGATTCGAAGGAAAAGTAACAAAGAATACTTGTTCCCCTTATGATGTCAAAATGAAAGGTTCATTATCAACTCGTTCATTTCTGTATAACATATAGTTAAAATTCACCAATGAAAACTGATATTGATCGACTTTACATCCACACACTGGATCAACCCAATTACACTTTAACAATATAAACTTCAACCCGTGTGTGTATACAACTTCAATGATGTCTATCAATTGACCATAGTAATAACCAGAATCGAAAAATGGACAACCGATGCCACTGTTTTGTGTTTCTTGTTTGTCGTCAACATCTTTAATGCGAAATCAAAAACCATTAGCATCTATAGATTTATAATGACGAGCCGTTATAGATGGACCCTCAGCCAGTTGGATAAATTCTTCAGTTAGCATGGGGTCCCCTAACTCCCTCATCTTATGAACCTTCATAATTCATAGAATTCAATAATGATATATGAAGAAAGAAATTAGTATAATACTTCACTCATAATGAAAATCAATTTATACGTACATAATCCTTGAACCAATCATGAAATGACGCCTAATGAGACTGTTGAATTTGCAACTCAGTCGCACGATACAACTCTTATTTTTTCTCATTAATGTGTTTTCTGCAAATGATAACGCAATGCTTAAATGATCAACTTATGAAAACAAAACATGTAAAAGTTAAAAAATAAAAGTGATAAGATACTTACTGCATTAATGGTGCAACTGATGGAGTATTGAACAAGATATATCGATGCGCTTGTATCCACTCGATGTTGTCCATATCATATGTGGTTCCTTCTCCAACTGGACTATCCTGAATCTGAGATGGCTTATCTAATTTTGTTTCAACATCCGTAAGATATTCTGCACAAAAAGTAGTACACTCATCCATCAAATAACCATTGGCTATTGATGCCTCCAGATGAGCTCTGTTGCGTACAAATCGTTTCAATGTACTCAAATACCGCTCAATAGGATACATCCACCTGAATTGCACTGGACCAGCAGCCATTACTTCTTCAGTTAGGTGCAATGTCAAGTGGACCATAACATCAAAAAATGAGGGGGGAAATAGTTTCTCAAAGTGACAAAGTGTAAGTACAATTCGGTCCTATAATCTTTTTAAATCACTCATTCGTTGATTTCTTAAACAAAGCTGTCTAAAACAATTACTCATGTCAATCAACGGCTGAACAACATTAGGGGATAAACAATCACAAATGGATATTGGAATCAACTACTGAATTAGTATGTGATTGTCATGACTTTTCAACCCTTGCAATGTCTTCCTCGTCAGATTCACACACTTTGAAATATAAGAAGAGTAACCATCAGGCACCTTGAGCATCTTCAAAATGGAAATAAATGTCTCTTTCTCCTTTGTAGTCATCGTATACTGTGCAGCAGGCATATATGCCTTGTTTCCCTCAGCTAACTGTAAATGCAACTGTTTCCTTAAACCAATTTCTTCCAAATCACGGCGTGCATTAACATGGTCCTTTGATTTCCCACTAACACCTAAAATGGTCCCCAATAAGTTATCACAAACATTTTTATCAATGTGCATGACATCCAAATTATGCCTCAGCATGTTAGTTTTCCAATACGGAAGACTATAAAAAATACTTTTCTTTTTCCAATTATGACTGTGCTGCCTACCCGCAGCTCGAATATTACGTACTGGAGGAGCCACCAAATCCTGAATTTCATATACTGTGCGGATGTTTTCTTCCTAAATCTGCGATAACATTTCGACTCCTGTCATGATCTTTGGTGCTGGGCTGGACTATCTAGAACCATCAAATGCCACTCTGTCCTTTCTGAACCTGTGCTGAGGGGGGAGAAAACGTCTGTGACCCATGTATGCCCATTTTTTGGAATGCTTAAGCCATACAGATTTTTTACTTTTGTTGCAACAAGGGCAAGAAAATTCCCCTTTCGTACTCCAGCCTGATAAATTTTCATAAGCTGGGAAGTCATTGATTGTCCATAATAAAGCAGCCTGCATTTTGAACATTTCATTCGTTTCACAGTCATAAGTCATCACACCATCACCCCAAAATTCATTCAACTCATCAATCAACGGATGAAGGTAAACATCAATCTTATCCCCCGGACTTTTAGGTCCATCAATAAGAGTAGAATGTAATATAAATTGTTGCTTCATACAAAGCCACGGAGGAAGATTATACGGAACCAAAACCACGGGCCATGTGCTATGAGTCGCACCAACCATAGTCTTGAATGGATTGAAACCATCTGTTGCCAATCCAAATCAGACATTACGAACATCTTTGGAAAAGTCGGGATTTCTCTTATCAAAATCCTTCCATGCATGATAGTCTGCCGGGTGGGTTAACATATCACTTTCATGAACTCTTTCTGCATGCAATCTCATTAAATTAGAAACTTTATATGACATAAAAAAACTTTTCAACCTTGGTTTAAGGGGAAAGTAATGCATTTTCTTTACGACAATCGGTTTCCCCTATATCACAATCTGACTTTGATGAGTCTGATTTCCCCTGTTCTCTTTCTACCTGGAAGCACCACAAACTGTAAAAATATCAAAATGGGTAGTTTCCTTTCTAAACAACATACAGTTGTTTGCACATGCATCTATGGTCTCATATGTAAAACCTAAGTTCTCTGTCAGCTTACGAGCATGGTAATACGACTCGAGAATCATAGCATCTACAGGAAGAACCTTTTTCAATAACACCAACAACATGTCGAATGATGTGTCTGACCAATGATTCAAAGTCTTCAAATGCAACAACTCCACGATAAAAGACAATTTATTGAAAGAAGTACATCCAGGATATAATTCTGTTTTTTCATCATCAATTGCTTCATAAACCTCCTCAAATCACGATATGCACTAGAGTGAAGATTTATCTCACCAGTCTCAAGATTCTGTATGTCAATGCCTTTAGGATCTAACCCACTGTTTCTGACGCTTTCTCCGGGGCGCGCGCCCGTCCATCCGTGGGGGAGGACGCGCGACGCTTCTGTTGCCCCACATTCCCGCTTTCCAAAGGCGGGTGGCATTCGATCCTTATTCAGGGACGTCTGCTCCTTGATCGAAACGGGATGATGGGATGTCGGTTCTTCCTCCTGTGGATTCCTCCTCAGAACTCGTCACCTAGTCCGAGTCTCCCTCATAGATTTAATACGTAGTTCGTGAAACTCTTCCCAGTGTCGTGTTTCCATGGGCGCCGGTTAATTACACTGCTTCTGTCGGGACATTCCAAAGGGTCCAGTCAGGGCAGCAACCTTCAGTTAGGGGAGTAGTCATGTTGAGGCATCAGTAGCGTGTCTGGATGCTGGGGTACCTGGAATGTCTGTCTGTTATCCTTGACCACAAGGCTTCTCGAGGGCGTGGAAGCCTGAGGCATCCCACATCGAGTGCGGGGAATTATATGTCATAGACACATATCTGAGGTTTTCCTCAGCTTCCCGTGGTCAACACAGGGTATGCCGCAAGTTTAACGTCCAATGGAGATGGATCAACCCAACTAGAGCATTAGCTAGGATAGATCGGATTGAGGGATCCTCCTTGAAGGGATATCGATACCAGGGCCAACCCATGGGCGACTGTGAAGAAGAGCATACCGACATGGTCTCACCAGGATAAGACAGTCCGGGCGAGAATCAGAACGGGTGGTAGGTTGATGAATGGAGTGGAAGGAGAGTGAAATGGGACCATCTCAGGGGCGACAGTGAATTTGGGCTTGAGCCTTGACGAGGCTTCCTACGTATCCCCGTGGCAGGGAATCAAAGTCTGCGTAGTTCGGGATGACGTTGATAAACTGATGTGAAGGTGGACCTTGTCCCGATGAGCATCGTCAGAGTACCGACGTGAAAGTAGACCCGTGGGTCCACTAGTGGTGGGCTTGAACATTGGGAAGGTTTCCTACGTACCATTCCTTGACATGGATCAAAGTCCTCGTAGTTCAGGATTGGGTAATGCAGTTTAACGTCATGCGGGACGATAGTGAACCCTGACATGAACAAACGACGGGCAGTGGGTGTCGGCGAATCGACGTAAGTGAGGGACCTTAATCCGATGGGATTTGGGCTTGAACCTCAGGGAGGCTTTCTACGTACCATGCCTTGATATGAATCAAAGTCCTCGTAGTTTAGGTTAGTCACAACGGCTTGCCGTCGGACTGGAATTGTAGTTTAACGTCATGTTGGACGTAGGTGGAACACGACGTGAATTGGATGATGGGTGGGCTTGAACCTCAGGAAGGCTTCCTACGTACCATTCCTTGACATAGATCAAAGACCGCGTAGTTCAAATGGGGCTTTTTCGGTGAACCGACGTGAAAGTGGACCTTGGTCCGATGGGTGGTGGGATTGAACCTTGGGAAGGCTTCCTACGTACCATGCCTTGACATAGATCAAAGACCTCGTAGATCGGGTTAGTCACAACAGCTTGTCGTCGGACTGGAATTGGGTGTACAGTTTAATGTCATGCAGGACAAAAGGAGGCATGCAGTTTAACGTCATGATGGACGAGGGTGAGACTCGATGTGAATGAACGACCGAGCAATGTGGCTTGAACCTCATGGAGGCTTCCGACGTACCATGCCTTGACATGGATCAAAGTCCTCGTAGTTCAAATGGGATGAGTCTCAGCGGCTTGCCACTAGACTGGAATGGGACCCGACGTGAAATGACGGGTGGGCTTGAACCTCATAGAGGCTTCCTACGTACCATGCCTTAACATGGATCAAAGACCTCGTAGTTCTCTAGGATGGGTCGCAACAGCTTACCACTGGACCAGAATGCAGTTTAACGTCGTGATGGACGGGGGTGAGACCCGACGTGAAATGACGGGTGGTCTTGAACCTCATAGAGGCTTCCTACGTACCATGCCTTGACATGGATCAAAGTCCTCGTAGTTCGCTAGGATGGGTCGCAACAGCTTACCACTGGACCAGAATGCAATTTAACATCATGCTGGACGGGGGTGAGACCCGACGTGAAATGACGAGTGGGCTTGAACCTCATAGAGGCTTCCTACGTACCATGCCTTGACATGGATCAAAGTCCTCGTAGTTCTCTATGATGGGTCGCAACGGCTTACCACTGGACTAGAACGGGACCCGACGTGAAATGACGGGTGGGCTTGAACCTCATAGAAGCTTCCTACGTACCATGCCTTGACATGGATCAAAGTCCTCGTAGTTCGCTATGATGGGTGTCAGGGTCGGTGCTCACTCTAATCCCACGCGAGTCATGCTCGGTGTGAGAAACAAGAGGTTGAAAGGACCTGACGATCACGTCGCGAAGGAAGCGTCCGTGAGAAGCGAAGAGGGGCTTACGCGTTAGGCGGCCCACGGTGCTGGGACTTACTCCAGGATGGAGGCCCATGGCGCGACAAAGCGCGGGAAAGATGGACCTTGGTCCAATTATGGGAGGTGCCTCGTCCCCTATCACGCCCTCCACTGACCTTGGTAGTGGAGAAGTACGGAGATGCAGAGGTACAGCCATCCGTTGGGGGGGGGGGGCTAGGGTCGCCCTTCTCTTATGAACATACGCCACTCCGACAAGGAGGATCTCATTCCATGTGAGGAAGTGTTCCATTCCCGTGGAGACGAGTGGCGTAAAAAATGTTCGAGTTGGGGGGAACCTTCGCGAGGGGCACGAGGTCGGATCACAGTTTAACGTCATGTGTTGAGGACGTGGTGCTTGGCAGTTTAACGTCCTGCAGCTCGGACGAGGTGGGTTCACTCCACACCCCTAGGACTTACATAACCGGTACCCTCGAGTCCTTGGGGAAGGGAAGGTACCGATAAGGCCATGGTTAAGGGGGGTCGTGGAACGAACCATCGAGGGGTCCACGTTAGCGTGGCTATGCGAAGAAGCAATAGCCGTTAGTGTGCCAATGCGAAGAAGCTTTAGGCGAAGCAACGCTACGGGTGGTATTGTCCATGGGACTTTGAAATCACATCGTGCAAACCGGGAGGGGCGCACGGGAAGAGGAATTGCTAAGCAAAGGAGTGCGCTTCGCGAAGTGGAGTGCCTTGGCCTTATCATGGGGCATAGGTGTGGGTGGAAGGTGCTTCGCGAAGTGGAACAGTGTTCGCGGAGCACTGCCTCGCGAGGAAGGGGTGCCTCGTGAAGCAGGGTCCCGCGAAGCAGTGTGCTTCTCGATGTGTAATGATCCTGCCTTGGCATAGGGATCACTAGCATGGGTTGGGTGTTTCGTGAAGCATAAACGCTCTGCGGCTGCCCGGGTTCCCTTGGGAATCCCCTTCCTTCACGAACGCCCTTGAGCTTCGCGAAGGGCATCCCTCTTAGAAGTGGGGATCAAAACGAGACAATGCAGAGGAGTCTCGCAAAGGAGAAGTACCTCGAAGAGCTCATGATTCCCGGGGCAAAGCGTGCTTCACGATTCGGGAGAGGAGAAGCCGAAAGGTCGGATTGTCCGTCCTCGGGACTCAGGGGGAGTCCAGTATTTATAGGGAAGGGGCGCCGCGAAGCTAGGCTCGCGCGCCGCCTCCGGTGCTTTGTGGCGCGCGCGCAAACGTCAACTCCAAAAGCGGAGGGGACCGCCTCCAGAGCTTCGCAGCGGCCCACAAACGTCAAATGCGTTCGCGGAGGATTACCGCCTTAGGAGCTTCGCGGCGGCCCGCGAACGCCAAATGCGTTCGCGGAGCATTACCGCCTCCGGAGCTTCGTGGCGGCCCGCGAACGTCAAATGCGTTCGCGGAGCATTACCGCCTCCGGAGCTTCGTGAGGCCGCGATGGTCGGGGCGCTTCGCGTGGGTGCTTCGCGGCGGGGCTTCGCGGCTGTGCTTCGCGAGGCAGCGCGCCGGCTATCTTTTTCGTTCCTTTCTTTTGGGCCATATTTTTGGCGCCAACAAATGCCCCCCCTCAGACTTGGAGCCGTGGAGGGAGAAGGGTCGAAGTCTGAGGGAAAATCGCCATAATTGTCGGTGGTTTGCGATGCAGCATCGCGAAGGGGCCCCGCGATGCTCGCCGGGGCTGCGGATCCGGACGCGCCGCGATGCTTCGTGCAGGTGAGGCGCGTCGCGATGCTCCGGGGTCGCTGCCTATAAATAGGGGGTCCGACCTCTTTTGTCTTCACGTGCCTTCCTTGTCTTTTTGTGCTCTCGACTTCGCGAAGCTCTGCGTACTCCGCGACATCCCTCCTCGAATCGAGCTTCGCGGCGAACCGCGGTTCTCCGACTCTACGTCCACGCCAAGCAAACCTCTGTTTGTCGGCCTTGTCCAGACTTCACGGCTTGGTCTCGTGACCGATCTTCGCGATCCGGCTTTGCGGTCGAGCTTCGCGATAGAGCTTCGCGATCCATCCGAAAGAATCCTTTTCTGAGGGCCAGAGTTAAAATCGACCATCAAGAAGCTGTCTTGGGGGTCCTTGTAGATGCTGCTCGTCGAGAGGAGATGGCCAACTGTCCAGGCTTAGGGGAGATGATCCGGAGCCACTCGGACCACACTTCTTTGACAGATATGCTCTCGGAGGGTCAGAAAGATTATCTGCAGTGCAAGAAACTGCCGTTGTACGGCTTCGGGCTGAGGGACGACGTCTTTATCCCTGAGGCGAGTAGGGATGAACCAGCTTGCTGGTTCAGGAGCACACCGTGCCAGCACCAATGGTTCAGGGCGGCCGATGGTCACACGCGGGAGGACTTCACACCCGTCACTGTAGACTGTCTCTACAACCATGTGAACGATATTGACGGGAAGCCACTGCAACCGGAGACTTCCCCTCCCCTCTATCGTACCATGATGAAGGCGGCTTTGCAGGATTTGAAGAAAGGATGGTCCGATGAGTGGGACCTGCGCCAGGGCGGCAACTTTACTGATGACTGGGCCTGGGCCTACTGGGTAGGCGCCTCATGCGAGGAGTTCGGGGCCGAGTTGAGGAGAGTGGGGTTTTATGAGGCGGCATGGGCTTCCCAATTCCACATTTACCAACCGAAGCAGATAATGCCGGAGTTGCTGAGTAGATGGTCATCTAGGACCAACACCTTTCACCTACATCACGGGGAGGTGGGCCTCAGCCTGTGAGATGTCCACCAGATTTCTGGGGTCCCGATCATGGGGTCCATGTATGACAAATTCCTCCCTGTTGTCAGCGCGTGGGGAGATGCGGAGCAAATGTCGCGACTGGCGTTGGCGATGATGGCACTTGTCCCTGGAGAGGACAAGGAGGCAGTGAGGGACATCCACTTTAAGAGGTGGTTCAAATGCTTCCTGAATCTCCCAGAGAATCGCGAGTTCCCTCCAAGGCCTCGAACTTGTCCAAGGGCAGCCCAACGGGGCAAGGGGCACTCGTATTGGCGGGTCTTGGAGGACAACCAATGGAAAACTTGGGGTTTCAGCATCAGCACTGAACAACAGCCGATAGTCAGGCTAGTGGCATTCATCGCGGCTCTCATCTGTGGCTGGATCCTACCGGTGAGGGATACAAGCATGGGGGTACGACCCAGCTCGTTCATCATGGCGTTGATGTTGGCCATGGGGCAGCGGATCAACCTGGGGATCCCGATGCTCACCAAACTGTACAGAATGCTGCGGCATATTAGCGAGGGCAAGAAGCCGCCAAGGATATGCGGGACCTTCCACCTCCTGTATGGGTGGATTGCAGCGCATATCAGGGGGATTTACGAGTATCCAAACCCCATTTCACCGCCGGGATCGAACTTCCGCCCCTCCATCCTGAACGCGGTCGGAAGCTTCCCATTCAAACTGGTCATTCCAATGGTGCTGAGTCGGGTGTGGAGGGTGGATGAGTTCAATTTCCATCCCTTCCCGTTGCCGACGGGGATGCTTACTAATGACAGATGGGGAACGGAAGAACATCGGTCTTACCTACTGGCCTTCCGAGGTGGAGTTTTGGTTGCACGAATAGATCGTGAGCCGCTCTGTGAACCGTACACTCCGCATCGGTTTGAGAGGCAGTTCTGGTGCCTCCAGCGGCTGACCCCGTAGGTCTACTGGGAGGTGCGTCACGAGGAGCACCCGTGTGTGATGAGGTAGCTGTGGCTCATGTTCACACGGGAAGATGGAAAGATGCGGATTGCATTGCCTCCATCCACTGCCACCTTCGGGTTAGTGAAGGAGTACGCCATCAGTTGGGAGGCTGCTTACCCAGGGGAGATGCTGAAGCAACCAATGATCCGGGTTGGTGACGGTGGGCCTCCTCTATCTCGAGGTCGGGGTCGGAGGGCAGCTAGGGCCGCTCGCGGTAGCGGGGCTGCCATGGCGGTGAGACCCGCACCGGCCGAGGGTATGGCAGCAGCGGTAGATCCAGTGATTCTGGAAGAGCAGGGTCATCCGGAGGGGCGGCCACTGAGGGGATTTCATAGGATATCCACCCAGGCTCTGGGGAAGCACCTGCGTCACATTGATATGGCAGAGGATGTCGTCTTCCCGGAAGATTGGGACATTTGGGATGTCAACCGGCAATTCCTCAGCCCATCCGAGATATGGGCCCACCTGAATCGCCTCGGGATGGAATTGCCGGGCATAGGCCCAGTTCGGGCTGGATTCATGGCGTCTCCGGCGGAGGCAGAACAGTACCTGGAAGAGCTG
Source organism: Viscum album (assembly GCA_963277665.1). Classification (NCBI taxonomy): domain Eukaryota; kingdom Viridiplantae; phylum Streptophyta; class Magnoliopsida; order Santalales; family Viscaceae; genus Viscum; species Viscum album. Next base: position 2,053,091,007 of record OY728140.1, read on the forward strand.
GAGGATTACGTCCACTCCAGTGGCGTCCCTCGCCCAATGACGGACCGGGTGAGGGTACTGTTGAATCAGACGGTCCCCCCCACAGATATCGACTGCCGATCTGAGGGAGTGCTTCCCCTTGGCGGAGGAATCAGAGGACTCCTCTCGGGAGGATGAGGCTGGAGGAGGGAGCCCGCTGGAGGAGGGAGAGGTCGAAGACCGAGGCTCAGAATCCGACGATTTCGCGGAGGCTCTCGATGTATCATTCCGAAATTCTCTCCTTACGATCTGTTCTTGGATCCCTATGGTCTTCTCACCAATGTTTGAGCCATGCAGGAGGAACTTGTTCGCAGGCCTCGTTCTCGCTCCTTGGTGGGTGATGATGCGAGACCTTCAGAACCCACGCCTATGGCTGCGTCCAGTTCCGCGTCTGGTGGGACCAGGGCGTCCGAGGTGGCTCCTCCGGAATCTCCATACCTTTCAACAGTATACGGGGGGCCTCGTCTCAGGGTCCCGTCAGTACCGGCTCAAGAGCAGCGCTCGAAGGTTGATCTCCGTAAGTCTCCTCCACTGGTCTCCTCGTTGTCACATGTAGACCATGCCAACTAACGTTTATGTCTCTCTGTCGCACAGTTCTTCGACTGGCGTGGGCCGCTGCGGCAAGACTGGTCGGGATGTCTGGTGGCGTCCCTCCTAGGGGCATGCCGGTGATGGTGGCAATAGCCCCTCCATCTCCTCAAGCTGCGACGCACATTATCACTGGAGGGTCCACCAGCAGGGCCGTACCCGAAATCATCGAGGTGGACTCCGAGGAAGAGGATCAACCGGTCGGTCCCAGTTCTGTCGCGCCTGTTTCGGCGCCAGGTGTCGCACTGGATTCAACACCGGATGTTGATCCTTCCGAGGATTTCCTATGGGCGTATCCCACGTACGAGCCTGCCAATCGCGCGGACTGGGACGAAATGGCCTCTGATGAGGAAGACAACAGCATAGTCCGCCGCCGGTCGTGGAAGCTGATCACGCGCTTTATCAAGGACACTCCCCAACAGCAATGGATGACCGAAATGGATAGACTCCGCTCGCGGTTGCTTGAACTATGTGCTAGGGGAGTGGATTCCCAACGTCCTCATGCACTCATCCGAGATCTTATGGCTGAGAAGATCCGGGAGCATGACCGTGGGATCAGCGTGGGCTGGCAGCGGAGGAAAGCGACCAGCATTAAGAAGCTCCATGAGACTGAAGGCGAGGTTCAACAGATGCAGACCCGGGCAGACGAGATTTCCGCCTCTATTGACACACAATCTGAGCTGGTCTCACGGTTGAAGGCCCAGCTGGCAGAGGCAGAAGAGCATATGAGGCAGACCTCTGGAGAGATGCTGCCATTCAAGCTGGCGTGGAGAGGGCCAAATCCAGAACTGACGAACTGCGCCTCGCCGCTGCTGCGGAGGAGCGAGAGTTAAATCAGCGGCAGCAAGCCCTGGATGCCACAAGCCAACGAGTGGCGGAGCTGCAACACTCTTTTGATGGGGTCAACCCGTCCGTGGGGGGAGTCGACCCCCGAGTATTGTAACAATCCCAAAAACCTTTTATTGGTACTTTCATGCTTCGAATTTTTTCTTCTTCTCTTTGAATGCCTTAGCACGCACGATTTCCACGGTTTGAATTGCCTTGTTACATCCCTACAATGTTGGCGGGACGTTCGGTGACAATTCCCCAAGCCCACGTGGGTCGAGCCCAATGTGAGAAACAGGAGATAGTTGCCCTCTCATCCCACCTAACGTAGGAGTGGGGATCATGCTCCGGGCATCCGGGATTCGGATCACCAGTACAGATTCCCGAAATATGGGAGAGGCCTGATCGGTGAAGGAATTTCTAGGGTAACCGACTTACCGCTTCTTCAGCGTGCTCTTGTGCACGAACGGGGAAACACCAGGGGCGCTGAAATCAGTCCAAACAGATGGAAATGGGAAGCGTGAATCACGATACCCTAGATTCGGAACACTGTGGAGGCGGCGTGACAATAAAGGACAACCGTTAACCGTGGCGGAGAAACGGTATCCTTACTGCATTCGCCTGAAATGGGGACAACAAATGAGGGTCGACCGTTGACCATGTTCGAAACACGGGACCATGTCACAAATGTTGTTGATCGATCCTTCGGGATGTTGGCCCAGGACAGTTGGCGGACCATAGGTCAAAAATCCATACTGTTAGGGGGTCCTTCCAGATATGACCCATCTTCCGGAACGTTGGCCCAGGACAGTAGGTGAGCCGATGCGGCATGAGACCAGGCCGTTAGGGGGTTTTGTGAGACATGAAAAGGGAAGAGGGTCCGAATAAGGGGCACACAATGTGTGGAATATGGGGTGATGGTCTGTCCGAACAGAATCCAACACTTAGGTAGTTACACCACCGTGGTGGGAGCACGCCAGATAGGCGCATCGGTTTGATCATGGATCATTCCTTCTTTCAGACAGGGCCTCTCTGGCGAGGGGGATCTGTCACTTCCCAGTGGGATCTTGGGGCATCCTGAACTTGTTCAGGGTAGAACCGCAGTTTAATGTCATGAATTGAGGACACATAGATTCCTGTAGTTTAACGTCATACGATAGGACGTGGAATAAGAGGGAAGGAGGCGTGTGGCGCGGTATATATGAAACCGACGCGAATGAGGACTTGGAGTCCAAATCACACCATGTACCCCCGGAGGAAACTCTTCAGGTCGAGGGACCAAGAGTGAGGATTGGGCTGGGCCCGAAGCAAAATGGTCGGGCGTCCCTACGTACCCCACGAGGATGGGAATCAAGCCATACATAGTTCTGAAAGCGCATTTTAACGTCATGCAGGACGAGGAGCAGCCTGACCGTGTTGGTACACATCTCGCCAAAACTACTAAGCCCACGTGAGTTGTGCTCAGTGTGGGAAACAAGTAGTAGTGGTGGGATTTTCCCGACACAGAGAGGGGAAGGTTAGGGCAAAGGGACGCTCGGTGAATACCGGCCCAATGACACTAACACGATCATTTAGAGCACCTAGATGCGCGAAGAGAAAGAGCCGAGTATGATGGAATTCCACTTGAACATGAGGAAGTGGAAACGTGTGAATCATGGTGCTCGAGATTCAGATCACGATGATGGCGGCGTGATGATGGAGGATAACTGCTGATGTATTCGCAACACAGCACCCTGTCGCGTTAGCCTAGAATGGAGACAGACAAATGAGGGTCGACCGTTGACCATGTTCGAAACACGGGACCGTGTCACAGATGTTGTCAAATATCCGTAGGGACGTTGGCCCGAAACGATTGAAGGGCCCTTAGGTCCAGCATTCATGGAAAGCCCTTAAGCCAAGTATCCATGTCGTCCGGGGGTCCTTCTGGACGTGGAAGAGGATGAGGATCCAAATAGCGAGTTCATGAAGCTTGGTCGTGGGACGAAGGGAATGTCCGCATGAAAGTCCCACACTTCGGGTTCTTTGTCGAAACGCATCTGAATACGACAACGAAACGTATTAGAGAGAGGGAGCAGATTTCTTTCCCTTGGGGAGATCTTAGTTTAGGGTCGTAGAATTCGGACCATGAGAAGTTAGACTGGGCCCGCGGGGAAGTGCCCGGGCGCTCCTACGTATCTCATAGGGATGAGAATCAAGCCTTACATAGTTCTTGACGGACCTTAGACCATAAATGGGTAAAGGGAGCAGGGGACTCATGGCATCAAAACCCGACGTGAAGGGGGACCTAAGCCCTGCTTACCATGCATTCTCTGGGGAAATGCTCGAGTTGAGGGACCGAACACAAAGGTTAGGCTGGGCCCACAGAGAAGTACCCGGGCGCTCCTACGTATCTCATAAGGATGAGAATCAAGCCATACGTAGTTCTGAATGGTGACACGGTAGGATACCAGTGTCAGGGGAAAAGAGAAGTGCGGGCGTGGCCCTTTCACTAAAAGAAGCAGAATTTGATATGTCTTGTTTGATCTTTAGGGTGAATGGTTTTTTTTGTGAAGCGACAGTCCTAGAATAGTAGGCCGTGATGTCTCCACAAGGATCAAGCCGCGATGGGCGTTGACAAATGGCATGGCACGTGGCCAGTACCCAACATGATGTCCTCTAAAACGAGGTTACCACAATGCAGTGCCGTTTTTCGTCATGCAGCCAGGACGATAATGTCACAGTTTAAGGTCGTATGATAGGACCAAGCATGCATTTTATCGTCACGCAGTGCAAACGTAGCAGAGACGATGCTAGGCGGGAAATGTGAGCAGTGTTGTAAAACCCAATTGACGGAGACATGATCCCACATCAGATTGTACGCCATTCGGAGAGGGAAACCTTAGGCCGAGGGGCCTATATAGAGGGGAAACAGGGGGAGAGACTGGTTTCCTGAATGGGTTTTACCCGGAGACAGGGCGTCTCGGCGGTCCTACGTATCCCATGAGGATGGGAATCAAGTTGAACGTAGTCCCGAATGGATCTTAGTTTATGGTCTTAGAAATCAGACCATGGGAGCCCCGAAGGACGCCAGATTGCAGCTTTGTCCCCCTGACATGCAAAAATGCGCTAAGGGATAGTGCCAAAAGTATCGAGATTCCACCTGGACATGATGGGGTGGAAAATGATGTGAATTACGCAACAAACATTCAAGGACTGAAAGGGCTGGCGTGACGACAAAGGATTACTGCTGACCATGTTCGCAACACAACATCCTGTCGCGTTAGCCTGAGATGAGGACAAACAAATGAGCATCGACCGCTGACCATATTTGCAACGTGGGATTTTATCGATTTGTTGTCCAAAACCCTCGGGGGCGTTGGCCCGTATCGGTAGGAGAGCCCTTGGGCATTGTATCCAAGTCGTTCTTGGGGGTCCCTATGGGTGTGAAAGGTGATGGAAGCCCGAATAGAGGGGAACACGAAGCTTGACAAGTGGAAGGAACTTGATCAAGTTGAATCTGACACTCTTGGTCCTAGACCAGAGTACTCTTAATACATGGGTGAACCACTACAAGGAGTCAAGGGACTCAACCTTGAGGGTGATCGAGAGATGGAAGATTCCCAGGGGAAGGGGGGCACGGTGCCCAAAACCTTGTATCATACCTACACATCCCCCTCCTGGAGAGGGATAGGCCAAGTGGCCTAGGTGATCGGGAGATCAGGAGATCACTAGGAGGTGGGGCTGGACCCAAATCATAAACATTCAGGTGGTCCTACGTATCCCATGAAGATGGGAATCAAGCCACACGTAGTTATGAAGGATTCATTTTAATGTCATGCAGGACAAGGAATAGGAGGGCTAACTCTCAGAACGGGGTATGCGTGGTGCAGCTATTGCAAACCCGACGTGAATGAGGACATGGTCCTACACTACGCCACGCGGTCCCGTGGTCGGGGTCCTGAAGGCAGGACCAGAGAGGTGAACTTGCTGAACTCAAGCATGGACCCAAAGACAAGGGGTCTCAAACATAGTTCCAGATGAGAATCTTAGTTTATGGTCTTAGAGCTCGGACCGTGGAGGGTGACAACTCCCGAGCAAGCACAGATGTCAACCCAATCCCTAAGCCCACGTGAGACAAACTCGGTGTGGGAAACAAGGGGGGGAATCCTCATCACAATACTTGGGGCGTCCATCAAAGGGGAGTCAGCAGAGAGTTCCGAAGGACACTTTTGATGCATCTTGTTCTCCCAATGTGCAGACGTGCACAGAGGAAAAGTACCAAGAGTTCCGAGATTCTACTTGGACATGATGAAGTGATGAAGGGTGTGAATCATGTACCCGACATTTTGGGCTTAATGAGTTGGCGTGGCGATAGAGGAAAACTGTTAACCATGGTGGAAACACAGTGTCCATATCGCGTTAGCATGAGGTGGGAACAACAAACGAGCATCGACCGCTGACCATATTCGCAACGCGGGATTTTATCGATTTGTTGTCCGAAACCCTCGGGGGCGTTGTCCCGTATCGGTAGGAGAGCCCTTGGGCGTAGTATCCAGGCCGTTCTTGGGGGTCCCTCCGGGTGTGAAAGATGATTAAAGCCCTGATGTGGGGATACGCAAATCCTGGAAAGCGAGTGCGGACGTGTCCAAGTAAAGCTTGGCATTCCAGGTAATAAACCAGAGTACTCTTAAGCACATTGGTGAACCGCCGAAAAAGGGATCGACGAAACAACTCAGTAGGGGGGGGGCATGGTGTGGTCATTACGAGATCATCGTGAATGAGGACATAATCCCACACCACACCATATAATCCTCTCATGGATGAAGGATAGGCCAAGGGGCTGGGATGGGATGAGGATTCCCGAGAGATGGGGCTGGACCTGAATTTTGGAAATTCAGGTGGTCCTACGTATCCCATGAGGATGGGAATCAAGCCACACGTAGTTCTCTATATGTAGTTTAACGTCATTACTAGATGAGAAGGGGAGCAATATACCCCGAAACAAGGGAGGTGTGCGGTATGGCGAAGAAGCCGACGTGGATGAGGACATAGTCCCACACCACACCGTACACCCTGGGTAAGAGGGGACCTGGGCCGTGGCCCGGAAAGGACAAGGGGCCTAAGTTCAGGCATCAGTCAGAAAGGCCTGACTGGTTTACAGTTTAATGTCTTACATGGGGACGAGGGTTGGTGACCCGAGAAGGCCAAGGGGCCTGAGGCTGGGCCTCGTAAAGGGAGGGCGTACAACATGGCACATGATCCCGTCGTGAATGAGGACATAGTCCCACATCACACCGTACACCCTTACGAGGAATCCTGGGTCGTGGCCCGGAGAAAAGGGAAAGTTATCAGTCAGAAAGGCCTGACTGGTTTGCAGTTTAACGTCTTACATAAGGACGAGGGTCGGGGACCCGAGAAGGCCAAGGGGCCTGAGGCTGGGCCTCGTGAAGGGAGGGTGTACGGCATGGTACATGATCCCGAATCGAATTAGGACATAGTCCCACATCACACCGTACACCCTTATGAGGAATCGGGGCCGTGGGCCCGATCGCTAGCACCACCTGGGGAAGTTTGTCACCTCGGGATGGGGCATAATGAATCACTGTTCTTGATGCCCGGGACATCTCAGGGTGGACCCGAAAATCCAGGACACTGTTGACCATGTTCGAAACACAGCGTTCCTATGGTGACCCGTATGGGGGCAACAAATGAGCATCGACCGCTGACCAAATTCGCAACGCGGGACTTGTATCGGCTTGTTGCTTGAAAACCCTCGGGGGCGTTGGCCCATATCGGTAGGAGAGCCCTTGGGCATTGTATCCAGGCCGTTCTTGGGGGTTCCTCTGGGTGTGAAACATGACGGAATCCTAGTCAAGGAGTGGGTGAAGCATAGTTGTATCCATCCACGAAAGGGGAAAATACCTCCAGGGGGGAAAGTGCAGCCGGGTCGAGGCTTGCTCGATGTGGGTCGGGGCAAAAGTGTGCACTCTTCCATGTCTTGACCCGAGGGGAAGATTTTGGATTTTGGGCTGGGCCAACGGACAAAATGTCCGGGCATTCCTACGTATCTCATAAAGATGAGAATCAAGCCATACTTAGTTCTTGAAGGCCATGCAGTTTAGCGTCATGCAGTGAAAACGTGGGAGGATAGAAGAACGGGAGTGGGCGCATGGTGCGACCCTTACAATCTTTGTGCGAGCGGGGTTGCATAAGCGGGGCCAAGAAAGCCTACTCCCTGCTACACAAAGATCCTCCAAGAAAACTATTCCTAGGGGGGATAGTGGAAGGGAAAAGCTTGGGGCTGGGCTCAAGACGAGGCGTCCGAGCGTTCCTACGTATGTCATAAGGATGAGAATCAAGCCACACGTAGTTCTAGAAATGCAGTTTAACGTCATGAGGGATGATAAGAAGCATCTCATTTGGGGATATGTACGGTACGACGAGTAATCCGACGTGAATGAGGACATAGTCCTACACCATACCGTACAATCCCACAAGAGAATAGATCAGGGAAAACTAGGGGGCCTGAGGCCGAGCCGCGGTCAAGGAGACCTGACCAGCTTACTGTTTAACGTCTCGCAGTGAAGACGGGGCCGGGGGCCCGAGGAGGCCAAGGGGCCTGAGGCCGAGCCTCGGTCAGGAAGGCCTGACTGGCTTGCAGTTTAACGTCTTTCAGTAAGGACGAGGATGCAGTTTAGGGTCGTGCAGGACCATCTCGCAGTTTAGGGTCGTGCTGGACCTTTTTACCCTAGGCAAAGTATCGTTTGAGGAATTTGGCATTGGTGGGAGGGGTTATACGCTCTCCATCCGTGGTCACCAAGGAGTATGCTCCATTAGGGTAAACCTTATGGATGATATAAGGCCCTTCCCATTTGGGTTCTAACTTGGGCGGTTTCCTACCGGGAATCATTGGTGCTCGAAGGGCCAGTACCAGGTCGCCCTGTAGAAAAGAGCGAAGACGAACCTTCTTGTCAAAGGATCTCGCTATCTTGTCCGGATGCCTTTCCAGATTGTGCAGGGCACGAAGCCAGTTCTCGTCCAGTGCCTCTAATTCAGCCAGATGGATCTCGACTACCTCATCTGATGTCTGGTGGTCGTAAACTGCAGTGCGTAACGATGGCAGCTGGATCTCAATGGGTAGGACAGACTCAGCTCCATACACCAGGGAATATGGGGTCACCTGGGTAGAGTTGCGAGTCATCGTCCGGTAAGCCCAGAGGGCGTTGGGGAGCTTGTCCGGCCAACTTTTCTTGTTCTGACCAACCATCTTCTGCAGAATGTTAGAGAGGGTCTTGTTGAACGCCTCGATCTGTCCATTCGCCTGCGCGTGGTAGCGGGAGGTATGGTTTGACCGGATGTCGTACTTGGCGTACAATTTCTTCAATTCAACTGCTCGGAAGTTGGTGCCGTTATTGGTGAGGATGGCATGAGGGACTCCAAACCGGTGGATTATGTTGGAGCTCACAAAGTCAACGATGGAACGGGCCTTGACCTCTTTGAGCGGAACTGCCTCTGCCCACTTGGAGAAGAAATCTGTAGCAGTCAGGATGAACCTACACTGACGGGCTGTTGCCGGTGGATACGGTCCCACTACATCAAGCCCCCATACCGCAAATGGCTAAGAGTACTTGGTGGGGTGGAGGGGCTCCGGCGGCCAATGCAAGAAGTTGGCCTGTACTTGGCACGCGTGGCATCTCTTGGCATATCCAATACAATCGTGGATCATAGAGGGCCAAAAGTACCCCAACCTCCGGATTTGATGGGACAGTTTCGGCCCAGCTTGATGGGCGCCACAGGAACCGGCGTGAACCTCTTGCATAACTTGAGGTATCTCCCCTCCTTGGAGGCAACAGAGAAGGACACCATCAAAACTACGCTTATAAAGGATCTGTTCTAGACTGGGGCCGCTCTGGAGGGTAAATTGCAGCGCACGGCGTCAAATTCGCTCGCGCTCGGCCTGATCATCCGGGAGCTGACCATTTTGGAGATACTCGACAAAAGGTGCTCTCCAGTCGGGGGTGGTTTCAACCACTGGATCTGACGAACCCGGGAATCCCGGTATGGAGGGTCCGGCGGTGAGATGGCTTACCCGTATGCCATCATGGTCCTCTTGGGTGATGGGGACAATGACTCTCCGGTGTGCCACATGTATGACCAAATCATCTTGCTCGGGTTCTGCGAGCAACGCGGCTAAACCAGCCAAGGCGTCTGCTTGGCCGTTCTGCGACCGTAGGACATGGGTAACCTCTGGTCGAGGGGAGAACTGGGCCATTAGGCGGAGGGTGTACTCCAGCAACGGTGCGAGCTCCGGCTTCCTGACGACGTAGTCTCCATTAACCTGTTTTATTACCAGCTCGGAATCTCCCTTCACATGTAAATGCGGCACATGGATCTCAAGGGCCAGCTCGAGGCCGGTGATGAGAGCTTGGTACTCTGCCTCGTTGTTCGTACAGCCTTCTGATAACAGGAACGAGTATGGCAGGACGGCTTGCGCCGGGGTAATGAAGACAATACCCAGGCCCACTCTGTTAAGCCTGGGATCGTTGAGCCTCCTACCGGTGGGGCTCCGGGAGGCGTCGTCGAAATGCATTTGCCAACATGGGGCAGCATGATCGACTGAAAGGATCGTCTCATCAGGGAAATCCAGGTCCAGGGATTGATCCGCGGAGGTTGGATGGGCAGCTAAAAAGTCTGCCAATGCCTGTCCCTTAATGGCATTCTGAGGTACAAACCTGATATCAAACTACTGGAGAATCACCGCCCACCGTGCTAGTCGGCCAGTCAGCATGGGACGGTTCAGGATGTACTTCAGTGGGTCTACCCGGGAGACCAATTGCACCTCGTGGTGCTGCAGGTAATGTCGTAACTTCTGCACGGCAAAGACGAGCGCGAGGCAGCTCTTTTCCATAGGGGAGTATCTGACCTCCGTATCGAGAAGCATGCGACTGAGATAGTAGAGACTATTCTCAGTACCCTCATTATTCTTCTGGGAAAGTAGTGCACTGAGGGACCTCTCCAGGGCGGTCACGTAAAGGACCAGCGGCTTTCCGGAGATGGGTGGCATCAAGACCGGAGGTTGGAGTAGATACTGCTTGATTTCCTCGAAGGCGGTCCGACACTCCTCATCCCATTCATAGGTGGCGTCCTTCTTCATGAGCCGAGAAAAGGGCTTACACTTGCCGGCCAGATTCGCGATGAATCGGCGTATATAGGCTAAGTGGCCTTGAAGGCCTCGAAGCTCCCGAATGTTGCTCGGGGGAGGCATTTGGCTGATGGCCTTGATCTTCTCCGGGTCGATCTCGATACCTCGGTATCTAACAACAAAGCCCAGAAACTTCCCAGAGGTGACCCCAAAAGCACACTTCAGTGGGTTCATCTTCAGGTGATGGGAACGGAGGAAGCCGAACACTTTCTCAAGGTCTCTGAGATGGTCCTGGTGCTGGCATGATTTGACTACAAGGTCATCCACGTAGCATTCCACCAATGTCCTGAGGATCAGTTTGAATATGCGATGCATGGCCCTCTGATAAGTGGCACCTGCATTTTTCAAACCGAATGGCATTACCTGGTAGTAAAAGGTACCCTGGGGAGCTCTGAAGGCAGTGAACTCCTCGTCTTCGGGGGCCATCCGGATCTGGTTATACCCGAAATACCCATCCATGAAAGAGAGGGCTTGGAACCCGGTCGTGGCGTCAATCAACAGCTCCGTCACTAGGAGTGGGAAGTCATCCTTTGGGCAGTGGCGATTAAGATCGCGGAAGTCGATACAGACTCTGATCTGCCCATTCTTCTTCCTGACTGGCACAATGTTGGCAAGCCACTTGGGGGTACTGGACCACCTTGACGAAGTTGGCTTTGATTAGCTTATCAACTTCGGCCTCAACCATAGCACCATGGGAAGGGTGCATCTTCCTGGGAGGCTGCTTAAACCCACGATGTTTTGCCGGGAGGCCCAAACAGTGAATGGCTACCTGGGGATCTAGCCCTGGAATCTCGTTGTAACTCCAAGCAAACACATCACGGTGCTGTTTGAGGAAGTCTACGTACTGCTGCCGCTCTTCGGAGGACATGGCTGCACTGATCAATGTGGTTATTGGATCTGCCTCGCTACTAAGGTTTACATGTACCAGTTCATCAACCGTGGTAGATACGCCTTCTTCAAAGGCTGGGGGAGCATCCTACAAGTCTTCCTCCCCACCCGTGGGGGGACTTCCCGCGATGGGGGGGGGGGGGCTTCTGGGCTATCAAAATCCGAGGGGCAGCTGGTGCCGGCTTGGGCAGCAGCGGTCATCACATCAGGAGACTCACTTGCCATTGAGACCATAACAATGAAGGCAGTCGACCCTATCCCATCTGGCCTTCAGCCTAAAGGGCCACATTTGATGATATCAAAGCAGTGGTGATGTGTCGTCCTGAGTCGGTTAATTCCAGCCCGGCGGAAGAGACACGTATGGCGCACCGCCATTGTCATGAGCTTGACGTCCCGATACCGTACAGGGGTAGGGGGTTCCGGGATGACTTGAGCCTGGTTTATGTAGGAGTACGAGGTGATTTTCCGTCGTCGCTTGGACACGGGAACATGCCTTCCTTGCGTACCCGAAACAATGAAACATTGTCCCATGTCGGGGGTCGTGGCCTCCAACCGGTGGATCGGGAGGATGTAGGCGTCATCCATGCTTGCCCAGGGATCACTTGTGATCGGGGCGGGTTCATCTTCGCTTACCAGGATTTGCTTGTCCTTACTTTTGTAATAACCCGCATCCAGATAGAGGACCTCACAAGAAGCGAAAGGGGACGCGTCTCCTTGGAGCATGCCTACTCGACCGTTGAGCGAGTACTTGAGGCACTGGTGATACGACGAAGGGACCGCTGCATGCAGATGGAGCCATGGCCTACCCATCAATGCGTTGTAGGCGGTGTCCTGAGAGACAACCATGAACTCGGTGCTGGAAATTAAGCCACCGAACTGAGTCTTCAGGTGGATCTTGCCGACTGGGGTTTGCTCCGTCCTGTCGTACCCCTGGATCTTGAGGTCAGAGGGAGTTAAATCACCTTCGGACAGACCCAGCTTTCGCAGCGTCCGGGTCAGAATTAGATTGATTCCGGAACCTGTGTCAATGAGGCAATAGCGGACTTCCACACCATTGAAGTGGCTAGTGATGTACAGCGGGCGAATGTTCCCCTGTATAGGAGGGTACTCATCTTCATCGGAGAACGAGATAACCACCTGACATTCGGCGTTTTCGATCGTCTCGGTATGGAAGGATTCCGCAGCTGCTACTTTCGTCTCGAACTGGAGGGGCTCCTTAGGGCCTCGACAAGTGCCTCGCACATTTCAGATGACAGGCGAAGGGCCTCAAGGATGGAGATCCTCGCCGGAATGCCGACCAGGTGCTTCAGAACATCGTACTTTCGTGCCAAACGCAAGCCTCTGCTTATAGGAGGTCGTTCGGCATTTGGAGGCATAGCAGGTCCGGCCGGCTGAACTGGCGATTGACTAGTACTGGGTACATCTCGCTGCCTGCTAGTAGAAGCCTGAAGGGCAGTCACAGGACTGGGATCGGACAGCGGAGGCTGGCCTGTAGCTGGGCAAGACCGACTGTGATACGAACAAGGCGGCTCCCCCTGATCCAATAGCACAAACGGCGGTGGAGGTAGAGCCGAGGGTGTTAGATGGGTTTGCGCATGCTGAGATCTGCGCTGAGCCTGCTGCCTGGTCTCGGTAGCATGCATGGCTTGGCCAAGAGTGCCTGCTGACGTACCTCGATGACCGGCGCGATTGTGATTCCGCTGACGTTGACGTCGGTTGGAAACGTTGGGGAGGTCTGCCTGGCATTCCCCCTCGTCGGGGGTCATATAGGGCTTTACCAGCTCCACGGTGTTAACCGAAGCGTACCCCTGGCTGTCACTCGAGGGGTCATCCACCACTGGGCAGATTCTGGGAGGGATCCCCATTTCGGGGGGCATAAAGTCGCTGAGAGTGCGGGATGACGACGACACTGGCGGTGCACGTTGCTTCTTCTTGCGTCGCTGCTGCTTGCCCTTTTGGGTAGAGGTCGACTGTGAAGAGGATGCGGAGGCACCAGCTACTTCTTCTGAAGGTTCCGACTGTTTCAGGCGTGCCCGGATGATACCCTGGGCACGGACGACGGTTTTTCAAGCCATCCAGTAGTCGTATTTCCGGGACCCGCGGCTAGGGACCTGCTGCCACTCACCTTCACTGTTGCTGCCGATCTCTGATCCTGCAAAGACACCTGCCACTTGCACTGGTACTGGGCCCAACTTGACTATGTTTTTTTGACCTGGTCCTGAAGCCAGTCTTTAAACACATAGCATCTCTTGAGGGTGTGCCCCAGGATCTGATGATAAGGGCAGTAGTTGGGGTGATCGGTGAGATGCGCCTCTTCCGGCCTTCTGCACTCAGGCAGACACATAATCCCTTGCTCTAGAGCACTTCGGAAGTAGACAGGGACCTGATTTTCGTTGAACGAATAGGTCTGGAACCCTTTTTCCGGATAGGGGGGCCTGGGGGCCTGGTTCTGACGAGGGGCCGGAGGGGCCTGCCAAGGAGGCAGTGCCTGATTGTCTCGCCTAGGTGGCGGTGGCGCGTTGCGTGGGGGAACCTGTCGGTTCTGAGGCGGCCGCTGCTGGGTAGGAGCCTGTGCTTGAGGTGGAGGACCTCTGCGGGGTTTCGGGGGTGGTGCCATCAGCAGCAATTCCAGCTGCCTCAGGGCTTCTATTTGAGCCACCGCGGCGGGTTCAGCCATGGCGGTCCTCCTGGCTGGGATCATAGGGGGAAACAAGCGTGCCTGACTGGCCTGTTGCAGGGCTTCCTCGAGGCGTTGAGCCTTATCCGAGAAATCTCTGAACCCTCCAGGGTAGTTCTGGGTAATCAAGGAGGGTACCAGCTCTGTCTTGACGTTCCCCACACACATCGTTAGTAATTGCTACTGAGTCAGTGGCATATCGAGTGAATACGTAAGTCCCTTCCACCGGGCGATGAAGTCTGCGACTCGCTCATCAGGCCTTTGCTTGAACTTGAAGAGGTCTGCAATGCTGGTCTTTCGCGTGGTGGAGCTGAACTGGTATAAGAACTGCCGGCGAAGATCCTCCCAATCGGTCACCGATCCGATAGGGAGCTGGCTGTACCAGAAGAATGCCGGACCTTCCAATGTCTGTACGAAACATCGGAGCTTGGCGGCTTCTTGCTGAGCCGGGGTCCCCAGCATGGGGCCACACCTGTAAGAAAAATGAGCCAAGTGCTGCGGCGGGTCCCCTGTCCCGTTAAAAGGCGAGAAAGTGGGGTTCCCAAAACTCGGAGGCGCGGGCATATCATCCACCCACGCTGGATAAGGCTTGCCATCCGGTGGGACCGCCACCTGCCGCGTTTCCAACGCTTCGAGGCGAGCTGTGAGCGCCACAATAAGATCCTCCGGGTGGGGGTCCCTGTCTTGACGGGGATCCCTAACCACAAGTGCATTGCTAGGTTCTTCAACATGGTAGACGGCTTCAGCCGCTCGTGGGTCAACTGGCTGGATGACCTGCGGGGCGACTGGGGGAACCCAGATTGGATTCTTCATATTGCCTCGTCGCTCGGGGGGATTCGGCGAGACTTATTGCGCCCTCTTGCCGTACGTTCTGGATTCCGCCCTGTCTGCGGCAGGAGCATGATCAGGGTGGCCTGGAGGCATCTCACCGGGGGGAAATTGTTCCTGCCCCTGCTGCCCTGGCCTGGGATTACCATAGTCGGGTCGCCGCTCTGCGGCGCGCTCAGCCAAGATTTCTTCAACCAGCTTTTCCTGCTCAGCAAGCAGTTGGCGTAACGTGGCCTTCTCGGGATCTTCGTCCGTTTTCTTCACAGAGGCAGACGGGTCGGCGTGATTGACTGTTCCGACGTGCTCCTTACCCTTTCCAGTGTTTCGACTGAGTACCAGCGACTCGGTGGGTACAGGGAGACCTAGCAGGTTCCTCTGCTGACGGGTAACTCTCCCTGACGGGTCGAGCAGCGGCAGTACGCCCTCGGGTGGTAAGTCTCCATCAAGGAACTCAAGCTCATCTTCCTTATCCACAACGTCGGCCATGTGGACTGCGACCCCTCTTGAGGGCATATCCTCGATGTCGCATAGCGAATCGGGCTGCCGTTGGATAGGGTCGAAGAGGAGAGCGGCATAGTGTCCCCAACCACGGACTTGCACATGGGGGGTGGCTTCCCTGACAATTCTGCGGAGTGCTTTAAGACTCTGAACGCATTTTCATTGAAGGGAGCTCTAGTGGCCTGGCGACTCAGGGTGCTGGGCCACAAGAAGTGCGGCTGCATCGATCAGGCGGCACTGCTCGCCGATTTCTTCGAAGTGCTCTCGACTCCTAGGGTACGCCACCCGTTCATAAAGGAGGCAGAAGTGTGTCGCCCATAAGGTACGACAAAATCACCCCACTTCTTCAGGGGTAAGAAACTCCGGTATGCGGAAATTCAGTGCCGCCGTCGACCAGAACTTCTCCGAGAAGTAATCCGCTGCAAGGATACTCCAGAAGCTCCTAGGATCGGACTCAGGGTCTGGCCCTGTGTTGCCCCACTCGTCAACCGGGGGCGGCTGAGGGACCGGTAGCGGTACCGAGGCGGACCTTTGGGATAGCAAGCTCGACGGTGGAGAATACGACAAACGAGCTGACTGGCCGCCGAATTCCGGGCCATCCTCTGAAGAGTGAGGTGACCTGGCCACGATGTCACGATACGAAGGGCTGATAACCGCAGCTTCCGGAACAGGAGTCGCGACTACCGGCAACAGGTCGTGTCGTCGCTCTACCGTCGTTGGCCCCCAAAATAACTCTCCGTGATCTCTGGTAGAGGTAGAGGGCTCTTCTGGTGACAGAGGCGGTGATTGCGCGGTCGAGACCTGCGGAATTCCCAGGATTTCTTCCTCTTGGATGTACCTGCGGAGGGAGATAGGAATCTGGTGGACCTCAAATTCCGGGAGAATGAGGCTAACACGTCTGGTTCCTGCCCCAGTCCTTGATACGGAGGAGCGAGGAGAAGGTTCCATCACTGAATCTCATTCCGCTTCTGAGTCGGAGAAGCGGGCAGGTTTGATCTCCACCTGGGCCTTCCCAGGGTTCTTCTTTTTGCGGCGACGACCCTCTCTCCTACCCCGGGGTGGCTCTTCGGGATAGGGTTGACCCCTATCAGGCAGCCTCGGGGCGGCGCTGGCACCGTGGCGGAGAGGGCCCCCACTCGAGATAGCCGGGGTGCGAGGGGCACCGGGGAAAATGTCGAAGGTTACATGGGGAGGACCTCCATGAACAGTACCCATGTGGGCGGGGCCTCTGTTGGAACTGGAAGGAGCATGGGGAGGACCTCCATGGTCGATGCGAGTGGAGCGAGGCTGACCTTCATTCCTCGAGTTGCTGGGGCGAGGAGGACCTTTTCCAGTTGCATAAAGGATGTAGGGAGGTACCCCACGTTGAAGAAGGACCGGACAGACGATGCCTTCAGGAGGATGGACTCCATACCCTATACAGCAGGCACAGGAAATGTTTCTGCGCTGAGCGTCACTACCGCGGGGCAGGTCTTCCTGCGGGATGGGGGTATCACGAAGCATGCCTCCATGACGAACCTCGGAGCGGGGAAGGCCCACGCTCTGTGGAGTAGTGGTACGGGGAGGACCTCTGTACGGGGTGACATTACCGCGGGTTAGCTCGCAGCGATCACCACTTGGGCCTGCAACCCGGAGAGTCAACCCAGCCTGCCTGTGGGGCGGTTGGGGTCTCGATCCTGGTTGGGTGAAGGAGTGCCCCTGACCAGTATATGCAAGGGCTTCACGATGCACGTCGGCGGTGGCTCGGGCCACTGTAGCTGTCGACGTCGACACGCCCGGGCGAGCGTCCTCAGCCCGGGCCCGACACTGACGTCGGGTCAGGTGGGCTGGCGCAGGTGGTGCAGGGACGTAGTCCGCCTGCTAATCCTACGGGGCCGGACGGCGGCGCTGACGCGGCCGGGCGGGAGCTCTCGCCTGGAGCCCTCGGGTCGGGACCCTGGGCGGGCTGAGCCGGACGACGCCCTCCTCTTCAGCGTAAGGCGAGGAGTCGTCAAGGCGTTCCAGAGACAAGCTCCCGAAACGGTTGAATGTTGGGGTGGGGAGCAGGGGCTCCCTGCGCGGCCTGTTAGGGCGACGTTGACGGCGGGGCCTGGAGGCCTCCAGGTCCAAGCGGGCCATATCCCGGGTCGGGATGACCCCTTCTTCCTCGTACCTACGCACGAGGTTGTTGATCACCCTTCGCTGGATGACCTCTGATGGGGAAAGAGGACGTGGGCGCCCCGTATTCTGCGATGCGGCGGCCGTCGTGGCGGTAGTGGCGTTACGTGGGATGGTCGTGGTGGTGTTTCCCCTGCCTCTGCGTGGGCGAGGAGCGGACGGTGATCGCGTCTCTATAACAGAAACCTGGTTCCTGAGAAACGAAGGGATCAACTCATCAGTACTGAAAGGAAAAGGATTGACAGCTGGTGCCCCAGCGTTCTTCCATTCTCCATGTCTGTGAGAAGGATCCACGCCAATACGCTGCATAACAGAGTGCCCCAAGTTCTACTGCCCCGACTTCTGGTGAGTTTCACGACAGGCCCGCTATTTTCTTGGCGGGACCAGGCACCGGATGTCTGGATCCGGTGACACGTCAATCTACTGGTGTCTCGAACGCTACTAATCCCCATATCGAGGAGAAGAATTTCACGTCGGGTTCACCATTTCTGTTTCCGATGCTTTCGCCGGGGCGCGCGCCCGTCTGTCCGTGGGGGAGGACGCGCGACGCTTCTGTTGCCCCACATTCCCGCTTTCCAAAGGCGGGCGACATTCGCTCCTTATTCAGGGACGTCTGCTCCTTGATCGAAACGGGATGATGGGATGTCGGTTCTTCCTCCTATGGATTCCTCCTCAGAACTCGTCACCTAGTCTGGGTCTCCCTCATAGATTTAATACGTAGTTCGTGAAACTCTTCCCAGTGCCGTGTTTCCATGGGTGCCGGTTAATTACACTGCTTCTGTCGGGACATTCCAAAGGGTCCAGTCAGGGCAGAAACCTTCAGTCAGGGGAGTAGTCACGTTGAGGTATCAGTAGCGTGTCTGGATGCTGGGGTACATGGCATGTCTTTCTGTTATCCTTGACCACAAGGCTTCTCGAGGGCGTGGAAGCCCGAGGCATCCCACATCGAGCGTAGGGAATTATATGTCATAGACACATATCTGAGGTTTTCCTCAGCTTCCCGTGCTCAACACAGGGTATGACGCAAGTTTAACGTCCAACGGAGACGGATAAACCCAACCAGAGCATTAGCTAGGATAGATCGGATTGAGGGATCCTCCTTGAAGGGATATCGATACTGGGGCCAGCCCATGGGCAACTGTGAAGAAGAGCGTACCGACATGGTCTCACCAGGATAAGATGGTCCGGGCGAGAATCGGAACGGGTGGTAGGTTGATGAATGGAGTGGAAGGAGAGTGAAATGGGACCATCGCAGGGGCGACAGTGAAGTTGGGCTTGAGCCTTGACGAGGCTTCCTACGTATCCCCATGGCAGGGAATCAAAGTCCGCGTAGTTTGGGGTGATGTCAATAAACTGACGTGAAGGTGGACCTTGGCCCTATGAGCATCGTCAGAGTACCGACGTGAAAGTAGACTCGTGGGTCCACTAGTGGTGGGCTTGAACCTTAGGAAGGTTTCCTACGTACCATGCCTTGACATGGATCAAAGTACTCGTAGTTCAGGATTGGGTAATGCAGTTTAACATCATGCGGGACGATAGTGAACCCTGACGTGAACAAACGACGGGCGGTGGGTGTCGGAGAATCGACGTAAGTGAGGGACCTTAATCCGATGGGAGTTGGGCTTGAACCTCCGGGAGGCTTCCTACGTACCATGCCTTGACATGAATCAAAGTCCTCGTAGTTCAGGTTAGTCACAACGGCTTGCCGTCGGACTGGAATTGTAGTTTAACGTCGTGTTGGACGTAGGTGGAACATGACGTGAATTGGGTGATGGGTGGGCTTGAACCTCAGGATGGCTTCCTACGTACCATGCCTTGACATAGATCAAAGACCTCGTAGTTCAAATGGGGCTTTGTCGGTGAACCGACGTGAAAGTGGACCTTGGTCCGATGGGTGGTGGGCTTGAACCTTGGGAAGGCTTCCTACGTACCATGCCTTGACATGGATCAAAGACCTCGTAGTTCGGGTTAGTCACAACGGCTTGCCATCAGACTGGAATTGGGTGTACAGTTTAATGTCATGCAAGACAAAAGGAGGCATGCAGTTTAACGTCATGCTGGACGAGGGTGAGACTCGACGTGAATGAACGACCGAGCAATGTGGCTTGAACCTCATGGAGGCTTCCTACGTACCATGCCTTGACATGGATCAAATTCCTCATAGTTCAAATGGGATGAGTCGCAGCGGCTTTCCACTGGACTAGAATGGGACCCGACGTGAAATAACGGGTGGGCTTGAACCTCATAGAGGCTTCCTACGTACCATGCCTTGACATGGATCAAAGACCTCGTAGTTCTCTAGTATGGGTCGCAACGGCTTACCACTGAACCAGAATGCAGTTTAACGTCGTGCTGGACGGGGGTGAGACCCGACGTGAAATGACGGGTGGGCTTGAACCTCATAGAGGCTTCCTATGTACCATGCCTTGACATGGATCAAAGTCCTCGTAGTTCACTAGGATGGGTCACAAAGACTTACCACTGGACTAGAATGCAGTTTAACGTCGTGCTGGACGGGGGTGAGACCCGACGTGATATGACGGGTGGGATTGAACCTCATAGAGGCTTCCTACATACCATGCCTTGACATGGATCAAAGTCCTCGTAGTTCGCTATGATGGGTCGCAACGGCTTACCACTGGACCAGAATGGGACCCGACGTGAAATGACGGGTGGGCTTGAACCACATAGAGGCTTACTACATACCATGCCTTGACATGGATCAAATTCCTCATAGTTCGCTATGATGGGTGTCAGGGTCGGTGCTCACTCTAATCCCACGTGAGTCATGCTCGGTGTGAGAAACAAGAGGTTGTAAGGACCTGATGATCACGTCGCGAAGGAAGCGTCCGTGAGAAGCGAAGAGGGGCTTACGCGTTAGGCGGCCCACGGTGCTGGGACTTACTCCAGGATGGAGGCCCATGGCGCGACAAAGCGCGGGAAAGATGGACCTTGGTCCAATTATGGGAGGTGCCTCATCCCCTATCCCGCCCTCCACTGACCTTGGTAGTGGGGAAGTACGGAGATGCAGAGGTGAAACCATCCGTTGGGGGGGGGGCTAGGGTCGCCCTTCTCTTACGAACATACGCCACTCCGACAAGGAGGATCTCATTCCATGTGAGGAAGAGTTCCATTCCCGTGGAGACGAGTGGTGTAAAAAATATTCGAGTTGGGGGGACCCTTCACGAGGGGCACGAGGTCGGATCATAGTTTAACGTCATGTGTTGAGGACGTGGTGCTTGGCAGTTTAACGTCCTGCAGCTCGGACGAGGTGGGTTCACTCCACACCCCTAGGACTTACATAACCGGTACCCTCTGATCCTTGGGGAAGGGAAGGTACCGGTAAGGCCATGGTTAAGGGGGGTCGTGGAACGAACCATCGAGGGGTCCACGTTAGCGTGGCTATGCGAAGAAGCAATAGCCCTTAGCGTGCCTATGCGAAGAAGCATTAGGTGAAGCAACGCTACGGGTGGTATTGTCCATGGGACTTTGAAATCACATCGTGCAAACCGAGAGGGTCGCACGGGAAGAGGAATTGCTAAGCAAAGGAGTACGCTTCGCGAAGTGGAGTGCCTTGGCCTTAGCATGGGGAATAGGTGTGGGTGGAAGGTGCTTCGCGAAGTGGAATAGTGTTCGCGGAGCACTGCCTCGCGAGGAAGGGGTGGCTCACGAAGCAGGGTCCCGCGAAGTAGTGTGCTTCGCGATGTGTAATGATCCTGCCTTGGCATAGGGATCACTAGCATGGGTTGGGTGTTTCGCGAAGCATAAACGCTCCGCGGCTGCCCGGGTTCCCTTGGGAATCCCCTTCCTTCGCGAACACCCTTGAGCTTCGCGAAGGGAATCCCTCTCAGAAGAGGGGCTCAAAACGAGACAATGCAGAGGAGTCTCGCGAAGGAGAAGTACCTTGCGGAGCTCATGATTCCCGGGGCAAAGCGTGCTTCGCGATTCGGGAGAGGAGAATCCGAAAGGTCGGATTGTCCGTCCTCGGGACTCAGGGGGAGTCCAGTATTTATAGGGAAGGGGCGCCACAAATATGGGCTCGCGTGCCGCCTCCGGTGCTTCGCGGCGCACGCGCGAACGTCAACGCCAGCCGCGGAGGGGACCGCCTCCAGAGCTTCGCGGCGGCCCGCGAACGTCAAATGCGTTCGCGGAGGATTACCGCCTCAGGAGCTTCGCGGCGGCCCACGAACACCAAATGTGTTCGCGGAGCATTACCACCTCTGGAGCTTCACGGCGACCCGCGAACGTCAAATGCGTTCGCAGAGCATTACCGCCTCCGGAGCTTCGCGAGGCTGCGATGGTCGGGGCGCTTCGCGTGGGTGCTTCGTGGCGGGGCTTCGTGGCTGTGCTTCGCGAGGCAGCGCACCGACTGTCTTTTTCGTTCTTTTCTTTCGGGCCATATTTTTGGCGCCAACACCCACGTACCATTTCAGTAAGCATTTCATGCATTGGATTATTCATCCTTGCATCAACATCCATCTGAACTGTATCCGTATTTTCACAACGAACATATTCTTCTCCATGACGAGTCCAACTCTTATAATTTCTCAGAAATCCATTATAGAATAGGTGATCCCTCATAGTATCTCATGTGAATTGATATCTTTTAGCACATTTTCGACATGGACAACTAATATAGTCACTTTCAAATCCTCTAGTGAAGTCAATAAACTGCATAATTCCATTAAAATACTCTCTAGATGTTCGATTTGAAAGATCAATCCAACTCTTATCCATAATAAGATCCCTATAACAAACATTTACACAAAACTTATTACATTTTCATTTTTCATATCAAATATATTTAAAATAAATACTAATTAATTTTTTGTGAACCATTTATAAAATAATAATGTAAGTGAAAGCCCATGTCATACCTGATTGCGCTACAAACCTGTAAGGGAGGGGAGACAAAGGCGGTGTTGTGAGGGAGAGGAGAGGCAGTGGTGGGGATCCAGAGCCGGAGCTGGTGCGGTGAGGGAGGGGACGGTGAAGGAGGGGGACGGGTGGCGGTAGTGCGGCGAGGGAGGGGATGAAGACGAAGGGGACATGGGTTGGCGGGGAGCGGGGCGGGGGGAGGGGGGTGTTTGGGGTGCTGGGGGGGAGGAATGAGGGGGCGGAGGGCCGAGGGTGGAGGTTGGAGGCCGGAGGGGCTGGGGGCTGAAGGCCAGAGGGCGGCTGGAGGGCTTCCCGAGGGCTGCCGGGTTGCCGGAGGTGGGTGGCGGGAGGCCCTAGGGCAGAGGGAGGCCGCAGGGCGACCGCAAGGCGGAGGGCGGCCGGAGCCGGAGGGCGGCCGAAGGAGGGTGGGGCCGGCGGAGGGCGGCCGGAGGGCCGCCAGAGGGCTACCAGAGGGTGGTCGGGCTGCCGGAGGCGGGTGGCGGGAGGCCCGAGGGCAGAGAGAGGCCGCAGGGCGGCTGCAAGGCGGAGGGCCGCTGGAGCTGGAGGGCGGAGGGCGGCCGGAGGTGGGCGGGGCCGGCAGAGGGCGGCTGAAGGGCAGCCAGAGGGTGGCTGGAGGCCGGAGGGCGGCCGACAGAAGGCAGGTCCGGCGGAGGGCGGGGCCGACGGAGGGCGGGGCCGGCGGAGGGCGGACGACCGGTGGGCGGGGCGACGGGGAGGGCGGGGCGACGGGGGGGGGGGGGGGGGGCGACGGGGAGGGAGCGGCGATGGGGAGGGCGGGGGCGACGGGGAGGGCGCGGTGACGGGGAGGGCGCGACGACAGGGAGGGCGCGACGATGGGGAGGGTGGGGGTGATGGGGAGGGCGGGGGCGACGGGGAGGGCGCTGCGATGGGGAGGGCGCGACGACGGGGAGGGCGCGACGACGGGGAGGGCGCGACGATGGGGAGGGCGCGGCGACGGGGAGGGGGGAAGGGCGGGGGGTGAATTCGCGAGGAGGGAGGGGGCGCTAAAGCCCCCCCCCCCTTTTTAGGGAATGGTAGCGACCGTCATTGGTGGTCTCTATAGGTTAAGGGGCTCAAAAGCCCATTTTTCCAGTAGTGTATAAAACATTTTCTCAAATGTAGTTTATAACTAAATATAAAAATTTTTCCAAAACCATACATAACCAAAGGCATTCCAAGAGCTATTGAAACCAATTTTCCAGCATGTTATTTTTACAGAAAATAACCATACAATCTTATGAACCATTTCACAAACATTCCTTTTTGGCATACCGAACCATTTCCACAAACCCATGCAACCAACCATGCATGCTACCTGGAAGAGGGGAGAATCTCTAACCCTTATCCATCCCAACCATGATGGGGGAGACTTATCACCCTTATCTAACCCAAATGCACATGAATACTTGACATGGGAGAGCACTAACCCTTATCCATCCCGACAATGATGGGGGAGACTCCTAACCCTTATCCATCCCGAATGCAATATGAATGTTTGATGGGAGAGATATCTAACCCTTATCCGTCCCAACACTGATGGGGGAGACTCCTAACCCTTATCTGTCCCGAATGCAATATGAACACACACCAAAATATTCCGTTACACCTTTGGCACCGATCACAAGGTCATAATTCAACCAATCCTTTTATATGAAACACAAACAAACACCTCATCTGCCCATCAATCATTCCAAAACACCCTTTGAATAAAAACACATTTTTATTGAAAACCATCTCCATAAAAACCATTTCAATCTCAAACCATTTCAATAAAACTCCCTTTTTATTGAAAACCAAATAATGAACCAATTTCATCAAACCATTTACCATTCCCACAAATCCATAATTTAAAATTCAACATTTTAAATTCAAGAAACCAAATCACATTGCACAACAATCCACCAAGATTTCACAATTAATCAAAACCATAAATCATCACTAAAGAAGATTTATTCTATGATTTTTACAATCAAATCCATTCAAATAAACCCATTTTAATCTAAGACAATCAATTCTAGAAACAAGAGATGAGATTGAAGCCTCGTACCTTTAGGGTTTCCGAGAAATCGACCCACAAGAAACCCCACCTCAAAACTGGCGAACACACCACCGAAACCTCTCTAGATCTCATTACCTAACATCCAAAAGCCTTAAAATTAACATCCAAGGAAACCGAAACCCTAGATCTACACACAACGGGTGTAGATCTAGAAACACAAGAGATAGGGAGATGTAGATTTAGAGAAAACAACAAAAAACCACGAGAGATGACTTACCCAAGAAGAAACACCTTCAAACAACTAGAAAACCCATTCGAATCTCTTCCAAAATGAGTGGGAGTGCCCCTACAACCTTTGAAAACTTAGAATCCCATGTGAGTCTCGAGTGGGAGAGGATTTTTAGAAGAATGAGGCAAGCCCGAGTGAACCCTGATTTAAAACCCTATTTTTAAGTGGCCGCACAATTAGCCCGCACGGTTTGGAAAACCGTGCGCTAACCATGCTTATGCTACTTCCTCGAGAGAAAGGGTCCACACAGTTGCCTCACACTGTTTGAAAAACCGTGCATAGGCCGTGCGAAACCTACTGTCTCACCCTGCACGGTTTCCTGGATAATCTGCACGGTTTCTACTAACCGTGCTCAAACCATGCTCCCTAAGAAAAGCCTCCAGACTCAAAAAAAAATTCTAGACTCTCCCAACCTCTTCCCATATCATCCTATGCACTTTAATCACATAAAACACAAAAACAAAGTCCACATACCTCAAAAAGGTTTTACTACATTATCCCCACCATTGGACTTTCCGTCCTCGAAAATTAGTAAACCTAACCTCTGCCGAATAGCTCGGGCCATTACTAGACCATCTCTTTCCCCAGCTCCCAAGTCTCCTCTTAAATCTGACCATGTTTCCACAAAACACAAAATAAACTAATGATTTTACCACGCAAGACTTTCTCTTGCCTCTCCACAACCCGCACTATCACATGCAACAACGAAGCATCCGGTTCTAGCTCAACATGATCCCATCGAATCACATGGTCATGATCCGACTTATACATTTTCAACTGTGACACATGAAACACGTTGTGCACCGCACTGAACCTTGGCAGAAAAAACCAAATGATATGCCACCTCATCAACCCGCTCAAGAATTCCAAAAGGTCCAATATACAACGGAGATAACATTCACTGCTTCCCAAACCGATGACGTCCCAACCTAGGAGAGATCATCAAAAAAACATGATCACTCACCTCGAATGACAACAGTCATTGACGATGATCTGCAGATGATTTCTGATGACTCTGAGCTGTCTCCATTGTCTTCCTGATTAACTTGATCTTCTACGTAGTCTCTTGGACAAGGCTCGGTCCAACCATCAAGGAATCACCTATTTCCACCAAACATAGTGGAGAACGACACAATCACCCATACAACGCTTCAAACAGATCCATATGTATGGATGCCTTATAAGTGTTATTGTATGAAAACTGAACCAACGACAAGTTCTCCTCTTACGAGCCACCAAAATACATGACACAAGATCACAACATATCCTCCAGAGTTTGTTTCGTCCTCTCGAATTGACCATCCGTCTGAGGGTGATACGTTGTGCTCATAGTCAAATGTGTCCCCAGTGCTTGCTGCAAGGATTCCTAGAAACGAGATGTAAACCTCAGATCTATATCTGATACAATTGAAACTAGAACATCATGCATCTTTACCACCTCTAGGATATAGATTTTGGATAGGCCCTCCACTGTATGAGATTCAAAAATTGGAATGAAATGGGTCGAATTCGTTAACCGGTCCACTATCACCCAAATGGCATCGTGATTTCTGACCATTCTTGGGAGACCTGTAAAAAAATACACGGATATATGCTCGCACTTCCAAACAGATATTGGTAAAGACTGAATTTTTCTTGCTGGCCTCTGATGCTATGCCTTGACCTACTGACCAATCAAGCATCTCGAAAGAAACTCATCCACACTTCTTTTCATACCACTCCACCAGAACTGCGCTTTCAACGATTTATACATTTTCTGAATTCCAGGGTGAATAGCCAACCTGAAATAATGATATGCCCTAAGAAGATCCTCCTGAAAAGAAACTGGTACAACCATCCGATTCTGAAAGCACAAAACTGAATCTCCATTCAGTTGTGAACCCTCAATGGTCTCCCCACCATTGAGTCTCAACCTCATGGTCACACACTCAAAATCAGACACCACTAGAAATGAATCCAAATATATCTGAAATATTCGATTCATCAATTCCATAAACACCGCTGGCGCATTCGTTAGACCAAATGGCATTACCACATATTCATAATGGCCATATCTACTTCTGAAAAATATTTTAGGAATATCGTCCTTCCTCGCTCGTAATTGATGATATGCCGACCTCAGGTTGATCTTGGAGAAGCACTGGGCTCCCCTCAAATGGTCGAAAAAATCATCAATTCGTGGAAGTGGATATCTTTTCATTATCATAACTTGGTTAAGTCTAAGATAATCAACGTAGAGCCTCAAAGTACCATCCGCCTTTATCACAAACAACACAGGCGCTACCCATGGTGACATGTTAGGCTGGATAAACCCTTTGTTTTCTAACTCTTCCAACTGGACTTTCAATTCCCGCAATTCAGTATGTGCCATCTGGTAAGATGGAAGTGAAATAGGATAGGTCCCCCAGAAAGAGATCATCCACCACAACCTGCTCGCCTCTGAACAACACTTTTGTTTCCACACTCTAATCTTTATTGATTTTTGAGGCATCATGGAATTCCAAGAATCACCATGACCCACTTTACTATGTTGATGAGGGGTGTGCTTCTATCCTAGTCCCGTCGAAGCATATGACATCTATGATCCCTAAAGAGTGTCACACACACCCGAACTTGGAGCATTCCAACCAAATGTTGTAGATGCCCCATCCGCTTACAATTATAACATAATTGTGGTTATGTTATACAATCATGCTTGATGTGGCATGTACAACCACACTGAAAACATCTCGACTAGCTCTAGGGCTTCAGGGGAAGACTTACTGATCCTGCTGTCATATTATATGCCATATCCCCACCCTGGGAATAAGTTTCCCTCCTTTTCTTGAACCCAGAGTTAGAGTTCCCAAAATTCCCCATTTGTACCACCGTGATTACTCTACCCGAAGCTCCCAACAAATCCCACTCAGCCACTGAGACTATATTCACCATATCTGTGTAATCATCGATACACAACAATGCTATTTTGAATGGATCTCTGACCTTAACCCCGCTTCAAAAATATTTTCCTTAAACGACGTGTGACCCACCACCTCATGTAAAAACCTCACTACGCTCATAAAATTAGTTTCATACTCTATCATTGACATATTCTATTGCTTTAGACTGAAGAAATCAGTTGTTCTCTGAATTCTGAACGTATGTGGGTAGAACTGTTTATTAAAAAATTCCTCAAAGACCATCCCACATCATACCCTGGTCCGTTCCAGCTTGGGTAACCAACTCCTACCACTGAAGGGAATGATCCTCTATCTTACACGTTTCTAGCTTTAATTTCAGCTTTACCGGTGTCCCCAAGAATTCATAAATCTTGTTCATTATGGATAGCCACATCTCTGCCCTTTTTGGGTCCGAATCACCCATAAAGATGGGTGGATCCTACATTTGGAAATGAGCTGCATAATCAACATGATTTGGATATTCCCCTCTATTCACACATCCTACTTCTTAGAAATCTTTCACTATGCTCTGAACTAACTATTGGTTCACCTGGGGCTCGGTGGAACCCCATTTTCATCAGCCACATCCGGTTGGTCTCTACGACACCTACCTAGTATCTATAAACAGAAAAAACAACCTTGATTCTCACTTCCGTAGACATCAAAAACCCCCCATTTCAAATCACACTAGACAACTCTATCACAATGAGGCTTTCCACCTTTCTACATTTTCTGTTTTCTAAACGGACACGAACTCCATCAACCTCACTCTCTAGCAACTGTTGTCTTATCATTTCAAATTTTATCACATCAACTATCACAACATTTTTTTTCCAAAAATAACCTTTTCCATGTTCAACCATTTTTTAAAACATTCAACATATTTTTTGAAAATCAACCCATTTTCAATATATACCAAATACCCTATTTTCAAACTCTTTCACTTGAAGAAAATTTCTGCATTTTTCAAAAATTATCACCTTGCACAAAATCATTACTCATTCTTCACAATGAGATATGAAATCCTACTGGGAAGTCATTCCTATACAATGCATGTCATGCTCCTCTCACTGGCTAAAACCATGACAATGAGATTTCCAACATTCTAGAAGTGTATCCAAAACACGTATGTACCCAAAACCCTGGTAACTTGTAGTTCAGCATAAACGGGTTATCTACATCCTTTTATGCTATACATTTCATGTTCCGACAATCCTACTCATGCCTAATATTTCGACCCAAGGAATAGACAAGAATTAATTTCAACTCTAAGACCAATAACATCGATGCCTACTTGTTAGGGAAGGACCGAACAAGCTGATACCATTTTTAATGACCCATCAATTCTCATTGGCTTGAGAGTACCATGAGTCATTACTAGGCCTTAAGTGACATACCCAAGTAGACAAAGGCAGGAAATAAATGCCGAAGGGTTTCAAGTACAAGTGTGGGACAATTTAGCCTTTAAGAAATAAATCCATACACCAACCATAACCAACAATCACTATATGATGCATGAACAAGTGAAAGACCAACAAACTACTTCATTTATATCAAAACACATCAAATTACACAACAGCGGAAGACCAAACTAAGAATCAAAGTACACATCAGATGAACAAATCAAGACAATCAAAAGACACTACAACTCCATGCTCCACAATCTCCAAGCTCCACAACATCTCCCAAGCATCACCACAAGCCACTAGCAAAAAGATGTTTTACCTTTACCTGTGTCCTGGAATACAACATCTGCAAAAGCACAAACATGACAAAGTAGGGGTGAGTATAAAAATTAGTAGGTTTTCCACAATGACTTCCCTACTCACACCACTAGGATAGAAGAGTTAGCCACATTTATATAAAAATAGTTATATAAAACATTTTCTCAAAAGCAGTTTATAAGTAAATATAAACAAGTTTCCAAAACAATACATAACCAGAGGTATTCGGAGAGAAAATGAAACCAATTTTCCAGAAAGTTATTTTTCCATAATATAACCAAACAAGCATAAGAACCTTTTCACAAACATTCCTTTTGGGAATACCCAACCATTTCCACAAACCCATGCAACCAACAATGCATGATACCTTGGAGAGAGGAGAAGCCCTAACCCTTATCCATACCAACCATGATGGGGGGGACTTATTAACCTTATCCAACCCAAATTCACATGAATTCTTGATGGGGGAAAGCCCTAACCCTTATCCATCCCAACACTGATGGGGGAGACTCCTAACCCTTATCCGTCCAGAATGCAATATGAATGTTTGATGGGGGAGAGACCTAATCTTTATC
This sequence comes from Viscum album, assembly GCA_963277665.1. NCBI lineage: Eukaryota > Viridiplantae > Streptophyta > Magnoliopsida > Santalales > Viscaceae > Viscum > Viscum album. Next base: position 2,053,121,092 of record OY728140.1, read on the forward strand.
CATCCCAACACTGATGGGGGAGAATCCTAACCCTTATCCATCCCAAAATCAATATGAACACACACCAAAATTTTTCGTTACAACTTTGGCACAGAGCACAAGGTCATATTTCAACAATGACTCATATATGCAACAAAAACACACACCACATCTTCCCAACAATCATGCCAAAAAACCCTTCCAATAAAAGCAACTTTTTATTGAAAACCATATCCATAAAAACCATTTCAATAAAACTCCATTTTTATTGAAAACTAAAGAATAAACCATTTTCATCAAACCATTTACCATTCCTGCAAATCCATATTTTAAAAATCAACATTTTAAATTCAATAAGCCAAATCACATTGCACAATAATCCACCAAGATTTCAGAATTCATCAAAACCATAAATGATCACTAAATAAGATTTATTCTATGCTTTTCAAAATCAAATACATTCAAATAAACCAATTTGAATCTAAGCCAATCAATTCTATCAAGAGGAGTCGAGAGTGAAGCCTCATACCATTAGGGTTTCGAGAAATCGACCCACAAGAAACCACACCTCAAAATCGGCGAACGCACCACCGAAACCTCTCTATATCTCACTCCCTAACATATACAAGCCTTAAAATTAACATCCAAGGAAACCAAAACCCTAGATCTACACAAAACAGGTGTAGATCTAGAAAAATGAGAGATATGGAGATGTAGATTTAGAGAAAACCAAAAACAACCATGAGATAAGACTTACCCGAGAAGAACCACCTTCAAAAAACCATGAAACCATTTCAAATCACTTCCAAAATGAGAGGGAGATCCCCTCCAACATTTGAGAACCGATAATCCCAAGTGAGTATCGAGTGGGAGAGGATTTGAAGAGTAATGAGGTGAGCCTGAGTGAACCCAGGTTTTAAAACCCTATTTTTATGTGGCCGCACGGTTATCCCACACGGTTTGGAAAACTGTGCGCTAACCGTGTGCATGCTACTGCCTCCAGATAAAGGGTCCGTATGGTTTCCTAGCACGGTTTGACAAACTGTGCGTAGGCCGTGCGTAGCCTACTGTCTCCCCCTGCACGGTTTCCTGTAGAATCTGCACGGTTACCACTAAATGTGCTCAAACTGTGCTCTCTAAGAAAAGCCTCCAGACTCAAAAAAATCATTCTATACTCTCCCAACCTCTTCCCTACTCATAACATGCCCTTTAAGCACAAAAAAACATAAAAAAAGCCACATACCTCAAACGGGGGGTACTACAAGATGGGTGTACTTGATCACTTACGTATATCTATGGGAATATACCTAAGTAGGGTTTTCAGTTGCTTACATTCTTTGTGGTTTGTCCTTTGTAGATTTTGTGAGACCTTTGAGGGTCTAGGGGTCCTTACTGAATATCGTTATACTCATCCCTACACGGGATACTCCAACACCTTGTTGTGTTTGGTGTAGAAGATGGATAACACTAACTAGGGATGAGAGTACCAAGACATGAGGTATCTTGGAGGTGGACATTAGACGAGGTGTACAATAGAGACGATCATTTGAGAGATATACCTTCCCTTCAGGTTGGATCCCTAGTGGGAGTTCACAGGAGTTGTTTCAGTTACATGTACTTTTCAATTTCTTGTACTTTCCAGTTGGGCTTGTATTCTGGACCCTTTTTCTTACTATACACACTCTTTTACTATTCAGTTTAGTTGTGTTCGTATCTTATCTATGATCTTGGTTGTGTGTGTTTACTAGTTATAAGGGAATGCCTTCTCGATTTTTGGGAATATGACTTTCGGTGCTAGTCGCCACCGCTTGGCCTATAGAAGGCGGGCTGGGGGGTAGTCACGGCATGGGCCCCGGGGGACGGGTTGTGACAAATTGGTATCACAGGAGTCAGTTCTACCGTAAAACCATGGACTCTTATATTTATTTTAACATAAATAGTGTTATGTGTGTGGGTGTGGTTATCAGTTTAGGGAATCTAGTATTGGTGCGGTGGCCTACGTATCGATACACTAAGTCCCTAACTTCTAATTTCCAACTCAGTGCACGAAAACACTAACTGTGTGTGTTTTTCAAAAAGTTTTCTTTGTGATCCCTTTGACTCATCTCACCAGGTATAACTTATTGACCATGGCACACATGTTTCCTCTTAGGTTTCCTCCACGCAGACATCCAGCAAAGGTCCTAGGTATAGTACATGATGATTTCCCACCGAGCGACGAGGCCTCGGTGCAGGGACTGTTATAAATAGAGGCCCCAGTGGAGGCACTAGTGACACCATTTCCTATTGGGTCACCAATGACACCCTCCCCCAAAGTGGATAGTGCACGCCACTTGTGCGCGTCGCATGAGTTCCAGCGCTAGTGGCCACCGAGGTTCAGGGGCGAGATGGACCCACAGGTGGCTGAGGATTGGCTAGAGGCAGTGGTGAGAGTCTTTTGACTGTTAGGGACACCAGATGATCTAATGGTGACCCTTACCACCAGTCTTATATAGGAAGTAGTAGGAAGATGGTGGAGCATGATGCTCTAGGTTCACGACGAGGTGAAACTTCTCTGGGAAGACTTTGAGAGCCTGTTTCGGGCAGAGTTTGTCCCAGCGACCCTTCACATAGTGCGTATTCAGGAGCTTCTTCATTTGCAGCAGGGAAACATGACTGTGGCTCAGTACTCAGTGAGGTTCACCGACCAATCACGCTACTCCACTGATATGGTGCGAGACCCATTCTTCAGGGAACTGACCCTCGAGCGAGGACTCAGGCTGTAGATCAGGGCTTCAATGATTTCTCTCAGCATCCCGACGCAGGAAAGGGTGTTAGATAGATCCCTCTTAGGGGAGTGTTTTCTTTTTGAGTAGTCACCAGAAGTGAGACCCACCACTGGGCATCATGTAGTGGAGTCTTCTATAGTTGGAAACTTATGGATGTCATAGAGGTATAAGAGGACTGGACCTACAGGTGGACAACTGCAGGATTCACGGTCACTTGTGCAGGGCACCAGAGATAGATCCAGTCATGCAAGGAGCATGCAGTGTTACACATACGGCGGGTAGGGTCACATGACTCGTGACTATCTGAAATACCATACAGATGATCAGTAGATGGTTGGAGGAACACCTAGGAAGAGACATATGTTAGACCGAGGAGGTCCGCAGGGAGCAGGCTGACGTGGAAGAGGAGAAGGCCATGCAGGTGGCGGTGGGTGACGATTTGAGATGTTACCGCCACCTCCACCAGGTGTTTAACCCTGACCATAGGGAGTAGGTGGATAGGGGAAAGCTCAACTCCAGGAAGCTGAGGCCTATGAACACGACAGTCATATGATGATATGAGGTATGATCTGTGTCTATTCCACCTTAGCTATAGTACTTATAGACATAGGTGCAAGTCATTATTTTATTTCTACTTCCCTCATTCAGAGCTCGGAGATTCTGATAGAGTCGTTGGCTCAATAATAATGGCTATAGACTCCTACAAGAGCGGATTCGATGTTTACACACTGGTTCCAGTAGTGTGAGCTTACTCTAGGGGGTGAGAGCTTCGACTGAGATCTCATAGTAGCAGCATCGAGGCCTTACGATGTCATGTTGGGTATGGACTGGTTATCTATAGTCCTTACTTAGATGGACTATATTAGGCACAAAATACGGTGTTTCTACACTTATGGGGCTGGGATTACCTTCACCGGCAAGAAGGGAGCCTTTGAAGCATAGGAAAAACTTACCTAGAGGAGAGTACAGCTGATCACTCATTAGTTGGACAACCTTACCCTCAGAGCGGTTGATGTGGTGAGGACGAGCTACCCTGTAGTGGTGGACCAGTACGTGGATGTATTCCCTAATTATGTTCTGGGTCTACCTCCTCATAAGGAGGTAAAATATTTCATTGACTTGTACCACGGGACGACACCGATATCGACGCCAGTGTATCGGATGGCTCATGCAGAGCTTTGTGAGATGCAAGTATATCTAGAGGACTTTAAGGAGAAGGGTTTAATCTGGGCTAGTGTTTCTCCATAGGAATCCCCAATTTTGTTCACCAAGAAGGCGGATGGGGGCATGCAAATTTTTTTTGACTATCGGTGCGAGAACCAGGTGACTGTGAAGAACAAGTACCCAATCCCGAGGATTGACGACCTCTTTAATCAGCTGAAGAGAGAATGATGGTTATGGAAGATAGACCTCGGGTCAGGCTATCACCAACTTAGAGTGTGATATGAGGATGTGCAGAGGACGAATTCCAGATGTTGGTATCGCTAGTATGAGTTCAGGGTTATTCCATTCGGTGTGACCAACGCTCCAACAATGTTCATGGGAGTCAAGAACATGATCCTTCAGCCATACCTTGGGCCCATTTTAATAGTATTCACTGATGACATTCTGATAGACTCGGCTACCAAGGAGGAGAATGACTGTCATTTTTAGATAGTTCTAGACACACTCCTAGAGAACCATCTTTATGGTAAGCTCTTGAAGTGAAAGTTCTTGATCTGAGAGGTTTACTTTCTAGGACTTATCATCTAGGAGGCTGGAGTTTTGGTGGATCCAGCGAATATTGAGATAGTACTTTCTTCGGAGCCACCTAAAAGTGTGATGCTGGTACAAAGTTTCTGGGGTTTATCCGGATACTACCAGATATTTATACCAGATTTCTCCAGAGTTTCTGCAACTTTATCAACGTTCTATAAGAAGGGGAAACCCTTCACACGGTCAAAGATATGCCATGGGATTTTTCAGGAGAATAGGAAGAGGCTGAATAGTTCCCCTATCTTGATGATTCTAGAGGATGGCGTTGGGTACATAGTCTGCTGCAACGCATCAGGGACCAGGCTCAGATGTGTCCTAATGTTGAAGCAAGCAGTGATCGCATTTGGTTCTTGACATCTGAGACATCCTGAGCATAACTACTCTACCCATGACATGAAGTTAGAAGCAATGGTATTTGCCTTGAAGATGTGGTGACATTACTTTATGGGTGAGAATTTTACATTCATCTCTGATCACAAGAGTCCTAGGTATATCTTCTCTCAGAAGGAACTCAACCTGAGACAACGATGTTGGCTTTAGTTCCCCCAGGACTATGAATTCGAGATTGTCTATACTCCTAGGAAGGGGAACATTGTAGTAGATGCACTCAGTTGGAGATATTGTATACAGCTGCTAGGGGAGGCGACAGTGTAGCTGGCCACTTTACGGATATCCTTTATGGATCGAGATGTAGCATCTTTAATTCAAAATCTAACAATAACTCCACCACTTCTTCAGTGATCTAGGGAGGCGCAACATGGGGACACTGACTGCGAGGCTCTATGTGATCATATATCCATAGGACAGGTACGTGATGTATTTTTTGAAGGTGGGGATCATGCCATCCTCTTCAAAGGGTGTACCACAGTACCAATGTTTTTTTGGGAGGAAGTGTCAATGGAGTTACACAAATCCCCTCTAGCGGTACATCAAAGAGTGGAGAAGATGTACCAGGACCTTTGAAGATAGCACTGGTTGTTGGAAATAAAGAAAGCAGTAGTAGATTTTGTCTCTCGATGCATCACCTATCAGTATGTGATGGCGGAGCATCAGCTACCAGCAGGCTTAATTCATCCTTTAGAAGTCCCAAAGTTGATGTGGTATGGGATATCCATGGATTTTGTGACTAGAATTTCATGTAAATCTGGGGGTCACGATTCTATCGGGGTGATCATCGACCGAATCACCAAGTCGCTCCACATCCTACTGATCAGAGAGCATGATTTAGTAGAGTGCTTAAGATGCCTCTATGTGAAAGAAATTGTGCGGCTACATGGAGTACCCTAGATGATCGTCTCTGATCATGATGTATGATTCACTTCCTGGATATTGAAGGGGTTTTAGGAGGATTTTGGGACGTAGCTTCATTTGAGAATCGCCTTCCATACTCAGACGGATGGCTAGACTGAGAAGACTATTCAAACCCTCGAGTAAATGGTGCGTGCTTGCATCCTCAAATTAGGTCGTACCTAGGAGGATCACTTTCCCTTGGTGGAGTTTTCATAAAACAACAGCTATCACTCCACCATTGGGATGGCACCTTTCGAGGAATTTTACAACCGACCTTGCATATCTCCTTTGTGATGGACTGACACAAGGGAGTCAACACTCATGGGACTAGATATGTTATGGGATACCATGGAGAAGGTACAGATTATCCAGGAGCGGATGAAGACTACACAGAGAAGGAATAAGTCTTATGATGATAGGAGATGGAGACCTCTATAGTTCAAGGATAGTGACCATGCCTTTCTATGGGTCTCACCTCAAAGAGGTTTGTGGAGATTTGGATGGGTTGAAAAGTTATCTCCAAGGTTTATCAGACCCTTTCAAGTCCTCAGCAGAGTTGGTGAGGTGGTATACCACCTAACACTTCCCCCTCAGTTGCACCGGGTGCATGACATCTTCCACTAATCCTAGCATAGGAGATATGTGAACCACCCTTCTCACATCATTGACCATGGTGAGCTATAAATCGATGATGGGGAGATGTTTATGATAGTTCCAGTGGAAATTGAGGATTGACAGGAGAGAGTCGTTCATGGGTTGTCGATACCTTTGGTGCGTCTACATTGGCAGCACGGGAACCTCTGTGAGAGCACATAGAAGTGGTAGGCTCAGACTTGTGCTCAGTACCCCCACTTGTTCCTTTAGTTTGAGTTGTGTCTTATGAGAACACAAGGCCTTGAGGTGGGAAGAATATACAGACCCAGAAATTCCATGTAATTTTTTTAACTATATGGGAGTTTTATGAGTCCACAGAAATTGACGGCGTGTGATTCTAAGGCCCGGTGTGCCCGGAATGAATTTCTTAATTTTTTAAGTACGTTCAACAATAGTGCGAGAGGGATTTTGTATCTTGTGATCTGGTGCTCGGAATTGAAATATGAGGACATCGTTGAACTCACAACACTGATATTCACTTAAGGAGATCTTCACCTCGACCGCAGTTGGTTGAGGGTGAAAGTTAGTTATCATGTTAATTCGTAGAAATAAAAATAAAATAAATAATACTTTTTATTTTATTTTTATCCTCCCTTTTTAATGTGCAGTGGTGGGGACCAACTGATCCAAAAACACCCCATTTTGAAATTAATGGCAGTGACCACCAGAACCCTCTTAAATGGGAGAAAAGCTTTCAAGTCTCTATTTAATTATTGGAGCCAACAAATATTAATTCAATGTGTCAACATTTAATTGTGCTAACATAAATAATCTGTTAAACATATTTTAATTTTTATTGGAACCTCATTACCTTTGGGGAAAGTGTTGGAAAAGTGAGGATCTTGGGATTATTGTGGAGAAAAACTCTTCCTCGTCAATGAAGAATGCCTCTCCAATGAAGAATGAGGAACTAAACCTGAGCTCGGGTCAGAAGAACCTTACAGAGGCAACGAATACCGACGTTCTCCATAGACTTCGAATTAGTCCTCATGGAATCCTCCAATGAACGAAAAGGTAGGGTTTGTTTTTTGGAATACCCCCTTACCCGTTCTTAATGTTCTTCATGATTCAATAATTATGAGCCGCTTGATACTGCTCTAACTCAGAAAGTGCAGGCTAAAAGGACATGACCCAAACTCACCACAAAATTTGTAGCATTTGATTTGTTCTTCGGGATGGAGGAGGATGGTGACCGGTACCGGTGATTGACACTGGTGGGATTCAGGAGTGGCGACAGGCACCACGTCCAGCCACGATGATGGCGGGGACACAACCGCACCTCCGAAGAGGGGTCGCAGTGGAGTAAGGGCGGAGGACGACACTCTGACTAGTAGCGCAAAGGGGATGGAAACATGCATCTACACCACTCGACATGAAAGATCCAAGACATTGTGCCATGGTGGTGAAGGGAGGGAATCCAACCGAGCTGGCCGTCGGTAGAGACACGACACGCAACTGTGCTGCGCAGAGGGGGCTGGCCATCCAGCCAGCCGTGGCACCATGGGCCAGTCACCATGGATCGCCGCACCATGCTCTGCCACCATGGGCCGCCACCGCAGGCCAAAACCACGAGCTGCCTTCGTGGACCGCACCATAGGCCACCTAATACATCGGGCTAGACCCAGGATCAGACCTGATCCAACTTTGACCCTTTTCACTCTTTCATCAATATCTTGAGCTATGTGCCTTCGTTTGATGAACCGTCAGTGGCGCCAGAAACCATGGAGCGAGATGGACCTTTTGGTATTCCCCAAATAGGTTTTGGATTAAGTTGGGGCACAACTGGGTTGGATCGAACACAAATGCAACGAGGCCTTCAGGACTAAAAGGACAATTACATACAGACCGGACGTCTGATTGACACACTGTCTATTTTTTTGAGACCCATTTTACATGAATGTATTTGGGACAGTTTTTGATGGGTCTTCATGGAAGTTGGATTATCAAATAGTTTCCTAAGGAGTAGATCATCCCATAATCAAGCGAGCATAGTGAAGGAACCCTATACCCGACTGTAACATGAGAAAGGGATCCTTTGTGGGTCTGTTCTTGGGATCCTTTATGGGTCTGTGGTTGAGATTCTCACTTTGATCCGCTCTAGAAATCCATATGTGACTGATCTAGGATACTATTTTGGTCTGCTAAGCTAGGATCCTATGAGGGTCTGATGATGTACAAGGATCCTATGTTGGTATGATGATTTAGGATCCTACGTGGGTCTGATTATTTAGGATCCTATGTGGTTCTGCCTCTTAATAGAGTAATAAGATTTAGTAATTATATTTAATCATCTTTACTACCATAACTAAGTTATACCTAGTGTGAGTTGAATCTTTACCTTTGTGAAAATCTTCTGTGCAGTTTAACTTTGTGGTACTTACCTTCATAGTGATAGCTTTGTGGAATTCTTTTGTGTGGAATACCTTTGTGGTACTTACCTTAATGGTGATACATTTGTAGCATTCTTCTATGTGGTGTACCTTTGTGGTACTTACCTTATTTCTTATACCTTTGTGGTATTCTTTTACGTGGTTCTACCTTTGTGTCACTTACCTATGTGGGTTACCTTCATGGTATTCGTTCCTTTGTGGAATAGTTGAGCATTGGGATTTGAGATGGGCCTTGTGTTTTCCTCTTGAATGAGATGGGTTTACTTGATCACTCAAGTATATGTATGGTAATATACCTAATTAGGGGTTTCAGTTGCTTATATGTTTTATGGTTTATCCTTTTTTGATTTTTAGAGACCTTTGAGGGTCTCGGTGTCCCTACTAAGTATCGTTATACTCACCCATGCACGGGCAATGCCCTCACCCTGTTGTGTTCAGTGCAGACGACTGACAACACTAACTGAGGAAAAGAATACCAGGACTAGAGGTAGCTCAGAAGTGGACATTAGATGAGGCATACCGTAGAGACGATCATTTGAGAGATGTACCTACCGTTCATGTAGAATCCTTGGTGGGAGTTCACACAATTTTTTATAGTTACTTGTACTTTTCAGTTTCTTGTACTTTCTAGTTGGGATTTTTTCTGGCCCCTTTTTCCTACTGTACACACTCTTTTACTATTCAGTTTACTTGTCTTCACATGGGCCCCATGGGACAGGTCGTGACAAGAATTGTTAGTATTGAGATAGAATATTGAGAAGATTGTGGAGGTGACAAAACTAGTTGATTAGATTCCTAGGCCACAACAAAATTGTCCAGACATAACTTCCATGTCCAACCCCCTATGTCAATAGAGAACAAAATTGGTGGCTATCTCAAAAGTGGATAGGAACTCAAGGAAGAGCTCTTTAAATTTCTCCTCTCTCACCTAGGTGATCGAGTTCTGGTGTAGCTGGTCAATGTGGTGAATGAAAAAATGTTTAATTTGTATCTAGCCTAGGAATGTGAGGTCAATGTCTTGTTACATTCCATTTTCATCGCTTATAGATTGGCTTTATGAATATAGTATTATGGTTTAGAAAAGTTGAGGCACAGATGAAGGTGGAGACAGGAGGTGCCCTACAATCCACCATACAATGACTATGATTAATCAGGGTTGGATGCGACCACTTAGGTGTATGTGGAGTTCAAGTAAGATGGATATGCATGTGGTAGAGGAGGTGAATCCCTCCATTGTTTGGGTGGAAGAGGTGTTTCCTTGCACTAGATTTTACGATCAGTGATTGTGTTATAATATGTATTGGTTCAATCCATTTTGTAAGGAGGGTAAGGTGCATATGATAGTGGAGAATGAAAATACTAGGGGGAGTAATAGTGGATAGCATCAAGGTACAATGAAAATTCATTGATGTGTGGCTTTGAGCGACGGAGCTCACAGAAAGGGAGGGGGAACACTGAAGGAGGAATGAGTGGGTGGGGGGGGGATGTTCGGTGTAAACCCTAGGTTCAAAGGATTTTTAATTCCCTAAAAAATTCCATGTTTATTTTTAATTACAGAGCATGTATTTCACAAATTAATTATCTTTTTAGGTCATCGAAATTTACACACCTTGTATATGTTACATAACAAGAATTTTTTTTATACCCAATTTCAGTTGGGTCCTTAAAACAAGATTCCAATAGCTCTAACCCATCCAAATTACTAAACTACCATATCCTAGATTATTGTACCTACCCTGATTTTCCTCATAGATAGTGATTTACTTATTATATTGATCTATACATATTTCAAAGCATAAGACTATAATTTTTAGTTTATCCCCCCCAGTAGAATGATTTTTGAAATCATTTGGGAGGAAGGTTGGGATGGCCTACCTTGTCAGAGGTGTAGTTTAATTTGAATTCTTGTGAGCATTGGATCTCTTTTAAACAATAGGTGGTTTCATGTCACTTTATTCCATGGTCACAAGATCATCTATCTTATTAGTAAGATATATGGATTCAAAATTCAATTACCGGTTATTTTTATTAGTGGACTTATCCATATTTATCACAACATTCTATTCAAAAAATCTAAAAATGAATCACACTAGGTTAACATAAATCATCTTTTTTATAGTGGAATGAAATGGTCTTCAAATAATGAAAGGAATATCTAATTCCTAATCCATATCCAGAATAAGGAATCGATTCAGAAAATAAAAATTTCAACATTTACTAAGATTTCCATGAGAAAACCATGAGGAATAATGACTGAACAGTCAACGAGTTTGAGCGCCACCCTTGTTGGTTTTGGTTCATGAAGTGCAAGAATCTTGTAAGAACTCATGGGATTTAGAATGATACTTTTACAAAAATTCCACAATATTTTTTCAAAATTGAATGTACCTATAGTACATGGAATTGTGAAACTTATAGGGCCTTTTTTTGGATACAACATACTTTGGATAAATATGTAAGAATCTTCACTTAGGTAGAAAAATAGTTAGTCTTCCATTTTATTTTTTCTTGAGAGAAATTCTTTAATGAACTATTCATTAGAGGGAAATTTTGTATTGAAATCTAAAGAGGGAATATTGATATGAAATTACATAAACAATTTCTAATGTTTTAATACTAACCGTCCTTTTTCATTGTTGAATCTATTTAGAAAAAAAGGTGATATAGTTTGTATTCTAGTGGTTAAACATAAATTATTCTTTCTCTAGATTTTATTTTGTTGGAGGATTTTCTGATGGTTCTACTTATTTAATTATCTCGTAAAATATTCATACGATTTTTTAAACTATTTTTATCTCCTAAGAATAGATACTAAAAATATAGAATCATTACAGTTCTAATATCTATAACTTTAGACTCTTCCTATGTATGAGAATCGGGGTTACCATAAAAAGTACCTGGTAGTGAATTAGATATTTTTTTTAGAGATTGTCCCCATTTGATGATCTGGGTTGCATAGTGCAACATTGTGGTTTTTCATCTTCGTCTCTTGGGTTTTCATCCTCTCATTTTATTTTTTCACAACGGTAGTGAGAAGAATTTCAGGATTGGTCTGGAGATGTTCTTCTTGATAGGTTGGTTTATTTAGACATTAATTTTACTGCTAAAATGTAGATAATGGATACTTCTAAGCTCCAATAAAATGTTGTTAGAATTTCTAATGAAGTTGAAGAGACAAACCTTGTTGTTGGTACCTAGGTGGTTCATGATTTGATGGTGGAATCTATAAAGTCTTCTACAAAAGGTAACCATGGTTTTATTTTTTACTCTAGTAAGCTAACCTCTATAAATATTTTTTCTACTATTGATATTTTTGGGGTTTCTAGTACTATAATTATTTTTTTTAAGTAACGTAATAAAAATATTGAAATTCAAAACCCTCTATGCCAAATATTTGGTGTTGTTATGAATGCGGGTCTTCAAAAAAATCACATGAATGAATTTACATTGTCGGAGTAGGAGGGGGGGGGGGGGGGGTGGAGTATCAGGTAACTAAAATGATTCTAACTTTTTGGTAAGATCCTCATATTGAGATTCAAGGTAAGTGGTCTCCTCCACTAGGTGGATTCCATGCAGAGGTGACCCTCTATCAATTTTACATATACCTTCATTGTGGTTGACTTCATCAATAATTAAATGGCCTAATTTAGGCACATAATGCATTATTACTCTATAAATAGTGGTCTCTAGCATAGTAGAAGATGTATTTTGGTGTCCCTGGTAGAAATTTGGAAGTTGAAGCCACACATCAGGTCTGTGATGTGGGAATTTGGTGGTTAGATCCTTATATCTTTTCCACACTTCCCAAACCGAATCTTCATCCTCTTGGGTTATGTATATAATGTCATTCTGTATCATCAATGTATAAATTTTTGGGGATTACTTTTATAGAAATTTCTTTTCTAATTCATCAATATTCATTATTAACAAAATATATAGATTTTTTAGTCCATGGCTCATTCGTAGAAGGATAATGGGAAAACAAATAATATAATGATTTTTTATGATAAAAATTGGTTGGGAAATGTTTTGAAAACCTCTAGAATTTTCAAAATATTCTTAACGACCTCTTCAACGTGAGGTCCACTGAGTTTAACCATATTCTAGATCATGTGAATCTATTCAGGTTTAATTTCAAAAGTTTTTTTGTGAATAGGTCTATATATAATGCTGGGTGCAACACCACCAATGGATAGTAAACCATATTCCAAGATGAGGCACTCCTATAGTTCTAGCCTCTCACCATAATTGGTAGGTGGAACATATTGTGGGACTTGAAGGTGTTGTGTCTCAAGATTGTTACTCTCAACCATTGTAAAGAAGTGAAGTGTAGTGATTTTTATTTTTCAATCTTGGGATCAAAGATAAGTTGATTTTGTGCGTCTAGGATTCTTGAGTGAGTCAATGGTCCATAGATCATGTACTGGAAAGGATAATAGAGAGAGAGGAACATGAATTTAAAAAAGAAAAAAGAAAAAAGAAAAGGTAAATTAAAAAGATTAAAATGGTAGATGGTGTGGTACACCAAGCTTTGATCAGAAACTCACAATGTCTATGAAATAGTACTCCCCTACAATGGTGACAAAATTTGACACACCCACACCTGTCATTGAGTTCACACAGGATGTGGTAAAATTATAAATTTCCAGTTCTAAACTACACTTTCTACTGGGGATTATTAAAGTGAAAATGTGGGGTCTAACCCATGGGGCTTGTAGTAGGAAAGATACCAATTAAACAGAACCCTTGGAAAAAGATTACTCACATTCACTCTTCATGTTTTGATTTTACTAAAACTATGTATTGGTGGTCTTAAAGTAGAATAAATTAATGGTTCAGGGTCAATTTCTTGGTATATGAAAAGGGGTTATCCAAAATAATATTAGGGATAAACTTATGATGTAAGATTCAATGTGGTGTATAGAACACTAATTGAATGTACTTCATCCAATTTAAATCAACCTAACCTAACAAAGACACCTTGGTCTATAGTAATTGACTACCTAAGTACAAGAATTATGGATTCTAGTAATAAAATAATTACATGATATTTTTTATACCCAGATATTCTATAGTAAACATGATTGTTTAAATTTCACCTATGAGCATTAGGGATAATAAAAAATAATGAGATTTAAAATAATTCTAAAACAAGTTACTTTCCAAAGGGTTACCTTGTATGAAATTATGTATCAAGGTCAAACAATTTAATGGACTCTAAATCAAATCAAAAACTAAAATCACATAATTAAATAATGAATAATGAGAAAATCAAGAATAAAAAAAAATCATAAAAAATTCAGAAGTCACTGTGAATAAAAAAAAATATTTAAGAATAATACCTAAATTAATAAATAATGTAAATCAGAGTTGAAACAGACATCAGGTTTGGAAATGATATCTCAACAGATGATGAAAGGGGAACATTTTTTTAAAAATGAAAAAGGATTCAATAAAACAATGAAAGGAATGATTGAAATTTAGATTTAAATTTAAAATAATTAAAACAAGAAGAAATGGTGAAAAAATACTAGAAAAATTAAAATTAGGTGACACACCAATACCTTAAGGGTGATGAAAATGTTAATAGGTCTGATAAGTACATGATGTGTAAGCCTTGCACTTCATGTACTAGCTTATGATACTTTTGTCTCGATATATTCACATCATGTATGTTGGATTCATGCTATGTATTTGATAGCCAATGTTCCTTCCAAAGTATTAGTTCTTATATTTAACTAGGTGAGCCTTCAAAATTTGACCATTAGGAAATCTGTAATTTTCATGTATATATTTCACTTTTGTTGGGATTATAAAATTTTATAGTTTCACATCATGTTATGGATTCAAACACTATGTATTTTCTTTATGCTATGTAGAGGCATCACATGCAGGTATGTGGCTCTGCAGGCATTCTTTGAATGAGGTCTTCATGTCATATACGTGATACATGATGTGTAAAGCCTATTTGGATCTTTTTTTAGTATTTAATTCTTTAGGTCTGGAATTTTTAATTAATTTTTAAACAAACCAAAACTCAATTTACTATCAAATAAATCATGAATAATATCTTATTAAATGTATCAAATATGTATATATAAATCCATCTTATCTACTAATAGTAGTTGATAGGACTTCCATGTTATCTATCTGATATATTTTCAATCTTAATAAATATATAATATTTTTATTTTTATTATTTAGGATGATATTTTGAAGATAAATGCATTATTTGAGGAGATTTAATGATATTTTATATGTCTGTATTTTTAAATTATAAGATTTTGATCACAGGTATTTATAGTAAAATTCACAAAAATAAAAAGGATTGAAAAAAATCATAGTATAAGAAAGAGGCATTTTAATGTGGGATCCAAGATACATGTTTTATCAACATGTTCTTCATTTAAATAACATTTTAAATTATAGGTGAAATTATTATTTCCACCTATGCATGTGAGTTAATTAGAATATTTATGTGAAGAAAAGAGAAAATAAAGCCACTGTTATGATTCTTTCGAGATGTGTATGTGATATCTGTGAGCGTCTGAGAAATGAATTTCATTAAAGATGCAAGGTGAAACCACTACATGATATAGTGAATAAGAAGAATAACTAAAAGGAGAATCTTATGTAACCTATAGCGAGGAAGAATAATTGAGTGAGTAAAAACATTTCTATGTAATTTAGTTTATATCTCTTGGAAATATTATAAGATAGGGTTCAAGTTTATAAAATCTTTAAAAAATATAATATAGAATTTTTGTGTGTGAATTGAGTGACAAATCTATGTGATAAGAACTTTTTAGGACAATTGATTCTGATCTATTAGTAGAGAACAAGTTGCAATTAATATTTGAATAACTATTGGCATTCAAAGACTCTACTTTGAGTAGAAGGAGATATTTTTATGGATATTCTGATATCCTTGTGAAATTAATAGATATACTTATATTTAGGAAATAAAAAAAAATATTTTACATATGATGTGTGAATACATCAAAACTGTGGGACTAAGGGTATGAAATAATACCACCAGCTGACTCACGGAATATAGTGGGAAGTTTTTGTATTTTCCATTGGTAAGATGGAATGTAAATTCCAATAATATGTATAAAATTTGTCTTATATAAATCATTATAAGATAATATTTGGGAGACTCTAATATGGTTTTTGTGTGTGAAGCACCCTCTATTTCTAATTGCGATATTTAATTAAGTGGAGAATCCATGATTGAGGTGTATAACCAATATGGTAAGGAGTATGCCATTGTAATGAACCTTATAAATAATTTTATTTCTCTAATATTAATAAAATTATGTGAGAACTGATTCGGACATTCCCACATAGTGTTCCTTCAATCACCTGGGAATTTTATTTGAGAGTCAACAAAAAATAACCCAATACGAGACCTCAGTATTCATATCTTTTTGGCCATTGAAACTCCTAGAGTATCTAAACCATGTCCTTGGCTGGGGGGTGATATAAATTTTCCACTACATTAATGAATGTGAGAGTCAACAAAAAAATTGATCCTTATCAATTATTTTCTCTAATGTGGTTAGTATGTATTTTTCTAACGTGTTTTACTTGTATCATACTATGAATTGTATGTGGGAAGGAATTCATATTACATATTCCCATGTAACGACATTCCCTTAAGTAGTTTTTTGTCCAATAAAATAATCCCTACCTCATCATACTATAATGTTTCATCTTGGATGACCATAAACCAATATCAAGATGGATTAGTCAGATGGCCTCAACAATGCCTTCCCATATGCTAGAGGTCTTCGACTAGTAATGATGGTATAGTAAAGACACTATACCCTCATGACCAGAGCTGATATATATAATATCAAATATAAATCCCAAGATAATAGAATTAGTATTAATAAAATATAGAGAAGTAGAAGAAAAATATAATAACTGATAAAAAATATTAAATGACCAATTCCAAATATATAAAAACAAATTTCCACGTGTTTATAACATACAAGAAGAAGAAATA
The DNA here is from genome assembly GCA_963277665.1 of Viscum album. Classification (NCBI taxonomy): domain Eukaryota; kingdom Viridiplantae; phylum Streptophyta; class Magnoliopsida; order Santalales; family Viscaceae; genus Viscum; species Viscum album. The sequence continues at coordinate 2,053,137,939 of OY728140.1, forward strand.
AAATATGTAATGAATAAAAAATAAATAAATAAATTACAAAGCCCCCAGTTTCTATCCCTCTGAGTATTTAGATATTCGACCCAGTATTGTGCTCCTAACTCACATGTACAAATGAAAAACACATGCATAATTCATAAACATCAAAATACACACATGGGGTCTAGTTAGGTAACCTAATTCAGTACTGTCACAAAAAAGTGTGAGATATACTCATTTTTTCACAAAAAATTATTTCGAATGCATAATATAGTATTTGAATATAAAATACATTAGTGTGAAGATATACCAATAAGATAGTAAATGAATAAATGCAACCCAGTTCGGCTCATGTTCCTCGTGGACACATTGTAAACCATACTTAATTCCAAATAATCTAGAATATATATATATATATATATGGTGATATTTATATATACACACACATTATAAATGATGTAAAATTTATATCTGCACATATATAAACTTCGTATTGGCCAAGACCCAATGTGTTACGTTCGAATCCATGCCTAATACCACTCTTAATAATAATATGACTATCATAATAATAAACTAGGGTCATCATGCCTCAGGGTCATCTAAACAAAAATAGATGTGATGGGCCAAAATATGTTAATCATTGTAGGATTCCATGATTAGTATCACGATCAATAATGATAAGGGTCATACATGTCTTCCTAACCAAGGGTGCATGTAATATCATGTGAAGAAACCTAATTTATGTGCACATTATGCCAAAATCATTATCAAGGGGGTGTGAAACATCATGTCTAATGACCCTAATCAAGTTTCATTCATCAATTATGTAAAATAATTTACTCTTGGTTTCCCAATTATCCCATATCCCGACATTTTGTATAGTCGAAACTAGCATCGCTCAAGGCATAGTGGGTCCTTTTTAATATAATTCATTTATTATTTCTTTCAGGCCTTATTTTCATCCAATACATTAATACCATTAAATTATTAATAATAAATACGGGCTATTTCATTAATAATTGCATATCATTACTTATACATTTAATAATTAACAAGACTATACCCAAAAATATTCTATATAATATTCCAAATCAAAATCAATTGATTTCCACATTTTATTAGTGATGGAACCACACCTCTAAGGTGGTATTAGTAGAAATATGGTAAAATATGTCATATTCAGTTAAACTAATTCAATTTCATTAATAAATTTAAGAGGATTCACTCATCACATTGAAAAGATAATTCAAAAGTGAACAATATAAAGAATTATACTTAATAATTTAATGTGATATCCATAAGGATGATTTAATTCCCTAAAAATGTAGGCCATGATCATATAGTTGATGCACCAAAAATATTGGTTATTAGGTAACTAAACTGAAAAGGTTCAATTTATCATAAATCATATATTTAAATAAATAAATTGTTGTCTTCATAAGTAATTTCAAATTTATAAGGCAACACCTAGAAAATCCAGTATGCGACCCCACTAAATACATTATAAAATCACAATACATTAAGGTAAAATCACGAGACAATCTAACTTGTTTTTAAGATGATAAACATGTCCAATATCAAAGATTGAATTTATCTAGTTTGATAGAAATAGAAGACATCGATGAATGACCTGAAAATATGGTGAATTATCTCACAAGAAGATAACACTGACTGTGGAAGGACAAATGAAGAAAGGAGAATGAGGAAAGAAGAGATTACATGTACACATCTAATGAGACTTATGGAAAGGGATTCCAACATTAGATGGATGAGATCTATTAGGTCCAAAATGGGCCTAGATACCTTGATAGGGGGTCAATTAGGGTATGGATATTCTTTCAAAAATTACTCTTGTCCCACTTTATCATGACCTATTTATTATAAGGGTCACTTATTTTCACTTATGTATTAGTTTTGATCTTTTCCATTCCATTTTTATCTGATGATAATGCTTTGAATATAATTAAGTAATGAAATTATATGGACACATAGATTTTTTACTTCGTTTACCATAATTTGGATACATCCAAGGAGTATACAACTACAATGTTCCAATATACCAAATACACTGAGGCTCACTGCCAAAATGTTGTTTGGGGTAGATCCCCTTTATTCCCATGATAATATATGTTATAAGGTGTAGGGTCTAATCACTACTTTCCCAAGGGTCACCTCTATGTATCTTTCTCTGAATCATTATTAGTGGAATGAATCACTGTCTTCCTCTTCCTTTTCTCACTAATCTGGAAAGGATCCACATATTTTTATAGACTTGTTGGTCCCTTCATCTTCATGAATGCACACATACATTGTTATAGATAGAGGTTCTGTTGAAGTCTTTTTTCATCCATATATTAAATCATCTTTTCCACTTACTATTTGTTTGTATAAATTAATTTTTTAATATATTTATCTGATTTGGTGAACTTCCTAGAATCATACATGGACTACTCTGTATCCTCTATGAACTACATTTTACCACGTGGCATGTGTGCATCACGGGCCACCTCTTCTTTCCCAGAACACCTTTACTTCTGTGTATTCATCTTCATCTTTGGATGCCTTTTTATTCAATAGACCCCATATTCTATGTTCTCATTCTATTTTATGAGCTATAGATTCCCACATAACCCGTTCACATAATTTTCCCCAAGGTCTATTTCACCCTTCACATAATATTATCCCATGAACCACTTCAAAAATTGATTAATTCTTATATGAGTGATGAATTTTTTTTAATGAAATTGTATCTATGTAATAATGTGATTAGAGTTATTTATATAGGAAAACTGTTCTGAAAACCGACTAATATTAATTACCTAAAACATTGATGCATTACACCCTTCACCAAAAACTATATTATATGGTATACATAGAACCTTAATTCAATATGAAATTGATATAATCCACAAAATAAAACCCTTTTTCCAATTTTAACCACCACTTCGATCCAAAATCTATAAGCCTCCTATTATCTATTAAGACTCCCGTGAACTTCGATCCTACTGTGAACTGTTTTCACTACGCTGTCCACATAGTGCGCTTTATGTTTCTCATGACACTATTATATGAACATATTACTTTTATGATTTCCCTAATCTAATTGGTGTATCTTCTTTATGTTATTCAAATTGTGCTTCATGGTTTGTAATCTATGAACCCCTTTGCAGAAAGATATACTTTTCTCAAAAACAAACTCCCATTTTTAGGCCCAAAAATTTGGAAATCACAAGGAAACTGTGCCTCCTTAAAACCTATAATTTTCAACACCAACCATACGATTTTATGGTCTTCTCGATTTTTCAACAAACAAATACCCCAAAATCATGAAAATAATTCGTTGAGGGTGGTTTTCCCAAAAGTATTTCCCCATAACTAAGAGAGGAGAGGAGGAGATTCCATGAAGGGGATGCTATTGCATGCATATGGGAGGATAAGAAAATAGGGGACCCATTAAAATAAAAATAGGAATATAATGGTGTATTAATCCCTTTAAAATTGGTGCATGGTTTGGATGCACAATTAGAAAAACTGTGTGCCATCCATGTAAGTGCTACTACCTATGAAGGCGGATCACATGGATTATGTGCACATTTTATGAAACCAGGAAAAAATGAATTTATCTTCTATTAATAAGGTTTTCAATATCTTTATGTCTATGCGTCCTGATGTAAATGGTTATAAAAAAAAATTTAAATACCCTCAGCCTCTCTAAAGATGACACATAGATTCAAAAAAATAGTATGCCCTTCCATCATCTTCAAAAGTAGTTTTCTTAGTGGCCGATGCTTCTGAAAATCAAAAAAAAATCTTAAGGAACCTCTTAGGCCTTTAAAAACATCTAAAAAGAACCAATTTAATTATTAAAAATCATGGAAATATGTTCTAATATTATTTTTAAATTCCAATCCATCCACTAAATGGTAATATTAAAATTCCCTTGAAAATTTTACTGGATCCAAAATATAGGATGTTACAACCTATATAATTTATAACTTCTCGTCATTGAGGAACCTTTGGGAACAACATGATCATCACAAAAACTAATTGGGTTGTAAAGATTTTTAAAAAAATATCATTTTTTTTCAAATCCCCAATGCACCTCCAAACATCACATTAATCATACAATATATACAACTACGAAAATAGAGACAATATATCATATCCAAAAAATTAAATATAGAGATGAATCTTATGTAAGTCTGTATAAATAGAGAAATATCATATCATCATCTCTTTCACTATCCAGTCAATGGACCACCCCACCATAGGTTCTGACATTTAACAACCCATTCCTCCACCATCAGAATTTCCAATTTAAACATTCCCTTAGTATAATTGCAAACCACTAGAATGATTCTCATATTGATCAGAATGGTGGTTCCCAATAGACCACATTTATCCTAGTCAAAATATCTTTTCTATTAAGATCCTCAGATGAATTATCACTATACTAGGCTCATCCCAATGAAGTGCTAGAAGCAGTCCCAAAATGACTGCATAACTCTCTTATAGAGAACTATAGTATAACTACCACTTTTTGACTATTCTCAATCATGACCATCTTTTGCAGCCAACACACCACTAACCAAACTATGATTCCTCCTCCCAAGTATTATTTTGTTAACTTAAATAACATTCACTGAAGCCTATAACCAGATTCTAGTGATGTCTCAATACAAAACAAACATTTAAATTTGGGTTCCCCAACATGAACAATAGTGTATATACGATCTGACACACATGCATTTTCACTATTAAACCATCTAATATGATCCTAATTAAATCCTGGGGTGACCTTATGATCATAAACTACATGAGTCAAATGCTCCCATCCATGTTAGTCTATACTCTAGAGATTACAAGTGATATGTCAATACATATCCAAAATTTTCAAAAAATAAAATATGGACTGAGCCCATTGATAGTCATGTAAATTTTTTTGATAGTGTCCATGATTCTGTCCAAGGATTTACTAACTAAGAAGACATGTATCAATTGAAACTAAACACATCACTATAAACAAAAATAATTCTATTAAAAACCACCACATTGTATACTTATCAGAATATAAATGGGATTTTAAACTATTAACTCATCATGTAACCAGAACTCTCTCAATGCATCCAATATAATATCCAGATCGGGGAAATGATCATCACTGAGCCAAGACTACCCTAGGAGGTTATAAATGATTTACTATATTGTACATGACAAGCTATTTTTAAAATAATGACTTCGCTACTTGGCCTCAAAACGACTATATTAAAACTACTCACATAAAAGAACAATTAAACCACCTCTTTCCAACCTCCTCTAAATGTGTTCAGCTTATCCTATAGAAAACTACTCAATAACTAACCATTAATCCCTTAACAAGAATGACATATCATTGTTACCTAATATTAACCACCAAATTCCATCCCAACTCAATGATGTTTTCAAAGGGTTCATACACAACCAACCATATTTTCATCATGATGCCTCACAAAATTAACATATAAAAAATCCGACCAGCCCCATGGGCATTTAAAAGCAGCAGTGACAATTTTAAAAATTTCCTCCATAATTTTTTTCCTTCAATTTGGAAGGAATAATTTTCCCTACACTCAATGTTATCCATTACACCTTAAGAGTTTCCTAGTTGTTTTTACTAAGAACATGAACTCACCCCTTGAAACACACTCTATCAACCCCCGACTGTGGGTCTTGGGAATGAACATCATTCTCTTACCAAGTTCTTATTTTAATGGGGTGGAAAACTAACTTCTTAAAATCTTACTTCTTCAAATTAATCTTTACATACGTATGATACTCCTTCCATGTTATATCCATGCACACTATAACACTAGATATAAAAGTTGAAACCAAACTGAATGGTAGTGTTAAGACACCAGATCCATTTCATGACATCACAATTGTCATTAGGATGATTTAGATTTTTATTAAATCTTGAAGTCACTCTACCTCCGAGATGATCTGTGTTCAATGTGAAACTACTCATGGGTTAACTGATTAACTCTGAACTAATATGTTTTTCCAATCCATTTATCCACTTGATGGGTACCGTGCATAATACCCCAAGATTAATTTCACAGTGAAACATCATTTTACACAATTTAAAGTCTTATCATATATATGAATCATGTTTCTGATGGAATGTAAAAAGATTTAGACTATATTTGTATTACACAATATGACTTTAATCTAGATGAAAACATTCAATGTAATCCACTACTGAAAGAAAAAGGCTCACATGAACAACTGAGTGGTTGACCATGTCATAGGTGTGTCTATCCCAGTGAACCAATATTTTGATGATGCTCATGCACTAAAAAGGGTCATATTACCGAAAAACCACCCACCTATATGAGTTTTCATGTCAGAAACTAAGAGAACTACATAGGAAAAATGTCACCCTTATGGAACCACATATCTAAAATTATTCACAATAATAAAAAAAATATTTTAAATGGTTATAGGGTGCAACCTAACTTATACTGTCCCCTTAATGAAACATAAAGCATCCACCCTACAAGGGGTACATTCCTGAAAAGTTACTATGATTAAGGTCATATCATTGAGGTTCATGATATGAATACCTTTAAGGTTTAATTTTTTATGTAATTAAACTAATTCAAAATTATATCTATAAACATTCCAAGGTTTGGTTTTAAAGAACATATAATACTAGTCATAAAGAAAATGTATTTGGAACTTTATTTTAAAAAATTCACAAGGAAGAGATGAAATATTTATCAAATTTCCATCAATGAATTATCTATTTACCTAAAATTCATCCACCATTGGGGATATTATCATAAAAATTATTTTATTTATAATATTTACCCATTAGTATTATCGCAACAAGGATAATTTAAATAAAAATTTAACACTAATCTATAGATGAAAATACCATATAATATGTAATTAGAATTTTTATTAACCATGGACTCCTATAAGTACAACTAAAAAGCATTCAAAATTTCTCTTGTGAATTAATTTGGGGATTGGTCAATTAAGATACCATAATACATCTATTTTGAACCATATGAACTAACACATTCACATTAAATAACCATCCCTATATATCATAAACATACCCCTATGGGGTTATGTAATAATAATAAAATATAAAGTAATGGTGACCTATAAGGTTCCCATAAATTATTTGAAGATTAAATCACACCATTAGTGGGATAATCTCTACAGTATAGATCACCAAGAACAACCTACACAGGATGAGGGAAGTCTATCACATAAGCAATATTCCCCAACTGACCTATATGGGTCCATTTCTACATATAATTTTTTTTCATATGGGTTATCATGCCCACGTGATAGAGTTATGTGAATTTACATAGGAATCCATTTCAAACATGATTTAAAAGTTATCATGCACATATAAGCACAATGGTTCGGTTAATTGAGTTACTATTCCCATGTTATAAAGGTACCATCCCTTATAAAGTAAAATTGGAATTCATATAACTATAAACTAGTTTCATATTTGATTTAATATTTTTATAGTTTCATATGTAATGGTTTGTTTACATGGGTCACCCTACCCCAATTTATATGGAACCATTAACCTTATAAATTTATATTTTTCCACATTTAGTAAAAAAGATAAGTATTTCAGTCCATGTGACCAATGATTCATTATTTTAATTTATAAATAATTAGATAACTAGAATTAAACTATCAATATATATAAAAAAACACCTCCTATGTTGACATTGAAACATTATTTAACTACCCTTGTTTTGTAATTATAACATAGTAGGCTATAAAAAGAAGTAAATGTATGTAAACATGCTAAATAAACAATAATTTATGGTACACAGATAAACATGCTAAACATGGTAACATTATCATAGGAGTATTCTATATAGGAAATCGTGAGAAGTAATCAAGAAATCATGTTATACAAACTAGTATACTCAATAAATCACAGAAGGAATAACTATTGATGAAATTACAAGGCATGGAATATGCATAAAATGTGAATCTCCATATTCCTAGAAAGATGCTTGTAATGTTACTTTCATTCCACTCTGACCAATGGTAACCACTATAACCCTCATAAATCAATAATAAGAAAAATTATTCCAATCATTCAAGGTGAAATATTAATAAACTATAAGAAGGAAAAATATAAACAACTACCCTTTCATTGTCCACGTATACTTTTCCCCATGCATGGGTTGATCACTCCCAGACATAACTGTTTACCATGTGATGACACAGTCCTATTATCCTATCTAAAAAATTTCAAATAGTAAGAAAAATGGAAAATACATAGGGCCAATGTTTAATATTATGACCCAATAGACTATAAAATAGTAGCTGGACTGGTCGATCACATGGCCTCAAGCACGCATGCCCATATGTAATAGGTTGCCGACTAGAAGCGAGGGTTTAATGATGGTATGTTGTGGAGTATATACCCTCATGATCATAGAATTACAATGGTATATCATATATATGCCAATATAAAATATAATTAGTTTGAATAAAATATGGGGTAGTAGAAGAAAAATATAATAACTGATAAATAATATGAAACAATCAAGGAAATTATATAACAATGAATGTCCATGTGTCTACAAACTAATAGAAAAATTAATTACATAGGTAATTAATAAAAATTTCATCAAGAAAAGAAGAAGTAAAAGGTCTATCCCCATGATCATTTTGAGCTCCCTCCTATTCCAGTGCTCTTAACACCGGGGTACAAATGAACAATAGAAGCAAAGACTATAATCGTAAATCTGAAAACTTAATATCTATTTAGGTACCCCAATGTAATGGATTCCCAAAAAGGGTGTGATATATACTCATTTGGAATCTAATAATGGTGTATAAAGAAAAATATTTTCTATTAATATAAAATAATGTAGTGTAGAGATATACCGTTATGGTAGTACATAAATAAATGTAACCCAGTCTGGATCAGGTTCCTCATGGACACATGGCCGACCATATCTTCTTCTTCCTAAGCCAGAATACCTATGAAAATATATATATGGAGAGATTTATATATATATTCGTTATAAACCACGTAATTTGTATATCAATATATATAGATATATAGTATTATCAAGTACCTGAGGCATAACTCGGGAATCCAGGCATAATATTGTTCATAATAATAATAAGAGTCTAATAATAATAAATAAGGGCCATCATTCATGAGGATCATATGTAACATAAAGATATGGGCCATTCTTTAATATCATAATTGATATGGGAGTCCATACTAAGTATCACAAATGATAATGAGGATATTTGTACCCATCCCCCTAATCAAGGGTCATTGAACATCATTCCCAACAACCCAAGTCATGAGGAAGTCATGACAACATCCTCAACCAAGGCGGTAGGACACATCATCATCAACAACGCTACTCAATTTATCTTCAACAAATATGTAGAATAAGTTAATACTTCATTCCACTTGATCCCTTAGTCTTATATTTCATAAAGGGGCAACCAACATTACTCAAAGCACAATGGATTCTTTTTAATACAAAAAAATTAACATTTATTAGTGAGCCATCTATTCATCCAATCCATTAATATCATTAAATTATAAATAATAAATAAGGCCCATATCTATAAGAATTACATATCAAAATTATGCATATATTTATTAAGAAAACCATACCCATAAACATGCAATCTACTATTCCAATAACTACATTTTATTTTCCCATTTTATTAGTCAATAAAACACACCACTAAGGTGGTTTTTTAATAAATGGGGGAAAATCTATCATTACATGTTCATATAATTAAATTTCATTATTTCTTATAAGTGTAGTCACTTATCACATCCAAAAGATAATTCAAAAGTGAGAAAGACAAGGAATTCTACATTAATCATTTAAGGAGACACGCATAATGGTGATTTAATTTCATAAGAAAAATGCAAGACATGGAAATATAGTCAACACACCAAAAGGGGTGGTTTTTATTTAGGTAATTAACCTCAAATGGTTAAAGTTAGCAAAAAATGAAAATTTAAATCAAGAATTATGATATATGTAAATAATTTAACATATATTAGGAAACACATGAAAAATATGATGCTCGACCCAATGAAATATTTTATAAACTAACAAGAGATTTAAATAAAAGAACAAGACCACCTAACTCATGATTAGGACGATATAATACTTTATTATCAATGCATTAATTGAGACAATTTAATATAAATTCGTGAAATAATAACATTCCCTAAAAAATGATGAATTATACCACACAAAAATATCAACAAAAATGGAGATACAAATGATTAAAGGATAAAGGGGAATGTGGATTTTACCAGAATAAATATACAAATAGAATCTACAATGTGTTTTGACATTAGATGGAGGGGATCTCTCAATGACATGGAGAGGAGAGTACGAGATTCAATAGAGGGGCTACTAATATGTGCGAATGAGAGGATAACAAACAGGGGAACAATTTTAAATAAACTTGGTTCATAATGGTAAATTCACCTCTTTCAATATGGTTCATTTTTTGGCCACACAAATATCAAAACATTGTGCCAAATATGCATGGAATATTTCTTAAGAAAGTGGCTTAAATAGTTAATCTGCATGGGTTGAGAAACCATTTGAAAAAAATGCATTTCTCCTCTATCAAGAGCTCCACAACTATCGCATGGCCATGTATCTAGGTGTGTATGGTTATACCAAATCTTGAAACTCCCTCATTCTCTCAGAATGTGCCACAGAATTTCTCTATGTGGGCTTCTGGGTTTTAATAAAACCTTGATCCTCTATTAGACTATCATGAAATTGAGTTTTTTGGAGTGCGACACTCATGAAACTAAATTAAACACCTATGCCACCTCTCGGTCCTTTAACAATTTCTAAAGAACACATTTAAGTTTTCAAAATCGTGGAATTATGTTCCATGAATCATTTTGAAGAATGACCAATCCAAGAAAGGGAAAAATTAAAATTCCATTGTAAAATTTACCTAGTAAAAAACACGATATGTTACACGTACAATAAATCAAAGGTATCAATAGATGAACATCGTCGACTAAAATTTGTAGGGTTAGGTTTTTTTGGCCAATAAACCAAAAAATGGAAGACCCGTACTTTCTTGTATAGGAATATTACTCATAGCTGATTGGTAAACTCTACATTGCTATGGTGTTCTTATATAACCTTTACCCATCCATCATAAAATATACCACTAGGTTGTAAATCCAATTTCATTATATATACTACACTAGGATTTCACAGTTAAGTAGGTAAAATGTATGGATAATTCAATGAATTGTGTTTTTTAATCTGAACATGATTTTCCTGGGGTACTAGAAAGTCATTTAGGTTGTATAAGATCCCTTTATAAGACTTAAATGAAATTTTACTTTAAATATAAATTTCTCGCCAATATAGTCTAAGAATGATGTAAACCATGCTTAATACCTATTATAATTGGGTATAACAATTAAAACATCATCTCTATGATAGAAGTTATATATTTGAAATATAAAATATATAAGATAATATTCAAGCAACATTGTGTGAAATTTCTTCAAGGGCTTATTCTGAGAAGAAACATTAAAGAAAGATTCTTCTCCATCATTCCCTGTAATTTTGACCCTTATTTCATCCATATAAATAAACTAGTACATATGATCTTATTGAGATGGAATTATCATTATGAAAAGAATATAATGGTGATAATTTTTAAAATTCCAGAAGGATGTTCCCAATGAAAACTCAAAGGCAATTGATGAACCTCTCTATAAGGTCACTACAAAAATTATGGGGTTGACAACATAGACTGAATGATCACCACATTGATGAAATGATAAACCATGTTGATTATAAGGCCTCCCACATATTGGGAAATGAAAATGTGGGTCATGAAGTCACTATAGCAGCAAAGGTGATTATGTGATTGAAACTTCACAGATAAACTCAACTAGTTCATGGATGATTTAAATTCATATGTGAGGTACACTATATTCATAGAGGACTTCACTAATATCTCTAATGAAAAGTGAAAATGAAGGGAACCATGTTAATATATTTATAGATTATCCCATTTTAGTAGACCACATGTAAACTATAACACCCCAATATTTTATATTTATTTCTTTTGAAATAAACATGATGCATTCAATATCTTTCCTTAGACGAATCTACGAGTATATAAGAGTTGTGATATGATTAAGAATTATAAAAAATATTTTAAAGTGAATGGTAAGAATAAAAAAAATAAATATAAATGAAATGTATAGAAGTTTAAAATAATGAAAATTTATTGATCAACACATAATAAATATGTATTCAATTTTCATTAAATCCATTTAATACCTTATATATATGTTTTCATAAAAATTGGTTTTATTTTATTTTTCATATGAATAATAGAATTAATTTATTTTATTTTTAGATATTTAAATTTAGGTAATGATTATAATTTATCAAATAAACATGAAAATTTCATCTTAGGGTGAATTATACGTTCTTTCATAATATATATATTTTTTATATGAATAGTGAAAATATTGATTTTTGTAAAAATGAATAATTATCTACCAAAAAATTTCCCATTATGTTTTCAAATATCTATTAAATATAAAATAATAATCCTTTAAATATAAATAATAAAATTTATTACATATGAATAATCATTATTCTTGATTTTTTATAAGTTCATTTTGGGAATAAAAACACATTTTCTAAAAATAGACTTTCAGCACGCATTGTGTTTTTATCTTAATAAATTAAATTAATCACTATTTATTAATGGATTTAAGTAAATTTATAGATTATATTTTAAATAAATTATTTTATCATGTATTTGATGGTTTTCAATGGAATTGAATAGAAATAAATTATGTTTTATGCTTAAAAATGCATTTTTCAAAAACATTTTTTGTTTCATTTTTCAAAATTATTCAAAATTATATTTATTAATAATAGAAATTGATTCATGTAAAATATATTAAATATTTCTAATCATTATAATTAATATAATTTAATTGTTTCCATTTTTTCATAGTTGATAATAAAAATTGGAAAAATTTGTTATCATAGTTAAGGTTAAAACGGGATTATAGAGGGGTTAAACCAAGATATAAAGGTAGAAATGAATCCGAAAAGAATATAATCTAAATATTTTTTAAAGATACTTAAGAATTATATTATTCTTAATTAAAATAGATTTCCTCTAAGATACACATTCAAATTAAATAGACCTTATATATTTGATTTTTTTTTAAATTCCCTGTATGTCCCATGCCTCACTTTTAAAAGGGAACCACATCACCACCATTATTCCAAAAAAAATTATCCTTATATAAATACCAATAAATCCTCCATAAAATTCATATATTCCTTAAAATAATATTATATCCTATTTTCTTCTCTTAATATGAATCCTTCATCGCTTAAGTTGTAATCCCAATGATTTATCTCAAAAAATAGGTATAAATCAAAATAAAGATATTTAAATTCTATTTCTAATTTAAATTTATACAAATATATTATAATCATAATGAAATTATTAATATGGTATCATAAATATAATTATATGTTATTATTTGTATTTAGAAACCATTTCCCACCTTTTTTTCTTCAAATTTCAGATGAAAGTATCGCTCACGCCTACGAGTTGACTACTGCCTCCACGTAATGATATGATTAATTTTTTATCACCATAATTCATGAATGGTTATTATGATATATTTAATGTGTGTTTATATATATATATATATATAACATTTTAGATAATTATTCTATAAATTGGAGTTATTACTTACCTCTCTTCCATTCCATCCATTGAAAAATGAAAATATCACTCGTGTGTACGTACAAACTACCATCTCCACATATTAATTTAACTCATTTGTCCTAAACTTTTTATATGAATTGATATAAATATTTATAAAATTATTATAAATTATATTCATATTATTATTAACATTATCTATAATAAGGAATAATGATAAATGTCCAAGGACCATAACTATTGAATCCAAACATAGATGAAAAAAAGCAGTTAACACATGAAATGATGATAATAATGAAAGATTATTAATGGGAAAGTGATTATATCATCAAATAAAACCATATAAGATATTTTTTATAAGAATATAGTTTTGTTACCTATGATTAGTAAATTCATATTTTCTATACAGGTGGTTATGGAGCTTGTGAACCAATAGAAACATTAGGTAAGAGTTTTATGTTACAATTTCATTTTTACTGGGATTGTATATGACTAAATTATGGATAATGTTTATTTATCTATCTCTCAAAAATATTTTTTTATTTTTATCTCCACTTTTTATTTATGAATATTATAATTCTCCCTTTCATTTTTCACTCTATATGTACTTAATAGTTTGAAAGAATATTTTTAATGAAAAAAACACTATTTCTCTCTCTTCAGGAGGAAATGTTTTATTCAAATTCCATATTTTATTTTAAATGTTTCCAAGAATGTTTCTAATATTTACTAACTATTTATTTATTTAATATTAACCCATTTTTACTTTCATGAAAATTGTTTTAATAGAATATTGTTGTCAATTTCAAAATGTGGTACCCTTTAATTTTTATCAAAAATGGGAAAAGAATATTTGTTTTTATATATATTGGATGAACATATTTTTCCACTATTGTAACCAATATTTTATTTAATTGTTACTTTATAATATTATATCTTTATTTTGAAATAATTTTTTCCCTCAATATTTCAAAAAAATAGGTTTTAAATAATTTAATTCAAAATTGAAATGGACATTTCTCAAGAAATGTTCTAGTGACTTCTTAAAGGAATTTTAATCTATAATAACATACATGGATTTTTTTATACATTATTGGGGATAAAATCATATATTTCCATATAAATTATTTATCTATGTTTTATTATTTTTACGATGAAATATTTATGAAACACATTTTCATTTTACGGTTTATTCTATGATTAAATGATGAATGTTTTCTATGTTACACATATGTATAGATTATGATTATATGATGGGTGAGCTCAATATATTTCATGAGGATGTGTGGATATGTTATATAACTTTGATACATTGGGTAATGATGATATTGTTCAGAAACCCCTAATAGATGATGGAGTTAATATACTTCTATCAGTTGATAGAGTTAACCAAATAGAAGTTACTCATAAGAGAATGTTATAAATAACTATGTAGACATTTCTATTATGGGACTTTGACCATAATGAATGTATTTTCAATGAATAGTGACTAGGGAATTTATTTTCTATACTTTATTGTCTTCCAAAAACTTTTTATTATGATAATTATACATTACCATAGATTTTGATTGATTTTAGATTGATTTGCACACTTAAGAATTATGTCTATTATTATAAAAAATTCTTCAACCTTGATTTGTGATTAAATATTTTTGACTCATTGGGATGGATTATTTAATGTTATGATCATATTCTCATACAGTTATAGTTATTTTATTCTCATGTATGATCATTTATTTACATCTCTTATATTTACCCTTACTGATCATATTAGCCCACCCTTTATTATGATACATTTCCCCTATTTTTGAAGATAAGGTTTAAGTATGTTATGTTTAAAGGGGCTAATATATTTGAAAAAACTATTGATAAATAATGTAGATCATTTATGTTCCATTTTATATGTATCCAATATTCTATGTAAAATAATCCTCTATTGTTTTGGAATGGAAATAATTGATATGTAATGAATATTTTACTAAAATGATATACTATTTATATATGAAATCTTTGGGGTAAATATTGTTGGTATAAAAACATGGTTTAGTTATTTTTTTGAAATTGGGATGAGAAAAACTTAGTGAGAATCCTTAGGGTGATCTAAAGTATAAGGGAACATCCTATGAAATAGTAAGGAAACAAATATGGTTTTCATTGAAAATAAATCCTGATATGGATACTAGAAAGTGAATGGTGTTGTGGAACAAATTCACTCTGGGGTAACAACATTGAATTGGAGAGAATGAGTATTAACTTAATTTTTCGTGGTGCACGATTTGTGGGGCTAAGACTACACATCTAAATGGACACTCTTGTGTGATATGATTAGGTCAATTAACATTTTCCTTATGATCTATTATAGAGGATCTGATTAGATTTTGACCATTGATGTCCCAAGATGAACCAAAGGCATCATAGACTAAACAATATATCAATTTCTATACAACATATAAATTATTTTCATGATAATATGATTTCCCACTATATTTATTCTTTATTATACTATGTTTTTTTGATTCAATCAATGGATTGAACTAAAATGAACCATGTTAATGATGGATATAACTTTTTTCTATATGAAACTAAATGTTAAGGGAGTTGAAATGTTACATATTATTTTTATACTTACAAAAATTTCACAGGCGATGAATTTTACTGAGATTATAAATGAGGGAAAAGAGAATAATGAACTCTTTATTCCTTTATGAGCCAAACCATCTTTTATTATGCCTTCGAATTAACTAAATGATGATAAATGGGTCAGTAGTATTGAAAATTTATTTTCCATTAGCCATTTCTTAGAACATGAAAATGTTATTTTATCTTTTTATCATTTGGTAGGTGGAGCATATCAATTATGGAATCATATCAAGGATACAATGAAATGAGAAGAAATTAGATCCATGAAGTGGGAAGAACTTAGGATATTATTTTTTAATAATTACTTCACTTATATTCATTGTATGGAAATATAGAAAGAATTATTGTAGCTAAAAGAGATATATGATGTATATATTAGTGCCTATGAACGAAATTTTACAATAATTTCAATGAATTCATATGATATTATCATCAAAACATATTATAAGATTTATCGATCCTAGAGTGGCTTGGAACCGTGTCTCTAAATTCCATTATACATAAGAGACATTTTTAGAAATAATGAAATATTTTTATGTGATATCAATGAATAAATGAAGATTATATTCACCCATAAATATGATGGTATTGATAAGAAAATAAAGAATTAATTAAAAGAAAATTCTAAAAAAAATAATGGATGGAAGAAGATGGGTATTCTTTTATACCAGAAGTGTGGATACAATCAAGGTGGAAATTTTATTATAGGGAATGGTAATTGATTTATGTTTTTTAAAAAACAAATTTAGAAAAATAATAGTTTGGTGAAGTGATGTGCATAAAAAATTAAAGTAGTGATGAAAAAAATAAATCGACTGATCGAACCATACCCCAATGTTTCGAATGAAAGAAGTATATAAATTATGCTAAATAGTAATCAAATCATAAGGTTAATTAAAATGGCCGATGTAAAAAGTCTATTAAAAATTAATAAAAGGAAAAATATCATGTGATCACTATTTTTGATGTGGTGTATGAAAATGAAGTTGTTAAAGGTATACTTATTATCAACTCCATAACTACCAATATCTTATTTGATTTTGGTTTTACCCACTCATTTATATCTAATGATTTTTATAAGGGTATCACATTACCACCTTAATGATTACATACTAAATTATCTTGAAAATTCATAATGGTTCTATAATTATATTTAAAGTCTATGGATAATCTCCAATTCATGTATGTAGGAATTTTTTTCCCTGAAAATCGTATTATACATTCACTAGTTGAATTTGATGTGATTTTGGGAATGTATTGGATTTCGTTAAATAAATACATTTTAACGTTATGATTAAGGGACGTTACATTTGGTATTACGAACCAACATATGATTTTCTATTGATATGAGGATAAATATTAAAGTCCAATGGAAATTAAATCCATTTAATAGGTCTTTATTCTTATTCAAAGGTGTTGCTAATCTTAGATGGTTGGAGAGAAACATTAATTGAATATTATCCTATTGTATGAGAGAATATTGATTTATTTTCCAATGATTTTCATAGTACTCCCCTGAATTTGTAAGTATTTTTGTAATGTAACTCATGGATGATGCTACACTTATTTGAAAGACTATATAGAATTTCCCTGACTGAATTGCATGAATTGAAGAATAAAGTCTAGAGGAATCATGCTAAGTGATTAATTTGTTCATGTGCATCATCATGGGGTAAACCTATTATTTATTTTAGAAAGAAATAAGTAACAATACAATATTTTATTGATGTTAGGAAACTTAACAAGATAATGACCATGAATCAGTATCATATACACTATATTAATGATTTTTATGATCATTTATATAGAGATAAAAATTTACAAAGATTTATATTTGATCTATACAATATTAGTTGAGGGTCAAAAGTGAATATATAACCATTATAAACTTCCATTCTAGGAATACAAAACTATGAATTTACAATGACGCCATTTGGTCATACTAACTCCTTTACTAAATTTATAATTTTAATCAATCAAGTATTTAGTGATTACCTTGATCAGTTTGTGGTAGTATTTTTAGATGATATTATTATATATTAAAAGTGTATGTAAATTCATGAAGATGATTTTATGATTATAATGAGGACCCCAAGTAAAAAAACCTATATAAAAAATATTCCATGTGTGAATTTTGGCTACATAATGTTTAACTTTTGGGTAATATAATCTCATGTGAGGGAATATTGGTTCTTCCATCAAAGAAATATATTATTGATCATTTTCCTAAACAAAAAAATATTATTTAGATCTATATTTTTTATATACTGGATTGATATTATAATTTTTTTAATTATTTCTTATATATATTAAATCCACTCACTATGTTAACTTAAAATGTAGTCATGTTCCATTAGACTAATGAATGTCATTTTTTTTAATGAAAATGAAGTGAAGGTTAGTTATTTCAATTGTGAATGTATTACCCTATAATGATGAAGGCTTTGAGAGTTATTTTTATTCATTTTTGAAGTGTATAGGATTTCAACTTATGAATAATTACATGGTGATGGATTATACCTCAAACCAATTAATGGTTCATGATAAAAATTAACCAACTCTATATTTGTAGTTATCAGTATTAATATTTTAATTAAATATATGGAGGAATTATATTTCTGGATAAATTTGTTACATATATAGAAATTATTAAATATTAAGGTATATATTCACACAAAAATAGATTACTATGAACTAGAGAAGATGGTTTGAGTTAATTAATTATTTTCTTTTCCTAATACATTACCAACATAGGAATGAAAACAAGATTGTTTATGATTTGAGTCGAAAGGAAAATTCTATCTAATCTATGATGAGGATAAAAAAGAATTAAATATTTATAAATTTTCATTAGATAGTCCATAAGATATTGAAATAAGGGGAGGACACTTGTATTTCACAAAAGAGTGTTCAATATTCTATCCATGTGAAGATTAAAAAGTTATAAAAGGATTATGTATAAGTATAAAGGATGGTGGGAAATATTTTAAGGTTAAAACATGAATATAATGGAATGAATAGGTTCATGAAATGATTATGTGACTCATCAATACCATACTTGAAGAAAGAACTATTGGATGAAGTTCGTAATAAATCATTCTCTATTTCATCATAGAAGTATAAATATGTAAAAATATATGGAAGATTATTTTTGGTGGGAGAACATGGAGATAGATATTTTAGATATTTTATCTTAGTTATTGATATTTCATCAAGTTAAGGATGAGAGACATACATCTAATAGGATGTTAAAGAAATTTCCCATAATGTATTGGATATTGGAATGCATCATAAGGGATTCCATTATTGGACTCCAAAAAATGTATAAAGGTCATAATACTATTTGGGTTGTAGTATATTTCATTCGGATGTTAGCACACTTCATTTATATTAGAGAATATTTCTTTCATTATCTTTATTCTCTGATATATAATTAGAAAGTGGAAATGTTTAATGGAGTACCACATTTTATTGTATCTGATCAAAATTTGAGGTTTACCTTAATTTTTGGGATAATTATTTAGTAATATATATATATATATATATATATAATGTTTTGTGTCAGTACTAATTATAATCGTAATATATATAGTCATTATGATATGATAATTATAACAACCGAAGTTTTTAAAAGAAGATAATATGATTGATAGTGTACATAATATTCCACATCGAACATAATAGAACAACTAAATATTATTATGTTACCATATAACCTATATATTAAAATGTAAGGAATGAACGATATCATTTTATTTAGGAAAATATTTTTTATACTTATATATAATAAATTCTTTTGTAAACAATTATTTCTAAATGAAACTAAAAACCAATTTTAATTAAAAGGAGATGTTCTTTTAAAAATAAATTTAAATGAAAATAAGTGAGTTTATAAAATAATAAAACCACTCTTGATAGAGTATATTAATGAAATATTAATTCAACGTATTTTATAAAATTTATCCCATGTATTTTCTAGACATGATATGATAACCAATTCAATTAAACTTATAAAAGGAGTATTTTTCTTAAAATTTAGTTATTCCCCCTTTTGATGGAGAATCAATTTTAAATAAAGTTTTTAACACCTTTATAAATTATATTTGATAAAATAAACATCTTATTTAGTATAGGGACATCAAATTTACTTTGGATGCAATTTTGGTATTTTTTCTAATAAAATTAATTTTTTAATGAATAGTGTAAAATACCACATTTTAATTCAAAACGACCCTTTAATCTAATTTATTTATGTAGTTAGATTATCATTTTTATTTCCATTAATGTTTAATAGGATTATTTTTTTATCATTTAATCCAATTTTGTTCGTTGGAAGTAATTTCACATTTAAATTTTATATAAACACATGTTAATATTTTGATGGTTTTTACATTAAAACATGTTTTTATTCCGTCAACGGTATTCATTTTTAAATTAATTTCTGCCAATTATGTGTTTTGAATTTTGAAAAATGAATTCTATATTTTAAATCAGAAGTCCCAAATTATGTAAATAGGTCCATTTTTTGCATAATACGAATAGTAAATTTAGTAATTATTTTTATTTACCACTGTAAAAGCATAAATTAGGTATATACGGCTAAAAATAATATTATAATAAAATAAAACTACCCTAACACATGTTATATATTAATTTTATGAGTTTATTATGAACATGAAAATCCTTGGGTCAATTTTTGGACAACTTTGAGATACTTGGATGACTTTAATGTGTTTATAATATTATATTCACTGAATAGTCATTTTTGATGCACTTTTTAAAAAAAAGTTAAGTATTTTAATATTGAGTTATACATGTGATATCTTTGAATATAAATAGTAATTATAAAGATAAAAATATGAGCTAAAAAATATTTATTTATTTATAATTTTTAGGAATTTAATAAATAAATTCATTTATGAAATAATGATGATGAAATGATAGATTTATTAATAAAAGAATCAAATAAATGATATAATAAATATTAAAATACAAATTCTTTGACATAAATTATGTCATCCATGAATTTTATGGATATATTTTAAATTTTTGTGATGATTTTAAGGAGTTTTTTTGAACTTATCTTCCTGTTATGACATTTCAAAATGTCATCTAATGAATAGTGTCAAAATTGACACTATTTGTATTTTAAAACCTAAAATATTTTATTAAGTGTTATTAAATTATTAAATAACTAAGATTTATAAAAATAATTAGGATAAGTCCAAATATGTCATAAATGGCACTATTGTGGGTCGTTTGACATGTTATAGTAATTAAATTAACCCACAAAGTGTAAATAACATAATATCATTGTAAGATTAAAAAGGGTAAAATAATGATTTAAAAATATAATTATTAAAAATATTAAAAATATGTTTATTATTAAATATTATAATGGGTATTCAACAAAAAATCATCTTATATTTGAGATAAATGATTCTCTAACCATTTGGAACATAAATTGAATTTATATAAGTTTAATATTTTAAGAGTTTCCAAGGGTGCCCATACCCTCTCCTATAAAAATATAACCCCTCTTCTCTACTAATCACACTTCCAAATCCTTTTGTATTAGACAATATCTTCCCAAACCCTTTCCTAGAACACCTCCCCATGTTCTTGAATCCTTATTTTTGGTAGAACACCCTTTTCAGAGGTGTTAAAGTGTTCTTCAAAGGTGATCAACCAAAGAATATGTATCATTTTTTAAGTGTTTATGTTTATTTCTTCTTCCACATTATCTAAATATTCTTATTATAATATGAAATAATAACTAAAGTATCCTCAATATACTTATATGTTATTATGGTAATATAATCCCCTAAATCCATCCCAAATTTCATCAAATGGGACATGAACATTTCCTTCATGTGTGTGCAGGACTACGACCTCACGAACTGATATAGATTGATTTTTATTACTGTATATATAGATTGGTTATACTGATGGATTCATTGTTTATATATGATATTAATGACATATTTATAATTTTAAAATAATCATATTTCAATTATTTTCTTACCTTCCATGCACATAAATGTAATAATGTCGTTTGTGTGTATGTGTCAACTATCACCTCTGCGAAGTAATGTGAACCATTTTTATTCACCACATTAATTTATTATTATCACACCCAGACTTTGTATAGAGGTATGTTTTTAATTTCTATTTTTATCCAATAAGTTTATTTTCCTTTTAATAATTTTTTTGGTTAAAGGGAAGGTCGAACCCGATATGAGTTTTTTTTGCGCTGATAGTGAGTGTTGGCTTGACGTCGCTCGACGCACAGGCCGGGCACAGGAAAAGTCGTGTGGCTTCGCCAGTTTAACGTGTGATGTTCCCTATGCACAGATGATTGAATAAATGAATAAAAATAAAATTTATTATAATTATAGTTATTTTTGTCATTATTATTAGTACTAGTATTATTGTTATTAGTTTAGGTTAGATTTTCTTTTTTAGGTTTTAATTTATTTTTATATCCCCATCTCTTTATATTTATTTTATTTTATCCCTTATTTTCTTTCCTTTTTATTCCCTTATTTTCTTTTCTTTTTATTTAATTTCCATACATTTTTTATCCTATCTTTTATTTTTATTTTTGTCCCTCTCTCTTTTATTTCTTCTCTCCCTCACAATCCCTCTCCATGGCGTACTGATCATCCATGGCTCTCCCTAAACCTAAGCACCATCCTCTCCTCCTACTACCTTCCGCTAAACCTAGGCCACACAGTTCCTCACCGGACTGGCCTTGCACTCAGATGCGCACCTCCCTAATCCCGATCGTCTCCTCGATATCCCCTGATACCCTCCCGATCGACCTAAAATCCTTCATGACCACCACACTCTTCTCCTCCTATTTTCCCAACTGAAGTCACCCTCCCCGCTACCTTCAGCATGCCACTGGCCACACCTCCCTCTACCTCCCATACCCTCGGCTAGATCTCGCTCGACCTTTCCACTACCCACCCAAAGCCTCTACCCTCCTCTGCTGCACCGACCTTCCCTACTGCTTCCCTATGACAACCGTACCTGACTACACACCTCTACCCTCCCACTTTGGCCTGCTGCACCCTACAACACAGCTCCCTCCATTGGCTGCGTTTATTTTTTTGTGGTTCTCTTTGTTTTTTCTGTGCTTACCAAGCCTATAAATCCCTATAGACCTTCGGTCGACCTCCCAGACTCCTATCCATTAGTGTAGAGTCCCTCTTTGTTAATAATAATATTTTGGGTGATGTTGCAAATAAGTTTCACATTGCGTTTGATTTAATTTTAATGCGTTTATGTTGTGATTTATTTTTAGGGTGTGTTTTGAGTTTGTTTGAGGTGCATTGGGTGCAGTAGATTTTGTGAACCAATTTCACAATGCTTCCGACACACTAGTAGTTGATTCCACACACAATTATTAGCAGGTGATCATTTTCATGTTTGTTTAATTAATTCAGCACCTTGATAATTTTTTTACAACAAAAAATTAGTTTTAATTATGTAATAAATTTTCATTTAATTTGTTGGAGGTATATTTAAGTAATGTTAGTCCATTTTGTTGTGAAAACTACTTTTTTTTGTTTATTATTGTTTTGTAAACTTTGCGGTGTGTGGGTTAGGAAGTGTTGATGATGCTGTTTATATTTTGGTGTGTGTCATAATATGTTTTATTTTGGAAAGGGGTTTTGAATGTCTTCTTAACATTTAAATGTTTTGCGACATTTTTGAAAACTGTTTAATAAATTCTCCTAGCAGTTTGATTAATTATCAAAGTGTTTTTGTTAAACTATGCAGCTAGTATAATTTAATGTGTAAGTGGTGCAGATTAAGTTTTAAAAAGATTTTAGTGTGCGTATTGCATTAAAAGTGTATTGCGGTGTGGAAATGGTGTGTTTTTGTGCACCGACACCATATTTGGCTCTTATTTAATAGTGTGATGTGTGATGTGAAATTTATTTTTAGGTGATCACAAGGAGGGAAGCCTGGGGTATTAGGTGGGGAGACTTGGACTAGTGATCTAGTGTTCTGGTGATGGCTTGGCCCGGTTTACTGGCAGGACTAATAAATTATAAAACTAACTAAACATATGATGAATGAGGGTCATGGCCTTCTAAGCCACATTTTCTGAGGGTCAGGGATTTCTAAGCCATGTTTTCCGAGGGCCGTGGCCTTCTAAGACATGTTTCCCCAAGAAAATATGTTCTAGGCTCCCACTTGTCTCTAGTACCCATAGGTCCTCTCCCATTCTTTGGTGCTACTAGTTACTTTACACACACCGATGATACATAGTATGCCACTTAAACTATTTTAAACTGCTTTTCTTTATGATCGTTTTATAGAAAACTGTTGTCACTAACGTTGTTACATTTTTCTTACTTTCTTATATTTATCATTGGAAATGTAATTGTCTTTTAATGCTTGTGTGTGGAATATTTTGTTGGTGAAATCCTGCATGGAGATTGCACTCACCCTACTTACACCTTTGGGTGTAAATAGATTTGTTTACGTCTGATATAGGTAAGGGTCCCGCATTTGGGAGCGGTGGTTCAGGTTGTTAGAATTCCTCTTGGCGTGGCATTATGGTGGTGTCTTGAGGGTGGTGTCCTCTCACCGGGCGATAATTTTTGGGTTGGTATTTGGTCACAATAATTTTAGTATTGTTTGGGTTTTTGTTTTACATATGAATCAAAAAAATTGGTTTTGGTTAAAGACTTTTTTGGCTACAAATTTTACTTTTGTTTGGTTTATTTTGTTGGCTGGTTTTTATTTGTTGACTCGGGTAAATCGGTCCCAAAATTTTTTTAATACCCGGGAACTTGTGCTAGCCTGTGGGGATTGGGAGCGCACTTCAGGCCTTACTGTGGGCCGGGTCAGGGATCGCTTCGGATAGAGACCTGACTTGGTTCATGAAAAAATGGTACCAAGGTGCCAGGTTTTGTTTTCTGAGTTATTTTATTTGGGATGAGTTTGGTGAGACAAGAGCTAGGAGTGTCGGGGCTCAGAATTCTGGTTGCATGTAGGGTGCCTTTCCAGCACACCTCGCGATAGACCCTGAGTTTCCATGGGATATTAGGATACCTGTTTGACTTCTCTTCCAGGAGGGATGTGTTGGCTGCAGACTGTTCATGTACATCGGGCAGGGGAGAAGAATTTATACACGATGTTACTTTTTCATGTTTTGTTTACTTATGATTACGTAATTTTCAGGATATTTGATTTTTCTTTAGATATGATATATTGATGATGTTCCTTTACGATTGTTACTCTTTACAGCAAGATGCCTCCCTAGAGAGCTTACACGCACCCACAAGAGGAAGCGAGAGAGAGTTCTCCTTCGTCGCTTGATCAGAGATTAGTAGAAGTTTTTGTTTGAGATTTTCAGGCTTTAGGATAGGGGGAGACTCCTACCACCACCCCTATTTCAGCTAGAGGAGATGATTTTGGATCCAAGAGGGATAAAAGAATATGAATTTCTAAAAAATAAACCTCCTTTATTTCGATGTAGTTCATAAGTTCAAGAGGCAGAGGAATGGATTGAAAATATAGAGCATATGTTCGAGTTACTTGACATGCTAGAGGAATCCATGGTAAAGTGTTCCTCATTCCAGCTAGAGGGATCCAGTTGAAAGTGGTGGGAATCCGTGATTTAGGTTGGGAAGCATGATAAGATGAGTTGGAAGGATTTCAAGGCTATCTTTAACGATTAATACTGTCCCATGTTCTTGGCCTACACCAGATCCCGGGAGTTCATGGATCTTTCAAAAGGAGTTCCGATATGATGGAGAAAGCAAACCTCTTCACTGAGCTAGTGTGGTATGTGCCTGAGATTGTTTGAAGTGAATACATGAAATCATGGAAGTTCAAGAAAGGCCTTCGACTAGAAATCAACTCGCAGGTTTTCTTATTCAAGCTTGGAACTTATGTCTAGGTAGTCGATCATGCTTCCATGGTCGAGATTGATGAGAGATGAATGTCGGGGTTTTCCAGATTAGTGTCAGGGTTTGGAAGTGGCAGTTTATCCAAGAAGAAGAGGAAGCGTAATGAGCAATGGAAGAAGAGTGGTGGAAGCTCAGGTCATCCTCCTAGGGAGACTTTATCTGGGGCTTCTGGTGCAGGTTCTGTGGTGTTCTATCAGTGCATAAGGGTAGGGAACATCTGACCTTCATGTCCATACCCTCCCAAACATTGCCATGAGTATGGAGTCGTGGGACATCTACAGTGCTACTGTAGGATTTCACACCCTTACCAGAGTGGGATTGGATCTGTGGCTTCCAAAGGGGTACCAGTTTAGTCGGAGCTGACCAGGATGATGGGATATCAGTTTGGTGGCCATGGTGGTAGGAACCGATCATCTTCAGGGCATATCCAGATCAAGGTAGAGCCTCAGGGAAGTGGTCATTCTCTGGAAGGGACCAGATATTTTCATGCTGCAGATCAGGCACTAGCAGGATCTGATTCAAGACCTTTGACTCTTTGAGGTACCATTCTAATTGCATCTTCTATATCTGTAGTTTTATTTGATACTGGTGATTCATTTTCCATTATATCTTCCCATCTTGTGAACTTGTTGAGCATTCCAACTGAGCTTTTATCTATTGTAACGGAGTTAGTAACACTACTGGGTAAGAAAAAGGAGCAGGGTATTAGTTTCCCATCGTGCGCACTCTCTGTGTCAGGAGATGAGATGGGGTGGGATTTTATGGTCCTTGATATGAATATATTTAATGTGATCCTCCTCATGGACTAGATGGTGCGCTTTCAAGCACACATTGACTACTATCGGTGCTGAGTCATATTTATGGCATTATATGGGAGTCTTCAGTTATTTCATAGAGAATGGGATCCTCGATAGGGTCGCACATGACTTCTACTCCCTGAGTTGGGGAATCTTTCTTATCAGTTTTCATCACTCGCACTAGAGGATGATGGTGGTGTCTCTCAGAGTGGGTTACCTCATGTATTGGATGAGTTCCCATAGTTCTTCCGAGATGATTTTTTAGGCTTACACCAGAGCGGGACATGGATTTCTCAATTGAGTTGGTGCCGGGAACTCAGCCTATATCTCTTCCCTCATATCGCGTGGACCCCACCGAATTGAGGGAATTAATGATACAATTGGACGATTTGGATTCCAACGGATTCATTCACCCAAGCATCTCTCCTTAGGTCACCCCAGTTTTATTCACGAAGAAGGACGATGGAACCCTCTGGTTGTGCATCCATTACTAGAAATTGAATATGGTGACCATCAAGAATAAGCACTCTTTTCCCCGGATTGATGATTTGTTTGACCAACTGAAGGGGGAAAAGTGGTTCTCCAAAATTGACTTGTGGTCGGGTTACCAACAACTCAGGGTGAGAGAAGCAAGCATTCCGAAGATGGATTTCCAAAGCAGGTATGGTCACTTCGAGTATCTAGTCATGCCTTTAGGATTAACAAATTCCCTGATAGTTTTCATGGAAATTATGAATAGGGTGTTCCACCAATGTCTCGAAACATTTGTTGTAGTATTTTTGGATGAAATCCTGGTCTATTCTGGATCTAAGGAGAAGCATGAGAATCACCTGCGGATTGTTTTGGGCACTTTGAGGGACCTCCGCCTGTATTCACAACTATCAAAGTTCACATTTTGGATCAGGGAAGTGAATTTTCTTGGGCATGTCATCTCATAACAATGGGTTTTAGTGGATCCTAATAAGATCAGTGTGGTGATGTCTTGGGAAAAGCCGAGGAATGTGTTTGAGATCAGGAGTTTTATTGGCTTGGTAGGTTATTATAGGTGTTTTGTTCGGGACTTCTCACAGATTACCTCTTTCATGGCCGCACTCACTCGGAAAGGGGTGAAGTTTGAATAGATCCCACAGTGCCAGGAATCCTTTGAGGAGTTGAAGTGGAGGTTGACCAACATGCCTGTGTTAATCTTACCAGAGTCTGGGAATGGCTTTGTGGTTTATTTTGATGTGTCATGTATGTGCCTTGGGTGTCTACTCATGCCGGATAACCATGTGGTGGCTAATGGTTCTCTCAAGCTCCATCCGCATGAGAAGAATTATCTGAATCATGACTAGGAGTTGGTTGTAGTGATTCAATCCCTGAATACACGGAATCACTACCCCTTTGTGGAGTAATTTGTGGTCTATTATGAGCATAAGAGTCTATTCTACATATTCTCTCAGAAAAATCTCAATCTGAGGCAGCACCACTGGATCGAGTACCTAGAGGGATTTGAATTTGACATTGTCAATACTTCGGGAAAGGGAAATGTAGTGGTTGACGCTTTGAACTTGAAGGTACCAGTGTAGGCATTGAGGAATTCTAGCGATGAGTGGACTTTGATGGGGCTCTTTTCTCAAAGGTACTTGGAGATTAGGGATCACAAAGGCGGTGCTTTCTTGGCTAGTATTTAGTTTACTCCCACTCTTCTAGAGTTGATTCAGTTGGATCAGCCAAGTGATGAGATATACTAGCGATCTATGAAGTTCATTCATGGTGGGGAGACTCCTTCATATTGGTCTTTGTCTCCCAAGAGGATCTTGTGCTTCAAGGGCCGAGCAGTGGTGTCGTTGAATCTCCGAAAGGTGGTGATGCAGGATAGCCACCAGTCTCAGTGGTCTATCTATCCTAGTTCTACCAAGATGAATTACGATGTTCGTCACTAGTTCTAGTGGGTCACTAGTTCTGGTGGCCAGTTATGAGGCGAGACATAGCCGACCTTGTATCGAGGTGGTACACTTGTCAGTAGGTGAAAGTAGAGCGTCATTGACCATCTGGCCAACATCAACCATTACCCATTCCTACATGGAATTTGGAAGAGGTCTCCATAGACTTCATTATTGTCTTCCCTCGTACACCTCGAGGGAGGAATGCTATTTGGGTAGTAATTGACCATTTGACCATGTCATCTCGCTTTATCCCAATCTAAGATACCACGAAGGTGGAGGAGCTGGGCCGTTTGTATTTTCAAGAGGTGGTGAGACTTCATGGTGTGCCATCAACGATTGTTTCTTATAGGGACCCCTGATTCACCTACCAGTTTTTTGGAGGCCTCTAGAAGACTTTGGGGTTGCAGATTAAATTGAGCACGACATACCATCCTCAGAAGGATGGCCAGACGGAGTGGAAAAATCAGATTCTGGAGGACATGATTCACGGATGTGGGCTATATTTCGTAGGATCATGGGATAGACATTTGGGATTGGTTTTGTATTCTTATAATAATAGTTACCAATCATCTATTAGGATGTACCCATTTGATGATCTCTACAGTCGGCCTTGTCGGTCTCCTTCATGTTGGGATGAGGTAGGCGAGACCTCACTCTTGGGACTGAGCCTTGTTCATTAGACGTTTGAGAAGGTCAAGTTGATTAGACTGCAGTTGTTGACACCTCAGAGTCTCCACAAATCTTATACAGATAAGAGGCATCCGGATCATGAGTTCTCAGTGGGGGATAGAGTGTTCATGAAGGTGGCCCCTCAATTGGGTCATCGCCGCTTGGGGAAGCAGGGAAATCTGACACCGAGGTATGTTGGGACTTTCCAAATTACTGAGCATATTAGTAAGGTAGCATATAGGTTAGATTTTAATTCTCAGTTGATTTCGATTCATGACTTATTCCATGTCTCCTTATTGAAAAAAGTATAATCCTGATCTATCACATGTGTTGAATTGGGAGGAGTTGGAGATAGAGCCCGACCTATCAGTGTTTGGGAGGCCAGTGCAGATAGTGGATTCTTAGGAGAAGGTTCTTCAGGGAAAATCCATTCCTTTGGTTCGTATTCTTTGGAAACATTGGAATGACGAGCATGAGACTTGGGAGCCGATGTCTTAGGTTGAGAAAGAGTACCCATTTCTATTCTCTGATCAGGATTCGAATTGACTTTCTAAGGATGGATAGTTTTCATGGTGGGGAGAATTGTCACAGCCAGACTTTTTTTCAATGTATTTTTTAATATCTATTTTTATCCCATAATTTTATTTTCCTTTTTATAACTGATTATTTGAAGGGAGGGCCGAACCCGATATGATTATTTTTGTTTTTTCACTGATAGTGAGTTTCAGATTTACGTCGCTCGACGCGCGGGTAGGGTATGGGCGAAGCCATGCGGCTTCGCCAGTTTAACGCGTGATCTATCTGATGCACAGATGATTGAATAACTGAATA
Organism: Viscum album; assembly: GCA_963277665.1. Taxonomy (NCBI): domain Eukaryota; kingdom Viridiplantae; phylum Streptophyta; class Magnoliopsida; order Santalales; family Viscaceae; genus Viscum; species Viscum album. The sequence continues at coordinate 2,053,168,482 of OY728140.1, forward strand.
AAAAAAAATTATTGTAATTATAGTCATTTTTTTCATTATCATTAGTATTATTATTATTGTTATTAGTTTAGTTTAGATTTTATTTTTAGGTTTTAATTTATTTTTATTTAACCCTCTCTTTATTTTTATTTTATTTTATCCCTTTTTTTCTTTCCTTTTTATTCCCTTATTTTCTTTATTTTCTTTTGCCTTTTTTATCCTTTATTTTCTTTTTCTTTTTTCCCTCTCTATTTTATTTTTTCTCTCCATCACACTCCCTCACCACTACGTACAATTCTTTCTCGGCTCTCCCTAACCCTAAGTGCCACCCTCTCCTCCGGTTACCTTCTGCTCACCCCTGGCCGCACAATTCCCCACCGGACCGGACATGCACTTGGCTGCACACCTCCCTCCTCCCTACATTCTCCGCAATCACCCATGCTGCCCTCCTGCTCAACCCCGCATCCTCCGAGACCGCCACACTTCTCATCATATTTTTCCTAGCCAATGTTTCCCTCTCTCCTACCTCCAGCAGGCCGCTAGCCACACCTCACTCTACCTCTCACACCCTCGGTTGAATCCCGCTTGGCCTGTCCGCTACCCAGCTGAAGCCAATACCCTCCCATGCTACACCGACAATCCCTACTGCTTCCCTGTGATATCCTCACCCGACCGCACACCTCTACCATCCAAATTTTCCTAGATGCACCCTACCGTATAGCCCCCTTTATTGGATATGTTTCTTTTTTATAGCGGTTCTCCTTATTTTTCCGGCACCACGCAAGCTCGGACAACCCCGTCGACCTTCGGCAGACCTCCCAGACTCCTCACCATAGGTGAAGAGTCCCTCTTTGTTCATACTCTTATTTTTGGTGATGTTGAAAATATGTTTCAGTTTGTGTTTGATTTGATTTTGATGTGTTTATGTTATGCTTTATTTTTATTGTGTGTTCTGAGATTGTTTGAGGTGCATTGGGTGCAGTGGCTTTTGCACACCAATTTCTCAAAGATTGCGACACACTAGTAGGTGATTCCGCACACAATTACTATCTAGTGATCATTTTCTTGTTTTTTTAATTAATTCAGATTCTTTGTAATTAGTTTCCATGCTGAAAAATTAGATTTGATTATGTTTTAAATGTGCATTTAATTTATTGGAAGTATATTTATGTAACGTTAGTGCATTTTTATAGTGAAAACCCACATTGGATTGTTTATTATTATTTTTTAAACTGTGTGGTGTGTGATTTAGGAGGTTCGGATGACACAATTTATATTTTGGAATGTTTCATAATATGTATTATTTTGGAAAGGGGTTTTGAATGACTTCTTTCCATTTAAAAGTTTTTCGACATGTTTTTAAACTGTTTAATAAATTCTCCTCATGGTTTTCTTAATTATCAAACAATTTTTCATAAATTATGTATCTAGTTTAATTTAATGTATAAGAGGTGCATATTAAGTTTTAAATGTATTTTGGTGTGCATATGACTTTAAAAGTGTATTGCGGTGTGAAAATGGTGTGTTTTTTGTGTAGACACCCTATTTAGATCTTATGTAAAAATGTGACATGTTATGTGAACCTTGTTTTTAGGTGAGCACAAGGAAAGAAGCCCGGGTTATTAGGTGAGGAGACTAGGACATGTGAGCTAGTGTTCTGTAGATGGCTTGGCCTAATTTCACTGGAAGTATTGATGATTTCAATACTAACTAAACATATGATCACTGAGGGTTGTGGCCTTCTAAGCCACGTTTTTTTAGAGTTGTGGACTTATAAACCACGTTTTCTGAGGGTCATGGACTTCTAAGTTGCGTTTCACCAAAACACGATGTTCTAGGGTCCCACTTGTTTCTAGTACCCACATGGCCTGTCCCATCCTTTGGTTCTACCGGTTACATTGTGCACACTGATGATACATATTATGTCACTTAAACTGTTTTAAACTGATTTTTTTAAGGTCGTTTTATGGAAAACTATTTTCACCAATGTTGTTAAGTTTTTATTACTTTCATTTATTTATCATTGAAAATGTAATTGTCTTTTAATTATTTTGCATCAAATCTATTCCTTGTGACATCCTGTTGGGCGATTGCTCACACCCTACTTACACATTTGGGTGTAAGTAGATTTGTTTATGTCTGATATAGATAAGGGTCCAGCGTTTGGGAGCAGTGGTTTAAGTTTTTTGCAGTCCTCTTGACGTGGAATTGTGTTAGTGGCTTGAGGGTGTTTTCCTCTCGACGGGTGATAGTTTTTGGGTTGGTTTTTGGTCACCATAATTTTAGTATTTTTTGGGTTTTTGTTTTACATGTGACTCAAAAATATGGTTTTGGTTAAAGACATGTTTGGCTACAACTTTTACTTTTTTTGGTTTATTTTGGTGGATTATTTATTTTTTTTTTACTCGAGTAAATCATTCCCAAGTTTTATTTTAATAATTGGGCACTTGTGCCAGCCCGTGGGGATCGGGAACGCTCTTCGGGCCTTGCCACCGGCCAAGTTGGGTGTTGGTTCGGATGGTGACCCGACTAGGTTCGTGACAATGATGTATATAAATATATTTAAATTATTATTATAATGTTAATAATATTATGATAATTATGTAAAGTTAAAATAATAAGGTCTTTACTCCATAATCATCAATGAAACATGGAAACATTACTCATGTGGGCGTACGACTTACCGTCTCCATGATTGTAATTTTGTTCATTTTTCATATCCATATTTTTTGAATGGATTTAAAAATTTAATTTATATATAAAAGTGATTATTAGGTCATGGATATTATTATGGATATGATGTACTTATTAACTTATGGACTATTGACCACAATAATAGTTCATTTTCGACTTAATCACCAGATATCAACAAAACGTCTGATATGAACTTAAATATTTATGTATTTTTATAACACTTTAATAAGTGATATAAAATTAATAATAGTCATTAAAAATGTTCTAAGGAACATCAAAATTAACATAAATTTATTATTCATGAATATAAATATTGTACGTGATGAGTCGGAATCAAGGTAATGGAGTTTTTTCTCAATATCCTTTCATTGAGGAATTTCATGATAATAGGAACCTTTATTAGTTTATATGGTGTAAAAATATCCACTATGAAATTTCATATCCATATTGTTTCTATAATAATGTTATTTATTATTTTGGAAAATGATTTAATTCATGTAGATTAGCATTTAAATATTCAAGGTGATATGGGACACCTTGAACGTTTAAAGATTTAATTATGAAATCTTTTCTTCATGATATTAAGTTAGATATTTATTTATAAGGATATGAAAGGGTTATACACGAAATTTTATGTCTATCTTGAATTCCAGTCAATTTTTTCATAAGGAATATTTTTATACAAATCCTTAAACTTTATTTACAAACTACCAAAAGGAATGTTTTTCATGTTTATGGGGGAAATGAATTATCCATCACTATATCAGTTATTTGATACAAGGATTCCTCTTTAAGCCTTTAAATTTTTAAAAGGAAAAGAAATTACTTATTCTTTTTTGGGTATGTTGGTACTAAAAATGGGTCCTTAAATGAAAATGGTTTCTTATATAGAAATATGTTTCATATGGGATTAGAAAAAGTTTTCAAAAGGATTTTGTAATTAATAAAATGGTACATGATCATTTTATGAAACAGGTGATCCTGATATAGCTTATATGAAGAGTTGAGACCCATTATAGCTCACGTGTGAGCTAGACAGAGCTTATATGAAGGGATAATCCCCATTTTAGATCATGAGTGAGCCTGTTATAACTTATATGAATGGTTTATCTCTATTATAGCTAAAGGATGAGCCCAATATAGCTGATACGAAGAGTGATACCCATCATAGATCTCAAATTTGGAAGTCAACCATATAGTTATTAGAATTTGAAGAGGTTTGAAAATATTATTTGTATATGATTCTCTAAGTCACCTAAATGAGTTTTAATTACTTTATATTCGTTTAAATGTTTTTCTTTGAGAAAAAAGTATATGTATTATTTGTGTGAAAATGTTTTGTTTCATTCGATCAAAGAATGTTAAATGGTTAACATGTTTTAAATTGACAAATTATTTCTATCTTTTTATGCCCCTTTCTGAGATTTTGTACTCATCCCATGTTTTAATAAAAATTCACATGTCATTAGATTGGAGAATATTAATAAGTTTCCAGGATAAAATTATTGATGATTTTTCTTAAAAAGAAATAATGTTTCATTTAAAATGGGATTCCTTTTGTAAATAATAGATACAGAGTATAAGTGTCTAGTTGTAAGGTATGAGTTTACCTTGTAAGAGTTTTTTCTAATTCTTTATAACTCTAAACATAAAACATCCTCAAATTTGAATTCTAGTTTAAAAAACTATAATATGATATTTTTAAGGCTGAATCTTTATAGTGGGTATCAGCAGATGATTTAGATAATTTTAGATTTTAGAATGTATTTTTATGATATGGGGATATGATATAGTTTATAACATTTAGGTTGATCATAAGTTCAATTTCACAAAAATCCCATTTTGATGATTTATGTTCCAAAATTTTAAGGTGATTAATATTATTTTGGGGGGAATTTATTTATTTAAGTAATTATATGTTATTACTTTTTGGCATGAAAAATGATAGGAATGAGAAAACATTGAGGCTAAAATTTGTTATGGTTATTTTTCTGGAATTTATCTTATTTTTGGGAAGGCTATAAAACTGTATTGTTTTTGAAAAAGCAAAACATGCAGACCGTGTGACAACACATCATGTTAGACATTGCTGTGGGAGTCAAACTCACAACCGAAGTGTGATAGGGATTTATCACCTACCATTGGAGTATGTAAAGCCCCTGGTTAGTATGAATTTTTATCTTCAGTGAAATGAGTTTATTGAATAAGAAGAAGTTGATTTTGTGAACTTCTATTTTATTAAATGGATATCCTTCGTATAGGAATGTTATTTGGGGATTAAGTGATAAATGTTATTTTATATGACATTCACTATTTTGGGAACCCTGTATGCCTAATGAAAAATTGAAAACTATGGGTTTTTATTTGAAGAGTAATGGTTCAATTTTTTTTAAATAATATTTGTTTTTATTGTGGACTTATGGTGAATTTGATTAATTATATTAATGATTAACCTATATTGAAGAATATGTGATTTGGATAATTATTTTTTTAGTATAAGACATTATGAGTTTTTATGTCATTTTTAGATAAATTGTCAAATTTATATTTGAATATTAGGCAATCAAATTTTTCTAAATTTGGGGTTTCAATCATAGTTTGAATTTTTCAGAGGAATATTAAGGAATGTTATTTTTTGAATGGTCTTTTTTGAAATTTAGATATTACTATTTAATTTTGAAGATTAAATGTAGTCCTTGTCATTATAAAGTAATATTATTTTTGGGGAAAATCATCTGATCTTTTACTAACTATTTTATTTTTAGTAAAGGTTTAATGGTATAAAAATTATATATTTTACCTTTTGTTTGTTGATGTCTGTTTATAGAAGTTAATTACAGTGATTCTGGAGTTAAAAAAGTCTTCATAAATACACATTGAGTGGAGAAAAAGATGATTTTGTGGTGGAATTAGATTAATAGATGAATCACTAGTTGTCAAGTAAGTATAGTTCCTTATTTTTTTATTCTATGTAGTAAACTAATTCCTAAAAATTATGAGAATGATGTTAAAACAACAATTTTTTCTATTTACTTTTCATACTATGAAATCGAAGACCATTTATTCCATCTCATGTTTGTTGTTTTCTAATTGTTAAATTTATCCTGATCATGTTTTCTATCACTCTCTATTGGAACATGATGGTTAGTTTTTGTTCAATGTCCATGTTTTACTACATGGAATCCTAGTATGTGTTATCTTAGCTATATTTTGTATGATCTGTTATTTATTTTAAGGTGGAAGTTTTATTAATCCTTTTTTCTGATGTGGGAATGAAATAAAGGTATTTTAAAGACTAATGCATTAGTTACCAATCCCAAATTTATATTCCTAGGTCACAATTTCCAAAAGGGTGGGAAAATGTAACATCCCATGTATTTAAAAGGATACAATATGTTTGATAGCGTACATAATATGCCACATCAAACATAAGAGAAAAACCAAATATTATTATATAACCTTATAACCCAGCTATTAAAAAGGTGGGAATGAACAATATTAATTGATTTATGAAAATATTTCTTACACATGTATATAATTAAATATTTTTTGAATAATTATTTAGAAATGAAAATAAAACCCATTTTAATTAAAATGAAATGTTTTTACGGAAAACTATATAAATGAAAGTAAGTGAGTCTATAAAATAATGAAATAATTTTTTTTGTATTATATTAATTAAATATATATTAAATATAATTTTTAAAATTCATCCAATGTATTTTATAGATATAATATAAAAAAATCAATTTTATGGATAAAATGAATATTTTTTTAAAAATGTAGTTTTACAACCATTTAATGGAGATCCCATTTTAAATCATGTTTTTTTGAAAATTTTATATGTTATATTTGAAATTATAAACTTCTTATTTGGAATCTGGACATAAAAATTTATTTTGGTTGAATTTTTGGTATTTTTATGATAAAATTTATAATTAAATAAATAGTGACAGTAATATATTTTAATTCAAAACTTCATTTTCATCTAATTTATTTATATGGTAATATTATCCTTTTATTTTCTCTAAAGTTTAATTTTATTAAATTTGCAATATTTAATCAAATGTTGGTCATTAGAAGTAATTTACATTTAAATAGGATATAAAAACTTGTCAATCTTTTGATGGGTTATACTTAAAAAACTGTTTTATTATTCCATCATCAAGATTAATTTTAAAATTAATGTCAGCCAAATATATTTTTAGAATTTGGAAAAATGGATTCCATATTTGGAATCATAAGTTCTAAATTATTTAAATAGGTCCCTCTTATTTTTGGACATTATGAATAGTAACTTTAGTTATTATTTTTATTTACCACAGTTAAAGGGTATATTAGTTAAATCAGGGTAAAAACTAATATTATAATAATATAAAGCTATCCTAACACATATACCAATATAATTTTATGAGTATATTGTGACCATGATCATCATTGGGTCGTTTTTAGGACCAATTGGAGCCACCTGGATGATATTAATGTTTTTATAAATTTATATTCAACGAATAGTCATTTTTATACACTTCTATTTTTAAAAAGTAATGTATTTTAATAGAGAGTTATTAAAGGGATATATTCTACTATAAATAGTCATTATAAATATTAAAATATTACCTAAACTGTGGTTATTTATTTATAAATATTAGGAAATAAATAATTAAATTTAATTATGACTCAATGATAATGCAATAATAGATTTATTAATGAATGAATAAAATAAATGATATTATAAATAACAAAATAAATATTATATGACATATTTTATGTCATAAAATTAATTTTATGGTAATATTTTACATTTTTTTATGATTTAAATGATTTTTTGAACATCTATTATTGTAATTATATTTTGAAAAGTCAACTAATGTATAGTGTCATAATTAAAACTATGTATTTTAAAATATAAAATATTTTATTAAATGATATTAAATTCATAAAAATATATGATATATCCAAATGGTTAGGATAAGTCCAGATATTTCTTAAATGACACTTCTTTTAGTCGTTTGACATGTTAGAGTAATTATATTAACTCACAATGTATAAATATCATAATTTCACGGTAATATTAAAAAGGGTAAAATAAGTGTTAAACAAAGTAGATAAGGGTTAAAAAATATACAAAACATTTCTAATTTTATTTATGTAATATGTATTCGACCCAAAATACTCTTATCTTCTAAATAAATTATTTTGGGACTATTTGGAAGTGAAATTGAATTTATCTTAATTTAATATTTTATGAGTTTCCTAGGCTGTCTCTCCCCTCTCCTATAAAATGGTTCCCACTCTTCTCTAATAATCAAACTTAAAAAGAATTATGTTTTATAAAATATCTTCACAAAACTTTTCCTATAATCCCAACCCCCATTCATGAGGCCATATTTCAGGTATAATAACATTTTTAGAGGTGTTTATGTGTTATTCAAAGGTGATCAACCGAAGAAGAGGTATCATTTTCAGTTTTTCTGTTTTATTTCTTCTTCCAATTCCTCTAAATATTATTCTAATAAGATGAGATAATAACTCTAGTATAATAAATATTATGAGATTTTTTTATGTTAATATCATCACTTAAATAGTTATCCCATTTCATCAAATGGGAAATGATCATTTCATTCATGTGTATGGTGGACTACCGCCTCACGAACCGATATAGATTGGTTTTCATTTCCATTTATCAAGAATTTTCATAAATATGGAATGAATGTTTATATATGATATTAATAAAATATTTATCATTTTAAAATAATTATATTTCATTTATTTTTATCCCTTCTATGCACATAAAAATGATAAAGTCATTCATGCGCATATGTAAACTATCACTTCCATGATGTGATGAAATATTTTTTATTCACCAATCACTTGTATGATATATATATATATATTTTTAAATTATTATTATGGTCTAAATAATGTTATGAAATTTCTGTTAATGTAAAATAATAATTACCTTATTTCCATAATGATAAATGAAAAATGTAAATGTTACTCATCCGTACGTACAACTTACAATCTCCCTGACAATAACATTTTTCATTTTTCTTATCGATTTTTAATAAATGGAATTAAATGTATAGTTGATATAAAAATTTTATTATTATGTCAGGAATATTATTCTAGAGAAGATGGACTTATTACCACATTGACTTTTGACATCAATCCAACATCATTTTCGACTCATGTTCTGAATAATGACAAAACATCATATATGAACATAAATAGTATTATAATTTTTATAACATGGTGATAAATTATATAAAAGGAATAATATAATTGATAAATGTTCTCAAGAAATTCTAAATTTACCTAAGTTTATTATTCATGAATATAAATATTGTAATGGATGAGTCAGACTCATGGTAAGAGATTTCGTCTTAATCTCATTTCATTGAGGAATTTCATGATAATTTTACCCCTTTTTCTTTTTTATAGTGTATATATAGTGACTATGACATTTAATATCCATATTTTATCTATAATAAAATTATTAATTTTTTGGTAAATTTATTAATTCATGGATATTAGATTTAAATGATCAAAGTGGTATGAAAAACCATAATCATTTAACGATTTAATTATCAAATATTTTTTTAACCATACCAATTTACATATTTATTTTTATGGATAAAAAAGGATTATACATAAAATTTTATCTCTATGTTGAATTTAATTAAATATTTTAAAAAGTTATACTTTTATATAAATCATTTAACATTCTTTACAAAATGAAAAAACTAATGTTTTTCTTGTTTACAACGAAAACAAATTCTTTGTCGTCGTAACCATTATTTGATACTTGGATTCCTTAATAATAATTATTTTTTTAAAAGGAAAATAAATAACTTTTTTATTTTTTAGGTTTCTTGTTATTAAAAAAGGGTTATTAAATAAAAATGGTATTTTCATATCAAAATGTGATTTATATGAGATTATAAGATTTTTTCAAGTGGGTTTTAGAATTCATGAAATAGTACATGAGAATTATATGAAATGGCTAAGCTAGATATGTCTTATACGAAGTGTTGAACCCTATTATAGCTCAATGGTGAGCCTTAAATAGATTATATTAAGGGTTGATCCCCATTATAGCTCGTGGGTGAGTACATTAGTGCTTATATAAAGGTTTGAGCCCCATTATAACTCATATGTGAGCTTATTATGGCTTATACAAAGGGTAATCACCATTATTGATCAAAAATTTCGATGTATATCTTATAGTTATTATAATTAGAAGTTTTTTGAAAGGGTTTTATGTATATGATTCTCTAAGACACTTAAATGAGTTTTAATTTCTTTCAATTGGTCTTAATGTTTTTCTTTGAGAAAAAATTATGAGTTTTATTTATGTGAATTGTTTTGTTTAATTTACTCAAAGAACATTAAATTGGTCACTATGTCATAATTATACTAATGGTTTGTTTATTTTTATGCCCCTTACTGATATTTTTTCTCATTCCATGTTTTAAATTGTTTTCATAGCTCTTAATATTATAATGGAAAAAGAAGATTCAATGATGAATGTATTATAAATGTGTCTTGAAAAGAAATAATGTTTTATTTTAAATTTTTTTTATTTGGGTGGAAAATGGATACTAAGTATAAGTGTCCACTTGTAATGTATGAATTTACTAATTAATTTTTTTCCCTGATTCCCTAAAACTCTAAACAGAAAAGATCCTAAAAAGTGAATTCTAGTTTAAAAAAACAAGAATTAGATATGTTTAAATCCATGTCTTTATAACTATTAAAAATCTTGACGATGTGTTGAGATCTTATTATCTACAGTTAAATGGTTTTTGGGTTCCACACCCTTCTATAATCTATATTTCATAAAATATTAGTATTCAATCAAGAATTCATATGAAATGTTATCAATACCTCTATGAAAAGAAGTGAAGAAATCCAAAAAAGCAGGGTTGAACTTAGAAAAATAAATCTATTTGTACATTATCTCATTTTTGAGATAGAAACTATGGTTAGAGCTATTCATCAACATATCGACACACCTTAGAGTCAAAAATAGATTAATGCTAACAATCATAAATATGATTTATAATTTGATGACGATGAGAAGGTATTCATATGAATATATCCATGGTAAAAGATCATGAGCATAAAAAATAATTGAAAGATGATCCCTAGTTATGTTGGTTCTCTTTAGACTCTTAATCATGTTAGGATTATTTATTTTTTCATGGTACTCCCACCAAGAATCTCTCATTTACACAACGTGTTTAATATAAATCTATTAAGAAATTAAACATGTGATCCATCAGTTGTATAGGACTTGTAGGTTCTAACACTGGATCTTGATTTCTCTTTTGAATAATACTTTGGATAAATCTGGGGTCATAGAGATACAAAGCTATGGAATAAGACTACTCAATTGGTTAAAGACCACTTTTATAATCATAAATTTGATGAAGAAACATGAGAACTCAAGGATATCATGACGTAGATATATCCTTATTTTTTTGAATCATAATGAGATAATTACAAGGTAAAAATTCTTTTTAATGGGGAATAATGTAGAACCATATGATTTTATATGTATTTCCATTGAAATTGACTTGATGTATTGGATGGATTTACTTCTACACAACCACCAGTCTATATAAACAATGATATTTAAAAATAAACTAACCAAGAAATTAAATTTAATGATAAAAAAGAGTAATAAACAAAAAATGTAAAATATGTTTAATTTTAAAAATAATGAAAATTTATTGATTAATGCATAAATAAATAAGTACACAATTTTCTGTAATGTCATTTTATGCTTAAAAAATACGGTTTTTTAAAATTCAACATGAATTATATTATTAATTTAAAACATTTTTATAAATTTTAATTGTGGGAATGAATATAATTTTTTAACTTATTATTTCAATTATATATTATGGTGAATTTTCAGGTTTTTTCTAAAAATATTAATTTTTTAATGAATTGTGAAAATTACCGATTTTTGTAATAAATATAATTTCATATCAAGTAGAATTTCATGATTTTTTTATTTTTTTCATAAATTAAATTCCATATAGTTTAATTATTATTAATATAACTAATTACATAGTAATCATCATTGTACTTTATTTTTTTATATGTTCAACTTTTTGATTAAAAACGCATTTGTCTAAAAACCATGTTTATGCACACAATGTGTTTTTATCTTAATAAATTAATTAAATATATATTTATTAATGATTTTATTTAAATTTATATATAATATATACAATATATTTTTTTCTTCATTCAATTTATGTTTTCAGAAGTCATTGAGTGAAATTAAATTTAGTAACTTCCTTAAAAATAAATTCATCTAATACAGAGATTCATTAAATTTTTATTAAATATTTAATATCAAATTTTGAAACCTATATTAATTAAATTCAGTAAAATGGATTCCATATTTTGAATCATAATAATTAATATAATTTAATAGGGTCATCTTAACATTTTTTCATATAAAATTGTAATTATAGTAAAATTTTATTACCACCTTTATGGTAAAACATGTTTAATGTCGTGGTGGTGGTGGGGGTGGGAGGGGGGTTAAAAAAAGAAATATGTGTAGGAATAACACATAAAAATATATAATTATTATTTGTTTAATATTTTTTATATTTATATTATCCTATCTACCAAAACATAAACAATTGGAGTTTATTTCTTAGGAAATTTACCATATGTAATTGATATACTTTATGAAAATATTTATGTGTCCCTCCATTCACTTATAAAATAGATCCTCTTCTCATCCTTTACTCACAAAATTTTATCCCTCAATATTTGAAAATTCCTACTAAAAAACATCGAAGATTCATTCCTTTTATGTAGCACCCACAATTTTTGGTATTTAACCCTTTTTTATGCATATAAAATATAAGTGTGAAGGTTGGGAGAGTTTGGAGAACGTTTTGAGAGTTCTAGGGATTCTCTACTAGGGGAAATGTTGTTCAATATTTTTAAAAAGCATTCAAAACTTGCAGGAAACCATGAAAAGTACAAAATAAGCTAAAGGGGATGTGCACAGACTACACAAGATTTGTACAAACCATGCAAAAGCCTTGTAAAAAACCATACACTTTGAGAGATGGATTTGTGAAAAATGAGGAAGTGGATCTTGCATGGTTAGAGAATGGTTTTGGAGACTGTGGGGGGTTATAGTGTGAAGGTAGTCCTCAAAGAAGTGGCTAGTGCCTATTTAACACACTATTTGTATAACCGCTTGACTAAACTATGTTCAGTGTCAAACTGAGATCCATAAAATGTGCATCTGGGATAGATTGAGGTTTTAACAACTCATTTTCCAAAAAATGGCTATAAATTTGGATTTTCATTCCCAAAGGTCAAATAATGTTCTACCATCAATTAAGAGGTCATCCAAAGGCTTCCCATGATTATTTGAAGAAGTTTCCTTGTGGTAAGTGTCATTTCCTCATCGTTCTTGATCAGTTTCATAGAACTATGTTGATTATATTATCAATTTCAAATAACTATTCCCACTATGGGTATATCTAATGTTGTGGATTCGAAATATTATTATATTCATCTTGTTTTATGATAGGGAAATATATCATTGGTTGTTTCATGGATATTAAACACGTGTTTGTGATGTTTTTTTCGTGTTGTTTATTGTTTTTTCCAAAACACTTAAGTTAGGTAGCTTCACTCTCAAATCATATTTCTATAAATAATTGGACTAATTTCAAATTTATTTTTTTTGTGAAATTTATTTCTATTTGGATGTATAATGATTTTTGAAAAACATCTTGAGTGATAGTTTGTGGAAACATGGGAATTTAGTGTTCATAAAATAAATTCTTTGGTTCTTGGTTTTAAAATGTTGATTTAAATTTTTTTGATTTGTCTATAATTGTGGTAAATGGATCAATCAAAATTTTTTCAATAAAATGGATTATTTTATTGAAATGAAATGGGGATGGTTATTTTGAATTAGTTTGTATAATGGTTTTCAATAAAAGTATGGTTTTTTCGAAAATAATGAAATGGTTGTTTTGGCATTAGTTTTTTGAATAAGGGTTGTGTGTGTCCATGTTTATTTAGGATGGATAAGGGTAATGAGTATCCCCCATAATTAGTGGTATGTATAATGTTTATGGCTCTCCCCCATCAAAATGGTACACTAGGCGATGACTTAGTGAAATGATGACTCTCGTTTTTCAAGTATAAGGAGGTCCAGGTTACATGAATTGATGGATGTGTGGATGGGTGGAATGGAATGGTTATGAAAAAATGTATATTGAGAAATTTAATTTATGTATTGGTTTTTTTCTTCATGATTTTTTTTGAAAAATTTGGTTACATTGCACATTTTTTAATTATTTATAAACTCTTTTAAGATGTTGTTTATATTTTGTTATAGTTTTTTTGAGAATTTTTTTATATAAATTGTTTTTTTAATTATTGATAACTCTTATACCCTAGTGTAATGAGTAGGGATATCATTGGGGAAAATCTATTGAGTTTTATACTCACCCCCACTTTGGAAATTTGGTGCTCTTACATATTTCATCTCTTAGGACATGGTAAAAGGTAGAGTATCACACATCTTTAGCACTACCCAACGATACTTTTGTTGTTTAGTGATGTTGGAGAATGAATCTTGGGATAAAGGAGGATTTTGGTCATATTTGAGTTTTTTTGTTAATAAACGCTATTTTATTTTTTTATAGTTTGGATTATATTGTAGAACATTTTGGTTGGATTGTATATAAAAGAAATGGTTGAGTTGTAATTCTTTTTATCATTCATCATATAATGGTCTAGTTATATTTGATTAGTTATTTTATTCTTTAAGGGTAAATAATCCCGCACATTTATTGAAACCCTTCATAATTTATTTCTATCCTTTTTTTTATCTTAGGGATGTTTCTTAAGTCCAAGTAGCATCCTTCCACCTTCTTATAAAAATGAGGAGAAGGATAGATGTTACCAATGGTATCTGTTCTGTTCGGTCCAAAAGCCTATTTTAGAAAAATAGTATTAGTAGTCATTAATTTTATTGGTCTTGGAGTTAAATTAATTATTGTATATTGTAAGGATTGGGATCTCAAAATGGAGTAGGATTGTCAAGACATGAAATATAAAGCATAAAAGGACGTATCTAGCCCTTTATACTGAGTTTCAATTTTCCAAGGTGTTGGGTACATAACTGTTTTGGAAACACATATAGGATATTGGAATCATAATGTCATGTGTTTAGAAAATGATATGTGAATTAAATGAATTAGTGGAGTAACTTCCCACTAGGGTTTGATATTTCATTTGGAGTAATGATATATTATTTTATTCACAATGTTGATTTTTGAAAAATGTTGCAATTCTTTTCAAATGAATGAAATTGAAAATAGCATAGTTTTTATATACTGGAAATAGTTTAGTTTTTAAAAGAGACTCGAAATTTATTCAAATATTTTTGAACATGTAAATGGTTGATTTTGGAAATTTTTGTTGTGATAGATGATGTGATAGAATTTGAAATTCTATGACATAAGTTTCTAAAGAGATATAGAGTTATAACAATTGTTGTTTGTTTAGAAAATGGAACCACGTAGGCATCATAGAAACCAACCAGAATAAGCTGTAGAGAATGTGGTGGCACTTGAGCCACTGGTGAACCAACAACTGGTTCAGAGTATCATCCATGAATTTTAGTTTTGGATATACGGAACTAGAGGGATGATCCAAGACAAGTGGATCATTCCATCCAGTTCCAGAAATAGAATCCACTAATCTTTTGGGGTGATTCTAAACAAGAAAGAGAAGAAGAATGGATGAATTGGATGAATCATATCTTTGATTTGAACAACAGGAAAACAAATATAAATGTTAAGATGGAAACGTAGATACTCGATGATCTTGAAAGTCAGTGGTTGGAACTAGAGGTACATGCTAAAGTTGATCAATGCATTGGTTGGGAGAATTTTGAGGAATTATTCAATAAAAAATTTGACCCTCAATCTTTCAAGATTTATAGAATAATGTACTTATTTATCCCGAAGAATGAAAATTTCACTTTCATAAAATATGCAGCGAAATTCATGAATTTAGTCTGGTTCTCACTAGAGGTTGTAGTTATTGTGACATTGAAAGCATGAATCATTGAATAGGGGTTAAGGTAGAATATTCGCTCAAATATTGCAGTGCTCTGTACTATAGATTATTCAGAGATGGTGAATAGAGTTATAGTGGATGAGCATGACAACACATGAGTTATAGGAAGAGTAAGTATTGTGAAATCGATGGAAAATGGTGGGAACTCTAATGTTGGGGGAATGTGAAAGAGGTAAAAGTACTTCTATGTTGGGAGTGGGAATCAGAATCAAACATTAGGATTAGTGATTCTTCTTCCAAAGCCAAAGAGAAATCTGGGTTGTTTTCTCTATCCTGCATGTTTTCAATGTTTTTTATTGGACTATATGAATCGAAAGTGTAAATCACCGCATAAAGAATGAAAAAAATGATTCATGATGTGGGCATCATCAGAACTGTTATCACAATGCTCTGAGGTCATGTGATCAAGATATTTCTTAGTTATCAAAGGCATGGTATTATTTTATGGGGCAATGATAATAGAATTAGTATCATCAGTAGATAATTGCTATCCATTATGATTCTAGTCATTCCATGACTCCAAATTGATTATAATCTCAACAGGGAAACAAGGAGAAACCTATATATATGAAGAAAATTTATGGAGTTTAGAAGATGATTGTGGGTGATCATGATGAACTATATAGGGTGAGAATTAAAATTCATTTAGAATATACCCTTATGAAAGTGTTGTTTGGTAGTGGGGAATCTCATTCCTTTATTGATTCTTGTGTCGTCAATTTTCTATGTTTAAAACATGATATGATTCCTTCTGTGTTATAACATAAAACTCTTATTCTTAAAAAAGAATTTTGATCCTTTGTGTGTAATGAATGTTATATATTTTTTGATAGAGCTGAGATGATGTGGAACTTTTCAGTGTTTGAGATGGATGTTTTTGATGTTATCCTAAGTATAGATTGGTGGAAAATTATCAAGGCTTATAATGAATGTAATATTAGAATAGTTAGTTTTATGATGGACGACAGTGTCAAGAATATATTTAGAGGAGGAATGGTTATAAAGATAGGTGGAATTGTATTGTTGGAACTAGAACTGGGAACAATCTCTTACTAGTTGGAAGATTTGACTTTTGAATCGATGGAAGAGATCGGGGATAACAGTTTTTAGCATCGTTGATAAATTTCTAGATGTTTTTCCTAAGAACATCGTAGGGTTACCACCTATAATAGAAGTGTATTTTATGATTGATCTCTTTCTGGGGCCATTATTAATTTTTTCCATCTTATAGGATGGAACCGACATAATTATGGGAGCATAAAGTGTAGATGGAAGAGTTGGAAATAAGGGGTTTCATTTGGCCAAGCACATCTATGTGGAAAAGTCTAGTCTTCTTCGTAACAAAATTAGAATGAACTCTAAGGCTGCACATTGATTATCTTAAGCTTAACCAAGTTATGATAAATAATTGATATCCAATTCCATGCATTGATGACTAATTTTATCAATTGAGTAATGGTTAGTGGTTAAATAAAATATACTTCTGATCAGGATATCACTAATTGAGAGTGAAAAAGGAAAATATTCTGAAAATAAATTTTAGAATAAGATATGGAAAATATGAATATGTGGAAATTCCTTTCAATCTTAAAAATTCACTAGAAGCATTTATGTAATTGTTGAATCATATATTATAGAGATGTATCAATTATTTTGGTATGTGTTTGTGGATGACATATTGGTGTATTCATGGACAAGGTTTGAACATGACAAACACATAGTGATAGTTTTTTAGACCTTGAGAGACCATCGTTTGTATTCCAAATTATGAATTCTTGATTTTTGGATACATGAGTTAGGTTCTCTTGGAAATTTAATTTTTGAAAGAGAAGTTTTATTAGATCTGGAGAAGATATAAGTTTTTATTATGTGGAAATCATCGAAAAACATATTTGAGATATGAAGGATTCTTGGTATTGCTACATATTATCTTTGTTTTCCCTGTGACTTCTCACAACTAGAATTACATATGAATGATTTTAAAAATAATTACACTTCATTCCATTGGATTGAGGAATGACATAATTATTTCCCAAAGTTGAATTTTTTTCATACATATACACTTATATTTCTTTTTCTAGAATTAGGACATGGGTATGTGGTGTATTGTGATGCTTTGGGATCTGTATTGGGTAAAATTATCATGAAAGGGGACAACATTGTTTCTTTTGGATTATGTAAAATGAGTGTGAATGATAATAATTACCCAACATGAAATTTTGAGTTATCTACAATCATCAATGCCATGAAGACTTGGAATTATTATCTATTTTGTGAGAAATTTATGGTGTTCACTAAACAAAAGAGTGGGAACATTTTTTATCACGATGGGATTTGAATCATAGGTAAAGAACATGGATGGAGTATCTACAAATGTCTTAATTTGAATTAATGTTCACACCAGGTATAATAAATCTGGAAGACAACACGTTAAAAAAAGACGTATGCATAGTTGCAAAAACAAGATTCCGACGAGTGGCAGTTGATGTTGGTCCTGGCTAACATGCAAATGGAATATGGAGATTGATGTGATGTTTCAGTTTTTTTTTGTTTCCATGGTTTATGATTTTGTAATGTTGGTAAACGTTTCACATTAGTTTGATGTATAATGTGTTGCATTGAGTTTCAAACTCAATGGTAGGGAGACTATTGATTGATGAAAACTAGATATGATTTTAATATACTGGTTTAGAATTTGGATTGTTGTACCTAGGGTTTATCAACAACAACTTATTCAATCTTACCACCATTTGATATGGGATATTAATCGTGGAATATATAATATGCATAAGGTTTTTATGTCATTATTTTTTTAGAGAATTATTAAACAAAAGGTATTTGATTTTGTTTCTAAGTGATTAACTTTTCATCAAGTTACGGTAGAAAATCAGTGAAAAGTATTTATGGTGAAGTCTTTACCTATTTAGTGTCGAATTGGGAACAAATAACTATAGATTTTGTTATAGATCCCCCATGAATGGTTCGAAAAAACGATTCCATATAGGTGATAGTGGATTAACTTACCTAATTGGCTCATTTAATTCAAATTAATGAGACTCATACCATGGAGGATCTGTCAAAAATCTATATCCAATAATTCATAAAGAGACATGGCATATCTATGACAAACCTGCTCTTTATTACACACTAAAACATGATTTATTACATAAACATCACTTCATACAACATAGAAGATCGATAGGTCTAGTGTCTTTGGGTATAGGATCACTACATAACAACTTAAAACATGAAAACAAAACATCTTATTGAAAACATTCTTTACATGACCATTAAAATACTTCGTACATATCTTGGCATGGGATAACCTGAGGAAATTCATAAGAAAAGGGTTATCTATAAAACCTAGAAAGGAAATAAACATGGAATAACATGAAGAATACAATACATGTTAGACAATAGAAATAGCAGTGAATCACAATTGAAACATTAACATAAAGGCACGATAAAGTGTGATAATCATAACATTGAAATGTGGTAAAAACATTTAACATGATTTTATCATGATCCAAGGCTCATTGCACATGGATCATGAGTAAACCATAATTTTACTTGAATTAGCATGTCTAAACCATCATTTGACTTGACGTATCATGATACTAATCTTTACCCAATGCATTGGAGCGCTATCAGGGCGTACCCTTCTTAAACATTTCATTTCATGCATAAATGTGCCACATGGATCATATAACCTGGATTCATTAATCCCCCTCATTTATTCCATGATAAAAAAATGAGAAATTCATACATGATACTCTATAATAAATATGTAAATGTGCAAAAAGGTGAATACCCTTGATTGAGAAATGGGCATGGTATTCACTACACAATGACATTGGCTTGAAAAATCGCGGTGCAATTTCGACAGTGTAATGACAGGACATATGAATTCCTAAAAATGGATGATTAGAGAGAAATGGGTGTCTCATAATATTTACATGAAATGGAAAGTAATGGGTTCATATAGAAACATTCCCCAACAAAAGTAAATTAATTTAGATCCATAATACAAAAAAAAATCTTGAATGTAAATGAGGAGAGATAAATTCCTTATAGAATTTCGACAGGGTAATGGGTGTATATGAGAAGCATTAAATGAGAGTTAAAGGGGACTCTAGTAAATCAAACACAAATAGGGTAGTATGGGGGAGGTTTGAAATCATACCCTAACATTTTTAATTCAAATTAAAAGGGTATAACAACATAATTAAATTGAAACAAAAATGAGAAAAGAGGAAATCCCTTAATTGGAAGTGTGATCCCAAAGGCACGGGGGAGGCTTGAAAAAGGATTATTAGAAGCTTGGTGAAACTTGGAGGGATTCTAGAGAGAGGAGGGAAGAGGTTGGTCAAACTCCAAATGCTTTGAGTGAAGGGGAATTGGGATCTTGGGTGGGTTTGTATAGGAAAGGGGAGGGAATTGTTTAATATTTAGGTTTGGGTCACCACATACAAAACTAATCAATACCACAAACCATAACATGGTATTTTACCATGGTTTTTACAAAATAGGAGTGAAAATAAATATTTTATAAGGACAATTTATGAACTTCTTATAATATTTATGGTGCTTATGTGGAAGTGAGTCATACTCTCAAGGAAATTCATTTAAAAAGTGAAATTGTTTTATAACTATTGGAGGGTCTACTAATTTTTTTTAATATAAATAAAAAAACCTAAAATCATATTATTTTAATGTTAAAACATATATTGGACGAACATATAATTTATAGTATTTTATTTAATCACTATTAGGTCATTATATAGTAATAAAACACATTATATATTCAAATGGAATTTAATTTTTACCCAAAAATTCAACGTCCTCAGAAAATTATAAAAAATTCACTATTGAATAATTTTGACATCCTGATTCCAAAACTAATATTAATTTTACCAAAATAATTTTCCAAATTTGTGAATTTTTACTTTTAAAACAACAACTGATATTTATTGAAAATTCATTGGTTTTGACAAAAACAACTTTCAAACCTTTATAACAATTATAGTTGCATTCATAAAATTATATGATAACATGTATTTAATAAAAACTAATTTAATAATAATAATATTTTATTATAAAATATATTAATTCATAAACATATATTTCATAGTTGAATATTAACTAAATATTCTATTTGTACATTAAAAACTATTTACAAAGTAACAATAATAAAATGAATGTATATTCATTATTATATCAAAAAATATTGCACATATTAATAGTGATAATGTCTTGTTACATAACTCATTATAACACTCGTATAAGACAGAAGGGTAAGGTGTGCGATGGTGACTGACTCTTGGGGTGCCTCAGATAACATTGATCGGGTGGTAATCTCTATCAACTTCCACCTCTCCCGTAGGAGGTTCAGCTCGAGCTTAAAGTATTCAAGCTCGGATTGGCCTTTGTCAAGAGGGAATCCCAATGATTCAACCTCCTTTTTGAGCTTTGAAAAATGGGATTCAAATGGAGTAAGTCTACTACATGAGTCCATCTCTTCCTTTGTCTGAGTAAATTGGATTTGTTAAATCCCTATATTTATACTATTTATGTGATCACTGGTCAACAGCTATATTAGAAGTGGTTAAAATTCATAACAGTATTTTAAAATCCAAAAAAATAAATCCAAATAAGTTCACATTTTATATAAACATTTTACATAATAATACATTTAATTAGATCAAGAAGAATTCCCACTAATGAAAATTTGGGTCGTTACAATCTTCCCCCCATTAAAAAATTACTTCCTCAAAATGTTATTACATACAAAAAAACATTGAAATTTAAACATGACATCAGGGTTGCTTACCCACCACCATTAAAAATTCCCCAACCCTCATTACCAAGTTGATCACGGAGAGCGAGGGTACACTTATTGAAACAATACCTTAATGCACATTCAAATTCTACCACTTACTTAGTCCAAACACAGTCTGTGAAACATGGATCGTACTAATAGAAAATATGATTCACATTTTGAAAATATTTTTTACTAACGTATAGTTTCAAAACATCACCATGTACCAAGTTTTTGTAAAATAGTCTAACACATTCAGATTTAAATTTTTTTAAATGTGGTTCTTCTAATATATTGTCTAAGTTTCCAAAAATACTGGAAGACAATTCTGTGTATATATAGGTTGCTCGGAGGTCTCCCTCTTTGATAGCTATTATAAAATGAAATATTTAATCATACTGTGTGGATGGGGTGAAATATTTGAAAATACCATGATGGTACCATGATGCTAGGATCCTTGATGATTATGTGGCATGGAAGAGGTGTTTGATATGTTATAGAGAAACTTGCAAGAAAGTTGGACATTGGAAAAGGGTTTGATGCTATATGAGCTTGACATTTCTATAATTATAGCTAGAAAGTCCACAGGAAGGGACAAGAGTGTTGTATGAGATTCTTCCCCTTCCATCTCAAAACTATCTTTTATCCCGCTGACGAAACATATCAAATGTTGAGTTTCCCTCTAGATATGATAAAATTGTGATATTAAACCACTTGAAGTCTAATGATTTTTTATTCCTTGATTAGAGGAATTTTAGGGGTAACACATAAAGGGTAATCTGAAGACAAAAGATAATGAATTATAAATAACTTTAATTTCCTTAACATATGAATCTATAGGCTTCAATCTATGTTATACATGATATACATTCTAACATATATTATAGGGGAATTTTTTTATTTCCATTAATAAGGGTTCATACTATTCTTGTGAATTTACTGAATTGCATCCCCTAGGAGTGTTGTAACCAAGAGTGCATAAAGGCCCACTGTCATGTACCAGGATACTCCAGGTCAAGCTCGAAACACCTTGTTGGGGTTTTCACCCCTAGGTACATCTGTGCCAGAGCTGCCCCTACCTGCTCATATCTAGACATGGATGTATTTTATTAATAAAAAACTTACTCAATACTCAGAAAAACTTATGGATGGATTTATTATTCTTAATATTTTCTCTATGGGTTTACTAGGGTTTCCTAATCCTAATCTCAAAAATAACTAAACCTATCCTCTGATACCAACTATGACAACCCTACTCTTTATTAAATACTTAAACATGATTTATTATAAAAACATACCTTGATAAAACATATATGATTGAGAGGTGTAGTTTTTTTGGGGCTTAGGATCACTACATAAAGAATTGAAACATGAAAACACAACATCTTATTGAAAACTTCCTTTACATGACCACTACAATCCTTTTTACATAGCTTTGCATGGGATAACCTGAGGACATGCATAAGAAAATGGTGACCTATAGAGCCTAATAAGGGAATAAACATGTAATAACATGAGGAATAAAGTACATGTTAGACAATATGAACATCAAAGGATAAAAAGATAATCATAATCATAAAGTTATGATAAAGCATGATAATCGTTACATGGAAATGTGGAAACAACATTTAACATGATTTTAACATGAGACATGGGTCATTGAAGATGGACCATGAGTAAACCCTCATTTTACTTGAATTAGAATGAGTAAACCCTCATTGCACATGACTTATCATGATACGAATCTTTACCCAATTCATTTGAGCACTATCAGGGCACACCCTTCTTAAACATTTCCTTTCATGTATAAATATGCCACATGGATCATATAACATGGATTCATTAAACCCCATAATTTATTACAATATAAAGGAAATTTTGAATTCCTATATGAAACACTATAATAAATACATTAATGTGCATAAAGTTGAATACCCTTGATTAAGAAATGGGCACGGTATTCCCAACACAATGACATTGGCTTGAAAAAACGCGGTGCAATTTCGGCAACGTAATGACGTGACATAAGAATTCATAAAAATGGTTGATGAGAGGGAAATGGGTGTCTCATCATATTTAAATTAAATGTAAAGTATGGGGATTATATATAAACATATCCCAACCTATGTAAAGGAATTTAGATCCATAATACCAAGGAATTTCTTGAATGTAAATGAGTAGAGAGAAATTCATTACGGAATTTTGACATGGTAACAGGTGTATTAGAGAGGCATTAAAAGATAGTAAAATCAGTGTATAATAATTAAAACATAAATAGGGATGTATGGGGGAGGTGAAAAATCATACCACCACATTTTTAATTGAAATTAAAAGGGTATAACAATATAATAAAATTGAAAAAAATGAGAAAAGAGGTTATCCTTTACTTGGAAGTGTGATCCCAATGGCTTGGGAGAGGCTTGAGATATGATTATTGAGATATTAGGGCACTTTTGGAGGATTCTAGAAAGAGTACGCTAAAGGTTGTTCGAAGTAAAATGGCTTTGAGTGAATAGTAAGTGGGATATTGGGAGGGTTTATATAGTAAAGGAGAGAGAATTCTTTAATATTTAGGTTTGGGTCACCACACTAAACTAATCTATACCACAACCCAGCCCATGGTTATTACCCATGGTTTTTTTCAAAGGGGAGTGGGAAACAATATTTTATAAGGACAATGTAAAAACATCTTAAAATATTGAGGGTGCTTATGTGGAGGTGAGTTACACTCTCAAGGAAATTCATTTAAAAATTCTAAATGTTTTATAACTCTTTGAGGGTCCACTAATGTGTTGTAAAATATATAAAACAAACCTAAAATATTATTATTTAAATGGTAAACCATATATTAGAAGAAAATACAATTTATTTTATTTTATTACATCACTATTTAGTCATTATGATGTCATAAAACACTTTAAATATTTAAACGGTATTTAATTTTTAACCAAAAATTCAACGGTCTCAGAATATTATTAAAAATTCACCATTGGATAATTTCAAGGTTATGATTCCAAAAATAATATTCATTTTTTATAAATAATTTTCTAAATATGTGAATTTTTTCTTTAAAAACCCAACATTTATTGAAAATTCATTGGTTTTGACAAAAACAGCTTTCAAACCATAATAACAATTACAATTTCATTCATAAAATTATAGGATAAATTATATTTAATAAAAATTAATTTAATAACAATAATATTTTATTTAAATATTATTTAATTCCAAAATCATTTAATTTATAAAAATATATTTCTTAGTTGAATATTAACTAAAAATACTATTGGTACTTTAAAAACTATTTACAAAGTAACAATAATAAAATGAATGTATATTCATTATTATATACAAAATAATTCACATATTAATAGTGCTAATGTCTTGTTACATAATCCATTATAAAACCCACATAAGACTGAATGGTAAGTTGTGTGATGGTGACCGACTCTTGGGGTGGCTCGGTTAACATTGCTCGGGTGGTAATCTCTATAAACATCCAATTCTCTCATAGGAGGTTACACACGAGCTTAAAAAATTCAATCTCAGCTTGGGATTGGTCAAGAGTGAAGCCCAATGATGACCCCTCCTTTCAGAGCACTGAAAAATGGGCTTCATACGGGGAAAGTCTACTGGATGAGGCCATCTCTTCCTTTGTTTGAGTAAATTAGATTGGTTAAGGCCCTATATTTATACTAATCATGTTATCACCATTAAATGACTATAATAGAAAAGGTCACAATTCATAATGGTATTTTAAATTCCAAAAACATAGAACAAATGAAGTTCACATTTTATATAAACATTTTTCATAATGAGACATTTAATTAGATCAAGAGGGATTTCAATTAATGAATGTTTGGGTCGTTACAATATCATTCTCAACAGTCTCAGATAGAGATCTAGAATATATGTCTCTTTTATGAAAATCCATTCAAAAATCCATTGGAAATTATTTTAATATGAGTTTGGTGTATCATCCTTAGATTTATGGCCAATCCAAAAGGTTTATATAAATATTGGAAGACTTGTTTTGGGATTGAGTAATTGATTTGTGTGGATCTTGTTAAGAGGATGATCCATTAGCAGAGTTCTGTAATAATAAAAAATATCCGGATTTGATACATATGGATCATTTTGAAGAATTGAATTGACATCTTTGTCATTCTACATTATGTTGGGTGGAAACAAGTGAGATTTTACTACTTGGGATGATAGTTGTCCATAAAATAATATAATGGATTTAATTGATTAGAAATATGATGGAGACAGATAAAAGTCATCAGAAATCATCTGAGGATCATCATCAAATGTTGTTGTCATTCATCGTGAGTGATCATGTGTTCTTAAGGATCTCTTTAAAGCATGGACATCATCATTTTGGGAATAAGGTAATGTTATATCCTCTATAAATTGGAACTTTTGAGATATAGATATAGGTTAGAGAGGTGTAATATCGGTTTGGAATTTCCACCATAGTTCAGTTTAGTGAATATTGTGTTCCACATATCTTAGTTGAAAAAGTATCAGCCTGATCCTGACCATGTGATCAGATGGGATCATGTTGAAGTAGAGCCAGATGCTACATTCCTACATATACTAGTGCTGATTTAGACAGTCAAGAAAATGTCTTTCATGAAAAAGAAATAGTTCCATTGCTAGTTTTATGGAAACATTGTAAAATTTGGAAAGATATTTGGGAACAAGAGAATGAAATTAAAGAGAATTGGAAAAAACTCTTTCATAGAATCAGTGTCTTCATTCTTTTAAGGGATTTAAATACCAATGGTGGGATAATGTGACACCCCCATTTTCTGGTATGTAACCCTTATTTATACTTTTCAAGTATATAATGTTTAAGGGTATAGTTTGGGAATGATTGGAGAAACTTTAATGGGTTTTAATGGATTTTATACTGGTGGATAGGTGGTGTATGGTTTGAAGAAACCATTCAACACTTGTAAGAAACTGTGAATAATATGATAGAAGAAAAATTGGATGTGCACGAAACTGCACACGGTTTTTCCCTACCGTGTGAAACCCTTGTAGTAACTATTATCTTTGAAATTTTATTTGGATAAAATGATATAGTGGCTTCCGCATTCTAGGCACATGGTTTTAGAGACATTGAGATGGGACTATTTGACGGTCATCCTCAAGGTAGTGGCTAATGCACTATTAGTAGATAGTTTGTCTCACTGTGTGACTAAACCATGCATAGGGTCAAACATATATCCTTAAAAACTATATCTATGTATGATTAAGGTTTTAACCACTCATTTTCCCAAAAATGGATCTAAATCAAGATCATTCTTCCTCAATGGTAATTTATGGTTATCCCATGGATCCTATGGTGATTTGAAGGCTTCCCTTGACGATTTGAAGTTGATTACTCATTGTAAGAGTTTGTTCTTCATAATTCTTGACATGTTTCATAGATCTACATTGTTATCTTATTGGATTCTTAGATCTATGACCATTTTGGTTAGATCTAATTTTGTGGATAAAAATATTGTTATATTTGTCTTTAATCATTATAAGGGAAGAGATATAAGGCATATTCGAGAAGATTCAACCAGTTTTTTTTGACATTTTTCATGTTGTTTATCATTTTCTCTAAAACTATATAAGTAGGTGGATTCTATATTAATTCCACCTACTATAATTGATTGGATTTATTTAAAATTTATTATTTTTTGTTATTTATTTTGTGAGTTGACTGTGTAATTATTGCAGAAAACCCTCTTGAGTGACGGTATGTGGAAACATGGGAATCAGGTGTTCTTACAAAAGGGATTTGGTTCTTGGGTTTAAAATGTTGATTTTAAATTGAGGATCTTATAATAATTGTGGTAAAGGGATTAATAAAAAAGTTTAAATAAAAGGAATAATTTTATTGAAATGAAATTAGGATGAACGATTTGAATTTGTTTAATTAATGGCTTTCAATCAAATAATGGGTTTATTTAAAAGGATAAAATGGTTGTTTTTTGCATTTTTTTTCATATAATGGTTGCGTGTGTTCATGACCATTCGAGACAGTTAAGGGAAAGGAGTTTCCCCATTATTAGAGTGATAGAAAAGGGTAAACCCCCATCAAAATGATTAACTAGGTGAAGACTTAGTGAAAGGATGACTCACCACTTGTGATTATAGAGTGGTCCTGGTAACATGAATGGTTGGATGCGTGGATAGGTAGAATGGAATGGTTATGCTAAATGGATATTGATAAAAATATTTGAATCATTTTTTGTTTTTCTACATGAAAAGAATCTTTTTAGGAAAATTGTGTGCCATGGAACTTGTTTGTATTTAGTTTTGACCTATTGTTAGATGTTTTTTATATTTTGTTATAACCTCTTTTGAGAATTTTTTAATATAAATTGTTTTATATAAATGTAGCTAGATTTTATAGCTTAATGGTGTGAGTGGGGGATTCATAGGAGGAAAAACTATGGAGTTTTATACTCACCAATTCTTTGGCACTTTGGTGATCAAATATATCTCATCTCCCATGACATGGGACAAGGTAATGTATCTCATGACTTCAGCACAACCTTATGACATTGGTCTGATTACTTATGTAGAAGCGTGGAGATTATAAAGCATGGAGCCTTGTGGCCATCTTGATGTATTATCAGTTATCTTCTTCTGTTTACTTTAACATTAGTTTGGATTCCATCATAGTTCCCTTTGGTTCATTTGTATATAAAAGAAATGGTTTAGTTGTCATTATTTTTATCATGAAAAATATTGTGGTTTTTTTATTAGTATAGTTATTTTGTTCATAATTTTTATATAGTCCCCTACATATATTGAAAAACTTCCACATTTATTTATAGAATTTGGAATCTTGGGGATACTTCTTAAGGACAAGTAACATACTCCCACCTTCTCAAGCCAATGAGGAGAAGGAGGGATGTTACATTTCATACTATATATTTTTATCCTCTCCTAAATAAAATTATATAACTCATCATGTGTAATCAAAATTATTTCTCTCAAAGAATATATATAAATCTATAACCCCAAATTTTAAAAATAAGAATAACATATTCTAAAGCGTGCATCACTTGCAATATCACGAATATAAAGGAATATAACATATCAAGGAATTATGATATGTATTTTTTAAATAAATTAAATCTCTTAAAGGGATTTCATTATATGAAACATTTATTTTGGATTAAGAGAAATGAAACAATGAGTTTTTTTGTTATATTTAGTTACACACAAGGGCTAGTTTTATTGAATAACAATACACTCTCTATATTATTATTTAATATGATAGTTATCCCCAAGCCATTGGAATAAAAGGTATTAATATGATTAAATAACTTATAAAAATATATATTTCACAAACATTTATTAGTCATATTTTTATTATAAATAAAATAAGAAACATTTTAAATAAAAAAAAGTTTTCAGAAAACAATACATTCTAAAGAATACGATGTAGATGTTCTTTGCAAACATAATTAAAAATTATTTTTTTACCAATTTTAAAAATTTTATTTGAAAATAGAAACATAGTTTTAAGAATTTCAATACCATAATTTTCATATGGGGAATTTATTGGATTTTTTTCAAAATCATTATTTTTTGAGGATTAGTGAAATATACTAAATTTTAATTAAAAATTATGTTTTTCAAATTATTTAAAAGGTTAAATTACATTTGGAATTAGTTTTAATGTTAAATTATCTAAATTATAAATCCATTAATCAAATTTTTATAGTTGTAATAATTTTCTTGTTAAAATTTTATATAAAAAAATTGAAAACTTTTGAACATTTTCTCTTTGAAAAACCTCTTTTTTGTCCCCACTACGAAATTAATATATAATTAATAATAAAAAATTATGTTGATTGAATTTAAAAAAAATGAATTAAATATTTTTAATACACCTAAATTATACTTTCTAAAAATTTCAACTTAATTTTTCATCAAAATGGAAAATTTAATAAAAATATAAATTAAATAACACAGTGAAGGTAAAAATTTATTTAGATAGTGTTTAATTAAAAATATAATGGTTAAAATGATCTAAAAACTTATACATAGACCATTATTCATCCATATATATTCAATTTTTTAAATTGCACCATTTATGAGGCGAAATACATGATAAAAACTTAAGTATGATTGAACATTTTCAAACAATTACAAGTGTTCCACTCACCCCACTTTTAAAAGGACACCCCTCTCAACTCTTCTTCAAACCTTCAATCATATTGGTCTTAGATATTACATACCAAAATAACATCCCCAATTACCTAACCTCATCATAAATCTATATTTTTGTATAATTTTATCCTAGGAAGGCTTTAGTGTAAGCCCAAGGAGGATACCAGAAGACGAGGTAATGTTCTCCAAAGAGCATCTTTATTCTATTAGTTTCTCCCCCTACTTCAATTCATATTATATAGAACTGATATAATAACCTCATTAAAATAAATTTATTAGGATGATTTTATAATAAGTTAATTACCTAAAACTATCTCTATTTCCATCAAATGGGTTATTAAATCAGTATTCTTGGGTACTAAAGACTACCGCCTCGTGAATCGACGCCGTTTGTTTTTTCATTACCACCTCTCAGAGTTGGGTATCATAATGGATATAAAGTATATATAAATATATATTATTTATAACATAATTATATATAAGTACTTATTATATCATATATTCGTTTTTAATATCCATTCAATTGGTGATACAATAACATCGCTCTTGTGTACAATGAAAAATAGACTCAAGAAGTGATGTTATTCATTTTTCACCAAATCATCACATAGAAAAAGATTAGGATAATTTTAGTGATTATATATAATATAAACTAAATAATTGTTATATTAATTACAAATTTATCATTATTAAATGATAATATATAATTTTCTTTCAAACATTTTCATTCACATAATGATGAAAATATTGCATGTGTATGTGTGGACTACCACCTTAACGAAGCGATGTGACTCTCTTTTTATCACCAAAAAACATGGATTGTATATTTATGTATATAAAATTCTAGGAAATATATTATTATATTTCTATATATATATAATATTAATTACCTTATTTTATAATGATCATTGAAAATGGATATGTTACTAATGCATACATACGACCAACCATCTCTATGATCATAACATAATTCATTTTTCATAACCATATTTCATTACTGTTTTAAAAAGTAAAATTAAAATAAAAAAATTATAATTATTTCATGATTATTAATATTTAAATTATGAATATATGCAATATTTTTAAGAATAATATCATTAATGGAAAAACACACATAAGAAGAAAAGGAAATCAACACTAGAAATAGTCAGAATAATGGAAGATAATTATTGAATGGGTGATAAGATGATACAAAATGACCATATATTATATTATAAATATTAATATGGTTATGGTTTAAATTAATAACTTTTTTGAAACCTGTATATAAGAGTTTCAATAATGTTCAATCAAACGAAAGCATGTGGTAATATATTTGTTAACTTAATTTCTGTTAATTGGGTTTAACTTCAAAGATTATGTGAGTAATGATATTTTATTACCTTATATTGTATTTCAAATTAATTTATGTATATTTAATAATTTAAAAAATAATTGATTAATTATAACATCAACATTATGATCATTGTAAATGATTATTTCATAATATCATTCTAATTGAGATACTTTATTCTTGAATGTCATTTCAAAGAAATTATTTAAAAATTTCTTATTAAACCCATTTAATTTTATCTTTTAATGTTTATTCTATATATTTTTATGTAATGTGACAAATTTTAAAAAAATTTGTACTCAAGTTAATTGAGACAACGTTTTTAATAAAATCTGACTACATTTATCTCTTCGGTTGGAAACCTATTTTATTTCAAAACCATGTTTTCTAAAAATGTTTTCAAAAATATTTTTAATCATTTAAAATTGATTTATTAATTTTATTTGTTCAAATTTTTAATTTTTTGTAAATTTTTTTCAAAGGAATATTATGTTTTTTGAAAACACATCATATTTTTTTAATAGAAATTTCAAAGGAATCTTTTTTTCCCTTTCTAAATAAATAAATTTCCTAAAATTTTTACACTGAAACAGTAATGTTATTTTTAACATGTAAAAAATGTATTTAATTACCCACCTTCAAGACCATAATTTCATATAATATTCATTTTCATATTTATAAAGGTCTTTTTACAGAAATTTACTTTCAAAATATTCTCAAAATGGTTTATGAATATTTTTATTTAATTTTGGTATTATTTACCATTTAAAGCTATTTTTTTTAATATGAATGCTTATGATTATTTTGTTTTACTTATTTTATATGAGGAATGCATTAGACATAGTAAGAGAAAGGTGGGATCTGAGATAGATTTTCCCTCAATGAATTGACATGTCTCATGGGAAAAAATTAGTTCAACAAACCCAATGAGTGTGTACTATATAGTTCTAAAACCTCATGTGAAAGGTCTTTATAGTAAAATTATTGTGAAATGTATTTACAAAAATGAGTTTTTATAACCTGATGGGTTTGAAACGAGTAGTTTTGATTTATCTTGGGAATGGTGTTGACATTAACATTCTTGTGAAATGTCTTAAAAGTATGATTATGATATCGAAAATTAGGAGTTCCCTCATTATGAATTTCATCATTAATATTCCATATGATTATTTGATTAGATAGAATATACATGGTTAAGTTTCAAGATCATCTGATTATTTATATGGCCTTATTTGATTCCCATTTATTCCTAATATATCAAGATTAAGTTATTTGTTAAATATAATGTTTTTAGTTATTTACATTTCTATATTGATTATTTTTATTTATGCATATATTCCGCTATAAACATACCCTTATTGAGCATGAGATCTCACCATTTCTTATGATTCATTTTCCCTAGTATAAAAGGAAATATTTTGTAATCGATATAATGGGATTTTACAGAGAAAAAAAATTATATTCTGTAAATAAAATAATGTTTTAATTTTTGTTTTCAAATTAAATATGAGAATCATGAGTGTATCTAGTTTAGAAAGACTACTAAACTGATCAGTCATTCAAGATGGGATTCCATGCCTCTTTTGATAATGTTATAATTTAGACAACAGATCTTGGATAATGTAGTTAGGGGCACTATAGACGGTATCATAGGAAGCTTAGTAGAAACTTTTAGGAATATATTGTCTCAATAATACTGTATAAGTCTTATTGATTTTTATACTCACACATACTTTTTTGAACTAAAGAAGATATTATTTTAAATATTTTACAGAAAATTAATATTCAATATAGTAATTTGGAATTATATTCAGGTTTTTAATCCACATGGAATATTCTTCATAGTGTTTGGTAATATTTTTATTGTTTTTGAAAAACCTATTCACACCCTGAATTGGTAAGAGTAACGTAAGGAATGAACCCTATGCATGGAACAATGTATATAGATTGTGAACCCTACATGTATAGCATCACATATGTTTTCTCATCCCTATAGTGAATAGTTGGTATATGGATTTTAAACACTACATTTTAATAAACATATGGAATATCAACCCATCATTAAAGTCATGAATCACCATTTATACCATACATTCAGAGATTGAACATATGGTTACTCCACTATATGTTTGTAATCAACCATATGCTGGAGGATTAAAGTATGAATTCGCATACCAATTTTATTGTTGTTCCCGATATTCCATGTAGTTGAATGTATTGTTAATGAACCATATGTTGGTAGTAACCCTATGCTACGTATTGGAACCCCACAATTTGCAGTTCTTCCCTACATTTATTTACTAAACAACTGAGATTTAAATTCATGATTTTATCTAAGATTTCTGTAATAGTATTGAAAAAAATAATGATTGACTCAAATATCATTTATGATTGATTAAAAAAACCTAGTTTATTAGTGAAAATAAATCATATTCTTAAGGGAAGGTTCAACACCCATAGTCAATTTAAATTAGACATTCCCCCATTATTTCATGTGATTTTCTTTGATCTAGAACATAGAAACATGACATATACACTATATATTCTATTTAAATTTCTATTTAAATATGAACATATGACTGTATACCTATAAGTAAAATTTTACAGTACTTCTACAGGGAATGATCAACCCTTTTCTTTAAAGAGGATACACATTGGAGACATACATTTTCTACCTCAATATACCTTTTGTTTGTTGCTAATTTTATTAAAGATCATTTGAAACTAGGATATATTCAGAGGTATTATTTCTTGAAGATTGTTTTGTAATAATAAGATCCATCTACTATCATTTACTACTACTAAAACTGTGATGTTCATCCTGCACCATCCAAAAATTAAACTCTTTTGATTCAGTAGAGTTTCAATTTCTCTGATTAAATCATAGATAATATTCCAGCTTCTTGTATGAAGATTTTGATAATTAGTTCCCTATTAAAGAACCATAATTCTATGTTTTATCCTTGTTATAAAGGTGGCAACTACCTGCATTCAGTTTTGGATTTGTAGGTGTTGTGATAAGGGGACCTTTCCTGTAAAATTCACCAAGATCGGGGAGAGATCATTGGTGGAGTGTACTAGGGGATGTTTGTGCCCCAAACCACTATAAAATTATCATTTTCATTATTTCTATTTATACTATGATAATACTCATCACAGAATAGAATGCTTCTTATTTCCATAAATCATAGATATTTTTTAAATCCATATTATATAGAGAATCAAAAGAAAAAAGAAAAAATTCACCTATCATGTGTATATTTCTATTTTTCTCACCAAACAATCAGCATTGGAGGAGAAATTTTTTTTAAATATATAACATGATTAAAGGAACAAGGTCTATTAAAAATAGATGGAAATGTATGATCCAAAAGAAGTTATTTCTATAATTCATGATCCATATTTTCATGCTGACGACTATGGATATTGAAAATCATGTATGATAATTTATCTGAAAAATATCGCCATCAAATTCTATTCGAATATCATCACTCCTTATGAAATTCTTGAAAAATATGCCACATGTGATGCTACAACAAAAGAAGAATGTGACTGTAGTTCAAAATATATGAATTATATAATTTGTGTATGTAGACCTGATGAATTCAATTGAGTCCCACAATTCCATACTACCTACAAGATGTGAAAAACTATTGTTGTTACTTATGAATAAATTGATGAAATTAAAAGGATGAGGTATTCTGCTTCCAAGATAAAGTTTTAAACCTATAAAATGTTTGATGATGAATGAATCACACTAATGAATGGATGATTAATAGAGATTTTTAATAATATTACTACCTTGGTAGATCCCACCTATCAATCAAATCATGTTATGATAATAATTAGAGTAATAACCTCTAAATATGATGGAAAATCTATAGTAATTCAACCATCATCTCCTATCAGGAATTTGAGTTTGAAGTAACTGATTGGAACATTGATG
The DNA here is from genome assembly GCA_963277665.1 of Viscum album. Classification (NCBI taxonomy): domain Eukaryota; kingdom Viridiplantae; phylum Streptophyta; class Magnoliopsida; order Santalales; family Viscaceae; genus Viscum; species Viscum album. The sequence goes on from OY728140.1 coordinate 2,053,203,585, forward strand.
TTATATGAAGGGGAAATGCAAGATGAGTCTAAAGATAACAAGATAATAGTAAAAAGGTAAAATACTACCCTTAAAGTGGATTCTCATAAGCAAGGAAAAAATCATAAGAAGAAATCAAATAGAAAATTCAGACTCTACAGATTCTGAAATGGAACTGGAACAACTAGAAAGAAAATTCAAAAAATTCTACAAAGAAATGATATACCTCAAAAAATATTTTAATAAGGTATAAAGAGAACCCAGAGAAGTAATATGATTTCAATATAAGATTTTGGGTCACATCAGACCTGTCTTCCCCAACTAAAATGATAAATAATAAAGAAAAAAATAAAATACCAAAATAATGATGATTATGAGCATAAAGAAAAAAGAGGCATGAATTCTATATTGAGTGCATCTGAATACTCCAACATCTCATTGAAATATGGTTAAACAAAATAAAAAATAATCATAAATAAAATATGTGTTCTATGGATAAGGATATATAAGAGGTACAAGCTTATTATTATTATTCCTCTCACTCGGATAGTTGTTCAAATGATAAATTGGCTTCTTACCATTCTATTCTAGAATAAAATTTTGATTCTTTAATGAATATGCATAATTTAATAAATATATAAATAATTATATTTTAAGGTAAATAGAAACTATGATAAAACAACATCATGATATAATTAAAAATTTAAATTCATCTACATCAGACTGTAATAACCTTTTAAAAAGGATTAAATAATTAAAGGATGAAGTAGAATATTATATTTTTTTGAAAATATATTAACTAAAGGGGAAAATTTTCTCAATCTGATTCTTGGGAATAATTTTATTAAAAGTGAAAATTTTAAAATAGTAATAAAGGGTGAAAATTTTATGTTATATAAAAATTATTATTTTCCCAATTCATAAAATGTGAACTACTATAACTGTGGAATAAAATGTCATTACTCTAACAAATTTTGCTTGGTAAATACTAAAATTAGTTGTTTTAAAAATGATTTCATTTCTAAAAATATATCTAAATAAATTGACATGAATTAAGGAAAAATAAGTCATATCTATATTCTCAGATCATTTCTTGATGAATTTTCTAGACCCAGTTAAATATGGTAACTAAAAAAAACATATGTTTAATTTATATTATTGGAAAAAGACATAGGAATAAAAAATACATATTTTATATGGACAATATCCTCTCTAGAGAAATGAGTGGAGGCTCATCAAATTTCAATACATTGACTCAAATGAATGGAGTTATAGTATCTTTTTGTGATAATGAAAAATGAATTATTGTTGGAGTTGAAAATTTTAGAGATCCAAACACTATCTCAATCAATAATGTAATATATGTAAAAGGTTTAAATAACAACATAAAAAGTATTTGTCAAAAAAATTTATGATATATTTTATATTAATTTCCCAAAAAATTACAATTCATTTATCAAATATAGATTACATAAATTTAGAAGCCTATAACTAAGAATGCTTATACAATGGATCTTCATTTCTTGTTTAAATAGAATGTAAATTGTTGAACTATGAAGAAAAATTATTCATGAATCTCATCTAGATTACTTTCACATTTTAAAATGTATTCTTTTGATAAATTTTCTAAGAAAAAATTGTTTTTTATATTCGTAGTCTTATGTTTTAAAAATGATGGATTATATGATGCATGTCAAATCAGAAAACAACACAAATTATCATTCAAATTATTTAAAATATTGTTACTTATAACCCACTAGAACATATGCATATTAATTTATTTGGACTATCCAGAGTTGAAAGATAGGATTGTTAATTATATTTTTATGTTTTAGGTCATGATTTTTCTAGATTTACATGGGTTTATTTTCTAAAACACAAAAGTGATTTTTTCAGTTTTTTTGAATACTTTTGCAACATTGTCCCAAATGAAAAAGTTTTTAAAATAATTTCATTAAGAAGTGATCATGGTAGGGAATTATATATTCCATAATTTAATTATTTTTCCCAAATCTAGGTATTAAAACACCCTTCATCACACCAAGAACACATTAAAAATGAAATTATTGAAAGAATAAATATAACTATTCAAGAAATTAAAGGACAATGCTAAATGAATATAGACATCTTATCTATTTCTCAGCAGAAGCTGTAAGAAAATTATTCTATATCATGAATATAGTATTGATAAGACCAATTATTTAAAATCTACCATATGTAATTTGATATAACCAAAAACCTAATGTAATGTAATTTATTATTTTTGGATGTAAGGTGTATATCTTGAATAATAATGAAAAAATTAATAAATTAAATAAAAAATCTAATGAGTGAAAATTTATATGATATTGTACTAAATCTAATACCTATAATTTTTTTATTAAAAATTGAATGATTGTTGAAGAATTAGATCATGTGATTTTTGACGAAATTGACCCATTTATTAAAATAAATTTAAATAGATGAAATTATTAACTCATTTGAAAACATGATAATTGAATCTCTTAAATCTAATTTTTGAAATGATTTAAATAAAATTCATCCTTGTTTATACGAACATTATACTAAAGAACCTAAAATTATCTTACCCAAATATCCTAGAACCTTGAATAATCATCCTTCAAAATCTATTATAGTAGATCTAGACATATGAATTAGAACTAGAATAAATGTAGGAAATCCAGTTGAATTATCTATATTGCAATATCAGTTAGAATAAACACCTTTTGAAGTAGATTTTGAATATTATATTTGGATGTTAACCATGAAAGAATAACTAAAACAATTTAGAATAAATGAAGTTATAGATTTAGTGTAAAGGCCAACCAATTATCTAGTAATATGAACTAAGTGGATCTATAAAAAATAAAGGATTATGATGGTATGATAACAAAAAAAACTAGATTAGTATATAAATTATATAATGAGGAAGAAGGTAAAAATAATTATGAAGCCTTTGTATATATAACTGGATTAGAATACATAAGAATTGTTTTAGCTTATATATTTATATGAATTTTAAATTATATTAGATGGTTGTTAAATTAAAATTTTTAAATGGTTTTTAATGGAATAATTTTACATTGAACCAACCCTAGGTTTTGAAAAACCTAATATACCAAATTCTATATTTGAACATACCATAGCACTTTATGGACTTAAACAAACACTTAGAGCTTTTAATGAGAGATCTACCTTCTTTGTATGGAACATTTTATTTTTTGTAGGATTGGTAGATCCCAATCATTTTCGGAAAATGGTTTGTTAAAATATTTTATTTGAAAAAATCTTTGTTCATGATGTTATTTTTATTCAAAAAATTTAAATATTTGTAATGGTTTCTCAAATTTAATGCAAATAAATTGAAATTAATATGATGGGAAAATATAATTTCTTTTTAGGAATTCAAATTTATCAAAAAGATTATGAAAATAATTTGAATCAAAGTAAATATATTATTTATTTATTGAAAATGTTTTTAAAAAATAATATTAAGGCCTATAAAACTATCATGTGTATAGATATAAAACATGATTTGGATAAATACATAAATCTAGTTGAAAAAAGTAATATATATGTATGATTGTTTGTTTATTTTATTGTATAACTAGTAGAAAATACATAATGTTTTATGTATTCCAATGTGTTAGATTTTAGTCAAATCCAAAACAATACATCTTACTACTATTCAAATAATTATTAGATATTGAAAAGGAACTATTTTTTAATCTATTTTTTACCCCAAAAAAATATGATTTTAAATTAATTTCATATTTTGATTTTGATTTTCAAGGGTATAGATTATATAGAAGAAGAAACTCAGGGACTTATAACTTTTTTGAAGAATACTTAATATCATGGTGGATTAAGAAACAACACATAGTTTTCCTGTCAACATCTATGGTAGAATTTTGGTCTGCTATTTGTGGTTGTGCAGAAGTATTTTGGATGAAACCAACTTTACTATATGTTTGACTATATTTCTGTAATACACATTTTTAATGTGATAATACTAGTGCAATAAATATTTCAAAAAACCTATATGTCATTCTAGGACCAAACATATTGATATAAGGCATCATTTTCTAAGGGATCGTGATCTTAAAAAGGATATATCTTTAGAATTTGTGAATACTGAATATAAATTAGCTAATATTTCTACTAAACCACATCCCAATATAAGATTTTATTTTATTAATAGGGAGTAAGGTTTATTTAATTTTAAATAAATTATTATCAATTTATTTTGATTAATGTGTTTATAGTTTTAATTCATTTTATTTTATTTAAATTATTATTTTCTCTATCAAATTATTATTTAATTTCTTTATTTAAATAATTTTATTTTTATTTTTATAACACATATTTTCAAAACTAATATTTAAACAATTACAACAAAACTTTGTCCCACGAAACCAGAAATGAAATTATCAGACTTCCCCCACTCTCTTCTGTACTCCATCACACCGTTTCTGTTTATAAAGTGTCTCTTCTTTGAGTTTACCAAAACATTATCCTTCAATACTTCAAAACTTAAACCCTTAAAATTGGAAAACTTAGAAAGAGTTGAAGATGTTTTCAAAGAGATCTTGTTCGAAAGCTAAAATATCATAAATATCATCAAGGGAAGGTAATTGATTTTTATCGGTTGAACCAAATGAATATATAGTTAATGTCTGCAATTCGATTTCAATGTCTTGAATTAATTTTTGGTGATATAAATAATCCTTTTATTATATAGAAGTATAAAATTTCAATCTAAATGGATATTTTAGTTTTATAAATTATTATTATTTAGTTATGTCTATGATTTATAATGATGATTTTTCTATATCTTCAATGAGAATTTCTAAGATCATGGATTGTACTCATGATGGGGAATTTCATTTTGACTTAATAAATATAGAAGGTGGTAAATTTAGATCAGAGGATATAATTTATTCACTTTTTAGAACCATAACTTTCAAGAAAAGTATGACAAGTGATATTAATGTTGATCAAAGAGTCATGATGTAGTTCGTACAGTCTGGAGTTGTGCTTAGGATGGATGAGATAGATAATGTTATTTATCAATATATGTATGTTAGGATATTATTTTTAAACAATATTAAGATAAAATTTTATCGGTATCTGTTAAGGTATATGAATCACTACTGTTAGAAGGAAGTAAAGATGGGTTTTTACAATTAGCAAATAATTCTATCCATTTTGATGTTAAGTTTGGGAAAGTTAAGAGTCATCTTTTTAGTTAGATAGGTAATATAAGAAATATTTTAAATGATAGAGCTATTATGAAGCAAGGATTTTTCTAGAGTGAATATTACAATTATCTTTTACCAGTTAGTATAAAATAATAATAAAGGATAATTGATGGTGCTCAGGGGGGGGGGGGGGAATTTAGTACCTTCTATTGGTTGTGTGATTTAAAGGATCGATGAAAAATATTAAGCATGATTTTATGAGGATGGTCTTCATCAATTATGTATAATTTCAGTAAATATTTCTTAACCATTGGATGTTTCCCAATAAAGAGAAGAAAAAGTTACTGAGCAGGTGGATCATATAAGTGAATTTGTTGAGAAATTCTCTCAAGGGACTAGTAAATCAAGGGAAGTTGTTACAAATGTTGTTCATGATGTCTCTTAAAATATTTCATTTGTAATTCTTGATTCAGTTGATTAAGGAGTATCTATATTAATAGAGGAATAAGTTACAAGTTTGGATATGGGGGAAATTCTCCAAACCGAAGCTCAATATATTGAGTCTTCTGACTGATTAGAAATTAATATAGAAGTTTTTGTTCATAGTTACAATCATGTGAATGTATATAATTTGACTCCAAGTATCAAAATAATGAATAAGTGGAATAATGTTGAAGTGCTTAGAACTTCAATATTTCTTATGGATTAGTTTGAGGAACTTAAAACGCAGTTAATATAATTAAAATAAACTTTTATGTCATTAGGTGACCTTGAAGAGCTTATAATAATTTTTTTTACTGAGTTCATATAAATAAAGGAAGAATATGTGATAAAATCATATTTTGTTGCGTTGAAAAATATACTGGGTAGAGCATTTCAATTTTTTAGAGAAATTCATCACAATTCAACCACTTCTCCAAAAAATACTAATGAATTGATACAAATTTTTGAGGCTATAAGTTTTTTTAGATGAATTTAAGGATAAAATGCACACTCTTAATTGTGATAGTACACTGTTAAATATTCTTTTGGAGAATCAAGGTAATTTGGTAAGTCAACTAACCTCTAATGAATCATGGTTGGGACTAGTGCTTCATCAAGTTAGATATAAGTTGACTAAATCTGTTCAATATGAAGATACAATTAATGTGTTTGTTAAGGTTAATTTGGTTTAAATTCTGAAGATCAGTCATGATTCAAGGAAGATACTTCTAAAGTGGAAAAATATATTCAAAAATCATTTTCAGAGCCTATTGGTGAAAATCCATGATATTAATGGTGCTATTCAATCTATTATTCATTCTGCTTTACCATCTTTACAATGAGATTCTGATCAAGAAAACCAATCTGATCCAAGACAATCATTTTAATGATTTGTTTAATTTATTTTGGGATGAATCATTATTTTCAAAAACAAATTGATATATATTATAGTTTAGTTTACTTTTATATTTAAATGTTTTTTTATCATTTTATATTTTTTGTTAAAATTTAAACTTCCATATCACATGCCTTATTTTTTTACTCACTAGAGTGTAACACTCATTTCTTGTTCTATGAAAAATTAAATATGTTTTAATCCATTTTTCATATGCATTATATTTTGATATCGCAAAATGGGGGAGAAATTTGGTTAAATAGAAAATTCTCATATTTTAAATCATATATTTTCTTTTAAATCAGTTTCGTACTGAGATATCTAAATACAACTATATTAATTTAATTTCCGAAACAACAAGTATTTCCATTAATAATATTATTAGTTTTATGACCCTCTCCCCACAAAGTGTACCCATCCTAGGCCGATAATTTTAGAAGGGAGATAATGACCCCCGATTCCTACCTCCAGTAGGCCCCAGGTTGGCAACGAGCACTAAGGGAATATCAAACACAAAAATGGGTGCCATTACCCTCTAAGAGAACACATGCGGAAGAGAGAGATAAGATAGACACCAAGAAACTCCAACTCAACCAGGTAAGATAAATGAAATCCAAAGTACACATATAAAATTTCATACAAAACTACTACAACTAAATGGGAAAAAACCACAATTACCCAAAAGAAAGTAAAACAGCAGCAACCACAAGCCTGAACTACTCCTGAAACTGCAAGCTAGTGGTAACCAGCCTGATATCCATCCTACTCCAAATGACATCAAATGTAGTTTATGGAAATATAGGGTGAGTATAACAATATACTCAGTAGAATCCTCCCCAAATCCTATCATGAAAAAGTAAAGAAAGCATTATAAAGAACACCAAACAACAAGTGAAACTAACTCGTCACCTAAACAGGTATAATATGTTCCCAGACTCACCATGGATACTCTCACAAAGTAACTCATAAAAGAGTATATAATATAATAATTAATATCAAGGGTACTCTGCTACTACTTTCCCACTGGTTTTCTGATTTTCCCTAACGTCGCAATCCTAAGAATCTCTCTCAAAAAAGGATTGTCCACAGACACTTGGGAGAAGCACCACAACATGCACCTCGTGCAACAAAATCACCACGTCCACGTAAGAAAATTAACCAGGTAGTTGCTGGGAGCCACCATAGCTCGCATAATGTGTATCATACATCAGGTATTATACCTCAAGCCATTACAACCCATTCACAGAGTAAGGATCCTTAAGCCATCACAAACTTTACATGTTACACCTATAGTAGTACATAGATAAATATATCTAGAATATATGTGTGTGAATAACCACAAGACATTATAGCCCTCTACACACATATATAGAGAAAAATAACCAATGTTCATTCCCGCACATGTAACTACCAAGAGAAGAGAGCAAGGCCAAAGGGGGTAGTCATCCATCTATCCTCCCACCGAAATTTTATGGAAAAAACCCCCTAGGGCCCATAATCCCCAAGGCGTCATTTTACCTGACTAATAGGGTGGAGTAGCATATAGAAACACAAAAATTATAGAATATAATATATCTCACCACCACACTATGGGCATAACCTAGTCTTAGACTCAAGTGCAGCTAATATCTCTCAGACTCTGGGTTGCTACTTCTAATATCAGGTATCTTATAAGAACACAAGTATTTAAATAGATTTAATACATTACTTAATTCCATTTTTATATGTTGTAATTTTGGTTAATTAGTTCATTAAACATTATTTAACTAATAACAATTCCACATTAAATTTCATTAGCATCACAACCAAAGTACTGTTTTCCTTCAAATAACAACCTCATCATTGTGCCCCAGGAAGCTCCAAACCCTATAAGTTTACATCACTTATTCAATTATTTATTTACAAAATTTCTTTCCCATATTCCCAAGAATTTTAGAAAAAAAATCTATGCTTCTAAACATAAGGGGATGAACATGGTGACTAGATGAACTACCCGTCGAGTCTTTTCCGCCAATAGCAAGAGCGTAGACACATCCTCCCTTGAGAATCTAAACACAGAAAGCACATGGCATACCCTGCGGATCTTCACCCCTTTCGAAATAAGGGTAAGCAAGAATAATTTCCTTTAGCATTGGGTAATGTAAATTAGATAAACAACCAAGAATAATATGTAGAAAACCAAACATTCACATCCAACCCATTTCATTGTCCCTCATGTCCTCCCGGACTCCCACATGCATAAACCGATGCATCTCACCACTCTAAGCGTCAACGTCTACAAAAAACAGTAATCCTCCATGACCCCACATATCACTACAGCCATATAAGCTCAAATCACAACACAAGCTGGAGAAAAACAACAATCATATCTGTTGGGCTCTTGTCCCTTGAACAAGCAAGAGGGTAACTCAGAACCCTTCAAGGAATTATCAAACAAGTTGTTCTTTAATCCATATTGAATTAATATATTTATTATTCATAGGTTCCATATTCTATAAACCTAAATATTAAGCTATCACAAATAAATTAAACATTCTTACTACACCAATTTGACTAACATAAAAAAATACAACAATAAAAACCAGATTCATTCACATTCCTCATTATCTTTATCCAAACTTTTATCAATTAATTCCATTTTACGTTATTTACAAATTCTCATCAAGAATGAACATCAAAACAAAGCAAGCATAGATATCACACTATCTAGTAGAAACCAGAAGAAATATCATACTATTGCTATAAATATAATTAACCAGTTAAAATAATTATTATGTCAATTCCATTATGACGCAGTGGCTAAAACATGCTAACTCTAAAGTTTCACATAAAATAAAATATAAGTAATGAATCCCCTACCTTAAAAGGTTCTTAAGGTTCTTTATATGATAACGATATACACAACAGATCATGATCACCTCCTCCCGTGACAACTGCATCCCCCCGAGGATGTCACATCACGATCGTAGAAACTGAAACCCAAGAAACTCCATTAGAATCCTGGAGATCACGTGCTATAATATGGAAAGGAGAAACAAAAGAATTTGAACAAAAAATAATGATGATAAATCATTCATTATATCAAATATTAATGGATACCATTTGGTTTTACCAAAACAAGGGGTGCACATGCAGTAAGAAGAACGTCAAGGGAAACAAATCCATCGAGAAATGATTAATGTCACGATTCCTATTAGAAGGAATGAATGTTTTGGGAATCTCGCACAAGATAACAATGATAAAGAAAATGGTATGAAGATATAATGTCCCTTTTGAAGATTTAACATAACAGCGGTTTATGATATAGTTGATTTTCCATTAAAAATCAAATCACATTAAACCACATAGTTTGACCATGAAAATGCATCCCAAGCCTTAAGAAAATTAATATAGGAGTTATGGGATTTTATTTGGCCTTAAATCCAATAAAACAAGGCCGAAAATTCATTTTACTTGAAAGAAAACATTAAATTGGTAAAACTAGAAACATCTAGAAATTTGGAAAAGGAAATATGAAACAGTTCTAGAAACACTGTTCATGAGCTATGACACCGTGTCTGACTCACCATTTCTATCTCATAATTTCTGTCTCACCATTTATATGACACTGTTTCTGACTCACCATTTCTGTCTCACCAATTTAGTCCCATTGTTTCTGTCTCACCATTTCTGACTCACCATTTCTACCTCACTGTTTTTATCCCACCGTTTCTGTCTCACCATTTCTGACTCACCGTGACACTATTCAAAAAATTGGAAACACAGTTCACAGAACAATAAATTTGGAAATGTGTTGGGGATGAGTCACCTTGACCTCACAGAACAACTCAAATACTATATTTTAGAAAAGGGATGGACCCGAGAGGTCTAGGCCATTACAATTTGTCTTTAAAATTCCAAAATTTGTCTAAATTATTTTATGCGTTTTGAGATCATAAAAAGGGGGAGATTGTTTGGAATATATTGTCTCAACAATACTATACAAATATCATTGATTTTGATTCACAAAAATACCCCTATTAGTTTTATTGATGATATTACATTAATTGATTCATTGCAAATTAATTTTATTTTAAATATTTTGAAATTATATTAATGTTATTAACATGAAGGAATATTCAACAATGTATCCTATAAGAATTTTAGTGTGTCTAGAAACACTGTTCACACCAAATATTGGTAAGAATAATGTAACAAATGAACCCTAAACATGCTATAGTGTATATGGATCATGAACACTACATTCAGGGAAGAACATATTCTTTATCATCCCAACATTGAATAGTTTGAGTATGGATTGGGAACACTATGTTTGAATAAATGTATGGAATATCTACCCAACATTGAAGTCAAAAATCACTGTTCATTCCCTAAATTTGGAGATGGAAATATGGTTAATCAAAATTATATTTGTAATCAATTGTATTTTGGAATCATGAATGTATGGTTTATCATTCCAACATTACTTGTGTTCCCTATATTCTTCACAGTTGAAAGTATGGTTCAGGAACCATATGTTGATAGGAACCCTGCACTATGGAGCTCAACCATACATTTTTTTATTCAACAATAAATATGTAAATTCTGGATTTTATCTATGATTTCTAAAATGGTATTCACATTCAAAATTATTGACTCAAATTTAATTTATGATCGATTCAAAGAACCATTTTTGTAGGAGAAAATCACTCATATTCATATGGGAATTTATGACTCCCTTAGTCAATTTGAAATTGATTTTACACATTCCTTGGGGCAATTTTCTTAGATATAGAATACCTAAACAATCCATCTTCTGTATATATTCTATTGTAATTTATTTTAAAATATGAATATATAACTGTATACCTATGAGTAATTATTATAGTAATGCTACAAAAAATGGTTTACCATTTTTCTGAAAGAGTCTACACTTTATATACTAACATTTTCTAACTCAATGTGATTATTGTCTGTTACTACTCTTATTGAAAAAAATTTCAATTAGGATCACTTCTGAGTTCATATTTACTGATTTTTTTTAAAGAGGACCCATGAACTCTCAGTGGATTCTACCTAAACTTTTATGTTCATCCCAAACCATCAAAAAATTATCCACTTTTGATTTTGTGTAGTTTCAACTACTCAGAATTAGTATTGGGTAAAGTATCAGCTTCTGGTACTAAGCTATAGATATTAGGTTCCTTGTAAAAAAACTAAAAGGATATGTTTTATTCTTTTTTAAAGGTGTCAGCTTTGTGCACTCAATTGTGGATTTGAAGGTCTATTGATAAGAGATCCTTTCATTATGAAATTAACCAAGACCGTGGAGAGAACATTGGTGGACTAGACTAGGGGATCCTTGGGCCCTGAACAACTATAAAATTGATGTGTACATTATTTATATTTATTCACTGATAATACTTATCATAGAATATAATACTATATATCTTCATAAATCAAAGAGAGATTTAAAAGGATGAATATGTATATATTTTTTAAAATGCACAATTCACCCACCTCTTGTGTATATTTATATTATTCCGACCTAATAGACACCTTGAGAAGCATATTTTAGAAAACATAGTATGGGGAACATAACTAATTTATATACTTTGATGATAATAATATAGGAACATACTAATGGTTTTTAATTAAGATATTATATTATTGTTTCCAGAAACACAACCTTAATAAGATACTACAAGTGGACGTGGCTCTACAGCAAAGGTACCTCGGGGTAATAACTCTGAACAGGTAAATTGGGATAGAATTGATCATCACCTGGTGCATGAAAATAGGCATACTGTATACCTATTTAGATTCTCCCAAGGGATATGGTTAGGATAATTAACATTTTCTTTAAGAACTACTATGAAGTATTTGAAATTGAGATAACCCCAAAGAAACCATGTTTATGATTAAAACATTAGTTATATATAAAATATTAAATTTCTGTTAAATATTTTATTTGTTTTGGGATTATAAATTATGTTTCCTAATAAAATGTTCTAATATAATGTATTACTTCATTTATAAATGGTTCCTAGAATACCAAATGAGAACTAAATCAAAGCATGTATTATAAAGAGTAAGAACAATAATTTATTTGATGGGTTTGAGACAATATTTCAAAGGGATGTAGTCTTCTAAACTTTATCATCATCTAAGGACATAGTATCATTGTCAATCAAGACAAATAGAGAACTCTCAATTTATTTTTGATTCAAAGGAAATTAAGATTAGGTAGGATGGTGATAAAATATTTGGAAAAAGGGAATATGTTAAATATGGATTTTATATCATGTTATAATCGTGGAAACAAAACACACTAGTTATTTATTAAAAAGAATGGGAGTCTCTTACATGTTTACAGAGAAAGGTAAAAATTATTTTTATTTCAAGGGAATTAATTTTTTTAATGTACACATCTTAAACTGTTAGGAAATGGGGAACTACACAAATCAATGTCCCGTGAATCAATGGAATACACCTCAATAGAAAAGAATGAATCTTGGAAAATCTTACTATACTACCACATAAAAGGAGGAATGATTAATGTTTTGGTGTTGGGATTCAATAATTATTTAATTTCATTATTTTATAAATGATATCGAAGTTATAATTATCATTAAATATATAAGTATTGTATAAAAAACATTTCTTTGAGGATTTGAATGTGTATGTTGAATGGTACCTTGAAAAGTTATTTGGAATAAATTTTAACTTCTTAGAAAACACATGATTGAGGGAATAGAAACCCTTAATTTGTACATAATGTTGAGAGAATGATTTAGGGATAAAGAGATGATTGATATGGATAATGTATGTTTGAGAGTATTGATCACCTAGTAATTGTTAAATGATTTCTTGAAAAAGTGTTTTACAATATAATTTTTGGAGATATTTTTTTTGGATCTAATGAATATATACATTTATATGTATGTTATTTATGTGATAAAGAATAAAACATGTTTTCAATAATGTTTTGTGTTAATTCAGGTTCATACCATTTCTTAGGAGAATACACGATGGAGGTATTGACATGTTTGGTATGTGATGATAAAGATATACTTCATTTTGTTTTAGGGGATTAAGGATAAGTCCATTTTCTAAATTAAACGAAAATATTTTTAATGTTCTGGATATTAATCTTTTAGAAGGGATACAAGATTAACCGTTAATGAAATGGTTTAAGTTGAAATATTTATAAGGTTTTAATGAATAAAACATTAATTCATTATATGAATTTTTTTGCATATTAGAATACATGTGCAGACCATATTGGTTTTGTAATATAGTTAGATATAGAAGGAAAGTGAAATCACTATTTTATGGATCTTATGATCCATTAAATGTATATTTTAGTGCTCCAAGAATAAAAAATTCATTATTGGATATTTATTTGTTGGATTAAGGGATGCATTAAAAATTGATCAAATAATAACCAAAAGAAGGAATTATCATTTTAAAATTGAAACCTTTCATGTTTGTATATTTTTTTATATTTGTAGATAGTAAAATAATTCATTATTTTTAAGAAATATATACTAATACAAAAGTATTATCCTATTACATTCATATCCAATGAGTCAAATTTATATTTAAATAATAACATATTTATGTTTTTTGGAGATTGAAATTTCCATTTGTTATTCACTTTATAATGATCAGTAAACTCAATATATCCCTATAATTATTTATATTTTTCTTTTATGTTTATATCTTCAATTTTCTGTAATTATCTCTAACATAGAAACCTATTTATGCATTATTCAAAATGATCTTTGTGCCACCATTCCAACTATAAAAATAGGATAAGTTATTTACTCTTTATACGATGTGGGGTTTCATAAAAATAGTTTTCATAAATCAAATAGTTGATTACCAAGATAATGTTTAAATTTTGAAAATAAATTTTATTTAAGGTGGGGATAATGTAACACCATAAAATTTTAAAATATCAATATGATATTTAATTGCGTGTATCAAACACAACATCACGTGTAAAAGAGAATTTAACGTCTAATGACATTATGATATATTTATTTTTAAATAAATTTAATATTATAAAAATATTTAATTAAAATAAACACTGATTTTAGCTTACGATAAATTCAAAAATTAGTTTTTTTGATACCTTTCATAATATATAAGGATGAGTTTTAAAGAACAATAATATTTTATTAAAATTGTTTTTTTAATATTACAGTTACACCTAGCCATTGGAATGTTGGTTATGAATATGATTAAATAATATATTAAAACATATAGTTTACATAATTTTATTATTTATCTATATATTATATTTGAAATAATAATCATTTAATCTAAAACAAAATGTTTTCTAAAAGGAATATTTTTTTTAAAAGATGGTTTAGTTTCCCTTTTTGCGAATAATCCAATATTAAGATTTACAAATTTTAGAAAATGTGTTTTAAAAATTAAATTAAATTTTTGTAATTTTAATATCAAAATTATCTTTTTTTTATATTTCTATAATGTTCTATTTTTTTACGAATAGTGTTTAATACTTAATTTTAATTGAAAACTACATTTTCATTTAAATTATTTATAATTTTAAATTATATTTTTTATCAGTTTATAGACAATTTATTTGAATAATATTAAAATTAGCCCTTTTTAATACATTAAAATCATTTTCAAATTTGATATTGATATCAAAACATGATAAAATTTTGAACATTTTCTCCTTGAAAACCCGATTTCTCATCATGACTGCGTGATTAATTTAAAATTTAATTTTGTCTCTTTTTTGAATTGAATTTTAAAAATTGATTATGTGTTTTTAATTACAATAATTTAAATTTTATAATATATTTAACATTATTTTTAACCAAAATGAATAGTTAAAACTTTTATAACTGATTATCATAGTTATGTTAAGAAAACATTTATATTGGAGTTAAATAAAGAAGTTAATGGTTAAGAATGACCTATAAAATTGTAAAAAACGAATATAATAGATATATTTCAACCTTATATCTACAAGTTTCTAGATGTTCCCCCTTTTTTAATTTTTTAATGATAAAAAATTAGTTATTACTGAATCTTCTCAAAAAATTACATGTTTTCAACTCACCCCACTTATTAAAGACCACTAATATCATCTCTTCTTAACACCTTAATACCACTTTTGTTAAGAAATAATCCTTCCAAATATCTTCACAAATTACATCCCTATGTTATATATGAATCATTTTTCTATAAATCCATCCTTGTATGGATGTAGTGCAATCATGATTAAGATACCTAGGAAATATGTAATTTTATTCAACAAGCATCTTTATTTTTTTCCATCATCCACCTCCTAAAATTATTTCTAGAATAGGATGATATTAAAAAAATAACATTAATATACTAGGATGTTTTTATAATTAGTAAATTAAATACAACAATCTCTATTTCAATAAAATGGGTAATTAAATCATTAGTTGTGTGTTTAGCGGACTACATCCTAGTGAACCAATGTCATTCATTTCTTCCAATACTGCCTCTCACAGTTTGGTAAGATGATGGATATAAAGTACATACAAGATATTTATAAAATAATTATACCTTTAGATTAATTATAATATATATAACTTTTTTAATTTCCATTCCTTATGTGATACGATAATTTTTCTCGTGTGTGTAGTAGTCTATCACCTCGCAAAACAATATGATTCATCTTTCACTAATACTTAGAATGGAAGGTGATAAGGATATTGTTAGTGATTATATATTATTTAAATGACTTAAATATGATATTAATTACATATTTATCATTATTTAAAGAAAATGTATCATTTTATTTCTTATCTTTTCAATCCCTTAAGGATGATAACATCATTTGTGTACATGGGGATGACCACCTTCACGAAGTGATGTAACTTTTTTTTTCATCACCACACCACATGGATGATATATATATTAGTATATTATATGGTATATAAAAAATTATTATCATTATATATTGATTATATATTACTTACCATCTTTCAATAATGGCCATTGGAAAAAGGAAACCTCACTCATGCGTACGTTCGACCCACCATCTCCATTATCATAATATAATTCCTTTTTTATAAAAATCATTCATAATTTGTTTCAAAAGTAATATTTATGTATTTTTTTTATTTTATTATGATTAATATTTTATAAATTATTAAACTATGTTATATGTGCATGAACAAGATCATTAATGGAAAACGCACATAAGAAAACAATATCGTTAACACCCAAAACAATGAAAATAATAAAATATTATTAATGACTGGATAATAAGATATTACAATATGATTATATATGATATTATAACTATTAATATTATTCTAGTGTAAATTTATAAAATATTTATTACCTCTATAAAATTATTTAAATAAAATTCAATCAAAAATAATCACGAGGTAAGGGATTTATATAATAACCCTATCCTTTTATGCATATTGTTACCTAATTTTAAGAAAAATTATACATCTAATTGCATGTCAAGGATCTTAATGTTTAGTATCCTAAAAAAATATGTGCATAAAACTAGTAAAATGGGACTAAATAAAATATTCTTTTAGTTATCATCTATTATGTTCTCCTATCTTCCTTTGAGACCTTACATCTTCATTGGATAACCTGGTGATAACTTGAAAAAGTGATGATATAAAATCCAAGAAAGGGAATAAAAATTAAAATAAATCTTAACACATGGGTCAGAAGGAATAACACAATGATATAAAAAGGCATGATTAAACATAAGTAATCATAACATGGAATCATAAAATCATAAATTCATCGTTATGTGGAAATAACATGAAATATGAATTTTGCATTATTTTAGGCATATTTCACATAGAGAATAATTATTCAAGTCTAGTTTCACATAGAGGAGCACACGTCAAGTCTAACCATTAAGGTTGTTTCACATGGAGCACTAGTCATGGCTGACAACCAAGACCGCATCACGTAACATTTCATGAGACTAAACATTACCCATTGAATTGGATAACCATCTGGGTGCACCCATCATAACATGTTAATCAATATTTTTTGCATATGATGATTCATATATAAGAAATCAAACATAAACATAAGGTTTACCCACGGAAATAATTGGGTATCATTATCTGGAAAAAAGGCATAACATAAGGGAGTCTCATAATAGTGTCCATGAAAGAAAGTATTTAAATCATACAAGGACATTAATAATGGAATATTTCAATAAATAATGATACATTATGTCATATTTCAGTTAATATATATATAAATGGCATTTATAAAACTTTAAAAACAAACCATTTAAGTATGGTTTAAGGAAAATATTTTGAATAAAATTGAATAATATTTTATATAAAAACATAAATTAACCAGGAAATTATTCATAATAAAATGAGTGATTTTATAAAAAAAATTGGTTTCTTAAAAAAGATTATATAGTGCACTTGATTTTGGGTACGAATTTGGGATTTTCCATTAAAGCAGGTATTCTTATCTAGAAAGTTTGAATAGAGAACATTTGAAAAACATGTATATACCCAAACAATAAGGATGAATAGATATTGATTCATGATTTTTGACCATATCCACATAATTTAGAAGATTTATAATAAAATAAAAGATAATTTCATTTGGGTACAAAGAGAGAAAGAATAGCCCAATTGAATTATGGAGGTTCAAGTAGAATCCCTTACCTTAAGTCAGAAAGAGTTATTTTGTTGATAATAATGTAATAGATAAAAAAATTAAATTCATTAATTAATAATTCCCAAAACCTTTATACATGTATTTGATTTAGTATAACATTATTATGTTCATTTATGTTTTTTTATGGGTTTAGAGGTACAATTTCATTGTTTAGGAGTGGTAGTTTCCTTGGTTCTCATGATCTCTTTACTTGTATACATATAGGGAAAATAATTTATAATGAAGATTGTTTTCTTGAAATAAAATTATATGTTAATAATGAAATTATTTAATATTTAAATATTTTTTTTCTAGAAGTGATGATGACTGATTTTATAAATCATTAATGATAATAGTTTAGATTAATTTAGTGTTTTTTTCACAATGAACATGTTTTGTTTAATCAAATAATATCATATTTAAAAAAGGATTCAGGAACATTAAATAATATATAATACATATATTATAATTGTGTTCGACCATAAAAATGGTTTCATTACCTTCCTTGAAGTTATAATTGAATGACGAAAGTACGTCATCCACAAATGTGGCAAATCAGTACCTCATAAGTGATGCTTTCATTCTTAAAATAAAAGGGAGTGGAGAAGAGCATTGAAAATCAATTATTCCAACAACATGATAACATTATAGTATATATAAGATACTAATGTTTTGATTCCACTTGGACAATGTGAAGTAAGAATAATATAAAAAATGAAAGGAACTTAAAACGAAATTGAAGGAAAATTGAAGTGGTTTTACCTCTTGATTCCTTCTTCTTGAGGAACTATTTTGGGGATTGGTTCTGGAATTTTGTTACGAAAAAAATCTCCTAGAAGTGGGGATGTTGTTTGGGATGGTAATTTTTTAGAATATTGACAAGTTTCAAGGCTTGAGATATGTGATGAGAATATGTAGTGAGGGGTGATATTTATAGTGGTGTAGGGGGTTGTTTTCTCATTATTTAATTCATTAGATTACTATTTTCTCAAGGATAGAAATATTGTTGATTCTTGAGACTAAATACAGTAATTATATCATTTTATTTATTACCAATTTTAATTAAATTTTCTATGTCTCAATGAATATTGTATTTAACTTATAATGTATATATACTGTAAATTACCATATTTTACTATTCACAAAATTCAAGTATTTCAAAAAAATATGAAAACATTATGATAAATATTAATCAACCTATAGAATTAAAAAATTAACTCCATTTTGTGAAAATAAATTTATAAATATTATAAATTTAATTTTCAATTAAAATCATAAATTAATTAAAAAAATACAAATTTTAAATTTTAAACTTCTTTTCTAACACATTGAAAAAATTAATTTAGGTATATTTATACTATATTATAATTATAAGTCCTCATAATACTAATTTTTGAATATATTTTATGAATAAAAATTTATTTTAAATTATTAATTTAATCCAAACAATGTAATTAAACAATTATGACCTATAAAAATACCAACACTTAATTAATAATTATTAAAATATTTATTTACTTATACTATTATATAATTATATCATATTTTCACTTATAGTATAGAAAAAATTTATTTATAAATTAACTGGTGAGGTTAATATTCAATTTTCTAGTTTAATATTTATAAGGGACACATTCCTATTCAAAAGGTCAGGTTATTATTTCATATGTATAGGTTACTTATCTTCTAAAAATTATTCTTATTTCATTAATTAATCATTAATAAATATTTTATTTTGTTCTCTATGAGTTTATACCATATGATATAATTATATTAAGGTAAATTCTATAGATAATATATTGGATGTTACATTCTTCCCCCCTTATTAATTTTATCCCTTGAAATATTATTTTACATTATCAGTTTTAAAATTTTGTGAGTACTTCCCCTTTATATCTTGTTCTAGTTCCCATGTTGCCTCCTCATACATATGGTTCTTCCAAATTACATTGACTAGGTGAGTAGTATTGTTGCATTGGAATCTATCTCTATTATACAAGACCATCACTAGCTTCTCCTCAGAAGAAGGATCATTCTCAAATTGTACCACCTATGATGTTATTACATGTGAAGGATCTGGTATGTACTTACATAAGAGGGATATGTGGAATACATATTTAAGTTGATACATGGTTGGTGGAAGTGCTAGTTAATAGGCCACATCTCCGAGATGATCAATTATCTAGAAGATTCTGATCTATCTAGGACATAGATTTTCTTTCATCCCCTATCTCATGATCCTCTTCAACAGAGATATGCATAGGAATACCATGTATCCAACCTTATACTTCATGCCCCATCAATTGTTATATGTATTCCCCTCTTTTTAACATTGGGATTATTTGATATATTTTTAAATGGTTTTCACCTTGTCCACCATTTATTCAAACATTTTAGTTCCTTGGAGCTTACATTCACTGACTTCATCCAACAATTCATGTGCTATACAACATTTCACATAAAGGGATTCATATGTATCCATTTAGATGCTCGATTGGAAACTATTGTTATAAGAGAATTCGACTAGTGGTAGATATTGGTCCCATCCTCTTTTGAAGTCCATATAACATTATGTCAACATGTCTTCCAATGTCTGAATAGTTCACTCAGATTGGCCATCATTTTGAGGATGATAGGCAGTACTAAATTTCAGCTCAATGCTTTGAGAATGTTTGAGGCTTTTCCAAATCATGGTGCTGAATCATGGATCTCTGTTGAATACAACAGATAGTGGTACTATATACAACATTACCACTTCTTTGATGCATATTTTAGAAAGTCGATCCTATATAAAGTCTTCCTAAATTATGATAAAGTGACTTTTCATTGTATGACAACCCACAATATCCAATATAGAATTGTTTCTTCTAGTTGTGTATAGATGTCCAGTGACAAGGTCCATGGTGATGTTTTCCAATTTTCATTCAAGTATGTGTTATGGTTACATCATCTATATTGACATTTTCTATTCAACATTGACATTCTAAAATACTGGGAACATTGATCTATATTTAGCAATATCCCTTTTCATATTTTCCCACTAAAAGTTCTCTCAGAGATCTCATTATATTTTAGTGCTCCCTTGGTAAATAGATAAAGTTGAACTATGTGTGTAATTTATAAGCTCTTTGTTTATCTCTAGACTGGATGGTACTAATAGATGTTTCCCAAATCTTATGACTACATCCCCATTGATCTTAGACTCAGTGGATTTCTCATTTTTGGTATCTTCCACCCTTTTATAAATATTCAATTCATTTCTATGAGAATCTATTATTATGACTATGAGGTATGCTTGAGAAATCATTTGAGAAGGGATTGATGATTTTCAATCCTAAATGATTCCCGTTTATATTCATTGTAGGTCAAAGAATATTGGATCATTCTCAATTATAATCCTTCTTAAAGATGTTGGATGTTTTCTACAAAGAGTTTCTACCACCTTATTTACCTTATCAGGATGGTAGTGGATTGATAAGTCATAATAATTGATGAGATCTAACCATATTCATTGGTGAATTCTAATCTACTTTTGTGTATATATGTATTTGATACTCTTGTGATTAGTATATATCTCACATTTCTACCCATGGAGTTAATTTCTCCAGATTTTAAACACAAAGATCACATATTATAACTTCAGATCATGTGTAGGATATTTTTTCTCATGAATTGTTGACTCCTTTGAGGCATAAGCTACCACTTTGTCATTTTTTCATCAATACATATCCAAAAGAGTTATTTTAATAATCAATGTATAACACAAATAGTTCACTAATTTTAGGGAGTTTGAGTATGAGAACAGTGATAAGACTCATTTTGACCTCCTTAAATCTCTCCTCACATTCTTATGTCCAAAAAAAGACATCACTTCCTTCCATGTTATCTTGGTTATTGGGTTTCAAAATCATGATAAGTTCTTCAAAAATCATTGGTAATACCTGAATAGACCATGAAATTTGTAGATATGCATTATAGATGTTGGCATATGTCACTATTCAATTGCCTTTTTCTTAAAAGGGTCCATATATATTACTTTTATGGTGATAAAATTCCCCATGAATGACATATCCTCTATCCAGAACACACATTTTTTGTACATTTCATATAGTTTATACCTTTTCAAATTCTGTAACATAGTATTTAAATTCTCATTATGTTCCTCCTTTCTCTTGGAGAATATCAAAATATCATTAATTAAGACTATGAAAAAAATTTCAAGGTATTATCTAAAGTCATTATTCATTAATTTCTTTAATATTGATGGTGAATTATTGAGTCCAAAGGGTATCACTAGGAACTCATAGTTTCCATAAATCATTCAAAAGACATTCTTTGAAATATATTCCTTCATAACATTTAATTGGTGATATCTCGATTGAAAGTCCAACATAGGGAAATAACTGGCCCCATGTATCCAATCAAAAAAATCATTTATACCTGGTGGGAGATACTTGTTCTTTATCGTGACTCTAATGCGCTCACAATAATCGAGGTAGAGGCACATTGATTTATCATTCTTCTTAATGAAGTGGACTGAAACACCCTCTATTAAAGCAATCAGGCATAAAAACACATGTAAATATTCCCATGTGATAGCCTATTCATCTATTCTAGATCAAAGTTGGAAATTATATATTATTTATTTGACATAAACAAAGATTTCGAAATAATTTCAATTGAGAACTCAACATTTTGGTCTGGGGGATGACTAGACAATTCTTCAGCGAATATATCTGTGTAATCCCTCGTGATAATCTTGTAATCGAGCATGATCATATCCTTTATATCAATAATTTGAGAGAGATATTATTTCTCATAAGGTATTAATATCCACACTAGAGACGATGATTCTAAAGGAGATTCATCTTTCTCCTTAGACATGTGTTGAATTAGAGGATTCTTCAGTTTTTGAAGAGTGATCTCCCTTTTCAAAATGCTAATGTTGGATTTGTATAAATATAGCCAATTCATGACCAAAATGGCATCAAACTCAACCAAATGGAGTATGAAAATATTTTTTTGGGAGGTCATGTGCAGAAATAATATCCCGGTAGGAGTTATGTATATTGGATGTAATAATTTCACCATTATCTATTCTCACAGATAAGCCAACCTCCTTGTTTTGAGGTGGTGTTTAAATAATTTTAATAAACCTACGAGATATGAAAGAATTAATAGAACCTGAATAAAATAGTATGTTCCCTATTATTGAATGAATAACCAGTGTATCTGTCACTACATAGTTTTGCAGATCCAAATCATTAAGAGTGATTGAAAAAGTCATTCCTTGATGCCTCGGAGGTTATTACTGATTGCCTCCAACTACCCTTGGCTTAGGGAAATAGTTTGAAAACTTACCATGTTATTTTCAGTTTAAATAATAAACTATAGGTAGTGTGTTGTTTTCAACCTTCCGTCCTTCTATCACATTAGTTTAATTATTCATTTCCCTTCAGAATTTGTTAGCTAGATTCTCCATTCTTCTACATTTGAAGAATATATCTGTCCCCTTTAGACAGTTCCATATATTCTTCTTCAAACATTTTTGACATGTGGGATATTCATTCTTATTTCCATATTGGGTTTTATTTGCAGATCCACCCATATTAGATTCCATTTTTTTGATTTTTATCAGGAGTCCCAATAGACTATTGAGAGTCTTAAATCTCTATTTCAGCCATAAGGGTACCAATGGAAATCTCATAATAGCCGCCAAAGTCTCAAATCACCAATGATTTTTAAAGACTCGGATTTAGTACTCTAAATATGTGATTCATCTTGATATCAATGTTCATGAGGAATATAGAGCTGTACCTTGAATTTCTTTTAATGATTTCTTTTTTTTTTGCTCTAATAAAATCAAATTCACTCTTATTAGGTACAAGGAACTCTCTTTCCATCTTGAGATAGAGGGTTCGATTAAACTATTTGTTGAATATTGTACCCTGGAATTCATACAAATCAATGGACTCAATTTCCTTCTTGGAATTTGTATTGTTGATCAGTGTCCAACACTGGTCAGCATCCTTATAAAAATAATAGACATATAGAACGACATTCTCTTTTTTGGGGATTTGTAGGACAAAAAATATCATTAAAATGGAGTTAATCCACTATTCCATGTGGAGGGGATCACATGATCCACTAAAAAAGGGAGGTTGTTTCCACATGAAGGATTTGACCAAAACATTATATCTATTAGGAGAAGTAGAGTGTTCTACACAATTAAAGTTATTATTCATAACTAGATTCAGTTTAGAAATTCTTGTCATGATGTTTTGAGCACCCATTTCCGTCATATTTGGAATATAATAAAGTAAAGAATCACATTACCTATCACATTGATTGCTAGAACATGTTCATCAATTTCCTTTAATAAACTATGAAATAGAAAGTGAAATTAGGTTGCTTTAATACTTATCTAATAAGCATAAAAAGTAAACATTAAGCATAAAATGAAAGAATCTTCAAGTAAGAGTATATCCTAACGTTTTATTCATTAGGTTTTAATCTAGGTTATCCATGATCTTTTTATTATCATATATTATTATGGATGTTTTATTTAATCTATTAAAAATGTTTGTAATGAGCTTATGCCTTTACCAAAGCATATCCCCTGGGTGTGTTAAACCAGGTGTATAGTAAGGCTAATTTTCATGTACCAGGTTACCCCAAGTCAGGTCTGGAACACCTTGTCAGAGTTGTTACGCCTAGGTACATCATTTCAAGAACTACAAACAATTTTAGTATCCAGATAGGGATTCATTTTCATGATAAACCACATACTCTATACTTACCAAAATTTAGTGATTTTTTTGTTATTAGTCTTATACCTAAGGTTCTTACTAATGTTCTCTATCACTAGTATCAAAAAATAACTAAAATTTTCATCTAATTACAACTATATTGACCCTAGCCTTTTACACATATAATTAAAGGAATTTAAGCATAATTAATCATAAAATTACAAGCTAAGGATTATAAATTCAAGTATCTTGGAAGACTAGGTAAAAAAAAGAAAACATGAGACTAACTAAGTTATTTCTTTATTTATCATCCATTATAATATCCTGAATTCATTTGAGCCCTTATATATTCATAGGTCAAACTGGGGATTAAATTAATGAAGGGATGGGATAAAATCCCAGTAAGGGAATAGATATTAAAATAAATCTTAGAACATGGGTTATAAGGAATAACATGATGATATAAAAAGGAATTACTAGACATACATATTCATAACATGGTATCATAAAATAATAAATTCAATGTAATGTGGAGGAAAAATAAAACATGATTTTAGAATTATTCAAGTCTCATTGTATATATATGAGCATGATTGAAGCCTTATAGTACATAGAGGTGAACAGTTCAATGAAAACTTTAAAGACTGTTGCACATGGAGCACAAGTTGAGGCTAACCACCAAAACTGTAGAACATAACCTCTAATGAGACTAAAAATTACTCAATGAATTGGAGAACTATATAAGTGAACCAATCATAACATGTTAATGAATATTTTTTCTACATGATGAAAAATTCATATGGAATCAAACATAAACATAAGGGTTACCCATGGTAAGAATTAGGTATCATAATATTTGCAAAAAAAGAAATAATATAAAGAAGCATCAATTAGTATCCATAAAAGAAATTATTTAGAAAATAAATGGACATTCATAAGGGAAACTAGTAATATATCTTGATAAGTGAAGTCAAATAGATGTAAATTCATGTAAAAATGGTGTTTATGAAACTTTAGAAATAAAAAATTTTAGTGCAATGTAAGGAAAATATTAAAGAGTATTTTAAGAAGAATGGGTTATAATATTTTATATAAAAGCATAACTGAACTAGAAATGATTTCATAATAAATAATTGATTTTAGAAAAAAAATGGTGGCCTAAAATAGATTATTTTTTTTCACTTTATGTTGGGTAAGAATTCAAAATGTTCCCTTAAATCGAGCTTGCTTTCAGGATAGATTGAATAGGGAACCTTCTAAAAACATGTATATCCATGAAACATAAAGATGAATGGATATTTTTAAATTATTTTGGAAAATTTGAAAATAATTTATATGATTTAAAGGAAAAAATGATAATAAGAAATAACACCCATAACAACATTCAAAATTTATAATTCACACCTCACTCAAACCACAACACCAATACACACATGAGAAAAAAGCCTACATGTTATAGGAATCACATGGGATGTTTAGTCATGGTCTTGGTTTGAACATCATAAAACCAGTAGAAAAACTTTGGTAGAGTGGACAAGGATCATGATACCCATAAGATAGAAAATGGTAGTGGTCATGTTCTTAGACCTACGATGAGTTATAAGAAGAATATGGGATTTTTATATAGCTCTAATGACTATGTGTCCATGTATAAATGGTTCTTGATGTGTTAGTGGGAAACATTGGCCAATCTCAACATATGAGATAGGTTACCAGAGTAACCTACAGGTTTTTCATATAATTTTTAATTAGAATAAGTGGGTATGTGGCAAAATGTAATTTGGTATCTTGGGTGTGATGTGGGATGAATCCCCATTTTGGGTAGTGGGTATGAATATTCAATTATGTCTTTGGTATTGGGTTACCAAAGGGGTATTAGTTTTTTTCTAAAACCCATTGTTTAAGGATGGTATTGGCGTATTAAATATCATGTTCATTATAATGAGGGTATGAGTTCCTCACATGAGATGTGGATTGTGTGAGGATAGACCATGGATCCTTTTGTTAAAGTATCAACACAATCTGAATAAGTTTGGTTGGTTTTCCGTATGCAAGTTTTTTTTCACTTAAAATCTTGTCCATTTCAAATAAAAGTGAGACAGTTTGAGGGGTACCGGCCACACCGTGCCTTGGATTGAGGTGGAATTGAATTTTACACATCACAAATGACCCATGGATTATTTTTATAATGTAGGAATAGAATTTAAATGTGTTTGGTCAGTTTTCTGTATGCAAGTTGTTGTTTTCACTTAAAATCCTATCCATTTCAAATAAAAGATAGGCATTTTGAGTGGTACCAGCCACACCATGCCTCGGATTGAGGTGAGGTTAACTATTACATGTCACAAATGACCCATAGATCATTTTCCTAATGTATCAATATAATTAGAATTTGTTTTGTCAGTTTTCTATATGTTAGTTGTTTTTTTACTTAAAATGTTGTCCAATTTAAATTAAATTGAGACACTTTGTGTGGTACCGGCCACACTGTTCCTCAGATTGAGGCAGGTTTTACTCTTACACGTCAAAAAATGAACTATTTATCCTTGTTCTAATGAATAAACACAATTTGAATCCATTTGGTCAGTTTTCTGTATGCCAGTTGTTTATACATAAAATGGAGTCCATTTTAAACAAAATAAAGACAGTTGTAGTGTTACTGGCCACACCGTGCCTCAGATTGAGGTGGGGTTGAATCATAAACGTCACATATGACCCATGGATCATTTTCCTAATGTATCAATAGAATACGAATGCGTTTGGTTGGTTTTTCATATGTCAGTTGTTGTTTTCACTGAAAATGTTGTCCATTTCAAATAATGGTGGGACACTTTGAGTGGTACCGGCCACATCATGCCTCGGATTGAGGCGGGGTTGATCATACATTTCATATATGACCCATGGATTCTTATGCAAAAGTATCAACACAATTAGACTATGTTTGGTCAGTTTTCAGTATGTCTCTTTTTTTTACGTAAAACATTGTCCAATTCAAACAAAAGAGTGACAGTTTCAGTGGTACCGGCCACATCGTGCCTCAGATTGAGGCGAAGTTGACTCGCACATGTCAAAAATGACCCACTAATCATTTTCCTGAATTATAAACATAATCTGAATGTGTTTGGTTGGTTTTATGTATGTCGGTTTTTCTTTTCACTTAAAATGGTGTCCATTTTAAACAAAAGATAGACACTTCAAGTGATACAGGCCACATCGTGCCTCAGATAGAGTCAAAGTTGTCTTGTACACATCAAAAATTAATCATGGATCCTTGTTATGAAGTATCAATACAATATGAATATGTTTGGTCAGTTTTTTATATGCATGTTGTTGTTTTCACTTAAAACCCTGTCCATTTCAAATAAAAGTGAGACAGTTTGAGTGGTATCGGTCACACCATACCCCAGATTGAGGTGGGGTTGACTCTTACACGTCATAAATGACCCCTGGATCATTTTCATAAATTATAAACAAAATCCGAATGAGTTTTGTCAATTTTTTGTATGCCAGTTGTTGTTTTCATTTAAAATGTTGTCCATTTCCAATAAAAGTGATACACTTTGAGTGTTACTAGCCACATTGTGCCTCATATTGAAGCAGAGTTTATTAATACACATCACAAGTGACCCATGAACCCTTGTGCTAAAGTATCAACACAATATGAATATTTTTGGCTAGTTTTTCATATGCCAATTGTTTTTACTTAAATGGGTGTCCATTTTACAAAAATTAAAGATACTTCGAGTGATACCAGCCACACTGTGTTTTGAATTGAGGTGGGTTGACTCATACACGCCACACATGACCCGTAGATCCTTTTCATAAAGTATCAATGGAATCCAAATGTGTTTGGATGGCTTTACATTGGCCAGTTTTGTTTTCACATAAAATGTTGTTCATTTCAAATAAAAGTGAGACGCTTTGAGTGGTATCAGCCACACCGTGCCTCATATTGAGGTAGGGTTGACTCATACACGTCACAAGTGACCCTTGGGTCCTTTTTCTAATGTATCAACACAATCCAAATATGTTTGGTTGGTTTCATGTATGACAATCGTTTATACTTAAAAGGGTGTCCATTTTAAACAATATAAAGACAATTCGAGTGATACCAGGCACACCGTGCCTCATATTGAGTCATGGATGACTCGTACAGATCACATATGACCTATTGATCCTTGTCCTAAAATATCAATAGAATTCAAACGCGTTTGGTCAGTTTTCTGTATTTCAATTGTTGTTTTCACTTAAAATGTTGTCCATTTCAAATAAAAGTGAGACACATTGAGTGGTACCGGCCACAATGTGCCTTGGATTGATGATGGGTTGACTCGTACACGTCACAAATAACCAATGTATCCTTTTTCTAAAGTATCAACAAAATCTAGATAGGTTTGGATAGTTTTCCAAATACCAGTTGTTTTTATCTAAAAGGGTTTCCATTTTAAACAAAAGAAAGACACTTTGAGTGATATTGGCTACACCATGCCTCCGATTGAGGAAAGGATGACTCATACAAGTCACATATAACCCATGGATCCTTGTCCTAAAGTATCAACATAATTCAAATGCGTTTGGTCTGTTTTCCATATGCCAGTTATTATTTTGACTTAAAATATTGTCCATTTTAAATAAAAGTGGGACACTTTTAGTGGTACCGACCACAACGTGTCTCAGATTGAGGGAGGGTTGACTCATACAGGTAAAAAATGACCCATGTATCATTATACTAAAGTTTCAACACAATAAAAAGGCATTTGATTTGTTTTCTGTATGCATGTTGTTTTTACATCAAAGGGTTTCCATTTTAAAGAGAGATTAAATTGGGATCCAAGACTCCGAATTAAGAACATGTTTTTTCTGGAATCAAGGTATGTGGTCTTTAGCTTTCTGTGAATTTTCGTGATGTTTTATATATGATGAATTGATGCTCACCCAATGTTGGGATGTCTGGTCGAGGGTTGTCTGGGGTCTAGGGAGGATGGTGGGGGGATGTCCGGGGGGCTGCCTAGGGTCCAGGTTGGAGGGTGGGGGCTGTCATGGGGGTTGTAGGAGGGGTTGTCCAGGGGCTATCTGGGGGGCTGTCCGGGGGCTCTCTGGTGTTCAGGGAGGAGGTTGGGGGGTTTTCCAAGGTCTAGGGAGGAGTAGAGGCTATCTGGGGTCTAGGGTGGTGGGTGGGGGATGTCCAGGGGCACTCTGGGGTCCAAGGAGGAGGGTGGGGGCTGTCCAGGGTCTGTCCAAGGTCCAGGGAGAAGGGGGGGGGGGGCTGTCCAGGGTCTATGGAGGATGGGTGTTGTCTGAGGTCTAGGGAGTAGGGTGGGGGGATGTCTAGAGGGTTGTCTGGCGGGTTGTCTGGGGGCTGTCCGGGGTGCAGGTAGGATGGTGGTGGGGGGGGGGGAGCTGTCGGGGGTCCAGGGAGGAGGGGGATGTTCGGGGTCCATGGAGGAGGGTGGGGGTTTTCCGGGGGCAGTCTAGGGTCTAGGGAGGAGGGTGAGGGGTTGTCCGGGGGCTGTTCGGGGTCCAGGGAGGAGGTTTGGGGGCTGTCTGGAGGGCTATTACAGATACATGGGATGGTATATACATATGTTCTAAGGAAATTCATTCAAGGTTAAAAAAATAATTTCAACATATCAACTTCTAATCAGACCATCAATTTTCTAAATTCCATTAAATAATTACAATTTCCTTAAAGTAGATAAAAAAACAAAGATAATATTACCTACCTAATCACAGATATATTAGGCACAAAAATTAATAAACATTAAAGGTTAGTAATATCAATAAAAATTTTAATGGATCAATCTGTCCCCCGTCACCATCACTATCACCCTCACCCTCATCCTTATTGTCATCCTCATCATCATCCCTACCCTCCTCCTCTCCCTCATACTCAGCCTCAGCCTCCTCATCTCCCTCTTCGTCCACCTCGTCCTCCTCCTTGGCCTACTCATCCTTCTCGGCCTCCTCCTCTCCCTCCTCCTCCTCTACATCAGCATCCTCCTATTCATCATCTCAACCACCTCATGAACTACCACATGATGCACCATATATATAACACATCAATGAAATATATTCATCACAAACAGGGATGGCCGCTGGTAGAAGTGTTGGAAGTAAAACTTCCATCAGTTTCATAAATGAAGTGTTTTCCCTATCAGACTATTCTGCCATCTCTATGACTCTTTTTCAGCCTTTTCTGCCTATGCTTTAACCTGATACAACTCGGTGTATCTACAAATTGTACCTGAGGAAGTCCAATACCTCGTCAGAACTATACACTTCCCAGGTTGGCAACATACTCTACCAGGGTGCTCATCTCCCAACACCTGATGCATGTTATCATTTATCCCAAAATTGTCAGGTTTTTGGGAATCATGGGACTATAAAGTTTCCTGTTACAAATATTAATATATTATTAAGTAAAAAAATAAATATAAAATTATAAATCTACAATGTAAAACTTAGAATCTGCTGTTGAGTTGGTTCATTAACCGCGCTTCCGTCTTTCTTTTTTCTACTCGAGCAAAACTATTTTTCTCAATGCACACGTCCTTCTGTATTCAATTTATGCCTCTACAATGACATTGAATTTAGAAAACCATAATTAAAAATATGATACCAAAATAAACATAGTAATTTGATAACTAAAATTATATATCAACTTTCAGAGTATAATTAATTATGGAAGAAGAAATAGAAAGCGCAAGTCCTAAAGAAATATTATAAAGTGTCATGCCTGCTGTCTCTCATGATCTGGCATCGTAGTATGTCCCAATGTGTGGATGTATTTCATAGCATCAATTTCTGTTTTATTTAATCCAGATTCATCCTAAATAAAATTCAATAATTTGTATTAATGAAAAACCTAACAATTTTTATTTAAATATCTCTTATTTGATTAATACAGTAAATTGGCTAGTCATCCAATGAGTAATCATCTTTCAGTACTATTCTAACAGACAGGGACCACCTCTAAATATTTTCCCACTCTAGCATGCTATCCAATATACAAATCATGCTTATAAGCTCTCAAAGCTGGACTAAATCCTTTAGACATAATGGTCGTGCACCATCACCATCGGGGAAATTAAACTGCAGCTGACACAAAAATATTAATTAATATAAATACAAAAACTAATATATTGCATTAAATAAAACAAATTTTTTCACCCATTTCACTGCCCTGGATTTATCCTTAACTTTATTTGGCAGCCGTCTCTATGAGAGCGGGCTGATAGGAATGATGTCGGATTATTTGGAAAGTGCTACCAAAAAACTCTGACATTGCTGCCGTGATTTTTCAATCATCTGACTATCTTCATTGTAGTCCACCTTCAACTACGTGCAGTGGTTCCACAACAAATGCAAGGGTATACGCCCTTTCCTCTGCCTGTTATCATTATACGTATCTATTATGAAATAAAAACAAACATTTTATCAATACATGTTATAATGAAAATAAATTATGGTGTAACAATTTGTTAGGGATGTATAACTATACCTATGGTAGTCTAACCAATGGGCATCATTGGATCCACAGAAACTGAAGGAACACCTTGTACAGATGGGGTGGGTCCCAATATAAGCTTCACAGGGACAAACTATGGTGGATAATTAGTCTAAGAAGATGGAATAAAAAATCCCAGAGAGAAGGAAGCAGAAGTAAAAGAATATGATAGGGATGGCTAGCCAAATAATGAATGGGGAGTGGGAATCATCATCAGATATGGTAGAGACGTGTGAGGAGACTCGGATGTAAAGGGTGGTGAAAACATGGGAGTTCTAAATATCTTGTGTGACCCTAATGGAACACCGGGATCAAAATTTGGTAAGGTTGGTATGTCATTGGGAGGGGTAGGGTCTAATTAGTTACACTGACCAGATCGTCTACCTCCCGTACCCCCCCCCCTTGTACGAACACCCCGAGTATTGGGACCACTACTAGGATGCTCGTCAAATAACTATCTCCGAACAGATGGATCCTGAAAAAATGTTTATAAAAAATTAATCACATGACATTATATGTTATATAAATAAATATTTTCGAAATAAAAAACCCACTACAGGCACTAGTGGTGGAATGCCCAGCTCAGCCATGCGACGACTGTTGTCCATAATATATTTTCATCACCTCTATTTAATTGGTTCCATTTTCCTTCATTTGAAAACAAAGATGGATTTAAATGGAAAAGGATAACTAATGTGTAACCAAAAATAACAAATAAAAGAGTGGGAATAGGGGGATTCATGGATAATTTAACTAACCATTATTTTAGGTGAGATTGAAAAACTATTTAATGAATTCAATAAATCATACAATATGTAAAAAATAAATTTAATTTTTAATAGGATGATTTTTTACTATGTGTCATCAATATATTAAAATAAAAAATCATTGATCCCATTAGATTCATAAGTGGTGAAGTAGTTGTCAAAATTAGAGAAAAATTTAATTTATTTTGCTCAGGTAGATGATGCAGGTTTCAATACATGTTTTGCAGAATAATACAAACCATCATGTTCATTTCCTAGTAAAATGTTAAAGATATGACTTAGAGTCAGACAAATTTTATTAAAATCATAGTTGATGCATTGAAATGTTCACCAAGTTAGAAATTTTGTTTCATAGGTTTAAATAAAGTTCAATTCCAAATTAAAAAATGCAATTATAATAAAAATTCATACCAATAAACATTGAAAATGCACATAACCTTAAAATTGGAAACAACATATTTTTAATAAATATTAAATCAATTTGAATAGTAACACTCTTAACAACCCAACTCACGGTAAAACAAAATAATTGAGAACATGGGAGGATGATTCTATATATTTTCCACCACAACTTTAGGTTCACAATCAAATCTGAAAATTGAGCTATGAGAGTCATCAAAAGAAATAAATGGATTGGTTCCAATGAAAATACGAACAATGTCAATTCCATCATCACCATCATAAAAAAAATGTCTTGGAATTTTTTCAAATATGACACAAAATTCTGGTAGAAGTTGTTCTTTGACATAAAAAACTTGATTATCCATTGATGAAGATACATATGGTTATTTGGTAGCAAGAGTTCGAGTCATATTAATTACTCAAAATCCACAATCATCAATAAATATGACATATCACGTCATTGAATCAAAACAATGTAATTTCATCATCATGACTCACCTATGAGAGTAATAATATAATATTATTATTTTTTCAACAACTCCATAATAACCCACATTTTGAAATCTCGGCCTACTATCTGATGCACTAGAATAACAATCTGTTTTGGTAGTAACTATAACACCATCATTGTGTGTTCTCATGTTCTCTGCTCATTTAGTGACAATAAATTTTTACCCATTGATAAAAATTGATTTACAGTAACGAACCACGATATTAGGACCAAAATCCAAAGCTCTTGTTTCCTCAAAGACAGAGTCCACTGGAAAACTCAATTCCTACAATATAAATGAATATAAAACTTAATTATATATTTATATCATTATTTTAAACATTAATATATTTACCTTCAATTTAAACCAAGATGAAAACTATTTTCTATGCAAAGTCTCCCTCTTTCTAAAAGATAATGAATGATGATTTCTATTTATAATTGTTTTATATTCCCTGTATATAAAAAATATGAATAGATTAAAAGATATATATCTAATATAAAAATATTTGATTTAGTTTCATTATGTATTCATCAAAAAAATCATAATTGAACAGAACATTGAGATGTGACATCTCCCGCAATTCAAGGATCAATGTCTTCAATGTATACGTTTCATGAATTCCTCCTCTTTGAGGAAGTTGTGGAAAACTGGGTTCAATTTTATCATACTGTTATTCTTCATTTCTCATTGGTTTGTTCTTTCAGGTAGTAAGATCAGACAAATACATTGACCATAAATCCATACATTCTTAAGCCAAGTAACCGTTCATGATAGAACCTTCAGGATGATTCTTGTTTCAAATATAAGTCTTTAATGTGTAAATATTTCTTTCAGTTGGATACATCCAATGAAAAGAAACCGGTACTCTGAGAAGTATTTCAGGCGGAATATGCATAGTTAGATGTAGAATGACTGTGAAAAATGATGGAGGATATATTTTCTCCAACTAACACAAAATTAATGGGGCTTCTATCAACATTTTTTTCAAGAAATAAATAGACAACTTTTTACTGCATAGATCTCTAAAAAAATGTAACAAGAAAATAACAATCACTGTTAAATTACTAGACAAAAGATGACGGATTTCTATTGAATCAACTCATGCAAAATAATGTGATAATCATGAGACTTTAAAGATTTTAACTTCAACTCTCTTCTATTGACCCGTTTAGATATGTTTCGTGAGTATCCATTAGCAACCCTAAAAGTCCCTACTACTTCTAGAAATTGTTTTTTCTGTAGGTGTCATCACATAATAAGCACATTGAACTTTCCATTTATTTTCACTAATACGCACCTGATGCAATTCTGGTTGGATGCCCCAATCCCCCAAGTCACACTGAGATTGTAAATCATCTTTTGTCTTTCCCTTAACATTTAAATGTATCGAAAGAAACATTTCACATATATTGTTTTCAATGTTAATTATTTCTATGAAATGATCTAAAAAATTGGTTGACCAATATGGAAAACCAAAAAAGACACTCCACTTCCTGTAATTGTAACAAATTTCAGTGCAAAAATTATTTCTCTTTCCAAATTCCATTTGACTATTCCTGAATCAATAACTAAAATCTTTCAATTCATTAATCACATCTTTTCTAGACATACACTAAGGTGGGTCATCAGTCTCTATGGTATTATCAAATCTTCAATGATTATTTCTACATGGATGGTCCATTGGCAATAATCATCAATGTCTCATAAAACTAAAACTACAATGATGTTTCAGTCTTCTGGATCGTGTATTCTTCATATAAATAGGACATGAAAGTTTTCCCATCGTGCTCTATCCCGACATCATTGGATAAGCCAAAAAATCATTGATCATCCACTCAAGTGCAGCATGCATATGAAATATGTCTTTCGAATATTCATCATATGTGTGCACACCCACATCCCAAAGAAGTTTTAACTATTTTAATAAAGGTTTCATGTATACGTCAATATCAATGATAGGATCAGAAGGGCTATATATGACTATACTCATGAAATTGAAAGGTTTTTTCATTCACAACGATGGGAGAAGATTATAAATGTGTATAAAAACTGGCCAAGTGTTGTGCGAAGTATGAAAATGCCGAAACGGATTAAAACCATCACATGAAAGACCCAGCCTCACATTACGCATGTCAGCTAGAAAATCAGGATATCAAGCATCAAATATCTGCCATGAAAATCCATCTGCAGGTTGAACTAACTCATCATTAGTCTTATTTCTCTCAGTATCATTCCATCTCATTTTTATTGCTATTTCACCAGAACTAAAAAGATACTGTATTATGGTGATCAATGGAATGTTCCACATTACTTTTTGTGGCACACAAGATGGTGTTTCATCATATTCTGACTTCCAGTGGGATGTTCCACATTTTATACAATCATTTCATTCAACGGTTTCCTCCCAGAATAACTACAATGCTTTGGGAAAGCATGAATTTTGAATCCTTAAAATATATGTTATTCAACTAACATCCATGCCATATAGGGGTTTGAGGTAATATCTACATAATATAGAAGTAAGTCCTTCAAGAAGGTAAGAATGTAATTGATTGCTGTATTAGAAATCCCATACATAATTTTCCTATGAAATAATCGGATTAAAAATTCATGCTTTTTCATTTTATCGCATTGTCGATATATTGGAGTCGTGGCAGCATAATTCAATTTTCTCACCCTTAAAATATCATCATTTTCATTAGATGAATCATCTTTCCTCATATCAAAGACTTCTGGAGTTGAAACCCTTTCATTTTCTTACTGACAAAATAATGGATATTGGTCATATGACAAATTATCCAGTCCAATCCATTCATTTCGATCATCAGTAATTTGAGATTTCATTTTCTCCCCATTATGATACAACACAATGTAGTTTGCATGAAAACCATACTTGGATATTTGGTTTCAGACTTCTTCACAGCTCAACCAAGGTCTAACAACACAATTGGAACATGGGAATTGTATGAAACCAATATCTGAAGCATTTTGAAATGAAAAATCTAAAAATCTCTCCAAATTTTTTTGAAAATTGCTTGAGATCCGATCAGTTTCAAATTTCAAACTTCTATCCATTCTCTAAAAAGAATTTTTATAATTAATTTCTTTATATGAAATTAAATAAGATTGAAGTTTAATCAAAAATAAATTTAAGGAATAGTGATAGTGATCTTTCTAGATAGTGAAAAAATGGAGAAATGTTGAGAATTGAAGGATATCATTACAACTAGCTTGAGGGGATGGGGGTTGTCCAAGGGGGTTGGTTGGTTTCCAGGGGGGCTATCCAAGGGGGTAGGAGGGTTATCCAGGGGGTGGGGTGGTGTTCAGGGGGGTTGTCCAAGGTGTTGGGTGTGTCGAGGGTGTAGGGTGTCCAGGGGTGGGGTGGTGTCTGGGGGGGGGGGGGTTGTCCAAGGGGGAGGGGGTGTCCATGGGGGGTCCGAGTCTTGGGGGTGTCCTGGGGTCTATCAAGGGGGGTGGGAGGACTATCCAGTAGGTGGGGTGGTGCCTAGGGGGGTTGTTCGGGGGGGTGCCTAGGGGGTGGGGTGTTGTGGTGTCCAGGGAGGCTATCTAGGGGGTGGGGGCTGTCCAAGAGGGTGGGGTGGTGTCTAAGGGGTTGTCCAAGGGGTTGGGGGGGGGGTCCAAGGAGTTGGGTGGTGTATAGGGGGGTTGTCCAAGGGGGTGGGGTGGACAACTCCCTCCCCTC
This sequence comes from Viscum album, assembly GCA_963277665.1. Lineage (NCBI taxonomy): Eukaryota > Viridiplantae > Streptophyta > Magnoliopsida > Santalales > Viscaceae > Viscum > Viscum album. Next base: position 2,053,241,420 of record OY728140.1, read on the forward strand.
CCCGAACAGCCCACAACCCCTTCTAAATGAAATTTTTATAAGAAAATCATCATCAATTTTCTTATCCCATCTGAACATACCATACCACCAAATGAATACCCAATAAATCATAAATGTCCTAATGTTATACACAATCCCATAGGATATAATAGATATATGGCCAATCTCATCATCCACCCTCCTCCACATCCCAACATAACACCCCTATAGGTTGTAACCATACCCCATTGGCCACAAGGAACTCACATAACAATTTCCAACTTACCCAAATCACTCAATAATATAACCCCAAAGATTCACTCAGACCATTATCCCTTTCAAACACATTCCATGTACTACATGAATAAAAAAAACTAAGGATGTCACCATATTTCTTCTTATGAAGAGGTGTCACTACAAAAATTCTACCAAACCAAAATCACACTAAGAAAAAATATTACATTTATTAATACAGATAGAAAGATAAATAATACAAATCAGAAGAATAGGTTATCACATTATTCATGAAATTGATGAATCATATTTCTACTACACTATACATGAAATCCCTCATAAAATCAGATTCCTTATTAAACCAATTCCTCTCATAATTGAGATAAAATAACCCCCAAAAAACCAATCCACAGTTTTTTAACACCTCAAATGTGTTTTCACAATCCAAATGGCACACTAGAATGCCATTCCATTCAAATGTAAAGGATTCCCACTTTAAGGAACTTCTACCTAAGGCCTTTATAACATTAAAAAATATAAAACCTCACTCTCATGATCAGATCTTGTAGAAGGGTCTTATGGAAAGGGATCATGATAGGAAAAATAGAAATAATGGAAGAAGTAGACTATGTGGATCTCATTTAGGTGAAATAAAAATAGACAACACATAAAAATAGAAGCACAAAATTCCACTTACATATTTGAAATATAGAATTAATGAATTACTTGATTGATTACAGAGAGAGCTTCGATAGATACCTTGGGGTGAAGAGAGATCATCAAGAGAGCGTTAGGAGCAATTAGGTTTGTGGATGAAATCACGCGGAGAGATTCTGGATGTGATGCTATTTGGGTGAAACATTCCCAATAGTTTGTTAAAACCATTGGGAAAGAGTGTATTTACCAATTAATTTTAAAAACTTTTGGTATATATATATCTTTTACCAATGGTTTGAGTAAACCATTGAAAAAAGCTTGTTCTCATCCCATTATCCCAAAGATTTGAAGAAACGATTTGAAAAAATTTAGTATACAAACGGCTAATTCAAATCATTGGTATATAAGTGTTAGGAAAAGACAATTTTCTAGCAGAGTCTAGATAAGGGCAAGCTCCCTTCTACATTCGGTACATGATTATCGTGGAGCTGGGGAGCATGGAACAACGATGAGGTTTGCAATGCTGTTGGAGATTATTTGTTATCTTTTTTCTTTGGTTTAGTACTTTATTCCGACATTTTGAATTTTTTGGATGCTTTCCTAGACATATGTATCATGCATCATTTATATATGTGCTCTAGTTATTTACTTCTTTCAGTCTTCTTTTGTTTACTACTATATGATATTATTATTGATTAAACTATTTTTATTTGTTTATTTATGCTATGTTACAATACCACTGAGGGCATAGTTTCCCCACTATCTCACCCAAGGTCTTTGCTGCTAGTCTGCATCCTTGGACATTTGGGGAAATGCACTTGAGGCCGTGTGACCAATGGGGTACAGGGTATCTCTAGGAAACTTCTAGAACTGGGATGTTAAAAATTGGTATCAAAGGATTATTTCCTTATAGACATACCATTTTGAGTCTATAGCTTGGGATATTAAGGAATAGGTAGTTGGTAATATGTTATTCTCTAGAGTAGCTAAATTGTGTACAACGAAAATCCAATTTACCTCGGTTATTGCAATGTTTCGTGTTTTGAAATTTTACATGTGGTTTGATTTCACCGTTGGATGATTCACATGCTTAGTTATGTTATCATTGATAAAATTGGGTTTCTATTTCTGTTGCATCTCGATGGGATAAGGGTATTCCATCTCATGAATCATATAAGAACTTGCTAGAGATCACATGTCATGCATTCCTGGCATGCCATTTGGGGTGCATTACTAATTTAATGTTGTTTTGATAGATGTTGTTATAGATATGAATGTTGTTGTGATAGATGCCTTGATAGCATACCTGTTATTTGATAGGGTATTGCTAATGTTTAAGGTTTCCTTTGAATAAACACGAAACTTTGCATCTAGAGGAGTTATTGGCCCTCATGGAGTGGAATTTGGTGGATCATTGATTTTTATTCTTGTATATGACGTGTCTAAGATGACAAAATTTGATTCATGGGGAGTATGGGCCCTCATGGATTGGGAATTTGTCACTTTAATGTTGTTCAGTGTTTTTCTGGGGTTCCTGAGTAGTTTCTAAGGCTTATTGTCGGGAAAACCCCAGAATACACAGTGTGTAGTGATGAATACACGCCATGTGTCATTTTATTTAGGAAGGAACTATTTTTCTCAAGTACACATTGTGTACATTAGGTACATGCCGTGTATTTTGTGCACAATTGACATACACAGGGCTTTGGTAACCTATTGTCATAGACAATAGAAACAATGGGCATTGATGGCATATCCAGAGTGTCTGTTAACTTTTCATGTTGTGAGACCATATCGGGGATGGACATAAGTTCTCCCTCAGAGTGTATATAGTTCCTCATTATGAGACCACAAGTGGAATTGGACTTTGATTTCTTCCCCATATTGTCTAGAGTAACCGATATGAGACCACATGGGGAATTGATGGTGAGTGCTTCCTCAAAGAGTCTTTGCTAATGTTCATCTATAGGGGTTTGACTGTGAGTACTTTCTAGAGGGTTTCTTGTGTTTTTTGGATGAACCAGTGGGGTTAGTCTATGAGTACTTCCCTGAAGGTTTCATGTTGTATTTATCTTCTTACATGACATGTGAAAATGAATGCAATTAAAACTTTATGATTGTTTACTTTGAGTAATTCCTTGTTTAATGCTTCAATTATCTTATTTCATTCCATATATATTCACTGACGGTTAGGCACAGATCTTTGGGTGTTTTACAACTGGGATACATCTCACACCATGTTTGGGTCATGCTTTTGGGCCCAAATAGGTTTTATTGTTTCTGTTCAAGATAAAGGCAATCACCATTCTACTTCAGGTACTTGATTTTTGTGGAGATGGGGAGCCTGAGACAAAGTTGAGGCTTGAGATAATATTAGAGATTATTTTTTTATTTTAACTTTGGTTTAGTACTTTATTCTAGCATTGTGACTTGTTTGGATACATTCCTAGACATATGTATCATGCATCATTTATATGTGTTCTCTAGTTATTTATTTATTTTAGTCTTCTTTTGTCTACTATTTTATGGAATTATTATTGCTTATGATGTTGTTATTTGTTTATTTCTACTTTGTCACTCTGCCAATTAGATCATAGTTTCTCTACTATCACATCCAGGGCCATCGCTTCTAATCAGCATCCTCAGGCTTTTGTGGAAATGCGCTTGAGGCCATGTGACCAACCGGTTATGGGGAACCTCTTGGCGGATTCCAGAACCGAGATTTTATAAAGAGGTATTAGAGGATTATTTTCTTGTTGACTTATTTTTTGGAACCTATAGCTAGGGATATGAATGAATAGGTAGTTGGTAATAAGTTTTTCCCAGGAGTAGTTAACCCCTTGTACAAGGAAACACCAATTTTCTTCAGTTGTTGCAATTTTTCTAGATTTTCAATTTCATAGATGGTTTGATTTAACTATTGGGTGATTAACATGATTTGTGTTGTTATCATTGATAATATTGAGGCTCTATTTTTATTGCAACCTGATGATATGAGGGTATTCCATCTCATCCATCATATAGGCACTTGCTAGAGATCACATGCCATGCATTCTTGTCATGCCATTTAGTGTTCATTGCTAATTGCATGTTGTTATGATAGATCTTGTGCTAGATATGAATGCCTTTTTGATAGATGCCTTGATAGAATACATGTCGTTTTGATAGGGTATTACAGATGTTTAAGGTTTCATTTTATTGAACACCAATCTTTGGTTCCTGGGGTGTTATGGGCCCTCATGGATTGGAATTTGGTGGATCATTGCTTGTTATGCTAGTATATAACATGTATAAGATTCCTTGCTTTTCTTATTCAGGAGTATGGGCCCTCATAGATCGGAATTTGGAACTTTAATGTTGGTCAATGTTTTTCTGGGGTTCCAGAGTAGTTTTCGAGGCTTACTGTCTGGAAAAAACCAAAATACATGGTGTGTAGTGATGAATACATGCCATGTGTCATTTTGTACGGGATGTAACTATTTTTCTCAATTACATACCGTGTAATTTAGGTACCCACTGTATAGTCTCTAACCGTGTCACTGGCTATGAGGGCTGAGACATGGGGTTGAAAAATCTTCAGTGGAACATGCAGTGTACTAGAATAAAAAGCCGTGTTGTTTAGACTATGTATCTGTCTGTCTGAAAAACGACATGGATGGATAAAAATTAGGTTATACATGTTGTTTCATGCTTGAACATGATATGTAGTATAAACCTTGTATCTTGTCGTGTAAAAAACAACATGGGGCTATCAAAATTCTTCTAGTGCATGTTTTTTCTAGCATAAACACATCGTGTAGAGTTAGTCGTGTGTGCAATCCTGGGACAAACAACACGATCAGTTGAAACCTATGTAGTACAAGCCTTGTCAAGCACAAACACACCATGTAATCATTTCCTGGGAGAACTGAGTGGGGTAATCTTGTAGAAGAACATGATTAGGGGAAATGAATCAAGTACACATCGTGTCCTGGGAGAACATGATGTGTGTCTGGGTCGTTACATGACCAGTTTTGGAAGTACACACCCATGCAATGGATTAAGAGAACACACCGTGTAGGCATTATACACGCCGTGTATCCATGTTTTGAAAAACTTAAATTCCTTATTTTTCTTTTTCCCCTATATCACATCTATATTTAAATCCTTGATAATCTTGATATAAGGTGAGCACTTGACGTTTCAGAGTCATGCCACTGAGGCATCCTCCAGTTGTACACTAGTTATTAGGTAGTGATCAGACATCAGATATGGCAAATCAAGTACTACCGGTAGATCCGCTTATAGTGCTAGTCATGGCAGAATCCATTATTCTGGATATTGGTTCTAACACACTTTTTTGAGAGGGCTTTATGATGTTCATCTAGACCTTCTAGGGTGCACCACATCCTTTCCCATCAATGGACGAATTGATGTGGGTTCTCTAGCAGCATCATCCTTCCACCATCCCAGGGGAAGAAGGACCACAAGCTGTAGAGTAATGGTTAGAATCATTGGTGTCTATCATCGACCATCTAGATATGACTTCAGAGAGGAGGGTCAAGCATACTACTAATATTCTACCAGACTCTTCCAAGAGATGGTGGGATGTGATCTCACAGTCGAGATTACAGTATAATATGGCATGGGATGAGTTCTAGTGTGCCTTCTATGACTACTTCTACCAAGAGATTTTGAGGGATGATCGAGCTCGAGATTATATTAGTCTGGAGCAGGGTACTGTTTCATTTATGGAGTACCCTTCTTATTTCACAAAGCTTCAGCGCTTCACACCCTTCCCAGGAGTTGGTGAGTTATTCTTGATGAAGAATTTTGAGGATGGTCTTTGGCATGACATCTGATCTTAGGTTAATATTTTCAGTTTGACTTCCATCACTTCTATAGTCAACCAGGTTTTGATCATAGAGAGAAATCTGAGGGATTCTAGAGCTGTGAGCTAGGGCAGCCTGACATCTGGAGTTGGTACCCCTCTTGCTGACAGCAAGAAGCGTCGTATAGAGTATACACGTGGAGATCAAAATAGGAGGGATACATATTCTAATGGCTAGTTGTTGTGCTATCAATGTGGGTAGAGCAGGCATATGAGGCCACATTTCTCAAGATACCCAATGGAGTGCCGATATTGTGGAAAGATTGGTCATCTTTAGTGTTTTTATCTGTTTTTCTCACCCACAGCTGGTGACTTGGGTTCTTCTATGACTCCACGTTCATGAAAAACACCACCAAATTCTTATCAGTATGTTAATTAGAGACCTTACCGCCATTTAAAATTAGATGGAGGTCAGGGACATGGTAGCCAATCCGAACTATTTTAGCAACAATAGGGTGGACTGGCAAATGGTGGTCGGGCAGGGTCATAGGTCCACGGTATAGGCCAAACCTTTTTAGTGGAGCAGACCCAGCAAGATTAGGATCCCCGACCCTCTTCTGTTTGATGTAAAATCCTAGTTGCCTCAGTTTTATCGTCTGCACTTTTCGATACAGGGGATACCCGTATTTTTATATTTGTAGTTGTTGTGGAGAGCCATGGTCTCTGTATCGTTACCTTCGCTGATATCTTTTTTCTATACACTGTGTTGGTGACTATAATAGCTATTATACGTTAGTGCAATGAGTTACCTCTTGAGGTTGGTGGGTGTCACTTCTTATGGGACCTTTATGTGCTATATATGACATTATATGATGTCACTATATCAATGGACTGGTTAGTTCCTTTCCTGGTTTTTAGGGATTTCTATCATTGTAGTTTGATTTTCAAGTCACTAGAGGGCATATTCTTTATTCATAAGAGAGAATGTGATGTCTAGGAGAGAAGAGTGGGAACCGAGCATCATGGGTTTGGGGGAGTTACAACCCAGATTAATAGTCTATATTTGGATGACCATATAACTTCACAATTAGACTTTCCTCCAGTAGTTGATCATTTCATGGATGCCTTTACAAAGGACTTTTTAGGTTTTCCTACAGAGAGAGAGGTGGAATTTTCTATGGATCTTGTGCTAAGAGTGGCACCAGTGTCCATTCCTCCTTATAGTATGGCTACAACGGAGTTATAGAAGCATAAGAAGTTGTTAGAGGAGTTGAAGGCAAAGGGTTTTATCTAAACTAGTACATCTCCTTGGATTTTGCCTATCCTGTTTGCAAAAAAGGTGGACAATAACTTCAAAATTTGTGTTGATTATCAAAAGCTGAACCAGTTGATTGTCAAGAACCCACATCCCTTGCTGAGGATTGATTATCTCTTTGATCAGCTTCGGGGAGACTGGGTGTTGTCGAAGATTTTCTTGAGATATGGTTAACATCAGTTTCACGTTAGATCATCAGATATACCTCTTACATCCTTTTGGAGCATGTATGGTCTATACGAATATGTGCTTATGCCATTTGGTTTCACAAACACGCTTGCCATTTTCATGGCACTAATGAACCGAGTGTTCCATACATACTTGGATTCGTTCATGGCAGTCTTCATGGATGATATTTGGGTGTACTCTCTCACTCGACATGACCATTGAACACATCTTGAGATCGTTTTGAGTGCAATGATAGTGCATTAGTTATATGTTAAACTCCCAAAATGCCAGCTTTGGATGGACTAGATTCACTTCATGGTTCATGTTATCTCAAAGACAAGAGTATCATTAGACCTAGATAATGTGGGGGTAGTAGTTTTCTATGATCAACTGTAGAACATAGTAGAGGTTTTGAGTTTTCTAGGGATGGATGGTTGCTACAGATGCTTCATAATGTACTTCTCACACTTAGAATCTCCACTGATGGGATAGACTAAGAGGGGTGTGAAGTACTTGTGGTCAAATTCTTGTGAGTCAGCTTTACCGGAGCTAAAAGGGAGGTTGAATTTGGCACCAATACTAGTATTTCCAAATATGGGAAAGATCTATACTTTGTAATGTGATGCATCGGGCATCGGGCTGGGAGCAGTGCTTATGTAGGGAGAAGGAGTCGTTGCATATGGGTCTTGGAAGTTGAGTCCACATGAGAGAAACTATGCAACACATGATCTGGAGTTGGCTGTAGTTGTTCATGATTTATGCTATTGGATACATTAACTTCTGGGAGAGCATTTTGTGGTTTTCCCCGACCAAAAAAATCTCAAGTATATCTTCACTCATCATGATCTGAATCTCAGTCAATAATGGTGGTTCGAGTACCTTTCGTCCTTTGACATTGAATTGCCTACACACCTGGGAAAGGAAAAGTAGTGGCTGATGTGTTGGAAAAAATAATTGAGACACAGGCTATTAGGTAGGCCAGCAGTGAGTGGAAACATATGGATATATTCTTTGAGATGCTTTTGAGGTGAATTATGAACATGGGAAGATGTTTTTTGTCCTATAGTTGTCACCTCTACTCTACTCAATCGAGTGCAAATGAGGAAGCTATCAGTTTCTGAATGCGTAGTCCTATGGGAGAGCGTGTCAAGAGAGGACCCTATTCTTGGATGGATAGTAGGCGAGGATGATATCTTACAATTTCATGGGTGCTTGTGGGTGCCATCAGGAATATGTGAGGAGATGATTTGGGACTTTCAATTCTCAGTTTGGTCAGTTCATCTTGGTGTCACCAAGATGTATCGAGATCTGCACCATCATTATTGGTGGCCAGGTTTGAAGGAAGATATTTCTCATTTTGTTATGAGGTGTCCCAACTGTCAACAGGTGAATACTGAGCATCATCAACCATCAGGGCGTTTGCATCAGTTATCTATTCCTGAGTGGATGTGAAATGATGTCACGATTGAATTTGTAAAAGGTTTGTCGAATTCGCCTCAAGGGAATGATGTAGTTTTGTTTTTCATTGACAGAATCATGAATGTTTCTCAATTATTACCTGTCAAGGAGACTTTTAGTGTTGATGAGCTGGGAAGGTTGTACATCTAAGAGATCGTATGGTTACATGGAGTTCCACAATACATTATTTCCGATAGGGATGCTCATTTTACTTCTCAGGTCTGACAGGGTTTACATAAGGCTTTGGGAACCCATGTACTTCTGAGTACACCTTACCACCCCCAGACAGATGGCCAGTCCAAGAAGACAATTCAGGTGCTGGAGGACATGTTGTGATCATGAATTCTAGACATTGGAGGTTCTCAGGAGAAACATTACCTCTTTTGGAGTTTTCTTATAATAATAGTTTTCAAGATACTATTCAGATAGAAACTTATGAGGCATTGTATGTTAGGAAATTCTGATCACCCTTAAGTTGGATGGAGGGTAGAGTGGAAACTGTGAGGGGACATTGTCTTTTTCAAGAGACCATGGTACATGTATTGATTCATAAGAGTATGGATACGTCACAGTCACAACAAAAGTCTTATGCCAATCAATGGAGACGACCACTAGAGTTCGAGTTCGGAGATCTGGTTTTCTTACATGTCACACTTAGGATGGTATACTAGCGGATTAGAAGATAGGGTAATCTTTCACCGTGGTATGTCAGGCTGTTTGAAGTGTTTCCGAGAGTCGGTTTGGTTTCCTATTGGTTTAAGTTACCTCAGAGGTACCAGGCTAGGCCTGACGTCTTCCATGTTTCTCAGCTTCGACATTACTTCTCAGACCCATATCATGTTTTTCAACCTGAGGAGTTTGAACTAGAGGTGAACACATCATTTGAGGAGAATCATATCTTGATTGTTGATCAATGTGAAAGGGTTCACCTTGGATGGTATGTTCCTCTGCTACAAGTGCTATGAAAGCACTATCCAGTGTAGGATGAGACCTAGGAGTGGGAGGTGGATGTATGATCACAGTTTCTAGAGCTGTTCGAGGATTCTTTTTCTTTGCTGCGTTTCTAGGGAAATTTGGGAAAAAATTTCTTTCAAGGGGGATTTTGGTAATAACATGGATCTTTTTAGGTATGTATTTCATTTTTGGTTGTTTCTTTGAAAAAGATGAGTTTATGGAATTTTCAGGATTACACATAGTGTACATATATGTACACGCAATGTACTAGGTTACCGCTGGTAGCTGTGTGCTAGCCGTGTAATGGCCAAGCACATGGCCATGTGTGGTGACTTGGAGACTGCCTAAAGTGGGGGATGTCTAAGCCAAGTACAATCCATGTACTTCTAAATTACATGCTTTGTACTTTTTTTATTTCATTAAATGGGTCGGGGTCACGTCTATTTGACAGAACCATCTTTTTATCAACCTATTTTATCCAGGATCATCTGTACTGCTGTGAATCAACTCTTAGTCCATAACATGCCATCATTTCTTCAAATTGTCTAGCATTGATTGCATTGGAATCTCCATGGTAAGATCATCCCTCTTATAGAGCCTCATTTTCAATTTCTCCTCTTTAATGAGATATCCTCATTTGAATGTTTTTTATGTTTTCATATATCTATAGAAATCTAGGGAAATTCACGTCCTAGGGGTCATGAATATTATCCGTACAATTCTGATGTAGGTGGTTTGTGCCTTTCCACAGTTAGTCCTAGAGTTATATGTGAAAAAGTTCCCAATACCCTTGTTCAGGGTATTACGTGTTTATGGTTGTATCCCATTTATTTCCTGTTATACCTTGTTTGTTTTGATAAAGTTTAATTGTTTTTGAATAGGGTTATCTTTGCTATGTTATGGATGTTTTCCCCATGTTTTCTTATTTTGTCCATTTTGTCTAGATTTGCATGTTAGGCTTCTTCTTTTCTTTCCATGCCTACTATTGTAGGATGAAGTGATTTTATTTAATATGTTGTAGACTATTTATCCAATTAGTTCTTGAGGTTTAATTTGGATGCCACATATTGTTTGTGCACGATTGACTTACATAGGGCTGTGGGAACCTGTTGTAGTAGACCATAGGAGGAATAGATATTGAGGGCTTCTCCAGAGTGTCAGTTTTCTTTTCATGTTGTGAGACCATAGGGGGGTGGATGTGAGTGCCCCCTAATAGTGTTTTCAGTTCCTTGTTAAAATACCACAATGGGAATTGGATGTTGAGTTCTTTCATAGAGTGTCTATAGTTACCAATATGAGACCACATGGAAAATTTAATGTGAGTGCTTCCTCAGAGAGTCTTTTTAAAAGCTGAAGTAGAGTGATTAGACTGTGAGAACTTCCTAGAGGGTTTCTTGTGTTTGTTTTGGTTGAACCAGAGGGGTTAGGCTGTGATTACTTCGCATAGGGTTACCTATTGTATATAGATGCTTACTTGAAATGTGAAAATGAATGCAATGGAAATTTTAGGATTGTATAATTTGAGTACTTCCTTTTTTACTACTTCATTTTTCTTATTACCTTCCATATATATGCACTGACTGTTAGGAAAAGATCATTTGGTTGTTTCCTTCTGATATTCATATCAATCCATATTTGGGTTATAATTTTGGGCCCAAAGAGATTATATTGTTGTAGGTCTCGCTACTGTAATTTTACCCTTTATCAATTGTTCAGAACTGTTGGTAAATGCTGGGAAACCGTGGCCAAGTGTGTCATGGGTACAGGCTTATACCAACGGTTCAGTGTAAATCATTTGTGTATCTGTTAAAGTAAGAGATATAACAACGTTTTCACAAACCATTGGTATATGTTACCATTATACCAATATTTTAGAACCCTTGGTATATAGTGTACAATATACATCCAAAGTATATACAACTGGGTTACGGTTTTGAAAACCATTGGTAGAAGTTTATACCAATAGTTATAACCAAACCATTGGTATAATATACATAAAAGGCTATACCAATGGTTTTGAAAACCATTGGTATACATATGCTGCATCTCCACAGTAGCCAGCAGCCACCTCCAACCTGCAACTCTATATGACCTACAAGAACACATACAACCAGAATCCAAAACCCTATATGGTACGGTTAAAATTTAAACAGAATTCATAAATTCAGAAATTTAAAATTCATTCCTCACTCAAACCACAACCCAAGTTAAAAATACAGAATCCAATACATCCCAAATTTAAATTCAATAACACCCATAACAACAATAAAAAAATTAAAATCCAATACATCCAGAAACAAATACACATAAGAGTATTCAAAATTTAGAATCTATTACTAATTCTTCCAGAATCCAATAAATCTAGAATTCAGAAGTTTAGAATTGAAAATCAATAACACCCATAACTATATTCAAAATTTAGAATTCACACCTCACTCAAACCACAACACAAACACACACAAGTGAAAAGCCTACATGTTATAGGAATCACATGGGATGTCTACTTGTGGTCTTGGTTTGAATATCTTATGACCAACAGAAAAACATGGGTAGAGTGGACAAGGATCATGATACCCATAAGATAGAAAATGGTATTGGTCATGTTCCTAGACATAAGATGAGTTATAGGAAGCACATGGGATGTTTATATTCCTCTAATTACTATGTGTCCATGTATAAATGGTTCCTGATGTGTTAGTGGGAAACATTGGCCAATCTAAACATATGAGATGGGTTCCCAGAGTAGCCTACATGTTATTCATAGACATTTCAATTGGAATGAGGGGGTGTGTGGCTAATTGTAATTTGGTCTCCTGGTTGTGATGTGAGATGAATCCCCATTTTGGGTATTGGGTTTGAATATTCAATTATGTCTTTGGTATTGGGTTCCCAAAGGGACATTGGTTTGGTCCTAGAACCCACTATTTGATGATGGGATTGACCTATAAAATGTCATGTGTTTTATAATAGCGGTAGGAGTTCCTAACATGAGTAGTGGATTGTGTGAGTCTTGACCATGGATCCTTGTGGTAATGTATCAACACAATCCGAATATGTTTGGTTGGTTTTCTATATGCAAGTTGTTGTTTTCACTTAAAATCTGGTCCATTTCAAATAAATGTGAGACAGTTTGAGTGGTACGGGACACACCATTCCTCGGATTGAGGCGGAGTTGTCTCGTACATGTCAAAAATGACCCATGGATCGTTTTCATAAAGAATCAATAGAATCTGAATGCGTTTGGTTGGTTTTCTATATGCAAGTTGTTTTATTCACTTAGAATCCTATCCATTTCAAATAAAAGTGAGGATGTTTGAGTAGTACCAGCCACACTGTGCCTCGTATTGAGGAGGGATTGAATCATACACGTCACAAATGACGCACAAATCATTTTCCTAAAGTATTAATTTAATCTGAATGAGTTTGGTCAGTTTTCTGTATGCCAGTTATTGTTTTCACTTAAAATGTTGTCCAATTAAATTAAAAGTGAGACACTTTGTGTGGTACGAGCCACATCGTGCCTCATATTGAAGTGGTGTTTACTCATACACGTCAAAAATGAACCATGTATCCTTGTTCAAATGTATCAATAGAATCCAAATCCCTTTGGTTAGTTTTCTGTATGCCAGTTGTTTATACATAAAAGGGTGTCCATTTTAAACAAAATAAATACAATTTGAGTGATACCAGCCACACCATGCCTCAGATTGAGGCAGTGTTGACTCATACACGTCACATATTACTCATTGATCCTTTTCCTATTATATCAATAGAATAAGAATGTGTTTGGTCAGTTTTTTGTATTCCATTTGTTGTATTTACTTATAATGTTGTCTATTTAAAATAATGGTGAGACACTTTGAGTAATACTGGCCAAATCGTGCCTCATATTGAGGTTGGATTGACTCATACACATCACAGATTAATCATGTATCCTTTTTCTAAATTATCAACACAATCAGAATATGTTTGGTCAGTTTTCCGTATATCTAATGTCTTTACATAAAACAGTTTCCATTTCAAACAAAAGAGGGGGTTTGAGTGGTACCAGCCACACTGTGCCTCGTATTGAGGTGAGGTTGACTCATATATGTCTCAAATGACCCATGGATCATTTTCCTAATGTATCCACAGAATACTAATGTGTTTGGTTAGTTTTCCGTATGTGAGTTGTTGTTTTTAATTAAAATGGGGTCCATTATAAACAAAAGGAAGACACTTCGAGTGATACCGGCCACACCGTGCCTAATATTGAGTCGTGGTTGACTTGTACTCATCAAAAATGACTCATGGATCAGTGTGATGAAGTATCAATACAATATGTTTACACCAGGTCTGTTTTCTGTATGCATGTTGTTGTTTTCACTTAAAATCATGTCCACTTAAAATAAAAGTGAGATAGTTTCAGTGTTACCTGTCATAACATGCTTCAGATTGAGGAAGGGATGATTCTTCCACATCAAAAATGACCCATTGATCATTTCATTAATGTATCAATAGAATCCGAATGTGTTAGGATGGTTGTCTGTATGCCGGTTGTTGTTTTCAATTAAAATGTTGTTCATTTCAAATAAAAGTGATACACTTTGAGTGGTACCAGCCACACTGTTCCTTGGATTAAATCGGGGTTGACTCATACACATCATAAGTGACCCATGGATCCTTGCGGTAAAGTATGACCTAATACAAATACCTTTGGTCAGTTTTCCATATGCAAGTTGTTTTTACTTAAATGGGGGACCATTTTAAACAAAAGAAATACACTTCGAGTGATACCGACCACACCATGCCTTGGATTGAGGTGGGGTGGACTCATACACATCACATATGACCCATAGATCCCTTCCTAAAGTATCAACAGAATCTGAATGAATTTGGTTGGTTTTCTGTATGACAGTTGTTTTTTTCACATAAAATGTTGTCCATTTCAAATAAAAGTGAGACACTTTGAGTGGTATCAGCCACACTGTGCCTCAGATTGAGGCATGGTTGACTCATACACGTCACAAGTGACCCATGGATCCTTGTTCTAAAGTGTCATCACAATCCAAATATGTTTGGCCTGTTTTCTATATGCCAGTTTTTTATACATAAAAGGGTTTCCATTTTAAACCAATGAAGGACACATCGAATGATACCAGCCACACTGTGCCTCATATTGAGGTGGGGTTGACTCTTACATGTCACATATGACCCATGGATACTTTCCATAAAGTATTAATATAATCTGAATGCCTTTGGTTAGTTTTATGTATGCCAGTTTTTGTTTTCACATAAAATGTTGTCCATTTCAAATAAATGCGACACTTTGAGTGGTACCGGCCACACCGTGCCTTGGATTGAGGAAGGGTTGACTCATACACGTCAAAAATAACCCATGGATCCTTTTTCTAAAATGTCAACAAAAATCGAATACAGTTTGTTAGTTTTCTATAATCCAACTATTTTTATTTAGAAGTGTGACCATTTTAAACAAAATAAAGACACTTCGAGTGATATCGGCCACACCATGCCCTTGATTGAGGTAGGGCTGACTCGTACACATCACATATGACCCATTGATCCTTGTCCAAAAGTATCATCATAATCAGAATGTGTTTGGTTGGTTTTCCGTATGCCAGTTGTTGTTTTCACTTAAAATGTTGTCCATTTCAAATAAATGTTGGACACTTTGAGTGGTACCGGCCACAACGTGTCTCGAATTGAGGCAGGGTTGACTCATACAGGTAACCAAGGAACCAAGGATCCTTGTTCTAATGTTTCAACACAATTCAAATATGCTTGATCGGTTTTCTTGTATGCCCATTGTTTTTAGCTAAAAGGGTGTCTATATTAAAGAGAGCCTTGATTGGGATCCAAGACTCTGAATTAAAAGCGTGATTGTTTCTAGAATCAAGGAAAGAGACCCTTAGCCTTCGGTGAATTGTTGTGATGTTTTATATATGCTGAATCCACGTTCTCCAAATGTTGGGATGTTGGGTCGGGGGCTATCCGGGCACCAGGGAGGAGGGTGAGGACTGTCTGGGGTCTATGGAAGAGGGTGGGGGGCTTTCCGGGGACTGTCTGGGGTCCATGGAAGAGGGTGGGGCGGTCCAGGGGTTGTCCAGGGGGCTGTCTGGGGGGCTGTTTGGGGGTTGTCTGGTGTCCAGGGAGGAGGGTGGGGGCTGTCCAGGGTCCAGGGAAGAGGGGCAGCTATCCGAGGTCTAGGGAAGAGGATGGGGGGTTGTCCAAGGGGTTGTCTGGGCTTCAAGGAGGAGGGTTGGGGGAAATCTGGGGTCCAAGGAGAAGGGGGGCTTTCCAGGGTCCAGGGAGGATGGGGGGTTGTTTGGGGTCCAGGGAGGTTGGTGGGGGGGGGGAGTTTCCATGGTCTAGGGAGGAGTGGAGCTATTTGGGATCCATGGAAGAGGGTGGGGGCTATCTGGGGGGCTGTCTAGGGTCCAAGGAGGAGGTTGGGGGCTGTCCGGGGGGCTTTCTGGGGGCTTATGGGGGTCCAGGGAGGAGGGGGGGGGGGGGGGGCTATCCGAGGGGCTATTCCAGACACATGGGATGTTATTTACATATTTTCTATGAAAATTATTTCAAGGTGAAAAAAATAATTTTAATATATCATCTTTTAATCAGACTATCAAATTACTAAATTCCATTAAAAATATACAATTTCATTAAAATTGAAAAAAAAAATAAAGATAATGTGACCTACCTAATCTCACATATATTCAGGCACAACAAATCAATAAACCTAAAAGGTCAGTAATATCAGTCAAAAACATAACGGATAAATCTGTCCCTCCTCATCATAACTACCATCAGCATCATCGTCACCCTCACCCTCATCCTTATCTTCATCCCCATAATCATCCCTGCCCTCCTCTTCTCCCTCATATTCGGCCTTGACCACCTCATCGCCCTCCTCCTCTGCCTCCGCCTCCTCTTCAGCCACCTCCTCTACCTCGGCCTCCTCCTCCCATACCTCAACATCCTCCTCTCCATCGTCTCGACCACCACTTGAACTGCCACATGGTAACCATATATATAATGCATCAATGACATATATTCATCACAACCAGTGATGGTCTTTGGTGGAAATGTTGGAGGTAAACTTCCGTTAGTTTCATAAATGATGTGTTTTCCCTAGCAGAGTGTTATGCGGTCTTTGTGGCCCTTTTTTCAGCCTGTTCTGCATATGACTTGACCCGTTGTAACTCGGTGGCACTAATAATCATACCCAGGAAGGGACAATACCTCTTCGGAACTATACTCTTCCCAGGTTGGCTGCGTACTCTACAAGAGTGCTCATCTCCCAACACCTGATGTAAGTGATTGTTTGGCCCAAAATTGTCAGGTTCCTGGGAATCAAGGGCCTCTAAAGCAGCCTATTAGAAATATTAATATATTATTAAGTTAAAAAATAAATATTAAGATTTTAAATCTTCAAATTAAAACTTACAATCTATTGTTGAGTCGGTTCATTAACTGCACTTCCATCTTTCTTCTTTCTACTCGAGAAAAACTGTTTTTCTCGAGGCACGCATCCTTCTATATTAATTTTATGCCTCTAAAATGACACTGAATGTAGAAAACCATATTTACAAATATGATACCAAAAAAACATAGTAATTTTATAACTAATATTATATAACTTTAGTAGTTGAATAAATTATGGAGGAAGCAATAGAAAGTAAAAGTCGTAAAGAAAGATTATAAAGTGCCATTCTTGCGGACTCTCATGATATGGAATCGTAGTATGCCCCAATGTGTGGACGTATTTATTAGAATCAATGTTTTTTTATTTCTTCCAGATGCTTCCTAAATAAAATTCAATAATTAGTATTAACAAAAAAACTGAAAATTTTCATTTAAATATCTCTAATTTGATTAATACAGTAAATTGGATAGTCATCCATAGATTAATCATCTGTCGGTACTATTATAATGGATAGGGACCACCTCTAAATCTGTTCCCACTCTAGTACGCCATCCAATGTATCAGTCATGCTTATAAGCTCTCAAAATCATACCTAAATCCTTTAGACTTGCAGGCTGTGCACCCTCATCATCAGGGAAATTCAACCGCAACTGACACCAAAAAATTAATTCATAGAAATACAAAAACTAATATATTACGTTAAATACATAGATTTTTTACACATATATCTTCCTAGTCTTTATCCTTGACTTCATTTGCAGCTGTCTACCTGAGAGCAAGCTGTCAGGAATGATGTCTGTGTATTTGGGAAGTGTCACCAAAAAACTCTGACATTGTTGCCCATATTTTTCAATCATCTGACTTTCTTCTTTGTAGTCCACCATCAACTACAAGCGGCAGTTCCACACCAAACGCATGAGTGTAGGCCCTAACCCCCGCCTATTATTAGTAGATGTATATGTTATGAAATAAAAACAAATATTTTATCAATACATGTTATAATGAAAATAAATTATGGTGTAACAATTTTTTAGGGATATATTACTATACTTGTGGTAGTCTAATAAATGGGCACCGCGGGATCTGCAGAAACTGAAGGAAATCCCTGTGAAGATGGAGTGGGTCCCAATGTATTCTTCATAGGGAAAGACTTTGGTTGAGAAGTAGTTGATAAATATGGAATATAAAAGACCAGAGAGAAGGAAGCAGAAGTAAATGAAGTTGACAGGGATGGCTGGCCAAATAATGAATGGGGAGTGGGAATCATCATCGGATCTGGTACAGATGGGTGAGGAGGCTCAGTTGTAAAGGGTGGTAAAAACAAGAGAGGGATAAATAACTTATTTTTCCTTAACGGCCCACTAGTATCAGAATTTGCGATGGATGGTATGTTAGTGGGAGGGGTAGGGTATAATCGGGTACGCCGATCGGATCGTCTAGCTCCCATACCACCCCCTCCTCGTACGAACACCCTGAGTATTGGGACCAGTACTAGGCTGCTCATCAAATAACTATAACCTAATAGATAGATCCTGAAAAATGTTTAAAAATAATAATCACATGACATTATATATTATTTAAATAAATATATTTGAAATAAAATACTCACTACTAGCACTAGTGGTGGAATGTCCAACTCATCCATGTGACGACTATTTTCCATAATCTGTTTTTATCACCTCTCTTCAATTGGGTTCATTTTCCTTCATTTTAACACAAATATGGATGTAAATAGAAAAGGATAACTAATATGTAACCCAAAAAACAAAATAAATGAGAGGGAATAGAGGGATTCATGGATAATTTAACTAACCATTATTTTAGGTGAGCTTGAAAAAATATATAATGAAGTCAATAAATCGTAGAAGATGTAATAATGAAATTTACTATTTAGTAGGCTGATTATTTACTATGTGTCATCAGTCGATTTAAATCATGGAACATTTATTCTACCAGATTCATAAGTGGAGAAGCAGTTGTCAAAATTAAGGAATAATTTAATTTATTTAGCTTAGGTAGATGATGCTAGTTTCAATACATGTTTTGCAGAAGAATACAAACCATGATGTTCATTGCCTGGTAAAATTTTAAATATAGATCATAGAGACATAAAAATTTTATACAAATCATAGTTGAAGCATTGAAATGTTGACCAAGTTAGAAATGTTTGTTTCATAGGTTTAAATGCATTTCAATTCCAAATTAAACAATGTAATTCAAATAAAAATTCCAACCTATAAACATTGAAAATACACATAACGGTCTAATCAGATACAACAAATTTTTAATCAGTATTAAACAAATTTTAATAGTAACAACCTTAACAACCCAACACATGGTAAACCAAAGAATTGGGAACATGGATGGATGATTCTATATAATTTCCACCACAAATTCAGGTTCAAAATCAACTCTGAAAATCGGGCTATTAGAGTCATCAAAAGAAATAAATTGATTGGTTACAATGGTAGCAGAGATAGTGTCAATTCCATCATCACGATAATCAAAAATATGTCTTGTAATTTCTTCAAATTTGAAACCAAATTCAGGTCGAAGTTGGTATTTGACATAAAAAACATATTTAGCCATTGATGCTGATACATATGGTTCTTTGGTAGCAAAAGTGCGAGTCATATTAATTACTCAAAATCCATAATCATCAATAAATGTGACTTGTCACTTCATCAAATCAAACCAATGTGATTTCATCATCATGACTCGTCCATGAGAGTAATAATCCAATACTATTATTCTTTCAACGACTACATAATAAACCACATTTTCAAATCACGGTCTACTATCTGATGCACTGGAATAACAATCTATTGTGGAAGTAACCATAACACCATCATGTTGTGTTCTCATGTTCTTTTCTCGTTCAGTGACAATAAATTTGTACCCATTGATAACAATTGATCTACATTAAAGAACCATGGTATTATGACAAAAATCCAAAGCACTTTTTTCCTTAGAAACAGAGTCCATAGGCAAACTCAATTCCTATAATATAAATTAATATTAAACTTAACTTAATATTTTTTAATTATTTTAAACAACAATATATTTACCTTCAAATTTAACCAAGCATAAAACTCTTTTCTATGCAAAGCCTCCCTCCATCTCAAAGATAACAAATGATGATTTATATTTATATTTGTTTTATGATCCCTGTAGATAAAAAAATATTAATATATTAACAGATATATATGTAAGATATACATATTCAATTTAGTTACCTGATGTAGTCATCGAACAAATCATATTTGAACAAAATTGTGTGATGTGCCATCTCCCAATCTTCAAGGCGTAATGTCTTCAATGTAAATGATCTAGTAATTCCTCCTATTTGAGGATGTGATGGAAAACTGGGTTCAATTTTATAATACTATTATTCTTCATTTATCATTGGTCTTTTCATTCTTTTAGAAAGATAAGACAAATACATTGAGCAGAAATCCATACATTCTTGAGCCAAGTAACCGTACACGATAGAACCTTTGGGATGATTTGTGTTTCAGACATAATACTTTAATGTGTACATATTTATTTCTGTTGGATACATCCAATGAAAAGAAACATGTCCTCTGAGAAGTATTTTAGTAGGAATATGGACAGTCAGATACAACATGCATGTGAAAAATGATGGAGGAAATATTTTCTCCAACTCACACAAAATTAATAGGTCATTTGTCAATATGTTTTACAAGAATGAAATGGACAACTTCTTAGCACAAAGATCTCTAAACAAATGACATTACTGAATAACAGTCGCCTTTAAATTATTGGACAAAAGATGATGGATTTTTATTGGAATCAAATCATGCGGAAGAATGTGATAATCATGAGTCTTTAATAATTTTAACTTCAACTCTCTTATGATGACCCATTTAGATATGTTTCTTGAATAGCCATCAGGAACAGTAATAGTCCCTAATAATTCTAGAAAATTTTTTCCCTTCTTTAGGTGTCATCACATAAGAATAACATTGAACTTGCCATTTATTTTCCCTAATATGTACCGGATGCAATTCTGGTCTGATGCCCCAATCCAACAAGTCCCACTGAAAATGTAAATCTTCTTTTGTATTTCCCTTAACATTTAAATGTATCAAAAGGAATATTTCACATATATTATTTTCAAGGTGCATTACATCTAAGAAATGATGTAACAAATTGGTTGATCAATAAGAAATATCAAAAAAGATACTCCCATTCCTCTAATTGTAACAGATTTCAGTGGAGATGTTCTTTCTCTTTCCAGATTTCATTTGACTCTTCCTGAATGATAAACTAAAATCATTCAATTCATTAAGCACATTAGTTTCCGACATACGTCGAGGTGGATCATCGGTCTCTATGGTATTATCAAATCTTCGAAGATTATTTCTATATGGATGGTCCATTAGCATGAATCGTCAATGTCCCATAAAACTAAAACTACAGCGATGTTTCTGTCTTCTTGATCATTTATTTTTTATACAATTCAGACATGGTAGTTTTCCCTTCATGTTCCATCTAGACATCATTTCATAATCCAGAAAATCATTGATCATTCACATAAGCACAACACGCATCTCAAATGTAACACCTTGAGATTTTAGGAGAAATATATATGTTTTTTTATGTCTTATTTTATACACAACACCAAAGGAATCATTCACAACACACAACACTGACTTGGCTTGCGTTACACTCAAGAGAAACCTTCCTTGATAGCTTGCGTTGTACGCAATACCGAGTTTCACTAGACAATGATAGCCATTATGAATATTATTAACTGAGTTTTGAATTTTATAACATTATATTTCATCTTACACATTTTCTAGAATGATATATGAAAACAATATCAATTTTTCAGATAAAAGGATTATTTTTCAGAAAATTTAGTTTTACCGCCTTTTGACGGTGCTCCCATTTTAAATATAATTTTTGACAAGTTTATAAGTTCAATTTTACAAAATAAACTTCTTGTTGTGAATTAGGATATAAAAATTTACATTGGATAAATTTTTGATACTTTTCTGATAACTTTCATATTTTGATGAATAGTAAAAATACGATAAATTTTTCTTGAAAACAACATTTTTCATCAAGATAATTTATATGGTTAAATGATAAAATTTAATGGTTTTAAAGTATAAATACAATATATTTTTACCATTTAATATAATGTATGTCATTACCATTAATTTTACATTGAATTCATATGTAAAAACATTTCAATCTTTGACAATGCTTTAACTTTTAAAACCTATTTTCTTAACAACGAGATTAATTTTAAATTAATCACTGAAACTTCTGAGTTTGGAATTTAGAAAAAATGATTCCATATTTGGATTCATTTTGTATAAATTATGTTAATAGGTTACTTTTATTTATTTGAAATTATGAATAATAACTACAGTATTTTTATTATTATAGTTAAAGGTAAATCGGGTAATTAATGGTAAAAATAAGATTATAAAATTACCATAACCCCTTCCAAAATTCTATTGGATGAATAGAAGTCGACCCATATCACCTAAGGGTCAGAATAGATTCATTTCATGGCCTTTTTTACTTTGAAAATGATATAAATTTTATTAAAACCAACGAAAGTGACAACATGTCACTTTCTTATATCTTGTAATTATAGTAATTTTAATTTAGTGATAAAACTCATATAACTTCGATTATAAATAGTATACAGAAATATAATAAAATTATCTACATCATAAAATTTTATTTATAATTTTTAGGGATTATATAATTATCATTAAAGATGACACAATAGTGATGTAGAAATTATTTTATTGATTGAAATATCAAATAAATGGTTTTAAAATTTTTAAAATAAATATTATGTGAACTAACTAATGTTCTCCACAAATTTTATATATGAATATGATATTTTATGAATCTATTAAATAGTTTGGTTCTATTATTTTCTCTATGTGGATTTTATTTAAATATAAATAATTGAATAGTGTCAAAATTGACACTATTGTTGTTTTATAAAAATAACATATTATAAAATTGTTTAAAAATCACAAAAATATTTGAAAATTATAAATTTAAATTTATATGGTAAAAAATTTCCTAAATTATCCAATTAGGGATAGTTAACAACATATAAGTAATTATTTTTAACAATTTAAAATTTGGAATATTATTACCATAAATAAAATTAAATAGATTAAGTAAGGATAAATCTAGTTGATAAAGTTTAAAATAAATACCAACATGTCTAAATTTTATTGGTTGATGATATTAAAACCCTATCCCATATAATTTTTAGATCTGAGTAAATTTTTGAGGTTTTGATGTGGGGTTTAAATTTATTATTAATTAATATTTCTTATGTTTCCAAAGGTTCCCCTCTCCTCCCTTATAAAAGGGAACCTCCTCCCTCTCCTTATCGCACCATTTTGATCCTTCAAGGTCAGACATCCCCTACCAATTTCTCTTATCCTCTTCCCTAGAAACATACCAGGGGTCCTGGTCTTCTTCAAATACCAACTTTAGTGCCCTAAGAGGAGGTTTAGAAGAGGCACATCCAAGAAGAGGTAATATCTTTTTCCGATTCTTTCAAACTTATTTCTTCTTCTACATCATCTTACTTATTTGTCTCATTATAAAGGAATAACATCAGTATCACTAATATACTGATATATTATTATAAATATGAAACAAACCTATTTCACCATCTATCCATCCTACGGAAATGAAATCACCGCGCGTGCGTACGTAATGAATACCGTCTCCACGCCGTGGTGTAATCTGTTTTCCACAACCACTTTACATGGAAGGTTATAATGGTGTAAATAATATCTATATATGATTATTATCAAATGATACTAATTCTGAGATATTCTATCTGCCACTCAAACACCATTCAATAATTATTGGAATAATATCGTCACCCGTGATTACGTACGGAAAACCGTCTCCACTGTGTGATGTGATTTGTTCTACATGATCTTCATTAAACTATTATTATATAAATTAATTGAATTAATAAATCTGATATATTTTATACTTATACCATTCTGTAAATGATATATATATAACCTAAAAATAGTAATAAGAATTTATTATACAAAACAAGCATACGAACATAAAGCAATGAATGCACGAATAACAAGTAGCAATTAAATATTACTAATAAAAAGATAAGAATATGAACATATATGATATCATAACAATGTATATGATTCTTCAATAAGTCAATAACATTATTTAAATCATTATACAGGAGGTTCGGATACGTACAGAGCATATCATACCTAAGGTAAGGGAAAATCTCACAATCCCATTTTTATCCATGATTGTTTATACTTCAGAATTTACTGGGGCATATTTATCATCCACATCCATGATTCCTCAATATGTAAAATTATTTCTATCCTCCTACAATTTTTTAAATCCAATTTTACTTATTGGTGAATTTTTAGCAAATCATATTAAATGAATATTTTGTTTGTTTTCAGTACGAGATACTTTTATACTTTTACAGACAAATTACGATAAGAATAATTTTTTAACTTATAAGACATGAATGGATTTTTATGACCTCTTAGAAAATTATTTCTATGAAGTTTCATTTACAAGTTTTTATTTCTATTTTCAATTATCTTGTTTTAGTTTAAAAATGTATGACATATTGAGAAAAAGAAATGTTTTTCAAGTAGAAATGATATTTTCCTCAAGAATGGAGTTTGTGTGTTTTATCAAAATTATTTTCCATCTAAGATAATATAGGGTTCTTTTTATATCCCTATTATTACATTGATTTTATTTTTTATGATGGAATTATTTTTATGAAGTCCTTTTATCTTTTATGGATTATGTTATGATGGCATGATGTCTGAAAATGCCATTTTTATTACATGGGTTATGTTATGATGTATGATTTAAGATTTTGTGCCACACATAAGAATGGTATAATTTTGAGATGGGTGGGATCTATATCTCCCTCCAATGCATTGGGTAAAGATTTATATCTCATGATATAGACATGTCTGGAATGGAAAGTTAATCCAGTTTAGTGATACAGGACTGGAATGAAGAGTGAACTCGGTTCAGTAATGAAATTTGTCCACTACGATGGTCATTGAATTGAGTCTTGACTAATATGAGATTATTTTCTATGATTATGTGTGTATGATACAAAGATTCATGTCTTATGTTATGAATATTTGGATTGAAATTCACTACTATGATTTATCCCAAGTCATGATGTTATGATTTATTTTGCAGGATAAGATTTTCAAAATGTCATGTTTTTTTGAATATGATATTATTGGTATTTCTTTATTATACCCTTACTGAGCACTTGAGATCACCCTTTTGTATGTTTTCTTTTCCCCAGGTGAGGTAGAATGGTATTAAGTAGGATATTCCAAAAGGGACTCTAGATATGATGAAATAAATGGGAGATAATGAAGATGATTTATGAATGAGTTGTTTATTTTTCACAGTTTCTAAAGACACTATACTTATACAGTCCTATCATGGTTTTGTTACATGTTTTAATAAGTATGATTCAATTCTGAAGTAATAACAATGTATGTAAAGTAGAGGTCATTATAGTTGGTATCAGAGGAAGGGTATAGTCAACCTTTGGAAACTAGGATGTGAAAGCCTTAGTAAGAACCATAAGGATATGTCTAAGCATAAAACACAAATCATAGTGTTTTAGAAATGTCCATGAATAAGCTATGAAAATACCTAATGTATAAAATTTTATTCCTTATTGTGTTGTTTTCCTATTGTAATTAGTGTTGCTCACTCTATTCTTCTTGGTTTAAGTCAATGGCTAGAGCCTAAAGGAACCGTGTTAATGCTGAATACGACAGGCAATGCAATGATTGTCGTCCAGAGAAACCAATCATTATGGGAGATGGAATGAAAAATATTGTAGCCATGGTCATACAACTTTCTCAAGATATGAATAATATAGGACTTCTAAATGAGCAAATGAGGGAGAAAAATTATGTTGAATCCTTCATGAGGAAGAATCCACCTTCATTCAGCGGTTCTTCTGATCCATTATTGGCCGAACAATGGATCAGTACCACTGAAAAGATATTTTCAATACTTCAATGTTCTAAACATGAAAATTTTATCTTAGCAGTATATCATCTGGAATGTGAAGTTGATCAATGGTGGAATCCTGTGAAGAATACAAGGCAAAGGGATGAAATTGAGTCAATAAAATGGGACGAGTTCAAGAACTTATTTTTCAATATGTATTTTCCCCATATTCTTCAAACAAATATGGAGAAGGAGTTTCTTGAACTGATGAAAAAGGATGATGAATCTGTTGGTACCTACGAAGTAAATTTTACAAGTCTTTCAAGGTACGCTTCTGGGATTATTATCCAACCTGAGAGTAAGATTGCTCGATTCTATAGTGGCTTAAAATCATGTCTTTGAAGGGAATTAGCTATAAAGGATTTCAATACCTACGATGAAATTGTTCGATGTGCTCTCAAGGTTTATATGGAGATTGGAGTAACCCATCAGTAATTTGGGTTTGATAAGAAGTGGAAATTTGAATTCAAAGGAAAATATAAAGGCCACACTGAAAAGAAGATGAGTTTTCCCTTAAGCTCAATGTGTGGAAAGAAACATGGAGGGAATTGTCTTTAGGGGACAAGTAAATGTTATAAGTGTGGAAATAAAGGTCATCAGGAAATTGAATGCTGCAATGATGGGAAAAAGATGTCGAGTGATGCAAACAAAGAAAAGGCTACACAGAATGCACCTCCTACACTTCAATGTTTCAAGTGCAAGGAAATAGTGAATTATCCCAATCAATGCCATAATCTAAGGGTTGTTGATGATGATCAATTTCAAAAAACTCTTAAGGCTAAGAAAAAGGAAAGTCACATGCAATTTCTATCGGCGATGCGGAGTACGATAACGTAGTAGTGAAAGGTAAACATACCATCCACTGTAATGTAGAAAATGATTTAATTGATTCTGGATCCACCCACTCTTTTATTTCTAAAGAATTTTCTAACAGTATCGTCATACTAACCCAACAATTAGTTGTTGGGTTATCTTTGACAACTCCTAATGGCACAACAATCGCATCAAATGTTTACAATTCTTCTCCGATTGAAGATTTTGGAAAATTACTTCCTGAAAATCATGAGATTCTTCCTATAGTGGAATTTGTTGTGATTCTTGGCATGGATTGTCTTTCTTTATATGGAGCTCATATCAATTTCCAATGAAGGGAAGTCACATTTAATATTCCTGATCAATCTATGATCATCTATGGAGGCAAGGATGAATATAACCATCCAATGGAAATTTAATCCATCTTATGGGTCTTTATTCTAATAAATGAAGGTTATTTATCTCAAATGGTTGGAGGGAAAATCATGATTAAGAATATGCCCATTGTACAAGAGTTTGATGATGTCTTTATAGAGGAATTTCCAGCTCGTCCACAAAATCATGAAGTTGAGTTTTCAATAGAACTCATACTGGGTGCTATGCCCATTTCAAAGACACCTTATAGAATGGCCCCAATTAAGTTGCAGGAATTGAAGAAGAAACTCCAAGAGAATCTTTATAAGGGATTCGTACTCCCTAGTGCATCACCTTGGGGAGCACCTGTTCTGTTTGTTAAGAAGAAATATTGATCAATGAGACTCTACATTGATTATTGAGAACTTAACAAGATCACTATCAAGAACAAGTTTCATCTCCCACATATTGATGAATTATTTGACCAACTATGCGGAGCTCAATATATTTTCAATATTGATCTTCATTCAGGGTATCATCAATTAAGGGCCAAAAAGGTAGATATACCAAAGACAGCTTTCTGTACAAGGTATGGACACTATGAGTTTATAGTGATGCCATTTGGTCTTACTAATGCCCCCACTATCTTCATGGATCTGATGAATTGAGTATTTAGAGACTATCTTGATCAGTTTGTGGTAGTCTTTATAGATGATATTCTTGTCTATTCAAATATCCTGGAAGAACATGAAGATCACTTAAGAATTGTATTTAAGACCCTGATAAAGGATAATATTTATGACAAATTAACCAAGTGTGAATTTTGGCTTCAAAAAGTTTAATTTTTGGGTCCCATAATCTCAAAAGAGGGTATATCTGTGGATCCATAAAAACAGAGGTTATTGAAAGATGGTCGAGACCAACTATAGTAACTGAAATCTGATGTTTTCTTGATTTAGCTGGGTATTATCGATGTTTTGTGATAGATTTTTCAAGATTATCTAACCCAATCACTGAATTGACTCAGAAAGGTGTAAAGTTTGTTTGGATGGAGGAATGTGAAGAGAATTTCAAAAAGCTAAAAAGAAGGTTAGGCATTGCACCTCTTCTCACACTAACTTGTAGTGGAGAATGGTTTGTGATCTACAGTGATGCATCCAAGAAGGGGTTTGGGTGTTTTCTCATGAAAAATGATATGGTGATATCTTATGCCTCATGACAGTTGAAAATCCATGAGCAAAATTACCCAAATCATGATTTGGAGTTAGCTACAGTAATATTTGAATTAAAAATTTGGAGGCATTATCTTTATGGTGAAAGGTGTGATATTTATACTAATCATAAAAGTTTAAAGTATATTTCCACACCAAAGGAGATGAATATGCGCCAATGAATATGGTTGGATCTGATTAAGAGTTATGATAGCTCAATTCATTACCATCCTGGGAAATCAAACAAGGTGGCAGACACATTAAGTCGACAAGACCTTGCTATCTTATGCATGATGAGGATAACAAAAGATCCAATATTAATGGATTTACAATGGATAGATCTTGGAATTTTAATGAATGGGGGGATATCTTATCTTTATCAAATGAATGTTCAACCATCTATACAAGTGAAGATTAAAGAGGAACATAAGGAGGATGTTGGGCTTCAAAAGAAGGTGATAAATTTTCCTGAATTCAACCTTGATTGTGATGGGATAATAAGGTTCAGGAACCATGTCTGTATTTATATCATACAAGAATTAAAGAAGGAGATGCTGGATGAGGCTAATAGTTTTTCATTCTCTATTCATCCTGGAAGTAAAAAGATGTACAGGGACCTAAAAGAGTACTTTTGGTGGGTTGGCAAGAAAAGTGATATCACTGAATATGTCTCTCAATGCTTGGTTTGTCAACAATATAAAGCTGAGATACAGACATCTAAAGGTATGTTACATCCATTACCCCTACCAGAATGGAAATGGGAAAACATCCCTATGGACTTTGTCATCGGACTTCCCAAAACATCCAAAGGTAATAATGGTATCTAGGTTATAGTTGATCGTCTTACGAAGTCGGAACACTTCATTTATATTAGAGAGGATTTATCTCTTGATCTGCTTGCCATGATATATGTAAAGGAAGTGGTAATATTTTATGGTGTACCTCTTTCCATTATATATAGTCGAGATCTGAGGTTTACCTTCATGTTCTGGAGAATTCTTCACCATGCTCTAGATACAGAGTTGAGTTTCAGCACTTCCTATCATCCTCAGATGGACGGTCAAGCTAAGCGGACAATCCAATATTTGGAAGACATGTTGAGAGCTTCCTCTATGGATTTCAAAGGTGATAAGGATCAACACCTACCTTTGGTGAAATTTTCTTATAATAACAGATTTCACTCTAGTATTCAGATGACTCCTTATGATTCTCTCTATGGAAAGAAATGTAGAACTCCAACTTAAAGGGATGAAGTTAGGGAAATAAAGCTATTAGGACCTGATCTTTTTGATGAGATGGAAAAAGGTAAGATCTATTCAACAAGACAAAAGATAAGATCAGAGTCGACAAAAAAGTGATGTCGAAAACTGAAGAAAAGACCTAGAGTTTGAATTGGGTGATAATGTGTTCTTACAAATATCTCCTTGGAAGGGAGTAATGAGATTTGAAAGGAAGGGCAAGCTATGCCCTAGGTACATCGGTCCTTTAGAAATACTAGATCATATTGGTAAGGTAGCTTACCAATTGGAACTTCTAGAAAATCTCTCTCAAGTTCATGATGTGTTCCATGTATCTCTCCTGAGAAAGTACGTACCTGATCCTTCACATGTACTAAGCTCAAAAGTTATACAGCTAGAGCAAGATCTTTCTTATGAAGAAAAGCCGATAGAGATTCTGGATCATAGAAAAAAATTTCTAAGAAACAAGACCACTCTCTTGGTTTATTTTTTTATAGGAACCACTAATTAGAAGAAGCTACATGGGAACATGAGGATATGATGAGGAAGAGGTATCCTAATCTGTTTATAACGAAGTGATGAATTTCGAGGGTGAAATTCATTTTAAGGGTTGTAAAATGTAACACCCTGAGATTTTGTGAGAAATATATATATTTTATGTCTTATGTTATATGAAACTCCAAAGTAATCTTTCACTACACAAAACACTGGCTTGGCTTGCGTTACACGCAAGAGTAGCCTTCCTCGATAGCTTGCGTTGTACGCAATACCGAGTTTCAGTAAACAATGATAGCCATTATGAATAGTATTAACTGAGTTTTGAATTTTATAAAATTATAATTCATCTTACACATTTTCTAGAATGAGATATGAAAACAAAATCAATTTTTCGGATAAAAGGATTATTTTTCAAAAAATGTAGTTTTACCACCTTTTAATGGTGCACCCATTTTAAATATAATTTTTGACAAGTTTATAAGTTTAATATTACAAAATAAACTTGTTATTTTTAATCAGGATATAAAAATTTACATTGGGTAATTTTTTGATACTTTTCTGATAACTTTCATATTTTGATGAATAGTAAAAATACGCTAAATTTTTCTTAAAAACAACTTTTTTCATCAAGATAATTTATATGCTTAAATGATAAAATTTAATGGTTTGAAATTATAAATAGAATATATTTTTACCCTTTAATATAATTTATTTCATTACAATTAATTTTACATTGAATACATAGGTAAAAACATTTCAATATTTGACAATGTTTTAACTTTTAAAACCTATTTTCTTAACAATGTGATTAATTTTAAATTAATAACTCCAACTTTTGTGTTTTGAATTTTGAAAATTGGATTCCATATTTTTATTTAGTGGGTCCAAATTATGTTAATAGGCAACTTCTATTTTTTTGACATTATGAATAGTAACTATGATAATTTTTTTTACTACATTTAAAGGTAAATAAAGTAATTAAGGAAAAAAATAAGCTTATAAAATTACCCTAACAATTGAAAAAATTCTATTGGATGAAAAAAGTAGACCCATATCACCTAAGGGTCATAATAGATTCATTTC
Source organism: Viscum album (assembly GCA_963277665.1). Lineage (NCBI taxonomy): Eukaryota > Viridiplantae > Streptophyta > Magnoliopsida > Santalales > Viscaceae > Viscum > Viscum album. The sequence goes on from OY728140.1 coordinate 2,053,272,693, forward strand.
CTGGACTTTTGACAATGAAAATGATATGATTATTATTAAAACCAAAGAAAGTGACAACATGTCACTCTCTTATATATTATAAGTATAATAATTTGAATATAGTGATAAAACTCATAAACCGTTGAATATAAATAGGAACCATATAGAGAATAAAATTATCTACATCATGAGAATTTATTTAGGACTTTTAGGGATTTAATAATTATCATTAATGATGACACAATAGTGATGTAGACATTATTGTATTGATTAAAATATCAAATAAATGGTTTTAAGAATATTAAATTAAATATTATATGAACTAATTAATGTTCTCCACAAATTTTATAGATTAATATGATCTATTATGAATCTATTAAAAATTTTGGTTTGATTATTTTCTCTGTGTCGGTTTTATTTAAATACAAATAAATGAATAGTGTCAAAATTTATACTATTGTTATTTTATAAAAATAACATATTATAAAATTGATTAAAAATCAAAAAAATAACTAAAAATTAAAAATTGAAATTTATATGGTCTAAAACGTCATAAATTATCCATTTATGGAAAATTCACAACACATAAGTAATTATTTATAACAATTTGAAATTTGGAATATTATTACCACCAATAAAATTAAATAGATTAAATAAGGATAAATCAAGTTGATAAGGTCTAAAATAAGCTCTCAACATGTCTAAATTTTATTGGTTTATAATATTACAACCCTATATCATCTAATATTTGGATTTGATTCCTTTTTGGCTGTTTTTATGTAGGGTTTGAATTTTTTATAAATTAATATTTCTTATGTTTCCAAAGGTTCCCCTCTCCTCCCATTTAAAAGGGGACCTCCTCCCTCTCATTCTCACACCATTTTGAGCCTTCATTCATGGCCAACGCCTTCCAATTTCCCTTCTCCACTTCCCTAGAAACATAATAGGGGTCCTTGTCTTCTTCAAAGGCTAACTTTAGTGCCCTAAGAGGAGGTTTAGAAGAGGCACATCGAAGAAAAGGTGATATCCTTTACCGATTCTTTCAAACTTATTTCTTTTTCTACATCAACTTCCTTATTTGATTCATTATAAAGTAAAAAAATCAGTATCACTAATATACTGATATATTATTATAAATATGATACAACCCTATTTCACCTTATATCCATCCTACGGAAAATAAAATCATCGTGCGTGTGTACGTATGGAATACCGTCTCCACACCATGGTGTAATCTGTTTTCCACCACCACCTTACATGGATGGGTATAATGGTGTAAATAATATCTATATGTTATTATTATAACATTATACTAATTATGAGATATTTTATCATCCACTCCAATACCATTCAATAATTCTGAGAATGATATCGCTGCTCGTGCGTACGTTCGGCTTACCATCTCCACGGTGCGATGTGATTCGTACTACATGATCTTCATTAAACCATGATTATATAAACCAATTGAATGAATAAATATGATATATATTATACTAATACCATTATTTATATGATGTTTCTATAACCTAAAAAGAGGAATATGAATTTATTTGACAAAACACGCATAAGAACATAAAGAAATGAACACCAAAATAACAAGTAGCAATTAAATTTTACTAATAAGGAGATAAGAATATGACCATATATGAAATCATAAAAATGTATATTATTATGTAATAAGTCAATAACATTATTTAAATCATTATACAGGAGGTTCAAATATGTACATATCATATCATACATGAGGTAAAGGAAAATCTTGCAATACCATTTTTATCCGAGATTGTTTATTCTTCAGAATTTACTGGGGCATATTTATCATACACATCCATGTTTCTTCAATATGGAATATTATTTCTATCATCCTACAATTTATTAAATGGAATTTTACCTATTGGTGAATTTTTAGTAAAATATATTAAAGGAATCTTTTGTTATTTTCAGTAAAAGATACTTTTTGACTTTTCCGGCCAATGTACGAGAAGAATGTTTTTTAACTTAAACGACATGAATTGATTTTTATGATTTCATAGAAAATTATTTCCATGAATCTTACTTCAAAAGTTTTCACATTTATTTTCAATTAACTTCATTTAGTTTTAAATTGTATGACATATTGAGAAAGGGAAAATGTTTTTGAAGTAGAAAGGATATTTTCATCAAGAATAGAGTTCATGTGTTTTATCAAAATTATTTTCCATATAATATAATATAGGGTTCGGTTTATATCCCTATTATTACATTTATTTGATTATGTTATGATGGAATTATTTTTATTAAGTCCTTTTATCTTATATGGATTATGTTATGATGGAAAGATGTTTATGAATCTCTTTTTTATTACATGGGTTATCCTATGATGTATGATTTCTGATTTAGTGGCACACATAAGAATGGTATCATTATGAGATGGGTGGGACCTATATCTCCCTCAAATGCATTGGGTAAAGATTTATATCCCATGATATAGACATGGCTGGAATGACAAGTTAATCTGGTTCGGTGATACATGACTGGAATGAGGAGTGAACTCGGTTCAGTAATGGAATGTGTCCGCTATTATTGTCTTGGAAATGAGTCTTGACTAATATGAAATGATTTTCTATGATTATGTATGTATGACCCAATGTCTCATGTCTTGTGTTATGAATATTGGGATTACATTTCACTACTATGATTTATCTCATGTCGTGATATTATGATTTATTTTGCAGGATCTGATTTTCAAAATGTTATGTTCTTATGAATAGGATATGATTGATATTTCTTTTGTTTACCCTTACTGAGCATTTGAGATCACCATTTTATATGTTTTCTTTTCCCCAGATCAGGAAGAAGGGTATTAAGTATGATATGTCAAAAGGGACTCTAGATATGATGAAATAAATATGAGAAAATGTAGATGATTTATGAACCAGTTGTTGATGATTCGCAGTTTCTAAAGACACTATACCTATACCGTCCTATAATGATTTTGTTACATGTTTTAATAAGTATGATTCAATTTTGAAGTAATAACAATGTATGTAAAGTATGGGTCACTAAAGCAAATACTTATTTCTAAAATGCGTCATACGTGTGCACACCCACATCCCAAAAAAGTTTCAACTCTTTTATTAAAGGATTAATGTATATGTCAATATCAATTCCAGAATAAGAAGGGAACGTTATGAGTATACTCATGAAATTTAATGCCTTTTCAGAGAAACACATGGGGGAAGATTATAAATGTGTATAAAAACATTCCAAGTTTTGTGCGAAGTATGAATATGCTGAAACAGATTAAAATCGTCACATGAAAGACCCAGCCTCACATTACACACTTCAGCTGCAAAATCATGATATCGAGAATCAAATATCTACCATCTAGATCCATCTGAAGGGTGAACCAACTCATCATTAGTCTTCTTTCACTCGGTAGTATTCCAAATAATTTTTATTGATATTTCATCCGACGTAAAAAGATTCTAGAGTATGGGGATCAATGTAAAGTGCCACATTACTTTTTGTGGCATGCGAGATGGTGTTTCATCAGATTTTGACTTCCATCAAGATGTTTCACATTTTATACAATCATCTTGTTATGTGGTTTTCTCCCAGAATAAACTACAATCTTTCAGGAAAACATTAATTTTGTTTCTTAAAAATCCTAGTTCCTCAACTAACATCCATGAAATATAGTGGTTTCATGGAATTTCTTCATCATCTATAAGTAAATCATACAAGAAGGAAAGAATGTAATCGATTGATATATTAGAAATCCCATACATTGTTTTCCCATGAAACAATCAGATTAAAAATTCCATCTTTTTCATTTTATCACATCGTCGATATACTAGAGTCGTGGCTGCATCATTCAATTTTTTCACCCTAAGAATATCATCATTTTCAATAGATGCATCATTTATCCTCATATCAAAGTCTTATCGAGTCAAAATCCTTTCCTTTTAATGTTGTCAAATAAATGGATATCGGTCATCTAACAAATTCTCATCTCTAGTCCTTTCATTTCAATCATCAGCAATTTGATATTTCATTTTCTCCCCATTATGATACCACACATAGTAGTTTACCTGAAAACCATATTTTATTATGTGGTAGATGACTTCTTCAAAGCTCAAACAAGGTCTACCAACAAAATATGAACATGGGAAGTGTATTCAACCAATATCTGAAGCATTTTGAAATGAAAAATCTAAAATGATCTCTAAATTGTTTTGAAAAATCGCTTGAGATCTGATCAGTTTCATACATCCAACTTCTATCCATTCTGTAAAAAGAATTGTTATAAGTCATTTCGTCATAAGAAATTAAATAAGATTGAATTTGAATCGAAAATATATTTAATGAATAATGACCGTGATCTTTCTAGATAGTGAAATAAATGGAGAAATTTGATAATAGAATGATATCTTTAAAACTAGCTCGAGGGGTGGGGGTTTCCAAGGGGGTGGGGTGGGATCCAGGGGGGATGTCGAAGGGGGTGGGAGTGTTATCCAGGGGGTAGGGTGGTGTCTGGGGGGGGGTGTCCAGGGGGTTGTCCAGGGGGGTGGGAGGGCTGTCAAGGAGGTGGTGTGGTGCGCAGGGGGGGGGGGGGGGTTACGGGGGTGTGGGTTGTCTAGGGGGTGGGGTGGTGTGGTATCCCAGGGGGCTATCTAGGGGGTGAGGCCTATCCAAGAGGGTGGGGGTGTCTAGGGGGGTTTTCCAAGGGGGTGGGGGTGTCTAGGAGGATGGGTGGTGTCTAGGGGGTTGTCCAAGGGGGTGGGGGAGGACAAATCCCCTCCCTCCCTTGACAGCCCACACCCCCCCTCCTAAGTGACATTTTTATAAGGAAGTCATCATCAATTATCTTATCCCATCCGACCATACCATACCACCAAATGAATACCCTATAACTCAGAAATATTTTTGTGTTATACACAATCCCATAGGACATAATAGATATATGTCTAATCTCATCAGCCACCCTTCTCCACATCCCAACATAACACCCCTCTAGGTTGCAACCATACCCCATAGGCCATAAGGAACTCACATAACAATTTACAACTTACTCAACTCACTCAATAATATAACCCCATAGAGTCACTCAGACCATTATCCCTTTTAACCACATTGCATGTACTACATGAATAAAAAAACTAAGAATGTCACCATATATATTCTTATGAAAAGGTGTCACTACAAAAAGTCTACCAAAACCAGACCACACTAAAACAAAATCTTACATTTATCAATAGTGATAGCAAGATAAATAATAAAAATCAACAAAATAGGTTATCACATTATACATGAAATCGATGAATCATATTTCTACTACACTATACCTGAAATCCCTCATAAAATTAGATTCATTATACAACCAGTACCTCTCATAATTGAGATAACATAACCCAAAAAAAACCACAATTATTCAACACCTCAAATGGGTTTTTACTATACACATGGCAACCTAGAATGCCTTACTATACAAATGGAAAGGAGTCCCACTTGAAGAAACTTCTACCCAAGGCCCCCATCACATTAAATAATATAAAACCAAACTCTCATGATCAGCTCTTGCATAAGGTTCTTGTGGTAAGGGAACATGATAAGAGAAATAGAAATACAGGAATAATCAAACCTTGTGGATCTCATTTAGGTGAAATCATAATAGATAATATGCAAAAATATATGCACTACATTCTACTTAAATATTAGAAGAGTAGAAGTAAAGAATTTCCCAATTGATTGTAGAGAAAGATTTGAGAGATACCTTGGGGTGACGAGAGAGTGTCGGGAGAGATTCGAGAGCGATTAGGTTTATGGATGCAATCGCACATAGGGATTCTGGATGTGCTTCTATTTGGGGTAAATGTTCCCAACGGTTTGTTAAAAACATTGGGAAAGAGTGTATCTATCAACATTTTTTAAAAACTATTGGTATATATATAGATTTTCCTAATGGTTTCAATAAACCATTGGGAAAAGATTGTTCTCATTCCATTATCCCAATGGTTTGAATAAACCATTGGGAAAAATTAAGTATACCAATGGTTTATTCAAATCGTTAGTATAAAAGTGTTAGGAAAAAACAATTTTCCACTAGTGTCTAAATAAGGGAAACATCCCTTCAACATTAGGTACGTGATTTTTGTGGAGGTGGGGAGCATGGGACAAAGATGAGGCTTATGATGCTATTGAAGATTATTTGTTATCTTTGTTCTTTGGTTTAGTAATGTATTCCAACATTGTGACTTTTTGGGATGCTTTCCTAAACATATGTGGCATGAAACATTTATATATGTTCTCTTGTTATTTATTTCTCTTAGTCTTACACTTTATACTATTGTATGGTATTATTATTGATTCCACTATGGTTGTTTTTTTATTTCTGCTACGTTACACTACTAGTGAGGGCATAGTTTCCCCATTATCAAACCCATGGTCCTTGCTGGTAGACTGCAACCTTCGACATTTGAAGAAATGCGCTTGAGGCCATGTGACCTACAGGGTATGGGGTATCTCTAGGCGGGTTCTGGAATTGGGATGTTACAAAGTGGTATCCGAGGATTATTTTCTTCTAGACTTACAATTTTGAGTATATATCTAGGGATATGAAGGAATAGGTAGTTGTTAATAAGCTATTCTTAGGAGTAGCTAACTTGTGTACAAGGAAAATCCAATTTACTTTGGTTATTGCAATTTTTCTGGTTTTTCAATTTTACATGTGGTTTGATTTCATCATGGAATGATTCATATGCTTTGTGCAGTTATCATTGATAAAATTGGGGTTCTGTTTCTATTTCAACTCGATGAGATAAGGGTATTATATATCATGCATCATATATGCAATTACAAGAGATCACATGCCATGCATTCCTGGCATGCCATTTGGGGTGCATTACTAATTTCATGTTGTTGTGATAGATGTTGTGATAGATATGATGTTGTTGTGATAGATTCATTAATAGCATACCTTCTGTTTGATAGGGTATTGCTAATATTTAAGGATTTTTTTGAACAAACACCAAATTTGAATCCTGAGGTGTTATGGGCCCTCATGGAGCAGAATTTGGAGGATCATTACTTGTTATGATTGTACATGGCATTTATAAGATGCCAAAATTTGATTCGTGGGGTGTATGGGCCCTCACGGATTAGGAATTTGGAATGTTAATGTTGTTCAGTGTTTTTATGGGGCTCTTGAGTAGATTCTAAGGTTTATTGCCTATAAAAACCCAGAATACATGGTTTGTAGTGATAAATACATGCCATGTGTCATTATTTTTGCGAAGGAACTATTTTTCTCATGTACACATTGTGTACTTTAGGCACATGCCGTTTAGTCTCCAACTGTGTCACGGGATGTGCGGGAAGAGGCCATGGGTTGAGAAATCTTTGGTGGAACATGTTGTGCACCGGACTTTCATGATGTGTTGTTTAGATTATGAATTTTTCAGTGTGAAAAATGAAAAAGATGGATAAAATTTAGGTTATACAGAACGTGTCAGGCTTGACAACATCGTGTAGTTTAATCCTTGTATTCTTCTATGTAATAAACAACAAAGGGCGTTGGAAATCCTTCTAGTACACACTGTGTCTGGCATAAACACATCATATAGATTCATCTGTGTGTCCAAACATGTGACTAACAACATAGGAAGTGGAAACCGAAGTGGTACATGCCTTTCCTGGCACAAACATGCCATGTAGTCCTGTCCTAGGGGAACTATATATGCTAGACATGTAGAAGAACTTGGGAAGTGGAAAAAAATCAAGTACATGTATTGTATTGGGAGAACACGTCATGTGTATGGGGTGTTACACGACGAGTTTTGGGCAAATTACATGCCCATGTGATGGCTTAAGGGAACACACCATGTAGGAATTATACAGGCTGTGTATCCATGTTTTGAAAAACTTGAATGCTTTCTTTCTATTGTTCCCTTCATACACTTCTAGTTTTCATACCTTGATAATATTTACCTATGGTGTGTTCTTGTCTTTGTAGAGTCATACCACCACGATGTCCTCTAGTTCTATGCTAGGTTTAGGGTAGTGATCAGACATGAGATATAACCAATTAGGGACTACCAATAGATACTCTTGTAGTGAAAGTCTTGGAAGTAGACGTTATTTTGGAAACAAGAGCTAACACACAGTTCTGAGAGGGATTTATGAGGTTCATGAAGAGCTTCTAGGGATCACATCATTTTTCCCCGTCAATGGAACAATTGAAGAGGGGTTTCCAGTAGCAACATACTTCCACCTTCATGGGGGGAATGAGGACATCAAGCTGTAGAGTCATGGTTTAAAACCATGTTGTCTATCTTCGACAATATGGAGATGCCTCTAGATCTTGCTACTTATATTATTCGAGACACCACCAATTGATGGTGGGATGTGATCTCATAGGTGGGATGACCAAAGTTTGTGGCATGGGATGAGTTCTAGTGTGCCTTGTATGGCTACTTCTACCTGGAGAGTTTGAGGGCCGATCGAGCACAAGAGTTAATGTGTCTAGAATAGGGTACTCTATTAGTCATGGAGTACACTTCTCATTTTCACAGAGCTGCAGCACTTCACACCCATCTAGGTAGGTGATGAGTTATTCCTAGCGAGGATGTTTGAGGATGGTCTCAGGCACGACATTCGATCTCTGGTGAATATCTTCAGGATAACTTCCATCACTTCCATAGCCAACCGGGCACTAATCACAAAGCACAGTCTGAGGGATTCTAGAGTTATGATTTAGGGTGGCTCGAAATCTAGAGTTGGTACCCCTATTGCTGATATCAGGAAGCATCGCAGGAAGTATACATGTAGAGATCTTAGTAGGGGTGATACTTATAATGGTGGCCAGGTGGTGTTCTACTAGTGCGGGAAGTGTTGGAATATGAGGCCACATTGCCAGAGAGACCTAGTGGTGTGCCAATATTGTGGAAATAAGGGTCATATTTAGTGTTTCTATCAGTTTTTTCTCACCAAAAGCTGGTAACAGTGGGTTCTTCTATGACTCCTTATTTTGGAGTAGCACCACCTGTTTTTATTAGTCTGGGAACTAGAGTTCTTCAGGTCGTTCTAGCCAAGGTGGAGGTCACAGTCATGGTAGCCAGTCTGCAGGTTATCAGTGACAACAGGGTGGATTAGCTCAAGGTGGTCAGGCAGGGTCTTATGGTCATAGTACTTGCCAAACTTTTGAAGCAGAGAAGACCCAGAAGGAGAAAGATCACGGAACCTCTATTGTTTGAGGTACAATCCTAGTTGCCTCAGTTTTAGCTTCTTCACTTTTTGATATAGGGTCTTCCTGTAATTTAATATTTGTGGCTATTGTGGAGAGCTTGGGGACCTATATCGTTAATCCTACTGATATATTAAGGAACGCAATTCTATTGGGGACTAGAACAGCTCGCGTATGTCAGTGTAAAGAGTTCCCTATTGAGGTTAGTGGGTGTCACTTCTTATGAGACCTCTATGTCCTATAGATGACAGGATATGATTTCAATCTCGAAATGGACTGTTTAGTTCCCTTATATGATTTGGTTGATATCTATCATTGTAGGGTGAGTTTCACATCACTAGAGGGAAAATTGTTTCTTTATAATGGAGAATGGAATGTCTAGGTGAGCAGAGCAGGACCCGAGCATCATGGGCTGGGAGGAGTTACAACCCGGATTTCTAGTCTATATCTAGATGACCATGGGACTTCATAGTTATAGCTTCCTCTAGTAGTCGATCATTTCTAGGATGTATTTCTAGCAGACTTTTTAGGTTTTCATCTAGAGAGAGTTGGACATTTCTATGGATCTTGTGCTAATAGTTGCACTGGTGTCCATTCCTCCTTATAGGATGGCCACACTAGAGTTACAAGAACTCAAGAAGTAGTTGGAGGAGTTTTAGGAAAAGGGTTTCAACTAACCCAATACTACTCCTTGGGGTTCGCCTATCCTATTTTCAAATAAGGTGGAAGTTACCCTCAGATATAGTTTGGATTATCATAAGATGAACCAATTTTGGGTCAAGAACCAATATCCCTTGCATAGGATTGATGATCTCTTTGATCAGGTTCAAGGAGACTGAGTGTTCTTGAAGATTGATTTTAGATCTGGTTATCATCAGTTCCACATTAGACCATCATATATACCTCTTATAAACTTTCAGATTACGTATGATCTATAAGAGTATATGGATTTTTCATTCGGTCTCATGAACGCACCTACAGTTTCCATGGCACTAATGAACCAAGTTTTCCATCCATACTTGGGTTCTTTCATGGTAGTATTCATGGATGATATCTTGGTGTTCTCTCTCACTCAACCCGAACATTCCACACATCTTGAAATTATTCTTAGTACACTAAGAGAACATTCATTAAAGGCTCTGCTCTCAAAATTCCACTGTTGGATGGACCAGATTAAATTTTTGGGTCATGTTATCTTATAGATAAGAGTATTAGTAGACCTAGAGAATGAGAGAGAAATAGTTTCCTATGAGAATCTAAATAATGTCTTTGAGGTGAGGATATTATAGGGTTATCTAGTTACTAGCGACATTTCAAACATGACTTATCACACTTAACAGTGCCACCGAAGGGAAAGACTATGAGGGGTGTGAATTAATTGTGGTTAGATTCTTGTGAGTCAGCCTGTCAAGAGCTGAAAGGGTGGTTGAATTCATCACTGATACTAGTATTGTGAAATTCAGGCAAGATCTATACTGTGTAATGTGATGCATCCTGTATCGGGCTGGGAGAAGTGCTTATGCAGGGGGAAAGAGTCATTGTATACGGGTCCCGGTAGTTGAGGCCACATGAGAGGAACTACTCGACACACTATCTCGATTTGGTAGCAGTTGTTCATGCTTTAAACTATTGGAGACATTATCTTCAGAGAGATCATTTTGTGGTTTTCACCATCTAAAAAAATCTCATGTATATCTTAACTCATTGTGATCTGAATCTCAGATAGTGAAGGTGGGTCGAGTACCTTCAGTCCATTGACATTGAACTTTCCTACATGCCTCTAAAAGGCAACGTAGTGGCTAATGCATTGAGCAGAAGAACTCAGACACAGATGTTTAGGAGACCAGCAGTGAGTGGAAACTATTGGATCTGTTCTCTGGGAAGGATTTGGAGGTGCACAACAGACATGGGAAGAGGTTGCTTTCATCTATGGTTGTTACCTCTACTCTACTCGATTGAGAGAGAATGAGGCTGATATTAGTTTCTGAAGGCCTATTCCTAAGGGAGAGTGTGTCAGGAGAGGATATTATTCTTGGATTGATAGTAGTTGAGGATGAGATCTTACATTTTCAAGCATGTGTGTGGGTTCTAACAGACATACGCGAGGAGCTGATGTGAGACTTTTATTCCTCATTTAGGGTAGTTCATCTTGGTGTCTCAAATATGTATCAATATTTGTGTCATTAGTATTGGTGGCGAGGTATGAAGGGAGATGTTACTGGGTTTGTTATGAGGTGTTCCACCTATCAGTAGGCGAAGGCAGAGCATCAGCGACTAGATAGGATTTTATAGAAGTTACCCACTCCCATGTGGAGGAGGAAGATGTCACGATGGACTTTGTGGTAGGTTTTTCGAGGTCTCCTCGAGGGAATGATGCAGTTTGGGTTGTCATTGACACACTCTTGAAGGTTTCTCACTTCTTACGGATCAAAGAGAATTTCAAGGTTGATGAGTTAGGATGGTTGTACATCTAAGATATTGTACATTTACATGGATTTAGACACTCCATTGTTTTAGACAGGGATGCTCATTTTACTTCTCAAGTCTGGCAGGGTTTACAAAAGGATATTGGTATACATTCACATCTGAGTACAACTAACAACCCCTAGACCAATGCCCAGTCTGAGCGTACGATTTAGGTGCTGGAGGACATTCTCTAAGCATGAGTTCTAGACCTTAGAGGTTCTTGGTAGAAACACATACCTCTATTGGATTTTTCCTATAATAATTTATTTCAAGAAACCATTCAAGTGGAACAATATTAGGATTTGTACGGTTGGTCAGGCTGATCACTCGTATGATGGCTGGAGCCAAAAGAGGCAGTTATGTTGGGACCTCATTTTGTTTAGGAGACCACAATGTAGGTAGATTTGATTTGGAAGTGGATGGATACTGCAAATTCAGGGAAAAATTCTTATACCGATTGACATTGATGACCTCTGGAGTTCGAAGTCAGATATCAGGTTTTCCTATGTGTCACACTGAGGATGGACATAAGAGGATTATGAGATAGGGTAAGCTTTCACCAAGGTACATCATGCTGTTTGAGGTGTTTGAGAAAGTCGGTCTGATTTCCTATTGGTTGAAGGTACCTTAGATGTACCAGTCTATGCATGACGTCATCCATGTTTCTCAACATCAACGTTTCTTCTCATACCCATCTCATATTTTTCATCCCAAGGTGGTTGAGCTAGGGGTGGATAAATCATTCAAGGAGTATCTTATCCATATTTTTGATTTAAGTGAAAGGGTTTTTTGTGGGCTATCTATTCCTCTGGTATGAGTGCTATGGCAGCATGGGTGAGTGCTGGATGAGACCTATGAGAGGTAAGCTGATGTAAGATCATAGTTTCCAGAGCTGTTCGAGGATTCTTCTTCTATTCCACATTACTGGGGAAATTCATGGACAAATTTCATTAAGAGTGGATGTCTGTAAGAACTAGAATCTTGTTTTCTAGTATGTCTTTCATTTCATGTTGTTTTTTTTAAAAAAAGAGGAGTTTCTGGAAATATTAGAAGTACACGCCATGTAATTACAAGTACAAACCATGTACTAGGATACCACAGGTAGCCGGGTGCTGGTTGTGTAATGGCCAAACACATGGCCATGTGTGGTGTCCTAGAGATCGCCTAAAGCAGGGGCCGACTAAGGAAAGTACACACCATGTAATTATAATGTGCAATTCATGTAATTTATTTTCAATTTCATTAAACAGACTCGGTTCGCGTCTAATGGATAGAACCATATTCTTCTTGATCGATCGCGTCCAATAGCATTGGTATTACCATGAATCTTCTCTGAGCCCCTGACTCACTATCCGTTCTCTAAATTGAATATCGTTGATCGCATTGGAATCTCCACAATAAGATCTTCTTTCTTCTATAACCTTGTTTCTTGATTTATTTTATTTTGTGAGATATCATCAATTTAATGTTTTTACGGTTTTTGTATATGTATGGTGTTCTAGGTAAATTCAAGGAATGTGGTTAATGAATATTGAACGTACAATGCCGAGGTAGGTGTGTGGTATCTTTCAGTAGTTATCCCTTGATTTATATGATTAAAAGTTTCCAATACCCTTTTTGGGGGTATTTCTTGTTTATGGATTTTAGAGATTTTATTTTCTTCTATGACTTATTATTTGGATAGATATTAGTTGTTAATGAATAGTTTTAGCTTTTTCAAGATATGGATTTTTTCCCCATGTTTTCTTATTTTGACCGTTTGGTCTAGATTTTCCTGTTAGGCTACTACTTTAAATTCCATTACTAGTATTGTAAGATGGAGTGATTTTATCTAATATGTTGTAGAATATTTATCCAATTAGTGTTTGAGGTTTACTTTGGCTTCCACATATCGTTTGTGCATGATTGACTTACACAGGGCAGCAAGAACCTGGTGTAGTAGAACATATGGAGAATGGATGTTTAGGGCTTCTCTAGAGTGTTTGTTTACTTTTCACATTGCAAGACCATAGAGGGATATATGTGTGTGCTCCCTCAGAGTGTCTGTAGTTCTTTGTTATGAGACCACAGGGGGAATTGGATGTTGAGTGCTTCCTTAGAGTGTCTATAGTTACCGATATGAGACCACAAGGGGAAGTTATGATGAGTACTTCCTCCAAGAGTATTTGCTAAAGCTAAACAAGATTAGTTATACTATGACTACTTACCAAAGGGTTTCTTGTGTTTTTTTGTTGAATTAGAGGTTTTATGATGTGAGTACTTCCCAAAGTGTTACCTGTTGTATTTAGATGCATACATGATATGTGAATATTAATGAAATTGAAACTATAGGATTCTTTACATTAACTTCTTCTTTGTTTACTGCTTCATTTTTGTTATTGCCTATCATATATATTCCCTGACTGGTAGGAACATGTCTTTGGGTGGTTGCTTATTGGGATTCATCTCACACCCTTTTTGGGACATGCTTTTGGGCCCAAAAAGATTATATTATTGATGGTCTTGATAAGGGACAGTTCCCTTCTACTTCTAGTACATTATTTTTGTGGAGATGGGGAGCATAGGACTAAGCTGAGGCTTGTGATGCTGTTTGAGATAATTTTTTTTCTTTTTACATTGTTTTAGTACTGTATTCCTGTATTGTGACATGTTGGGCTACATTCCTAGAAATATGTATCATGAAACATTTATATATTTTCTCTAGTTATTTATTTCTTTCAGTCAACCGTTATCTACCACTGTATGGTATTATTATATCTTTTGAATTTGTTATTTGTTTATTTTCTATGCGTTACTCTGCTAATGAGGGCATAGTTTTCCCATTATCAAACCCAAGGTTGTCATTGCTTGTCGGGAGCCTATGTCATTTGTGGAAATGTACTTGAATCCATGTGACCAATAGGGTACGAGGCACCTTTGGGAGGCTTCCAGATCTAGGATGTTGCATATTACCTATGTCTTCGGGTGATAATAATTCCATGATTGTTTGATGTATTAGATATTGAATATGTATTTTGGTATCTCTTATCTCATAACTTATTTATGTCTATATTATTTTAGTAGGAGTGGGTTTTTTATATGTATACATAATTTATAGAATTCTCAAAATAGGTGGTCGAGGTTACACATGAGTATGGAATGTTTTTGGATGGTTTTGAAGGGATTTCATAGAGAGGTGAGTTTGCAATTGGAGTACATGGTTGTGCCTTACCATAAGGTATCCATGTAGTTTTCAAAAAAATATCCTATAACACTAAAATGTTAAAGAATAAGGATTATAAAAATCATACACCCATATACCGTGATCAAGGGTCATATAGAGCATCAAAAAAATACACCCTAATGTTGTGAGATAGGACCATGCAGAGCATCCAATGAAGATTCCCCTATGTTGTATGGTTTTAGCACTTGACACCAGAGATTTTGGGCTCAACCACCCATATGATTAACCCCATAGGATCATATTCATAGACTCATACTAATGGGCTCATGCTTATGGTATCCAATATTGGCATAAACATTATGTCCTCATCCTTGTGGGATTTTACTCAAATTTAAAAGGATGTATTTCAAAATATTTCATAACATAATTATTATATAACACTTTCATTGTATTTTTCTTCAATTCGTAATAGTTTGTAATATGTGGGATTCATGAAATGACTCCCCCTAAGAATTGGGACCATTTAGGATGATAAGATGCTGATTTCAAGGAAATAAAAAATCCCACATAGTATTTTTAGTGACCCTAAACGTTTCATATATAAATATTAAATTATTTTAAATGATAATAATTTCATATAAATTTGATCAATCCAATAACCATAAATTTTTACCTCTTAAGAAACTATTATACATAAAGACTAGGTAAATAAAGGATCTACATCATCTCTCATTTTTTTCTTCAATATTTTCAACATTCTTATACAAATAATACATAAATCTTTTCTTCGTAACATTTTGAAAGGAAAAAAATTAAAGGGTGAGCTTGTATTCTCAGTGATGGTAAACATACGATATATTTATCAACGATCATAAGTTATCATAATATAAAAATAATGGTTTGATAACATGTTCATAACTTACAATAGTCCAACCAAAGTAGTCAAATATCATTAATCATAAATAATTGAATAAGGATTTCTCACAACAATAGTGCTGAATCATAAAATATATATCATGATCAATGAGAACATATAATAATCCTAATACATAAGTGTATGGATTACATATAAGAATATAAAATAATTTTATTAAAGACAGTTCACTCCCAAGACTATCATTGTATGAAAATTACCATAATTGAAAATCAAATCGGGTCATTTCCCACATTCTATTAGGAGTAACATCCATCTTCTTAACTCAATTATCTATTAATTTTTTGTTAAATCCAACATCACTTAGATTTTTCTCAACTCCATAATTATTACCCAATAAAATACAGGGAAATAATGGACCCACGCATCATCATAATCTATATAGAGATCCACCATCATATAATCCTAATAAAAACATATTATTGTGACATAAAATATTCATAATTTGATAATAGAATAACCCCCAAAAGAAAATGGATTTTATAAAAATTTAATTTTCATAATAAAAAACTATATAGTGAGAGAATAAATATGCTAACATTATATTATATCCCTAGTAATTCATACGAAACATAAATGTATATTATTATATATTATAATTCATTTAAAATATCAATGGAATATTTATTTAGGAAAATACAATTTTAATTTTTAAATATATCATTTAAAATATCAAAATTTCCAATATATTTTGTTGTAAAATAAATAAGAAAATCTTAATGGAGTTCATATAAAAGGGTTTCCATGGAGGTTGGGAAATTTGTTCATCTCATATACAAAAAAATAATGATTCCATTCCTATTTTTGAAAAAAGTTCAAAAGTACCTCATTTAGAAAATGACATAATTATTTAATTAAAACATTATTATATAAATTAAAACATGGGTAAAAATAAAATTAATAAAAATTTTAATATAATTTAAAACATTCTTGAAAAATGTTTTATGAAAATTTGGACATTGATGGAAATATTCATGATCTAAGAGATAAATAATGTTGGTTTTCAATAATATCATTATTTTTAAATTTTGAGAAATTAAAAAGATTAAAATGAAAGTAAAACATGTAATATCTAGAAATAAATGGTTTATAAGAAAAAAACTATGATTTTTTAATTATATATTATATAATTTTATAATAAAAATTTTAATCGTAAAGAATCCTGGTAAAATGAAGATTGTAACATAAAACTCTTACCTCAAGTCCATATTTCATCATAAGCACTCCAAACTCATGTATACACAATTTAAATTTATTATAATTATATAAAAGAACAATATTATTAACTATAATACCATACAAGGTTTAATTATAGATTCTTATCACCCGTTCATTAATAATTATTCATTATAATCGTTATTTTGGTTGTTAACTGGATTTCTTTTCAGATATGTTATGGTTCAATATTTATGGTCCTTAGTATTTGATCTTGGTGAATACAACTATATAATTTTAATTATTATATAATTATCATATATATTAATTATATTCTAATTTATAATCTTTCATATATATTGTTTATGAAAAAATAATTACCTCACTATGTTGAGACATTGGTATGTATTTATGCATGAGTGATGTTTCCAAATTTCAACAGTTGGAACCATAGAGGGGTAAATAATAATTCAAATTTAAAAAATCATTTTTATATAATAAATATCATATATATATATATATATTACATATATCATAATAATCAACCAGGAAATATGGTGATGGAAAATAAATTGTGTCTCTATGTTGAGGTGGTCGTCCATACGTACGCATGACTGACACATTCATTGCTAATTTGATTGGGGAGAGGTGGGAACTTTTTTAGAAAGCACCATAATAAAATACCATTATGTTAATTATATTTCATTCATTATTTTATGACGGATTCAATAGGTTTATAGTAAGTATAAAATGAAAAATTTTAAAGATCATTTTTATTATAACAACCCCTACTTCGGTAGCCTAGAGTCATCATCTACTTTATGAAATGTTCATAAGATATATGAATCACATCCAAAAGGGCCGATTAGATTAGTGGTCCTGTTTAAATATGTACATATATTATTCCCAAATTAAATTCAAATACATAAAATTATTCATAATTGTGTTAAAGAATATTTTTATTCCCTCTAGCATATCATTATTTATCGATCATAAAATACTTCATAGAATCCTAGGGAAAATAAAATAAAATAAATGGGTGACCTCAAATGATCAGTAAGGTATGTGTAAATTGGAATCTATGAATAAATATGTAATAATCAATATGCATTGGTAAATAACTAATACATATTTCACTTAATCAATAACTTGATCATAATATGATAAGAACAAATTATGGTCAAATAATTCCATATAATTAACTATAGAATACTGGAACATAACCATGGATATTTTGACTAATCTGATAATCACAATGAATATAAATAAATAAATTCAGAATCATGTAGTTTATAATTTCTCACATCATAATCTTACTATAAAGACCTTTCAAAAGATATTTAATATCAAGACCTCTCACAATATAGTTTTAAACCACTGGTTTCAAACCCATTGTAAAGAACTTTTATAAGAAACTTACTATTAATACCCACCACAATAATGTTTAAAATTATTGGGTACAAACTTAAGTCTTTGTAAAACTGGTTTTATATCACAACACCTATCAATTAATAGAGGGTCTATTTATATTAGTTCCCACCCACAACTTACTAAGTTTAATGCATTCATCATATGAAAATAGTGAAACACAATTAAAATAAAAGGTACTATTTAAAACTAACATATAGTTGTTAATAATTACCCTAATTTAATAAGTATAATAACATATCACCCATGGTAATGTGTTTAATGTTATCAAAATATCACATCCACAATCATCCCAATCATAAACCATCCATAGAAAAAAAGGATGATATCAATACATAATATCCCTAATGGATCATTAATACATTGATGGTTTTATTTAGTTAATTAATATTAATGCAATTAAAATTTCTTTAAAAACATTCCTGTGGAAAATATCTTTTTTATTTTGAAAATAAAAAAACATTTTGAGAACATTTTTCATTTAAAGACACTTACAATTTTTATTGAGAATATTTAGAGAAAATATTCCATTAAAAATATCTTTCTAAACATTAAAATGACACTTCAATTAAATTATTATGATGAAAATAGGTAATTCGTTATATTGAGTAAAAGTTATAAAGAACATATATTTTCTACTGTCAAATGTTTAAAAAAGTTCTTTAATTGAAAAAATTAAAAGTAGATTCATTTCAAATTTTTGGAAAAATCCAAACAGTTATTATTTTTTAAATATCTTAATAATCATTTAAAAACCATTAGAAAAAAGAAAATATGGATAAAAATACATTCAATTTTTTTAGAATGATAAAGAAATTTCCAAAAGTATATTTGGAAAACATTGTTTTCGATGAAAATAAGTTTCCGGCCTAAGAGAGAAATGAAGTCATATTTTCTTAAAAAAAATTCTTATATTACATTAACTTCCAAAGAGTGGAGAAATTGAAATATTAATTAATAATATCATGAATAAAAATATTAGATGATAAATTAATGGGTTTATTATGAAATGTTTTGATAAGTCCCTTCAACTGAAATCCATAAATAAACAATCTTGATTAAATTGAGATTGTGAAATAGACACTTACAATGATCACAAAGTTGAAGTGAAATTTAAATAATGAATCAATAATTTATTTCAAAATTAAATACACATTACCCAATTTTAAATAAAATATAATGTAATAAAAACTCTTTATACACGTAATCGTAGAAGTTTAACCCAATAAACAAAAATTGAGTTTAAAAATTATAACAACCCAATGTTTTATCTATAGCTATTACGTTCATATAATTATATTATATGGTATAAACACATAGAAAACACAATACAAAATTTTTAAATAATGAATGAATAAAATCCTAAGTGTTTCTAGATGTTAATGAACTTATATTAATGAAATAGTAACTTGACCTTTGCAATAGTAATATGACCCTTATTAATAGTAAACTAGAAAATTGAATAGTAAACTCACCAATGAAATTATAAATACAATTTATCAACCGTATAAGTGATAATATGATATTATTATATAATAATATAAGTAAATAAATATTTTAAAAAAATTAATTAAGTGATGGTATTTTTATAGGTCCAAATTATTTATTTACATTTTTTTATTAATATAACAATTTAAAATAAATATTATTTTAGTAAAATGTATTCCAATATTATTATTTTGATATCTTCTGATTATAAGATAATATTATGATACCATAATTAATTTTTCCTAAGTGTTAATTTTTTTTTTGAACATTGTATTCTTTAAGTAAAAATGATTTTAATTAAATATGAAATTTCACATATATAGAAAATTATTTTAATAAAATTGTGTTAATTTTTAAATTATACATGTTTAAAAAGTGTTAGTATGATTTTTGGGGATTTTTATGTGATACATGATTTTTTGGTGAGTTGTAAAATATGGCAATTTATGGTATATTTACATAATAAGTGAAATACAAAATTAATTGAGTCATGGATAATGTAACCACAATTTGTTAGAACTAAAATTATCTAATTAATTTATTTAGTCTCAATAATAAACACTAATTATTGTCATTATCAAAATAATAAACCCAATAAAATAAATAATGGGAAAACACCCCCTCCTCCACTATAAATAGCACCCCTAACCACCTCTTATCCTCACACCTATCAAGCCTATATCCATGTTAGTATTCATCACAATACTCGTCACAACGCTATACCCCATGTCTATGATAGTTGTTTCTTAAAAAAAATACTAATAACAATCCCCCAAGGAGGTTCTCAAGAATAAGGAATCAAGAGATAAATACCTCTTGTGTTTTCATTCAACTTATTTTCAATTTTCTATTATTTTATTATTTTCTACTCAAATCCACTTGTTCATGTGGAACGAAAACTCTAGTATCCTATATATAAATAAATTTTTTATTGTCTTTGGAATAATGATTCATCAAATCTCTTCTCCTCTCTCTTTTATTTTATTAATGAAAGCATCATTTGTGAGGTACTGATTTAACATCTTCATTGGCGACGTGATTTTACCTTTCATTATTATCTTTAAGACGGGCCATGAAACCATTTTTACGGTTGAACCATATTATAATATATTTATTATATATTATTTAATGTTAGGGAATATTTTTAACACATGATATTAATTTAAAAAACAAAACGATATTGTTGTGGTAAAATAGGCCAAATTAATCTAAATGATTATCATTAATTATTTATCTAATGAATCATACTCACTTATAAACAAAATATAATTTTAATATTATATAAGTTCATTAATAAGATATATGTTTAGTTTTGGAAGACTATCCTCATTGTATGTTGTTTTCCAAACACTTATACAACTATGTTGATCTTGAAAACCAAGGAAACTAACACTCCTGAATGACGAAATTGAACCTATTAACCCATAAAAATGTCCATTAATGAACTTAATAAGGTTATACTAAATAAAATGCATATAGAAATGGTTTTGTAATTAATAATTAATGAATATAATTTAGTTATCTTGCACATTAATGTCAAGTGAAGAACACCTTAAGACTTAAGGTAAGGGATTCTAACCAAACCTCCATTATTCCTTCGGGTTACTCTTTATCTCTTTTTACACACTAAATTTCTGATTTCTGGATGTGTTGGATTCTGGAAGTATTAGTAATGAATTCTAAATTTTGAATACTTTTATGTGTATTGGATTATAGATGTATTGGATTTTAATTTTTTATTGGTGTTATAGGTGTAATTGCATTTCAATTATGGATGTATTGGATTCTAGATTTTTCTCTTGTGTTGTGGTTTGAGTGAGGTATGAATTTTAAATTTAAAAATTTTTGAATTCTGGATGAATTTTAAACATCCCATGAAGGATTTTGGATTTTGGCTGTATGTGTTCTTGAAGGTCATAGAGAGTTGCAGGTTGGAGGTCGTTGATAGCTACACTGGAGCTGCAGCATTTGTATATCAACGGTTTTCAAAACTGCTGGTATAACCTTTTGATATATATTATACCAATAATTTTGTTATAACCGTTGGTATAAACTTCTACCAATGGTTTTCAAACCCAAAACCATTGGTATATCCTTTGGATGTATATTGTACACTATATACCAACAGTTATAAACCATTGGTATAAGGGTAACATATACCAACAGTTTGTGAAACCGTTGGTATATATCTTACTGTAACACATATAGAAATGGTTTATACTAAACCATTGGTATAATCCTATACCCACGGCTTACTTGGCCATGGTTTCCTAGCCATTACCAACGATTCTGAACCATTTGTAAAGGGTAATATTCCAATAGTGAGACCTGCCACAATATAATCTCTTTGGGCCCAAAAGAATAACCCAAACATTGTGTGAGACGAATCCCAATAGTGAACCACCCAATGATCTGTGCCTAAAAGTTAGTGAATATATATGGGTGGTAATAAGAAAAATGAATCAGTAAACAAGGAAGTACTCAATGTAAACATTCCTACAGTTTCCATTGCATTCATTTTCACATTTCAAGTTAGAATCTATATAAAATAGGTAACCCTCTGGGAATTACTCACCGCATAACCCCTCTAGTTCAACCAAAACAAACACAAGAAACCCTTTGGGAAGTACTCACACTCTCATCACTCTGGTCCAGCTTTAACAAAGACTCTTTGAGGAAGCACTCATAGTCAATTTTCCATGTGGTCTCATATCGGTAACTATAGAGACTTTGGGGAAGAACTCAACGTCAAATTTCCCCTGCGGTCTTGTAACGAGTAACTGAAAACACTCTTATGAAGCACTCACATCCATCCCCCTATGGTCTCACAACGTAAAAAGTAAAGAGACACTTTGGAGAATCCATAAACATCCATTCCATTTATGGTCTACTACACAAGGTTCCCACAGCCCTGTGTAAGTCAATCGTGCAAAAACAATATTTTTCCGTCAATGTCAACCTCATGAACTAATTGGATAAACAGTCTACAACATATTAAATAAAATCAATCCATCATAAAATATTAGGCATGGGAAGTAAATCAGCACCCAACAAATGGTCTAAAAAATGAAACATGGGAAAAACATCCATAACCTAGAAAAGATAACATTATTCACAAACAATTAAACTCTATCCAAACAAACAAGGTATAACAAGAAATTAATGGGATACCAACCATAAAAACGTAATACCCTGAACAAGGGTATTAGGATCATTTTCACATATAACTCAAGGAATAACTGCAAAAAGGCACAAACCACCAACCTCGATGTTGTATAGATTTATATTCATGAACCCTAGGACTTGAATTCCCCAAGAATTCTATATATATAAATAATCATTAAAAACATTAAAACGAGGAAATCTCATGAAAGATGAGAAATTTGAAAATGAGGCTCTATAAGAAGGACGATCTTACCATGGAAATTCAAATGCAATTGATGATAGTCAATTTGAAGATATGATGGCGAGTTGGGGACTTAGAGTTTATTTGCGTCCATACAGATTCTCATGGATGAGATAGGTTTACAAAAAGATGGTTATGTCAATTAGACGTGACCCCGACCCATTAATGAAATAAAAAGAAAGTACACAGCCTGTACATTAGAAGTACATGGCTTGAACATGGCTTAGCCAGCCCCCACATTAGGTAGTCTCTAGGTCACCACACATGGCCATGTGCTTGGCCGTTACACAGATAGAAAACAGCTACCCACGGTAACCTAGTACACTGCGTGTACATATAAGTACACAGTTTGTAATCCTGAAAATTCCTCAAACACCTCTTTTTCTAAAAAACAACAAGAAATTAAATAATTACCTAAAAAAGAAGATCTAGGTTCTTACCAACATCCCCCTTTAATGAAATTTGTCCCCAAATTTCCCTAGAAATGAGGCATAAGTGAATAATACTCAAACATCTCCGTAAACTGTGATCGTAAATCCAAATCCCTATCCTAGGTCTCGTCATGCACTGGCCAGTGATTCCATGACACTCGTACCAAAGAAACAGACCGACCATTGAGAACCTGAGCACTTTGATCAACAATCTGGATAGGATGCTCCTCAAACAAAGTGTCCACCTCCAACTCAACCTCCTCAGGTTGAATGACATGAGATGGGTTTGAGAAGTAACATCGAAGATGAGAAACGTGAAAGACGTTAGGCATATCGTGGTACCTCTGAGGTAACTTCAACCAATAGGCAACCGAACAGACTCTCTGCAACACCTCGAACAGCCCAACATACCTCGGTGAAACATTACTCTGTCTCTTAATCCTCCTGTGTACCAACCTCGATGTGACATGTAAGAAAACCTGATTTCTGACCTCAGACTCCAGTGGTCATCTCTGTCGATTGGTAGAAGCCTTTTTCTGTGACTGTGACATATCCATACTCTTCTGAATCAAATCTGCATGTACTATGGTCTCTTTAATAGGACAAGGTCCCATCACAGTTTCTACTATAGCCTCCAGCCAACATAAGGGTGATAAATATGCCCTAAAATACAATTCCTTATAAGGATCCATCTAAATAGTTTCTTGAAAACTATTATTCTTGGAAAAACGCCAAAAGACGTATTACTTATCTCCAGAACCTCCAATGTCTAGTATTTATGATCAAAGCATGTCCTGTAGCCCCAAAATTGTATACTCGGACTGGGCATCTGTCTCCAGGTGGTAAGATGTAGACAGAAGTACTTGTGTACCCAACTCATTATGTAAACCCTGTCAGACCAGAGAAGTAAAACGAGAATACCTTCTAGAAACAATAGAGTGTGGAACTCCATGTAAACATACAATCTATCTGATTTCTAACCTTCCCATCCCATCAACACTAAAATTTCCCTTGACCTGAAATAATTGATGAATATTCGTGATTCTGTTAATGACAAACCAAACTGCATCATTCCCTTGAGGCGACTTTGAAAAAACATTCACAAAGTTCATCGAGAAATCATTCCACTTCTACTCAGGAATGGGTAACTTTTGTAGAATCCATTCTAGTTGCTAATGCTCGGTATTCACCTACTGATAGTTGGAACACCTCATAAACAAATGAGAAACATCTTCCTTCAAACTTGGCCACCAATACTGACGGCGCAGATCTCAATACATCTTGGTGACATAAGGACGAACTTCCCAAACTGAGGAATGAAAGTCCCACATCAGCTCCTTGTGTATGCCTTATAGCACCCACATGCACCCATGAAAACATAAGATATCATCCTCACCTAAAACCCATCTAGGAATATGGTCCTTTCCTAACACACTCTCCTATAAGACTGGGAATTCAGAAACTGGTATCTTCCTCATTCTTACTCAATTGAGTAGAGTAGAGGTAAAAACCATAGAAGAAAGAAACATCTTCCACTGTTCTTAATAAACCTCCAAATGCATCCCAAAGAATATATCCATATGTTTCCACTCACTGCTGGCCTCCAGAAAAGCATGTGTCTGAGTTATTTTTCTCAATGCATCACCCACTACTTTTCCGTTCCCAGGTGTGTAGGCAATTCAATTTCAAAGGACTGAAGGTACTCGACCCACCTTTGTTGTCTGATATTTAGATCATGATGAGTGAAGATATGAATGAGATTTTTGTGGTCGGTGAAAACCACAAAATGCTCTCCCAGAAGATAATGTATCCAAAAACATAAATCATGAACAACTGCAGCCAACTCCAGATCATGTGTTGGGTAGTTTCTCTCATGTGGCCTCAACTCCCGACACATGTATGCAACGACTCCTTCTCCCTGCATAAGCACTGCTCCCAGCCCAATACCTGATGCATCACATTAAAAATTATAGATCTTTAAAATCATTGGAAATACTAGTATCTGTGTGGAAGTCAACCTCCCTTTTACATCCTATAAATCTAACTAACAAGAATCTTACCACAAGTAAATCACACCCCTCTTAGTCAGGCCCATCAGTGGAGATACTAAGCGTGAGAAGTCTGGTATGAAACATGTGTAGTAGCCATACATCCCTATAAAACTCCACACCTCAACAACATTCTTCAACTGATCTTAAGAAACTACTGCCCTCACATTATCTAGGTCTAATGATACTTATGTCTTTAAGATAACATGAACCAAGAACTGAATCTGGTCGATCCAAAACTGTCATTTTTGGAGTTTAACATATAACTGATTCTATTTAAGTGTACTCATAACAATATCAAGATGTGTGGAATGGTCATTTCGAGTGAGAGAGTACACCCAGATTTCATCCATGAAGACTACCATGAAAGAATCCACGAATGGATGGAACACTTAGTTCATTAGTTCCATGAAAATTGCTGGCGTGTTCATGACACCAAATGGAATAACCATGTACTTGTATAGACCATATCTTCTCCAAAAGGATGTAAGTGGAATATATGATGGTTTAACACACAATTGATGTTAACCAGATCCCATGTAAATATTTGATGACACCCAAACTCCTCGAAGCTGATCAAAGAGATCATCAATTCTTGGAACGAGATATCGGTTCTTGACCATCAACTGGTTTAGCTTTCTATAATAAACATATAGTGTAAGGTTATTTTCCTCCTTCTTTGCAAACAGGATAGGCAAACTCCAAGGAGATGTACTAGTTCAGATAAAACACTTTTCCTTCAACTCCTCCAACTACTTCTTGATCTCTTGTAACTATGTTTTAGCTATCCTATAAGGAGGAATGGACACTGGTGCCACTCTTAACAGAATATCCATAGAGAATTCCACCTTTCACTCTATAGTAAAAACTAAAAAGTCCTCTAAAAAGTCATCTATTAAATGATCGACTACTGGAGGAAAGTCCAACTATGAAGTCCTATGGTCATCCAAATATATACAAGAAATCTGGGTTGTAACTCCCCCAACCCATGATTCACGGGTCCCAATCATCTCCCCTAGACATCACATTCTCCATTATGAATAAACAATATGACCTATAGTGACTTGAAACTCACACTATAGTGATAGAAATCAACCACAACCAGGAAGGGAACTAACCAATCCATTTATAGATTGAAATCATATCATGTCACTTCTAGGACATAGAGTTCCCAAAGGAAGTGACACCCACCAACCTAAAGAGGGAACTCCGTGCATGAACGAACACTTGTTCTTATATTCCCCAACGTAGTATCTAGCATCAAGATATCAACAGAGGTAACGATATAGAGACCAAGGCTCTCCCCAACAAAAACAAATATAAAACTATGGGAAGCCCATATATCAAAAAGTGATGAAGATAAAACTTAGGAAACTAGGATTTTACCTCAAGAAGTAGAGGGTCCAGGATCCTGCTCCTACTAGGTCTACTCCACTTCAAATGTCTGACATATACCATGTCCCAATGACCCTGCCCGAAAACCCTGAGCTGATCCACACTATAGTCGTTGAAATACTACAGATTGGATATCATGTCTATGACGTCCACCTCAACATAAATGGCAGTAAGGTATCTAATTACTAGGCTGATAAGAAATTGGTGGTGTTTCTCCAGAACATGGTGTCATAGAAGAACCCATTCCACCATCTTTTGGTGAGAAAAATTGACAGAAACTCTAAAGAAGACCCATGTTGCCAAAATATCGGCACACCATTGGGTCTCTCGGGAAATGTGGCCTCGTATTCTCGCTCTTCCTGCACTGGTAGCACATCAACTAGCCATTAGAAGATGTATCCTTCCTACTATGATCTCCACGTGTATACTCCATACGAAGATTCTTTCTGTCAGCAACAGGGGTACCAACTCTAGATGCCAGGATGCCCTAGCTCACAGCTCCAGAATCCCTCAGATTTCTCTTCATGATCAGCACCTGGTTGACTATAGAAGTGATGAAAGTCAAACTGAAGTCATTCAATTGAGATTATATGTCATTCCTAAGACCACCCTCTAACTTCTTCATCAGGAACATCTCATAAAATCATTGGATGGGTGAGAATCGTTGAAGCTCTGTGAAACAAGAAGAGTACTCCATGACATAAGGAGTACCTTTCTCTAGACTAATAACATCTCAGGCTCGATTTTTCCTCAAATTATCCAGGTAGAAGTAGTCATAGAAGACACACTATAACTCATCCCATTCTATATCCTACAGGAATCCATCCTGTGAGATCACATCCCACCATCTCTTGGAAATGTCCAGAAGCATAATAGTAGTGAGATTGACCCTCCTCTCTGAAGGCATATCTCGATGGTCAATGATAGACAGCAAGGATTCTAACCATTCCTCTACATCCTAGGGTCCTTCTTCCCCTATGATGGAGGAAGGATGATGCTGTTGGAAAACCCGGGTCAATTCTTCCATTGATGGGGCAGGATGTGGTGCACCCGCGATGGTCTGGATGAAGTTCATAAAGCCCTCTAAGAACTGTGTGTTTTCACCTATATCCAGAATAACAGCTGGTATAAGAGGATCTTTTGGTAGTCCCTGATCAGCCATATCTTGTGTCTTATCACTACCCAGAAACTGGTGTAAAAATGGAAGACTCCTCGGTGGAATGTCTCTGAAACATCAAGTTTTCTCCTTATATCATGATTATCAGGGATAGAAATATAGAAGTGTAATAGGGGAACAAAAGAAAGAAGGAATATGTGTTTTTCAAAATATGGAAACACGGCATGTATAATGCCTACATAGAATGTTCTCTTAAGCCTTTACATGGGTGTGTACTTCTACCAAAACTGGTCATGTAACACCCCATACAAACGTCGTGTTCTCCCAAGACACGATGTGTTCTTGATTCATTTCCCCTAATTGAGTTCTTCTACATGACTAGGCCACACAGTTCTCCCAGGAAAGGACTACATGGCATGTTTTTTCATGAAATGGATGGTACCACTTAGGTTTCAACTGCCTGTGTTGTTAGTACCAGGATTGGACACAATACTGCCTCTACATGATGTGTTTCGGCCAGAAACAATGTGTATTGGAAGGATTTCCACCACCCCATGTTGTTTATTACATGAAAAGATACAATGGTTATAATAAACATCATGTTCAATCTTGACACAATGTGTATAACCTATGTTTTATCTGTACATGTCGTTTTTCACACAGCTAGAAACATAGTCTAAACAACACGGCTTTTAAGTCTGGTACAATGTGTGTTCCACCAAAGATTTCTCAACCCCATGTCTCTGCCCACATAGCCAGTGACATGGTTAGATAATACATGGTGTGTACCTGAAGTATACGGTGTGTAATTGAGAAAAATTTTCCCTTCCCAAATACAAGGACACGCAGCATGTATTCATCACTACACACTGTGTATTCTGGGTTTTTATAGATAGTAAGCTTCAAAAACTACTCTGGATCCCTAGAAAAAAACTGACTAACATTGAAGTGCCAAATTCTAATCTGGGAGGGCCCATAATCCCCATGAATCAAAACATGAAATCTTATTCATGTCATATACCAGCATAACAAGAAATGATCCATCAAATCCCAGTCCATGAGGGCCCATAACACCCCAGGAACCAAAGATTGGTGTTAAATCAAACGAAACCTTAAACATCAGTAATACCCTATCAAACAACATGTATTCTATCAAGGCATTTATCACAATGGCATTCATATCTAGCAAAAAATCTATCACAACAACATGATATTAGTAATGCACTATAAATGCCATGACAAGAATTCATGACTTTTGATCTCTAGAAAGTGCCTATATGATGCATGAGAGGAAATACCCTAATCACATTAGGGTGCAACAAAAATAGAACCTCAATTTTATCAAAAATAACATCCCAAATCATGTGAATCACCCAATAGTATAATCAACCCAACTGTGAAAATGAAAAACCAGATGAATTACAATAACTGAGGTAAATTTGCTTTTCCTTGTACACAGGTAAGCTACTCCCAAGAAAAACTTATTACCAACTACTTATTCCATCATATCCTTAGACATAGGATCGAAAAAGTAATTCAAAAAGAAAAGAATCCTCTGATACCACTTTGTAACATCTCAGTTGCGGAAGCCTCCCAGAGGCGCCCCATACTCGGTTGGTCACATGGCCTCAATCACATTTCCACAAACGCTAGAGGATTCCGACTAGAAGAAAGGGCCCTGGATGTGATAGTAGGGAAACTATGCCCTCATTGGAAGAGTAATGAAGCAAAAATAAACAAATAATAACATCATATGCAATAATAATACCATAAAATAGTAGACAACAGAAGACAGAAATAAATAAATAACTTGAGAACACATATAAATGATGCATGATACATATGTCTAAGAATGTATCCAAACAAGTCACAATGCTAGAATACAATACTAAACCAATGTTTAAATAAAACAAATAATCCCCAACAGCATCTCAATCATCAACTTTGTCCCATGCTCCCCAGCTTTACAAAAATCATGTACCTGAGGTAGAATGGTGCTTGACCTTATCTTGATCGGAAACAATAAAACCTATTTGGGCCCAAAAGCATGACCCAAACATGGTGTGAGATGAATCTTAATAGGAAACCACCGATATATATATGCCTAAGAGTCAGTGAATATATATGGAATGAAAAGAGTTAAATTAAGCAGTAAACAAGGAAGTACTCAATGTAAACAATCCTATAGTTTCAATTGCATTCATTTTGACATATCAAGTAAGAAGCTAAATACAACAGGTAACATTCTGGGAAGTACTCACATCCTAAATCCTTTGGTTCATCCAAAACAAACACAAGAAACCATATAAAAATTACTCACAGTCTAACCCCTCTGGATCAACATTAGCAAATAATATCGAGGAAGCACTCACCATCAATTCCCCCTATGGTCTCATATCAGATACTATAGAAACTCTATGGAAGAACTCACATCTAATTCCCCCTGGGGTCTCATAATGAGGAACTATATACACTCTGAGGGATCACATAAATCCATCCACCCTATGGTCTCACAACATGAAAAGTAAACAGAAACTCTTGATAAGCCCTCAACATCAATTCTCTCTATGGTATACTACACTAGGTTCCCAAAGCCTTGTGTAAGTCAATTGTGCACAAACTATGTGTGGAATCCAATGTAAACATTAATAACTTCTTGGATAAATAGTCTACAACATATTAGATAAAAATCACTCCATCCTACAATACTAGGCATGGAAGGTTAAGCAGCAGCCTAACAAGCAAAGCTAGACCAAATGGTCAAAACAAGAAGGCATGGGAAAAAAATCCATATCTTGGAAAATATAACCCTATTCACCAGCATTTAACCCTTATCCAAACAAACAAGGCATAATAGGCAATAACAAAGCTAAAAACCGTAAACATGCAAAACCTAGAATGAGCGTATTGGGGACTTTGTCACATATAACACAAGGACTAACTATGGAAAGGCACAAACAAACTACCTCGGTGTTGTACGAATGATATTCATGAACCACATGCCGTTAGTTTTTATAGAACAATATAGATCAACAAAAATGTTAAAAACATTCAACTATGGGTATCTCACTAAAGAGGATAAATTGGGATACGAGGCTCTAGAACAAGGAAGATCTTACCGTGGTGATTCCAACGCAATCAACATCAGTAGATTCAGAGAACGGACGATGATTTAGTGGCTTAGATGAGATTCACAGTTGTACGAATGCTCCTGGATGAGAAAGGTCAAGAAGAAGATGGTTCTATCCAATAGATGTGACCCTATTCCATTTATTGAAATAAAAATAATGTACACATTATGTACTTTATAATTACATGATGTTTACTAGACTTAGACGTCCCCTACTTTAGGAGGTCTCTAGGTCAACAAACATGGCCATGTGCTTGGCTGTTACACGACCGACACATGACTACCAATAGTAACCTAGTTCACAGTGTGTACATATAAGTACACGACGTGTACTCCTGCAATTTTTCGATACTCCACATTTTCTAAAAAAAATTAGAGACATACTTAAAAAGTAGATCTAGGATCTTACATAATCCCATGATTCCTATAAGGAAGAAAAAAATCCATGCCTAAGAGATAACCCCATGACCCTTAGCCTATAGAGTGACCACATTTGGCCAAGAACATGGAGGTTCGCCTCACAAGGCTTCAACCCTAAGGTGGCCCTTAGGAGGCCTATATTCCATGGTTTATCATGAAAATATTAGTGTATAAGGACGATCCCATGAGTTGTATCCCACTAGGTGACCACATGTGGTTAGTCTATAAGGTAAACCTAATGGTGGCCAGTCCATGAGGTCTACCTCATGAAGGTTAGTCCATGGAATCCTTCTTTATTTAGGATTCCCATCTATGAGAACTTACATCCACCATGTAAAATGATAATTCTTTGGGACTTATTGTTTATCATTCTACTGGGAAATAATCAATCATTTAGAAAGTGGATACCCTTTATGTCTTCCCCTATTCTGAAATCTCCCCTTCAATCCGTTTTAATCCAAAATAAATTTATTATGTAATTTTTTCAAGATCAAAATCCCGAAAATAGAAAATTACAACCCAAATGAAACCCACCCGATCCATATGATCATGGCATGTGACTCTCTATAAAACCTTATGATTTTTAATTACCTAAATGAATTTTGTATCCCTCATATGGCCACTATGTTATAGGTTATTTATTAAAATTGAAATCATGAATTCCATTAAGAATATGTGTCCCCATCATGGTAACATCATTGACACAATTCTCTATCCATGATGTCTTATCTAGATAGACCTGATCCAAATTTAACCTTCTTTGGAACATTGTATACATTTGAGTCTATTTAGTGAGTGAGGAAACCAATGTTGGAATAATACTTCTATATACCCATCAACTCCCCTATCCAGAATCATTCATCCTTTATCTATCCATACCTACCAACAAGAGGGATGATAGGAGGATGAGCTACCTATTATGTGTAATCCCAAATTCTCCTTACCTTAACTAATGTTACCAATTGGGTTTGATATCATTGGGCAGTCTCAATGTGGAAGACCTATTCAGATCCAATTAACAATCTAATAAAATGTTAAAAATATTTTATTATCTCTTATTTGACACACTGATCCTAACAATTGTGGTCTAATAAACATGAGTTGATCATACCATTAATGGAATATAATTTACACCAATTTTGGACTCCACGTTATATATAAGACCCAAATACATAAATCCATAAAAAATGAATTCTTCATGATGGTTTGCGGGTGTTATGTAGAAGGGAAACCCCAAGTGATAATCCTCACTCAATCCTCAATTTTTTCAAAATTCATTATATAGACATACTAGCAACATGATGTTATTGTATATGGACAATTTCCTAGTTTCATGACATAAAATTATATTACAATGTCCTTGGTACATGATGTTAAATTGAAAATTTATATCCCATCAACATGACCATAAACTGGGAACCTTGAATTTTGTGTTATTTGGCTACAATAAAAAAGGATATATAGGAAACCTCTATGGGGATCATACATAACTGTTTCGGTGCGGATGTGTGTCGGGTTACGCTGTTCCGCCAGGACGCGTTCGCGCGTGCACCCGTCAACCCGAGGGGATGGGCGCGCGGCTTGTGGTCCCGCAGTCCCGCTTTCCAAGGGCGGGCGACATTCGTCCCTTATTCAGGGGCGTCTGCTCCTTGATCGAAACCAGGATGATGGGATGTCGGCTCCTCCTTCCGTGGACATCTCCTCGGAACTCGTCGCCTAATCCGGGTCTCCCTCATAGATTTAAGAATGTTCGTGAATCTCGTTCCCGGCGCCATGTCTCCATGGACACCGGTTAATTACGCTGCTTCCGCCCGGACGCTCCAAGGAGTCTGGTCGGGGCAGCAACCTGCGGTGAGGAGACCGGGTGGCTCTGGGTGTCGGGGGCGTGTCTTAACACTGCGCCTCTGCATGTCTGCCTTCCGTCCCTAATAGGGCTTCTCGAAGGCATGATGGCCTGAGGCATCCCGCACTGGGTGCGGGGAACTGTGTTACCTGAGGTTTTCCTCAGCTTCCCATGTTTAACACGGGGTATGCCGCGAGTTTAACGTCCAGCGGGGATGACATCGGACTGATCAACATGAGGAGTGGATCAGATGACAGAACCCCTTGCGGGGAACCTCCGACGCTGGGGCCAGCGCATGGGCGGCTTCCCGAGTGAAGTGGAGTGGGATGAAATGGCATGACCCCACCGGGATGTGGCGGCCCGGGTAAGGATCAGGATGGATGATGGAGTGAAGAGCTTGGACCCCGTAGGGGCTTCCTATGTACCGCGCGTTAGCGCGGATCAAAGTCAGCGTAGTTCGGATATACAGTTTAACGTCATGTTGGACGTCGGCAAGCCGACTCACAAAGAGATCGAGGCCGCCGGGTGGAGGATTGAACCGAACCACCTCGCACAGAGGGGGATGGAACGGCCGGGTGAATCACAGTTTTACATCATGCTGGACGTTGGCAAGCCGAATCACGAAGAGATCGAGGCGGTGGGGAAGCACAATGGAGATACACACGTGCAGTCCCCCACAGAGGCGGATTCATAGGTGAATCAACGCAAGTGTGAACCCAGGAGGGGTCCACTGATGGACGAACCGACGTAAATACGACCGGGATGACCAGGTGGCGGGCTTGAACCTCGGAGAGGCTTCCTACGTACCCTGTTTAGAAGACAGGGATCAAAGTCCACGTAGTTCGTTCTGTTTGCAACACTCTACCCCCATGGGCGAAGGCCACTCCAATCCCGACATCCCTGCAGAAACGAGCGGGTGGGGGCCACATCCAAACCGGGGGGACCCTGCGTGCGAGACACGGGATCAGGTGATGCGGACGGTTTAACGTCTTGCCGGACTAAGTACATTTTAACGTCGTGTGTTGAGGACGAAGCGGACGGTTTAGCGTCTTGCCGGACGAAGTACAGTTATAACGTCGTGTGTTGAGGACGAAGGTGCTTGGCAGTTTAACGTCTTGCAGCGCGGACGATGGTGCAGTTTAACGTCGTGCGGGACGTAAACGCCTGGCAGTTTAACGTCTTGCAGCGCGGACGTGGCACAGTTTAACGTCATGTTGGACGTATGCAGTTTAATGTCGTGCAGGACGTTGAAGCCGCCGATAGGTCCGTGTCACTTCGCGCAAGCCTGGAGGGCCGCACGAAAAGACAACGCACAGTGCGGGCACCCGGGATGAGGGTCATCGGGCGCCACGCAGGCGGGTACCCAAAGGGGGTCAAAGGGGGCGACCCTGGCGGTTTGCGCGCAAAAGAGGAGCTTTGCGCGCAATACCGCGGGTCGGCGCGCAAATGGACGGGCTGACGCGCAATTGGGCTAGCACTTTGCGCGCGAATGATAGAGATTGCGCGCACTGGGCTTCAGATAGCGCGCGGGGGAAACGTCTCATTCTTCAATCTAATGGCCACTTTGAAAATGGGGGGTGCGCGCAATCGGGTTGGATTGCGCGCACCCGGGGGAAATTGCACGCAAGAGGCTTCTTTTGCGCGCAAATGCCTTTGAGTGTGGGGTTATTCAAAGGAAAGGAGCCAAAGGGATTGCGCGCGAAGGCGAACCCCGAGGCTTTCTTGCGCGAAAGAAAAGAGGTTACCAGAAGGTCGGCATTGCGCACGGAAGGGGTTGGATTGCGCGCACGAGAGACCTTTAGAATTCTGGCAACCTTCAAAACGTCGGGGGTCACCTTATATTTATAGGCAACCCTGGGCGCGGAATCCAGTTCGCGGGCGCGAAATTCTCTTCGCGGGCGCGGAATCGGGCCCGGCGCGCAAGGGAGTCGCGCGGGCCACTGGCGCGCAAAATTGCGCGCCGGCCCGGCGCATTGCGCGCATCCCGGGAGGTTTGCGCGCGGCTCATCAACTTTGCGCGCAGGTCTCCAAAATTCCGCGCAAGACCTCCGGGCCCTCCGAAACATGCTTCCGACTCCAAATATGACCTCGCTTTCTGCATCCGGAGCTTCGTTTGGGAACAACGGACTTTTCCGGCGTCTACAAAAGCCCCCCCTCGGAATCTGATCAGCGAGAGGTCGCAACGATCGGGTTCCGAGGGAGACGCCGGAATGCCAAAGTCCTGGGTGGCGCGGGACTGTGGCGTGCAAAAAAGGGCGTCGGGCGCGAAATTCGCCGCTGCGGTCGCGCAAAGCGATTTCCGCGCAGCGCGGTCCCCGGCCTCGCCTATAAATAGGGGCCCTGGGTCCCCCGCACCGTACACTGGCCTTCCGCGCGATAAGCCTCTAAGCTCTCGTGCGTGAAATTTCCATTTCCGGCACGGAATTAGCCCGCTCGTCGCGCAAACCTGTCCGGAATTCTGCCTGCTTTTGCGCGAACACCCGGGGTTTTACGCGACGGACTTCCCGATTGTGCGCCGTCCACTAGGATTGCGCGCCAACTCTCAAACTTCTCTACCAGCCTCGTCCGCTCCAGCAAGCTTCATCCCTTTACCCGCACGACTCCCGAAGCTTCTGAGATGGCCGCGAATCAAGGAAATGAGGGGGATTCCGCCACTCGCAGAGCTGAGATGGCGACGAACGAGGAGGTCTACGGAGCCAAGGAGATTGTTTCGAACAATCAATCCTTGTTCGACTTGCTGACGCCGGCCCAGAAGACATATCCACTGTCGGACAACCTGCCGCTCTGGAACTTCGGCATCCTAGATGAGGTTCCGGTGCCAGGGTTCGAGGTTGATGCGCCACGAACCTGGGTGACTCGGGAGGACGAGCTTCCCCGCTATAACATCACCAACAATGGGAATCCTGCCAGGGAGACCAGACACTTAGATGTCTATGTCCTGAACCCGAGGACGCGAACCATCGTCGGAAGTGAGCCTACTGCGGAGAACTCTCCAGCCCTCTACTCGAGCATATATCGCCAGAGTGTCACCGACGACACCAAGGGCTGGCTGAAGGACTGGGACTTGCGATCTGGGGACAATTTCACCAGTGAGTGGGCTTGGGAGTTCTGGGTACGCCACACTTGCGATCACTTCACGGAGGAGCTGCGGTACATCGGCCTGTTTGAGGCGATGTGGACATCGCAGTTCCACTTCTACCAGCAGTCCGAGCTCGGGCCGGAGCTGTTCACCCGCTGGTCCCCGGATACCAACACCTTCCATCTTCACCATGGGGAGGTCGGCATCGGTCTCTGGGACATCCACTGCATCGGAGGTATCCCGCTGGAGGGTTACCAGTACGATGAGTTCCTGCCTCCGAAGAACACCTGGGAAGACAGGTCACGGACTCCCATTCTGACCTGGCATCTGCTTGACCTGGCTACGCAGCGGCTCGGGATCAAGGACTCCCATAAGGACATAGCCTACAAGGAAAGGGTTCGGCCAGTTCTTGGAGCATGACCCGGCGGTCAAGATGCCAGGCAGGGGGAAGCGGTGCCCGACCGCGGCTCAGAGGAGCCGGAACGGGTCGTACTGGCGGGTCCTGGAGACGGGCGACTACCGCTCATGGGGGTACCGCGTCATCGAGGCCCGGGACCCAAATGTCCGGTACGCGGCGTTCCTGGTCGGCTTTCTGAGTGGGTGGCTCCTGCCAGTGCGGGACGCGAGAATGGGCGTCCGCCCGGCAACACTGGCGATGGCGGGCGCTATGGCCGCCAACAAAAGATATAACCTCGGGGTCCCAGTGTTGGCTAAGCTGTATGCCATCCTGGGACGCATCTCACGAGGGGGGTCGCCACGAAGGATCTGTGGGGCCCTTCCAATTCTTCCACGGCTGGGTGGCTGCTCACCTTGGTGGGTACACGTTTCCGAACGCCATCATTCCTCCGGGCAACGGCCTGCGACCCTCCCTGCTGAACATTGCGGGGGTCGCTCCGATGACCCTAAGTGAAGAGGGCGTGAGGATTCAGATTGGCAATCATGCCAATTTCAACTTCAGCCCGTTCCCCACTCCCGTCGGCCAGATGATCGACAATGGGCAGGGTCCGCTGGAGCAGCATGAATACTTCTTGAACATGCGGGGCGGGGTGCTCGTGGCTCGGATCGACGGGAAGGTGATCTGCGAGCCTTACGTGCCAACCCGGTTCGCCAGGCAGTTCGGGTGCCTTCAACGGATGCCGAAGAGGGTATTCACTGCTGTTCGGGAGGAGACGAACCCCGACGTCCTTCGCCATATGTGGCTGATGTTCGTCGCCTTTGGCTCTGGCGACGTCATCACTCTCCCTCCTACCGGGGTCGACGCAGGCTTGGCAACCGAGTACGCCGAACACTGGGCCATTGCGTACCCCGAGGGGCTTCTACGGAAGCCAGTTCGGCGGCTCGAGGTCACCCGTGCGGAGACCGGGCGTCAAGGAAGGAGGCGAGGCGCCGTTACACGGGGGAGAACGGAGGCGCGCCAAGCAGCGGAGCCGGCGCGAGCAGGGACTTCGGCGGCGGGCACATCGCAGGCTTCCGCTACGACCTCGGCGCCTAGAGAGGGGGGCACGTGCGGTGGTCGAAGAGCGGCCCGGGAAGCAGGTAAGGCGTCTGCTCGAACCCTCCCACGATGCAGTCTTCCCGGCGCTGTGGTCGGCCTGGATGACCCTGCGGCAGTCACTGGGGACCGACGCCATCTGGCGAAAGATACTCAGAGAAGGAATCCATCTGCCAGAGGTCGGGCGCCTCCATATCGCCGACAGGGTGGACTTCAACCGGAAGTATGCGTATCTGACGGCCATGGACGAGTACGCATGCCAACGTGGTCAGCGTGCGGAGCCATCCCTTCTGGTGAAGGTGATGCTCGGTCTAGAACCCGCTCCAGAACAGATGCCGCCGGCGGAAGATGACAGTAGCAATGACTCCGAGGAAGAGGAGGAGATGGGGGAGGATGAAGGCTCCGAGGGAAGATCCCATCAGGGGAGCCCGCGGGAGAGCGGCGAGGT
This sequence comes from Viscum album, assembly GCA_963277665.1. Classification (NCBI taxonomy): domain Eukaryota; kingdom Viridiplantae; phylum Streptophyta; class Magnoliopsida; order Santalales; family Viscaceae; genus Viscum; species Viscum album. The sequence continues at coordinate 2,053,311,338 of OY728140.1, forward strand.
GGCCGGCTCTGACAATGTTGATGTCACTGAGCTCCTCGAGGTCCGCTTCTATCCCTACTCAACCTTCTTCATCCATTCTCTTATGCAGCTTCTAACCCATTTCTCCATCTTTCTCAGTAGCGCACGGATGTTGGTCAGGCGTCCTCAGCGGGAGTAGGAGAGGCGCCAGCAGGACAAGGCGGGGGCCAGACGCCCATTATTGAATTAACAAGCGCTGAAGGGTCCCCTGCTGCAACTGTTCCTGCGGCGGCCGGGGCAGCGGAAGATGACACTCTGAACTCCCATAAGTCTCCTTACTTTACTGCTGGTGCTTGCCATTGACGATCCGTGACTAACCATGGAATGCCCCGCGCAGTGATCTCAACACTGGAGGCTCGTCGGGTTGCCGAACCCGGGCCATCCACGAGTGGACCGGCGGCAGACATGCCGCCTGCTCCGGAACAGACTTCCCGCACCGAGCCGGCCCCACCAACTGCTGATCAAGGGGGTACGGACGTCGGCGGTGCTGACATCGGAGAGAGTTCGGGGGCTGACGAGGGTGTCAACGCCGCTGGGGAGAGAGAAGATGGTCGCCCAGATGTTGGGGAACCTATCCCCCATGAGGACATCCCAGGGGCGGACCCTGCAGCAGACCTGCTGGCTGCCTTCCTTGCCTACCGGCCTGCCGACCCCGAGGAGATGGACGACTCAGACGCGGAGGCGGTCGAGGAGAGCCGGATAACGCGCCGCAGGGGGTGGAAGTGCATCCAGCGCTTCCTCAAGCGAGACCCATCGGAGTGGCTGGGGCGCATGGGATCACTTCAAACCTGGCTGCGCTTCCTGTGTGTCGGGGGAGCTGATGCTCAACGCCTTCATCTGACGGTCCGTGATTTCATGGCCGAAAAGATGCGTGAGAGCTGCCGGCGTGCCGACGTCGCACAGAGTCGGGACATGTCGGAGAGCACGCGGGCGCTCCTCGCGGCGGAGCAGGAAGTCCGGCGTCTCGAAGGGCAGGCGGCAGAGAAGGAGGCCTTCGTCGCAGCGTGTACTAAGCTTGTGGAGCAACTATCGGCCCAACTGATTGACGCCCAGGTACAGCTGACGGAGGCGGGCCAACAGATGGTCACACTCCAAGTCGAGCGGGAGCGTGCACAGGCCAGGATCGACGAACTTCGTGCTGCAACCGCCGACGAGGAGAGGGCACGCAGAGAGTGAGAAGCAGCTCTGGAGGCCGCCAGCCAAAGGGTAGCGGCGTTAGAAAGACTTATCCAGCACGCTAATCCCTAGGGGCTTTGTTTTTGCCACTCCCAGAACATTTGCCTCCGCTACTCAATATTTTGATCCACTTGTATGAATCACCATATTTATCTGCATCTTTTGGTTTAACATGCTCGACCACAATTCATTGTCTTGCGGGAGCGTTAACCAAGCTTCAGGCATCCACAATTGGGCCTGGATTTCTAGAGAAAAGAGGGAGATCATTCCTAGGAAAGGATACCTCAGACCTAATCAATGTATCACCCCCCCCCCCCCCGCTTGTTCCAACACACGAGCGGGACAACGCTAGGGGCGTTGAGATTTTATCCGAACATAGGGAAATGAGAAAGGGTGAATCGCGCATCCCGAATTCAGAAATCCACAACGGTTGGCCTTCCAGGACATGCCCAAGACGGCAAGCGGACAATGGATCGATCGACCATACTACTGCGATAGACGGACCGAAGGTCATCATCCATATGGCAGGAGGCGGATCACATGTCATCATCAATGCCGCTTTGGGGGTTCCTTCAGGCACAAGGGTGGAAATCCAGATCAACAGGGCATGCGAAGCGTGGGGCGAAGTGACGATTTGTTGGGATAGAATCCAACGCTCTCAAAATTGCGCCACCGTGGGGAAAGCGTATTAGGAGGATGCATTAATCTGGTCGTGAATCACCCCAATTCTCAGACAGAACCTCTTTGACGAGGAAACCGTCGCTTCCCATCATTGCGATGGGGCATCCCGAGCTGAATCGGGGAGAATATCACAACTGCACCACTCTACCCGAAGTCAGGCCAGACGGCCGGCGACGAGGAGGGGCGGGACTTAGCGATCCCTGAGGCTGGACCCGAGTCGAAATGCCCGGGCGTTCCTACGTACTCCATCAGGCTGGAGATCAAGCCACACGTAGTTCTGCGAGTGCAGTTTAACGTCATGCAGGACGCAGAACCCCGTTTGGGGAGATCTTAGTTTAGGGTCGTAGAGCTCGGACCATAAGGGGAGATCTTAGTTTAAGGTCTTAGAGCTCGGACCATAGGGGTAGACCTTAGTTTAAGGTCTTAGAGCTCGGACCATAGGGGTAGATCTTAGTTTAAGGTCTTAGAGCTCGGACCATAAGGGGAGATCTTAGTTTAAGGTCTTAGAGCTCGGACCATAAGGGGAGATCTTAGTTTAAGGTCTTAGAGCTCGGACCATAAGGGGAGATCATAGTTTAAGGTCTTAGAGATCAGACCATAAGAACCTCAAAGTACGCCGCATCGTGGTCCTATCCCCTGGATATGCGAAGATGCACTGAGGGATAGTGTCAAGAGTGTCGAGATTTTGCCTGGTCAGAATGGGGGGTGGAAAAAGTGATGTGAATCATGCGGCCATTCACTCAAGGACTGGGGGCACCGGCGTAACGATATGGGAGTACTGCCGACCGTGGCGGAAAAGCAGCATCAATATCGCACTAACCGTTGATGGAATGAGGCAGCAAACGAGCATCGACCGCTCAATCGCAGGATTCATATCGATTTGCTGCCCGAGGCCATTGGGGGCACCAGCCCAAGTTGGTGGGAGAGCACTGAGGCATTGTGTCCAAACCGTTCACGGGGGCTCCACCCAGGGCATAGGTTATGGGTCCGAATGAAAGGGAGCACGAAGCCTGAAAATGGAAGGAACCTGACCAAGCTGAACCTGAACCTCCTAGCAATAAACCAGAGTACTCTTGACACCAGTGGACCACTGCCAGGGGTCGAGGGACACGCCTTGAGGGTGGCCTGAATGTGGCGGACTCCCCAGAGAAGGGGGGAATCTTTAAGAGGTGGGGGACTAGACCCGAAGTTTCAAACATCCGGGCGTTCCTACGTATCCCATAAGGATGAGAATCAAGCCACACATAGTTCTTGAAGCGCGGCACAACACAATCGGGCACCAGCGCGGGGAAGGGTGCGGGTCTGACCCTCGCAACAGAAGAAGCGGCATTTGATATTTCTTGTTTGTCCTTAACGATGGATGGTTTTTCGTGCAGCGACATGCCTGTGATTAAGGAATACCTGGCGTCGCCACAATAATCAAGCCATGAAAGGCATTGATGAATGGCGTGGTTATTAACCAGCGCCCAACGTGAGTGTCCCCTGAGGAGAACATCACGATGCAATGCCATTTCTCGTCGGGCGGCCAAGACGATCACAGTTTATGGTCGTGTGGTAGGACCAGACAACACAGTTTAAGGTCGTGTGGTTCGGACCATGGAGGAATCCGCGTATTGCGATATGGAGGACTCGGCAGTGGTGGGAACATACCCAGCCCTGCAGTCATGCACGATTCCAGGAGAAGAATCCTGAGATAGGGGCCTGCGTATGCCCATCACCCAAGGGGCAGAGATGCTAGCCTCCAGATATACTGGGCCCGAAACGCGATTGTTCGGGCGACTCCTTCCTCCTTATGGGGACGAGGGTCCAGCTACACATGGCCCTTAGGGAGGACATCAGCATATATCCTTGGTGCTCAGATCGTGGGAGCCTCGACAGACACCATTACCCTTGTTGGCCTGCCTAACGTGTAAAGGTGCACTGAAGGTCAGTATGAAGAGAGTGTCGAGATTCCACTACAACGCACAAAGGCGGAGTGTGATGAGGACCGTGCGACCAATGTTCGGAGCCTAAAAGAGCCGACATGGCGATCAAGGATGTCGCTAACCATATTCGCAACACAACATCCGATCGCGTCAGCCGAGAACTGGGCAAGCAAATGAGCATCAACCGCTCAATCGCAGGATTTATATCGATTTGCGGCCCAGGACCCGCCGGTAAATCTACCCGGAGCGGTAGGAGAGAACTGAGGCATTGTGTCCAAACCGCTAACGAGGATCCCTTTGAGTGAAGGCTCGAACAAGAGGAAGCGCGCGACCCGACAAGCAACACAGGACTTGCCGGGATTGCATCCGACACTACGGGTCATAGGCCAAAGTACCCAAAACATGTTAACAGATCACCGGGAAGGGTCGGAGGACTCACCCTGAGAGCAACCAAAAGACAGCAGATCCCTGTGATCAACCAAGAGACGGGGCTGGACCTGAAACACAAGCGTCCAGGCGGTCCTACGTATCCCATAAGGATGGGAATCAAGCCGTACGTAGTTCTTGAAGTGCAGTTTAACGTCGTGCAGGACGATGAGAGAGAAAAAAGGGGGGAGCAGAAGGCATCCCCAAACGTGGGGGGCGTACAGCGTGGAGAGCAAACCGACGCGAATGAGGGCATAGCCCCACGTTCACACCATACGCCACACACCCGGGGGCAACTGGGCCGAAGGCCCGAGATAGGGTGGAAATTCCCGAAGGATGGGGTTGGGCCTGAAACATGAATGTTCAGGCGGTCCTACGTATCCCATAAGGATGGGAATCAAGCCGCACGTAGTTCTCGAGAGGCAGTTTAACGTCATGCAGGACGAATGCTGAACAGTTTAACGTCTTGTAGCTCGGACGTAGTACAGTTTAGCGTCGTGTTGGACGAATGCTAAACAGTTTAACGTCTTGTAGCTTGGACGAGGTACAGTTTAACGTCATGTTGGACGAAAAACTTGGCAGTTTAACGTCTTGCAGCGCGGACGATATGCTAGGCAGTTTAACGTCGTGCAGCTTGGACGTATGCAGTTTAACATCATGCAGGACGTCGGCACACTCAGACAAAGTACTGCTTGAGGAACCTAGCGTTGGTGGGAGGAGTGACACGCTCACTATCCATAGTCGCTAGGGAGTACGCGCCATTGGGATAAACTTTGTGGACGACAAGAGGTCCCTCCCACTTGGCCTCTAACTTGGGTGGCTTCCTGCCGGGGATCATTGGCGCTCTTAGGGCTAGCACTAGGTCACCCTGCAGGAAGGAGCGGAGGCGAACCTTCTTATTGAAAGCTCGAGCCATTCTTCTTTGATGCCTCTCCAAGTTGTGCAAGGCGCGAAGTCTATTCTCATCCAGTGCTTCCAACTCGACTAGACGGGCTTCAGCAGCTCTGTCCGGTGCTTGCTGGTCGTAGACCGCAGTGCGCAAGGACGGTAACTGGATCTCGATGGGCAGGACGGCCTCAGATCCATACACCAGGGAATAAGGGGTCATCTGGGTGGAATTGCGAGTCGTCGTCCGATAAGCCCAGAGGGCGTTGGGGAGCTTGTCCGGCCAACTCTTCTTGTTCTGACCAACCATTTTTTGCAGAATGTTAGAGAGGGTTTTGTTAAACGCCTCGATCTGTCCATTCTCCTGCGCATGATAGCGAGATGTATGGTTCGAGCGAATTTTGTACTTGGCGTACAACTTTTTCAACTCGGCTGCTCGGAAATTGGCTCCGTTATCCATGAGGATAGCGTGAGGCACTCCAAATCGATGAATGATGTTGGAGGTCACGAAGTCAGCGATCGAACAGGATTTGACTTCTCTGAGCGGAATCGCCTCTGCCCATTTGGAGAAGAAGTCCGTGGCGGTCAGAATGAACCGGCACTGGCGAGCTGTCGCCGGCGGGTAGGGTCCCACAACGTCCATCCCCCAGACTGCAAAGGGCCAAGAATACCTAGTGGTATGGAGAGGCTCCGGCGGCCGATGCACAAAGTTCGCATGAACCTGGCACGCATGGCACCTCCTGGCATACTCGACGCAGTCATGGATCATGGAGGGCCAGAAGTATCCCAACCTCCGAATCTGGTGGGACAGCTTCGGCCCAGTCTGATGGGCGCCGTATGAACCAGCATGAACCTCTTGCATGACTCGCAGGATCTCAACTTCCTGAAGGAAACGGAGGAGAACACCATCAAATCCGCGTCTATAGAGGATCTGCTCCAGGCCGGGACTGCTCTGGAGGACGAACTGCGATGCGCGACGTCGAACTCGCTCGCGCTCGGCTCGATCTGACGGGAGAATGCCATGTTGGAGGTACTCAACCAAGGGCGTCCTCCAATCAGGGACTGGTTCGACTGCCATATCTGGGGTAATCGGGGCTCCGGGCGTAGGGGCAACCGCGGTGAGATTACTTACCGACGGGCCACGATCTCCCTCCGGGATAACGGGAGCGATGAGCCTGCGGTGCGTCACGCGGACGGTCAGGTTATCCTGTTCAGGCTCTTCAAGTGACGCAGCAAGGCTGGACAAGGCATCTGCTCGACCGTTCTGCGACCGGGGAATATGGACAATTTCTGGCCGAGAAGGGAACCGGGCCATCAGAAGGAGGGTGCACTCCAGCAATGGCACAAGTTCCGGCTTCCTGACAACATAGTCGCCATTGATCTGCTTAACAACCAGCTCGGAGTCCCCTTTCCCGCACAGATGGGGCACGTCGATCTCGATAGCTAACTCGAGGCCGTTGATGAGGGCATGGTATTCCGCCTCATTGTTGGTACAGCCCTCTGACAACAGGAAAGAGTATGTACGGCTTGCTCCGGGGTAATGAAGACGATACCCAAACCCACTCTGTTGAGCTTAGGATTATCAAGTCTTCTACCGGTGGGGCTCCGGGAGGCACCGTCAAAGTGCATCTACCAGCATGGACCGGCTCGATCGACCGAGAGGATGGCCTCATCAGGAAAGCCTAGATCCAGTGGCTGATCCGCGGAGGTTGGGGTGAGCAGCCAGAAAGTCTGCCAATGCTTGCCCTTTGATGGCCTTCTGAGACACATACCTGATGTCGAACTGCTGGAGAATCACAACCCACCGCGCTAGACAGCCAGTCAACATAGGCCGGCTCAGGATATATTTCAACGGGTCTACCCGAGAAACCAACTGTACCTCATGGTGCTGCAATTAGTGCCGTAATTTCTATACGGCAAATACGAGCGCCAGACATCTCTTCTCGATGGGGGAATACCTAACTTCCGCATCGAGGAGCATGCGACTGAGGTAATAGAGGTTATTCTCTGTTCCCTCGTTGTTCTTCTGGGCGAGAAGGGTGCCAAGGGACCGTTCCAGGGCGGTCACATAGAGGACCAGCGGCTTCCCGGATACAGGCGGCATCAGAACCGGAGGTTTCAGCAGGTACTACTTGATTTCCTCGAAAGCGGTCTGAAACTCTTTATCCCATACATAGGTGGCACCTTTCTTCATGAGCTGAGAAAAGGGCTTACACTTGCTGGCCAGATTCGCGATGAATCGGCGTATATAGGCTAAGTGGCCTTGGAACCCTTGCAGTTCCCGGATGTTACCTGGGGGAGGCATCTGGCTAATCGCCCTGATCTTCTCTGGGTCGACCTCAATACCCCGGTATCTTACCACAAATCCAAGGAACTTTCCGGAGGTGACCCCGAAGGCGCACTTCAACGGGTTCATCTTCAGGCAGCGAGACCGGAGGAAGCTGAACACTTTCTCAAGATCTTTGAGATGGTCCTGACGCTGGCGCGATTTGACTACCAAGTCGTCGACGTAGCATTCCACCAGTGTGCCGAGGATTGGCTTGAATATGCGGTGCATCGCCCGTTGATAGGTGGCACCTGCATTCTTTAGGCCGAAAGGCATGACCCGGTAACAGAAGGTACCTTGGGGGGGCCCTGAAGGCAGTGAACTCCTCATCCTCAGGGGCCATCCGAATTTGGTTATATCCGGAGTATCCATCCATGAAGGAGAGGGCTTGGAACCCTGCCGTGGCGTCAATCAACAGCTCTGTCACCGGAAGGGGAAAATCATCCTTCGGACAGTGGCGGTTGAGATCGCGGAAGTCGATGCAGACTCTGATCTGCCCGTTCTTCTTCCGGACCGGCACAATGTTGGCCAGCCATTTGGGGTACTGGACTTCTCTCACGAAGTGGGCTTTGATAAGCTTGTCAAATTCGGCCTCAACCATGGCACCGTGGAATGGGTGCATCATCCTGGGAGGCTGCTTGAACCCGCGATGGTTCGTCGGGAGACCAAGGCGGTGGACGGCTACCTGAGGATCTAGCCCCGACATCTCGTCATAGCCCCAAGCGAACACATCGCGGTGCTGCCTGAGAAAGTCCACGTACTGCTGCCGCTCCTCAGAGGGCATGGCGGCACTGACCAATGTGGGTCTCAGATCTGCTTCGGTTCCAAGGTTCACTTGTACTAACTCATCGACCGTGGCGGAGACGCCCTCCTCAAAGGCTGGGGGTGCATCTTCCACGTCCTCTCCACTCGGGGAGGGATCGTCCACGGGAGAGGCTGCGTTGGCAACTGCATTGGGGCTACCAGATCCTGCTGGGCCACTGGTGCTGGCATGGGCGGTCGCGGTCATCTCATCAGGAGACTCACAAGCCGTCGAGACCATGGCTACGTCCAACCATTGAATCGGGAGGACATAAGCGTCATCCAAACTTGCCCAGGGATCACTTGCAACAGCGACAGGCTCGACCTCACCTTCCAGGATCTGCTTATCCTTGCTCTTGTAATAGTCCGCGTCCAGATAGCGGGCTTCACATGAGGCAAAAGGATAGGCATCTCCCTGAAGCATGCATACTCGACCATTAAGGGAGTATTTGAGGCATTGGTGGTATGACGAGGGAACCGCCGCATGAAGGTGGAGCCAGGGCCTGCCCATCAATGCGTTGTACGTAGTGTCTTGAGAGACTACCATGAATTCGGTGTTGGCAACCAAGTCACCGAACTGGGTCTTCAAACGTATCTTGCCGACCGGGGTTTGCTCGGTGCGGTCGTACCCCTGGATCCTGAGGTCGGAGGGAATCAAGTCATCCTCAGACAACCCCAATCTCCGGAGCATCCGAGTGGGAATCAGGTTAATCCCGGACCCCGTGTCGACAAGACAGTGCCGGACTTCAAGGCCATTGAACTGGCCGGTAACATACAGCGGACGAATGTGCCCCTGTATAGGAGGGTCTTCATCCTTACCAGAAAACGAGATAACTGCCTGACATTCAGCGTCCTCAATCGTTTCGGCGTGAAAGGCCTCTGCAGCCGCAACCTCTGTCTCAAACTAGAGGGGGCTCTTCAGGGCTTCAGCGAGTGCCTCGCGCATCTCAGATGACATGCGCAGAGCCTCAAGGATGGAGAGTCTCGCTGGGATGTCGGCCAAGTGCTTCAGGACATCATACTTTTTGGCCAAGCGCGATCCCCTGGTTGCAGGAGGTTGCTCTGCGGTTGGAAGCGTGACGGGCCTTGCCGGTTGGGCCGGAGGCCGACTGGTGCTTGGCGCATCTCGCTGTTCATTGGTTGAAGCCCGGGAAATGGTCATCGTACTGGGGTCAGGAGGCCGGGATGGACTCGTGGCAGGGCGGAGCTGATCGCGACGCGGCTGAGGCGGTTCTGCCTGATCCCATACCACAAACAGTGGCGGAGGCGAATCCGTCATCCCCAGATGGGGGGGGCTGCGCACGCTGAGCTCGGTTTTGGGCCTGCTGCCTGGTCTCAGTGGCGTGCACGGCCTGGCTGGAGGTACCAACTGCTGTGCCCCAGCGACTCCTGTTGTTGCGGCTCCTCCGACGGTGGCGACGACCGGGGACACTAGGGAGGTCCACCTGGTGTTCTTCAACGTCGGGAACCAAAAAGGGATTTACCAGCTCGACGGTATTAACCGAAGCGTACCCAATACTGTCATCGGATGAATCATTCACCACTGGGCGGATCCGAGGAGGGATCCCCATCTCCGGGGGCATGAAATCGCCGAGAGTGCGGGATAGTGGCGGAACTGGCGGGGCGCACTCTTCCTTCTTGCGCCGCCGCCGTTTGCTCTTCTTGGAAGACGCAGGCTGGGACGACGATGCCGAAGCAGCACCCGCAGATTCTGGGGGCTCAGGCTGATTCAAGCGCGCACGGATGATTCCATGGGCGCGAATGATCGTCTTGCGGGCCATCCAGTTTTTATACTTCTGGGATCCGCGGTCGGAGACCAGCTTCCATTCGTCCTCGTTGCCGCTATCGTCATCTGATCCCACGAACACGCCCGCCACTTGTGCCGGAGCTGGGACCAACCTGATTACATTGTTGTTAATATGGTCTTGGAGCCAATCCTTAAACACATAGCACCGCTGGATGGTGTGCCCCAGGGCCCGATGGTAGGGGCAGTAGCGGGGGTTATCCGTGAGATGTGCCTCCTTCGGCCTCCAACACTCAGGAAGCCGCACAATCCTCTGCTCCAGGGCGCTCCGGAAATAACCGGGGACCTGATCCTCGTGAAATGAGAAGGTCAGGTATCGCGGGCCCCTGGGAGCGTGGTCTTGACGAGGGGCTGGAGGGGCCTGCCGAGGAGGTGGACCCTGATTATCTCGCCTGGGTTGTGGCGGTACATTACGCGGAGGGGCCGGCCGGTTCTGAGGCTGCCGCTGCTGGGCCGGGAACTGAGCCCGTGGAGGTGGATTCCTGTGAGGCTGTGGAGCTGGTCTCACCGGAAGCAGCTCCAACGGCCTGGGAGCCTCTATCTGGGCGACAGCAGCGGGCTCAGCCCTGCTGGCTCTCCTTGCAGGAATCATAGGAGGCAGCGGGTGTGCCTGGCTGGCCTGTTGCAGGGATTCCTCAAGACTTTGAGCTTTGTCTGAGAAGTCCCTGAACCCTCCGGGGTAATTCTGAGTGATCAAGGAAGGGACCAGCTCGGTCTTGACGCTCCCGACGCACATTGTCAGCAACTGCTCCTGAGTCAATGGCATGTCAAGGGAATACGTGAGACCCTTCCATCGGGCGATGAAGTCCGCGACTCGCTCGTCAGGCCTCTGCTTGCACTTGAATAGGTCTGCAATACTCGTCTTCCGGGTCGTGGAACTAAACTGGTAGAGGAATTTTCTACGAAGTTCCTCCCAGCTAGTTATCGACCCGACAGGGAGCTGGCTGTACCAGACAAATGCTGGCCCTTCCAGTGTCTGGACAAAGCAGCGAAGCTTAGCGGCCTCTTGCTGCGCCGGAGTCCCCAACATAGGCCCACAACTCGAGTTGAAATGGGCCAAATGCTGTGGCGGATCTCCAGTCCCGTTGAAGGGGGAAAAAGTGGGATTCCCGAATCCCGAAGGCGCCGGCATGTCATCCACCCATGCTGGGTATGGCTTGCCGTCCGGTGGGATTGCCACTTGCCGAGTCTCCAAGGCTTCCAAGCGGGCGATGAGTGCCGCCATCGGATCGTCCGGACATGGGTTCCAGTCCTGGCGAGGATCTCTAACCACGCGAGCGCATTGCATGGCCCTTCAATCGGGTCGTCGACCGGGTCGTCGAACTCGGCAGCTCGTGGGATGGCGGGCGGAGCGGCCCTTGGGGCTGCGGGAGGAATCCGAGCGGGGTCTCTCAGGTAGTCACGCCGCTCGGGAGGGTGCGGTGAAACATACCGCACCCTCTTGCCATAGGCGATGGCCTCTCTCCTGTCGGCGAACACGGCATAATCACGGTTGCCCGAGAGAGCCTCATCGAGGGGTGGTTGTTCCTGTCCCTGCTGTCCTGGCCTAGGATCACCGTAGTCAGGCCGCTGCTCTGCAAGCGCGCTCGGCGAGGAGCTGGTCAACTAGCTTCTTCTGCTCGGTGAGCTGTTGACGTAGCATAGCCTTCTCGGGATCCTCATCCTCCCTCTGCGTGGAGGCAGATGGGTCGGTGGGCTTTATAGCCTCGCCGTGCTCTTTACCTTTACTGACGTTTCGGCTCAACGTCAGTGCTTCAGTGGGTGCGGGGAGACCCAGGAGGCTCCTCTGGTGACGAGTAACTCTCACCGATGGATCCAACAACGGCTTGTCTTCGGGGGGAGAGCCCCCGTCGAGAAGTTCCAAACCGTTCCCCTCTCCCGACAGGTCAACCATATTGACTGTTTCCGCCCCTGGGGATATACCCTCAGGGCCACCCAGTGAATCGGGCTGTCGGCGAATCGCACTGAAGTGTAGGGCAGCGTACTGCCCCCATCCACGGATATACACGTGGGGAGTGGCTTCCTCGATAACCTTGCGGAGTACTTGAAAACACTCAACGCATCGTTGTTGGAGGGCCTCGTGGTGCCCAAATGACCCGGGGTGCCGAACCGCGGGGAGCGTGGCCAGGTCAATTTGACGGCACTGCTCACCAATATCCTCCAGGTGCACTTGACTCCCGGGATATGGCATTTTTAAGCGGTGAAGACGGGATTGAGTCTCCCGGAGAGTTCGGCGGAAGCATTCGAACTCATCCGGGGTGAGCGATTCGGGTGCATCAAAGTCCGGTCCTGCGACTGGCCAAAACTTCTCAGGGAAGTGGCCCTCTGCAAGGACGGTCCAGAAGCTCCACGACTCAAACTCGGGACCCAGGTCTCCTTGGTCCTCTTCAACGACTGGGAATGGACGGGGAACCGGCAGTGGTGCCGAGGCGGGCCGCCGGGCCGACGGGCTGGCCGGCGGTGAATACGGCGAGCAGGCCGATTGGCCTCCATATCCCGGGCCGCCCTCTGAGGGTGGCGGTGCCCTGGCTACCACATCACGATAGGACGGGCCGGCGAGCGAACATCCTGCCGTAGCGTCGGTGCTCGCCGAGGGTGCACTAGATCGTGGTTCAACCGTCGGTCCCCAGAAAAGGTCTCTGGCTTCTCTGATCGAGGCAGAAGGCGCTTCCAGAGGGGCCGGTACCAACCGCAAGCTTGATCCTTGGGGGTCTACCAGGCCCTCGCTACTCCGGATATACCTTCGGAGAGAAGCGGGGATCATATCGATCTCGCTCTCAGGGAGTACGAGGCTGACGTGCCGCATTCCTACCCCTGCCCCTGATGGCGGGATTGGGGGAAGGGCTCTGTCGCCGAATCATACTCCGCCTCTGAATCAGAGAAGCGAACCGGTCGGATCTCTGTCCGGAATTCCACAACATTCTTCCCTCGGCGTCGACGCCTTGTCTTCCTGCCCCTGGGTGGTTCTTCGGGGCATGGCTGATCTCTGTCCTGGCGTCCTCCGGCTGCACTGGTGCTGGGGCCAAGAGGACTGGAAACCAAGGTGCGAGGGGCACCGAGACAGATATCAAAGGGGACGCGGGGAGAGATGATTCCGGGCAGGCCCTCGGGCCGAGATCGGAAGGCGGGGTGACCCATGCCTCTTGGATCGGCCACACGGAGTAGACCCTGTTGGTGAATAGCGCTACCGCGAGGTGGTCCGCGGTGGCTATTGTCTGTACCAGCAACCGGGAGAGTCAACCCAACCTGCCTTTGGGGCGGTCGGGGCCTCGATCCGGGTCGGGCATAGAAGTTCCCCTGCTCAGGATGTGCAGGGGCCTGGCGACTGGAGCCAACAGTGGCTTGGGCCAATGCGGCCGCTGTTGCTAGGGCCCCAAGGTGGGAATCCTCTTCCGCTTGAGCCCGACATTGGCGTCGAGACAGACGAGTCGGGATGAGCGGCGCGGGCAGGTGGAGAGCCCGTTCTTCGACTTGAGAGGCCTGGCGGCGATGTCGCCGTGGCCTGACAGGAGCCCTCATCGCGGATCCCTGGGGAGAATCCCGGATAGGGTGGTCCCGGGCATCTTCCACCTCATCCGCATAGGGGAAGGAGATGTCGGAGCGCTCCGGGGATAAACTCCCGAAGCGGTTGGACGTCGAGGTAGGCAGCGGTGCCTCCCTGCGCGGCCCTCGGGGGCGGCGTTGGTGGCGAGGTGCAGCTCCCTCGAGGTCTAGGCGAGCCATGTCCCTGGTGGGGATGACTCCCTCTTCCTCATATCTCCGCACCAAGTTGTTGATCACCCTTCTTTGGATGACCTCCGAGGGGGAGAGAGGGCGTGGTTGCCCCGCAGCTGCGGCTGCAGGCATGGCTGTGGAACGGGCGGGACCGCGCGGAGTAGCCGCGTCGGTGTTTCCTCTACCCCTGCGCCAGTGGGCGGGTGGCGATCGGGCACTGGATTGGGCGACCTGATTTCTGAAAGCAGGGAGAAGAACCCATTAACACTGACAGGAAAAGGAATCGACAACCAACCACTAGTGCCACGACGCCTTCCGTGGGGGGGGACCCAGGCCCTCGACGTCGCGAGACGGAGTGCCCGAGTTCCCTTCCTCAGCCCCTGGTGGGTAAAACTGAATGCTTGGTCGAGCAGCATGCTGGTCTTCCAACACCTCTGAAAGTCATCGATCTTCGTATTGAGGAGAAGAGATTCACGTCGGGTTCACCATTTTTCTGTTTCGGTGCGGTTGTGCGTCGGGTTACGCTGTTCCGCCAGGACGCGTTCGCGCGTGCACCCGTCAACCCGAGGGGATGGGCGCGCGGCTTGTGGTCCCGCAGTCCCACTTTCCAAGGGCGGGCGGCATTCGTCCATTATTCAGGGGCGTCTGCTCCTTGATCGAAACCGGGATGATGGGATGTCGGCTCCTCCTTCCGTGGACGTCTCCTCAGAACTCGTCGCCTAATCCGGGTCTCCCTCATAGATTTAAGAATGTTCGTGAATCTCGTTCCCGGCGCCATGTCTCCATGGACACCGGTTAATTACGCTGCTTCCGCCCAGACGCTCCAAGGAGTCTGGTCGGGGCAGCAACCTGCGGTGAGGAGACCGGGTGGATCTGGGTGTCGGGGGCGTGTCTTAACACTGCGCCTCTGCATGTCTGCCTTCCGTCCCTAATAGGGCTTCTCGAAGGCGTGATGGCCTGAGGCATCCCGCACTGGGTGCGGGGAACTGTGTTACCTGAGGTTTTCCTCAGCTTCCCATGTTTAACACGGGGTATGCCGCGAGTTTAACGTCCAGCGGGGACGGCATCGGACTGATCAACACGAGGAGTGGATCAGATGACAGAACCCCTTGCGGGGAACCTCCGACGCTGGGGCCAGCGCATGGGCGGATTCCCGAGTGAAGTGGAGTGGGATGAAATGGCATGACCCCACCGGGATGTGGCGGCCCGGGTAAGGATCAGGATGGATGATGGAGTGAAGAGCTTGGACCCCGTAGGGGATTCCTACGTACCGCGCGTTAGCGCGGATCAAAGTCAGCGTAGTTCGGATATACAGTTTAACGTCATGTTGGACGTCGGCAAGCCGACTCACGAAGAGATCGAGGCCGCCGGGTGGAGGATTGAACCGAACCACCTCGCACAGAGGGGGATGGAACGGCCGGGTGAATCACAGTTTTACGTCATGCTGGACGTTGGCAAGCCGACTCACGAAGAGATCGAGGCGGTGGGGAAGCACAATGGAGATACACACGTGCAGTCCCCCACAAAGGCGGATTCATAGGTGAATCAACGCAAGTGTGAACCCGGGAGGGGTCCACTGATGGACGAACCGACGTAAATACGACCGGGACGACCAGGTGGCGGGCTTGAACCTCGGAGAGGCTTCCTACGTACCCTATTTAGAAGACAGGGATCAAAGTCCACGTAGTTCGTTCTGTTTGCAACACTCTACCCCCGTGGGCGAAGGCCACTCCAATCCCGACATCCCTGCAGAAACGAGCGGGTGGGGGCCACATCCAAACCGGGGGGACCCTGCGTGCGATACACGGGATCAGGTGATGCGGAAGGTTTAACGTCTTGCCGGACGAAGTACAGTTTAACGTCGTGTGTTGAGGACGAAGCGGATGGTTTAGCGTCTTGCCGGACGAAGTACAGTTTAACGTCGTGTGTTGAGGACGAAGGTGCTTGGCAGTTTAACGTCTTGCAGCGCGGACGATGGTGCAGTTTCACGTCGTGCGGGACGTAAACGCCTGGCAGTTTAACGTCTTGCAGCGCGGACGTGGCACAGTTTAACGTCATGTTGGACGTATGCAGTTTAACGTCGTACAGGACGTTGAAGCCGCCGATAGGTCCGTGTCACTTCGCGCAAGCCTGGAGGGCCGCACGGAAAGACAACGCACAATGCGGGCACCCGGGATGAGGGTCATCGGGCGCCACGCAGGCGGGTACCCAAAGGGGGTCAAAGGGGGCGACCCTGGAGGTTTGCGCGCAAAAGAGGAGCTTTGCGCGCAATACCGCGGGTCGGCGCGCAAATGGACGGGCTGGCGCGCAATTGGGCCAGCACTTTGTGCGCGAATGATAGAGATTGCACGCACCGGGCTTCGGATAGCGCGCGGGGGCAACGACTCATTCTTCAATCGAATGGCCACTTTGAAAATGGGGGGTGCGCGCAATCGGGTTGGATTGCGCGCACCCGGGGGCAATTGCGCGCAAGAGGCTTATTTTGCGCGCAAATGCCTTTGAGTGTAGGGTTATTCAAAGGAAAGGAGCCAAAGGGATTGCGCGCGAAGGCGAACCCCGAGGCTTTCTTGCGCGAAAGAAAAGAGGTTACCTGAAGGTCGGCATTGCGCGCGGAAGGGGTTGGATTGCGCGCACGAGAGACCTTTCGAATTCTGGCAACCTTCAAAACGTCGGGGGTCACCTTATATTTATAGGCAACCCTGGGCGCAGAATCCAGTTCGCGGGCGCGAAATTCTCTTCGCGGGCGCGGAATCGGGCCCGGTGCGCAAGGGAGTCGCGCGGGCCACTGGCGCGCAAAATTGCGCGCCGGCCCGGCGCATTGCGCGCATCCCGGGAGGTTTGCGGGCGGCTCATCAACTTTGCGCGCAGGTCTCCAAAATTCCGCGCAAGACCTCCGGGCCCTCCGAAACATGCTTCCGACTCCAAATATGACCTCGCTTTCCGCATCCGGAGCTTTGTTTGGGAACAACGGACTTTTCCGGCGTCTACAATAACATCATATTCCTTTAAAATCAATCTATATGCGGCCATATATCACACGAATCAATTTATTTCCTTCCTTGTTGAGATCAATTCAACACAAGTTTAGACATCCCCTCACCTGAAAAACACTTCTGATGAAATTATCCCCTTACCTTTAGGGCCATGTTAACTTTGAGCATCACTATGTTTCTTCTATTAGGAGGTATTGGTTACATTAACTTACCCGGATCAGTGATCCACATCCCTACTATCCAAACATACCCCATACATCAAAAGTGACTTGTTCCCAATGATACCAACCTCCCCTGACTTGGACATATTCCCATTAAGCTCAATAATAAAGGGACTAGTATGTGTAAGTCCCACAAAAAACATTCCTAGAAACTACTTCTCCTAGTAATTAATTATCGCATGATGTAAAACTACATTGATTGGTCCTTTCCATATGCCCATAAAATATAATACATTCCCAATTAAGTGGAACAAAACTACACGGTTTTGGATTCCATTTACAATGATACAAATGTATCACTTCTTAGGGGTGTGATCCAAAAAACATAAAAAACGTCATCACTTGATAGTGATAAACTCCATAGTTCCCAAATATATGTCTTAAATTCAAATAATCACTTATTAATTAAATAAATAAAGGTGGTTAATATTTAATACATACATATGTTCACATGGATTCTTGTCGATGATCAATTTTTGGCATATAAGTTACTATCCCATAGTATGATTTGTGAATGACTCATGAATAATAATAAAATTTATATGGAAGTATGAGAGTTTCAAATATTTCCCCCACAAAATAGTATAGATGAAACTAACCTGACATTCACCTAACCATCATGCACTTCATGGAGTTTTTGATAAAGTCCCAAAAACTGTAAGTATTTGTAAAGTATGCCTTATTAAAATAAAAAATTCATAATGAAGTCACAAAGAATATTTCTTTAATACCCCAAACCAATTCCTCTATAAAACATGATTCCATATAAAATGGCAATGTGGTGAAAATAGGTTTGTAAGAATTATCTTTTGAAATTATACTATGGTAAATGAGCCCAAGTGAGTGGAAATAAAAATTCACCGATCTATTTATTCCGAAAAATTAAATGGATTAGAGATTATTATTTTATCTAATATAATGATCCAAATAGATTATCCATTGATAAGTTTTGGTAATAGGTAAGGCGATGTTTGGATTTGGGAACCCTCAGTTTAAAGGAAGATTCCAAATCACCCTTACATGAAAAATTGGATAATGAGTTAGATTATAATGTGATTTTTTTTAAAATCATTGATATTATCAAAAAGAAACAAGGAAACTATGTATTTCAGTTTTCTGGTGGGTTTTTTTGGATTTTTTAAACCATTATTTTGTAAGTATTGAAAAATATACCATGCTTGATAATAATATGTTGATGAAAAGAATATTTATGAAATAATAATTCATAATTATTTAATTTATTAAATAACTATATTTTCTTGAAAACATAATAATTATTTTCAAATTATTTTATTGATCCTCATATGTAAAAGAGTATATAATAATTAATTAATCCACACCACCATTAAATTATCATGATAATAACTGAATACTCTATTCTACAAATCCATAAACACAAATGGTTCATTTTTCATCCCAAAAAGTATTATTGTTAAACCATATTGATAATAGCTTATATAATAGTATATATTTAGGCTATAATACTTCATGACATTTAAATAATGATATCTAGTACATAGATCAATAGTTGAGAATTATTGATCCCCCTACTGATGTTAGAATTCATTAGTATGTTATAATGGATAATTGTTATTTATAGTATTCCTGATGATTTCCCAATAATAAATACACAATAGCATTGAACCATCTTTATCCATTAAAAATGAAATAGTATTTACCCCTGGGGAAAACATGGATTAATGTAATATTTGTCACATAAGTCTTATAATTCATTATTTAACTCAAATAACTCCCTTGGATCCATTTAATATGGTGGAATATATATTGTTTTTTATCTGGGATAATATCAATAATGAATTGAACTTATTTATGAGGGATAATTTTGGTAATACATTGGGAAATACATAAATATTTTTTAGAATGTATATATCTTCTATTATAAAGATATTATTAGCCACCACAGATTAAATTTCATCCATCAATACTACAATGATTTCCCTAAGCTTACTTACTGGGGTTGTTCCTGACAATATTTATGTTAGGAAACATCCCGTTAAGGAACAAGTAATTCCATTCTATAATACCCAATTCTAATTATTTCACACTATTATAAAAAACTTCTCTTATATTTTTGGATCCAATACATATCTATTTTTTACATGAAAATACACCATATGTATGATTATTAGTTTTACAAATTGATAACACCCATGTAATCAAATTTCAACTGCATAGTATATCTCTATTGCAATGAATGTACTAGTAGATGTTCTAACTGATAAACCATTATTAAATTCATCAAGGGGTGGTTGTATTTTTTTGATAATATAAAATAGATAATAAAGTGCATAAATCCTTAAGAAGACTAGGGTGTATAATCAATGTACATGATACCACATCAGTTAAAGCTTTATCTTTAACCACTATTATTGAAAAATCTCAACCTTGATCCAAATAAATATTCTTTGTAATGATTACCTAGATCATGGGGAATTTATAATAGAAATGTTTCACCTACTTACAATTGAATTTTTTAAAATTAATTTCTTCCCTATTTCCTTTTCACCCACGATCTTAATACGTTATCTCCCCACATTCAAAGATACAATGAATCCCCTGGATGATTCTTCCCACATATATTGAATATAGGGAACTATATTATTCCTTTCATTTCATTTCTAGTGATCCTTTAAATATAGAGACCACCCATTCCCTTATTCTCAAGTTTCCATTTTCAAATTAATAATTTAGAAAATTCCATCTCATTCTTGATATCACTTTTAACTATATATTCAAATGTTTTATTTTTTGAGAGGATAAAATTATTATGTGACATAGATTTAAACCATCAAAAAAGATATCAGTCTTAAATTTTTGTTTAGATAGATGATATGAAACATACCTTGATAACCATGTGAAATTGGCCTCATACTAATCTATAATATCTTCTTTATTTTATCATAAATTTAACAATTGTCTTTATATCTCAAAAAATATCACCTATGGAAAATGTTTCTCTAAAACATTTCCTACATAAATTCAACTACAAATTCTACATCTACTCTATATTCATAGTATTTAAAATTATGGAACACAATTATTCAACATATACCATTAAATGACCCAGATCTACGTTAAATTTTTATTTCTCAATACAAACCAATTAACTTAAAATTCTCTCTATAAACCTAACCCATTTATATTACACCACTATATTAGTGGATCAAAAAAATGATGAAGGTTATTTTCACATTAAATGGTCAAGAAAGGGTCACCCTTCTTGAGTGGAAACTAGTTTCTTTATGTAAAAAAGGTTATTTTACACAACTATAATAAATTTACCAAGAATAGTAATAGTTTCCTGAGAACCAACCTTAAATCCAATATCCTGGATATTAATATAATCCATAAATTATCATTGATTTTTTATTGGTGTTAATTCATTCTAGAAGTATACGTTATCTAATAAATTGAATAGCTTCATTAATAGTAAGAAGATCAGGATCCGAAATGATTTTATCCTCAAAATTATTATATAAATAAGAATAGAGTCATGCATACAATGGGTTATTACATAAGAAAGATTTAAACACACCACATCTATCCTCACCCACCATTGGAGCAAAATAATAAGGGGCTGTGAAAGACCACATCTTATCAAGATCAAGTATAGCCTTTTTTTCCAGTGTATCAGAAACCTGATTGAACTCCCAATACACAAGAGAAACAACTGGAATAGCTTTATTAGTAATATTATAAGATACTAATTTGTAAAATAGTACTCACATAAATTTTTTTCCAATAATTAATCCCTATCAATAGGATACGTATCAAAAGAACTATAGAATAATCTCTATTTTTTTGTAGTGAAATCCATGTCCCTCTTCTTTTTATTTTAAATCATGTTCCTAAGGATTCGACCAAATATTAAATTAATACAAATTATAATTATGGAAAAATAAGTCATCGAGAGTAAGTGGGTTATTTATAACATGATAATCAGATTACATGATATTAAATTCCCAAGAGAATGGTTTTAAAGTCATTAAGAGACTAGATAAAAATAAATTATATTAACACATGACATATTACATTATTTAAATATAAATAATTATTCATTAATACTATCTATATACCTGAAAACACATAGTATTCCACATCATCACCTAGGTAAGTACAAATCAAATGTAAAGGATGAGGTCAGATGCTGAGTAGTTTATATTTTACAATGAAAGCTAATATAACATTAATAATCCCATAAGAGATATAGTAGGAATATATAATCCAATGATGATATATAAAAGAATATATAAGTGCAACATAAAACATTGATTAATAAAAAAATAAAAAATAATATGGGTAAAATTAAATTATCAAATATTTAATGAATTATGGGAATTAAAAATTTCAAACATCACAAACATTCAATTAGGGCCTTGTAATTATACATTACACACAAAGGGTAAATATGATCCCATAACCCTATGTTAGTAGTCTAATGAGATATAAGAGTGAACTAAGGGGTTATATAATATCAGGCCACACATATCATATAAATTTTTAATAAATTTCATAATATAATAAATTTTCGTTGGAAATACAATGAATAATGTCCTATAATTAACTACTTTAGTAAACATAGTATTATTTCTCAATAAATAGTGTCTTACAAAATATTCCCATTTGTAAAAAAGGGTTATATGATCTTGTTAATTAAATTACCTAGTCAAATAATTAATAAGGAAGTCTTGGTGAATTATCTTGAAACATATTAGGTATAATTATTCATAAAAAATGTTCAAATAAGTACCCTTTTTAGGTGAAAAATATAGAATTTTGAGTTATCAAGTATATACAATAAGTAATATGATAAATGTGTTTATAAAATTGAATAAATATATTTTAAATAGTATGAGATAAAATAAATTTTGGATATTGAATTATAAACAAGGAGTATAATCACACATATTTGGAGTTAATTCGAGATATAAACATTCTTTGATGAAATACCTCATAGTCGACATGCCTTGATGAAAAAGGATAACTTTTTCCAAAGTAGAGTTTAATCAACTTGGGACCCAATGGTGTCTTGACCAGCCACATCATCATCATACATTAATTTAATGTTATAGGATATTAGAAATGAAAAATCCATAACAGTCTAAATATATATATTATATAGGCATTTCTTGATCACGTGACAATATAGTGTATTATACTGCTTGAGTGAATTTTAGAAATACCAAAACATATGAATGGAGTATAATGTGAGTAAAATGGGGTATCATATGTATAATATATCATAAGAAAATAAATTAAATTGATATTATAATAATATCATAATACAAATTTTGAAATTTAAAGGGATTATATAATGAAAATTTAAATTAGAATTGAAAAGTGATAGAAAAAGGGACACTTAACTCTATTGATATTCATTAACTAGAAAAAAACCATAGAACCAAACAAACTATTCATGATTGAGGAGATAACTATAGAAGAGAATCCATGTGATAGATAATAAGAGGAAAATTTGAAACTTATGTGGTAGAAATGAAAAGAGGGGTGGGTTTTTATAGTTTTTGTGAGTGGCATTTCTTGGATTAAAGTAATGAATATCATATTATTCAATTCTTGTAAGGGCTCAACTAAACCCCATAACAGACCAATAACGCACCCAATTATTGAATGTAATTTTTAGTTTTAAAATTATATGAATACACCTAAATTGATCATGTTGATTCATGTATACATAAATATGATGACATATTTACCATATTCCATTATATTTTATCATTTTTGAATGAAGTTTACTTTAATTTCTGAAAATTAGTAAATCAAAAAACTTGAATAATTTTAAAAACATGATTAAAAATATATAATAAATTTTATCAAATCAATCATATAATAATATAAATTTAAACTTTTATATAAGTATAATATATTTAATAAAAAAATTATATCAGAGTAAACACTATTTCATTTCTAAAAGATTTTTCTATTTAATAATACTTAACCCTATATATATAAACCCTTATTAGTCAAATATAATACCTAATAATAATATATGTAATGAAGTTAATTTCATGCGGTTGTTAAACCAATAATGAACTGGTAGTGATTTTAAATAATTTTAACTTTTCCCAAAAAATATTACTCTCAAACCTCAATTATTGAAGTTATATTAGGAATTAGTCATGGGAGAACCCTAGTGATACTACTTATTTACAAAGGTATTATAAATGAACTCTATATGGTATGTTTCTAATTGTATAGAAAAATTTTTCTCCAATATTAATTAATTACCTATTATCATTATCCATAATATAGTCAAATTAAAATGATAATTTTATATTTGATACATTCCCAATATTAATAATGCTTAATTGACATAATTCTAAATGGATATAATTCCCAATGGTTCCAATTACCAACAGTCGTATAATTTTCATATTTACTTCGTATATATTCTTTGAAACTAATACCCAAAATAATACTACTCCATTTGAGTTCTTATAATGTGTCTATTTCATAGCTTGTGTAATTATTTTTTTATATTGTTCAAGTTATAGTTTTGTTGTTTATTTGATAATATGATTTAAATTACATCTACACATTACCTATGTACATTATTTGTATCGATTATATATTATAAGTTATAAAATTATTAATAAATATATTCATTTTATTTTTAAATAATTACTTTTTCATAAATTTTTTTATTCATTACTATAAATTTATTATGTATTATATAATTAATTTGATATAATAAAGTAAAGTATTTAATTGGAACCCCATATTTACTTCCAATATACTACAATGCAGTTTTCTCTTATGATATTCTTTGTAATATTAACTTTGATCATGTTATTTTGTTAAGAAACGAATTTGTAAGAGTACATAGAAGTTAAGGATATCTCATTAGAAACTATATAGATATTGGAAGTGAATGAAAGCTATAAATAAATGTAATTGTTTTAGAAGTGTGTGTAAAACACTGATTTATAGAAATGATTTGGTTGTATTTCCCAAATATGTTTTATATAGGTGTAAATTATGAAATTTCTATGATTCAAGCGTCTCTTAAATGAATTATATATGATATATTAGATCCTTCATAAATCTCATATAATTTAATATAAGGTCTTATGATATTTGTATAAATTTATTCATAATTTTGTCAAAACAATCCAATTACATAGATTTTCAATGTTATTATTATAATTTAAGCTTCACAATATCTAGATTTTTTGTATTTCTATTAATTTTATTCATTTATGATATTTTTCAGTATATCGATCCATTAATTTCAATAATATCCATTTATGTTATCAATATTATTACTAAGTCACCAATCATACCTTCTGATATGATATGAAGTTACTTTCTCTATTTTTATAAGAAAAAATATTAATTTTTTGAAATTTTAGGGTATTTATATGATATTTTAAGTATATTATATGGTAATAAATGTTACATAAATTAATATAAAGTTTCATATCATTTAATATAAAACAATATTAATTGGATGTAAAATTCCATTTAAACATAAACTATTATTTTAAAAAAATGATATTTTTTTAGTCAATATATAATAAATTAAAACCCTCCTTCTAAATTTTAAAATTAATATTGATTTTATGTTATGAATATCATAAATTTAAATAAATATATTAATTGTAATATAAATTTTTATGAATTGTTTTAATAATGCGTTGTCAAGTTCAAATTGAATATGAAAACCAATTCTTAGAAATGAATTTAACTTTATAAAATATCTTCTAATAAAATAGAATTTTAATATTGTACTGTTAAGTAATATTATTAATCTATAATATCTTATAATATTCTATATATTTATCAATTATTTTAAAACATTCTAGATATTTATATATTAATAATTAATATAACTAAATTTTAATTAATTCTCATGTATTTTCGAAGGAATTAAAATTAAAATGTATCACTCAACTTATAGCCACATTGAATTTAAATATTAACTTCCAAAATAAATCCTTTGAAAATTTATAAAACCTATCCTCGAATAAAAATACCATTTATAGTATATTAAAAAATAGAATGAGTAATTACTATTATTACATATCACATTTATTATTTACTATCACATCATGCTTTCTAAAAAGTTTTTATTAAAATAACATCTACCAAACATTGAGATTAATATTAAAAATCTGTATTCATTGTGTTATAATCAAGTTAAAATTATAATAGAATACATTTTTAAATAAAAATATATTATATATTATATATTTATATTTTAGAAAAATATATATATTTCTTTTTAGATTGGAAATAAACTTCATATTTGATAACATTCCATAAAATATTTATATGATTATGAATATAATAAATATAATTATAATTTTATAATTTTATCATAATTATTCATTCATAGATATATTATAATTATATAAAAAAGATATTAGAATGAAAATTATTCAACCATTGATTAAATTAATTTTTATGTCTTGTAATAAATATATATATATATATATATTCATTATTTTTAATGTTTATTTATAATGGATACATAAAAAAAGTAATTCAATTTACCATATATTAAAAATAAAAAACCACAAAAATAGAAATATTATTTTAAAAAATTTGGATACTAAATGAATAATAATAGACATCATTTTGAGTAAGAGTTTGAGAAATTGAAGGGTAAAAACATTTATCTTTTGAAAGAATTAGATTTTCAACAACATAAAATCAATGAACTACCCACAAAAATCAGTTTTATATCTACAAATAAATCTCCAACCACCATAAATGATAAAGTCATGTAAACATTATCTATTAAAAAACCTTAAGTTTTTAATGAAATATTAAAAGAAGTACATGACCACGATAGAGAGGGAATATTTAGTGGAATACCTAGAAAAATAAAATCCTATTTAATAATTATCTATAATTAGATATCCAAAAATCATAGAATAAAAGATGATAAGGTTGTTGTTCTTTGGAATAATTCAAAGGATTCTATGAATAATTTGATATATATAAAACTAAATACTTTTTTAATTCCACTTTAATTATGTGTTGTAATTTAAAAACGAACTAAAATATAGATTCCAAATTATATCATGTCCACCAATCATCATATACACAAATTTTAAAAGGAAAAATCCTCTTTTTCAATGCACTAGAATTGAAACTCATAAAGGGTAAATGGTATTTATTTTTCCAAACAAACTAAAATATTGATGAGGTAATATAAATAAACATACATTTATTTATTTATTATATTTTTATAATATTTTTTAATATTTAGAAAATAATATGAAAATTAAGACTATTAATATTAACCATCTTATTTATGATGCTAGAATTCTATGGTTATTTCATAGATTACATTTAATTCTTCTTATGGATGCATTTATTTATATATGAATACTATGCTTCTATTATAAAGTTCATAAATAGAGATAGTAGACATATATTTAATGTAATATATGAGGGATTAATTAATATATTCCAAAATATTCGTAGAAGAATCTAACAATATTAAATAATTAAATCGATATCCCTTCATATATGATATTTTTTATTTTTTCCCTTTCTACGAACAATTCTTAACCTTATGAACAATTACATAAAATAATTTTGAAGCCTTATGGAATGAATGAGATTGGTAGAATTATGATTCTATCATGATAGACCTACTCAATATAATATTTAAATAGTATGGCTATCCATATAGATAAATCATTACCTCTTTATCTATAATTAGTCCTTTAATTTCAATGAAGTTAAATGTGGAGATGAGTGGGTGAACATACATCGATTGTACTGTATATCCTTAAAAAATATAAAAAATGTGGGGAATAGTTATAGGTTTGAGGTATTTAAATGGTTCTATAGAAGATGTATTATATATCCTCTATTAAGAGACATCCAAATGAAATATCATAGATTTATAATAAGGGAATGAGTCAACACATTTCATTCACAGGATTTTAATATATATTTTATATAATTCTTTATCCTCTAATTTAATTATAATGGAAATAAATTTCCCCAAAAACACTTTTTTTCTCATTTAATATTCTTTCTTGCTAATTCTAAAAGTCCATATAAGTTTGGGGACCAAACAATTTCATCTTTCATGAATAATAATACAGCTACCCAAAAAGATGTAAAAAATGATGAATTCAAAAATTTAAAATTGATCAACATAATTTTGGTATTAAATTTGGAATATGAATATAGTGATAAATAATATCACAATTCTCCAATAAATATTATTAAAAATTGTTATGGTCCACATATTTTAAAATAATTCAAGATTCATTTTAATGATTAAGTTTAAAAAACTATGAATAAAGGGGAATCTTTTTAATTTTCAGCTAACTAATTTACTATTTAATTACATTAATTTTTTGAATTGTTTTTATATTTTTATGCCAATGAAATCTATTTTAGAAAATATTATTTTTATAATTTATATTAAAAATGGCACTATGAAATTAATCAATGACCACTTCATTTTTAGTGCTTTGGTTAGTTCATAAAGTTGTGTATTCTTTTTTACTTAATTCCATGCAACATTTGTCTATAGGGGGAGGGGTTTTTCCATAAAATTATCTATTAATAAAGGTGGAATGTTGTTGACCCAACCAAACATATAAAATGATATTCCTATGACAAGGAGATTACTAATCTTTTACCTCAACCCTTTATTTTTTATAATCGTAAAGGGGGTGTTTTTTGTTGAAATAATTTCCCATAGGGAAGGGGACATTTTAATTGAAATAGATTCAATAAATCAACAGGTAATATAATATTTATAACCTTTTTTGTTTCAAAAAATATATAAATCATCCAATAAAAATCAACGATCCGTTGAAATGCCTGTTAATATATCATGTCTTATGACTATCAATAACAGAGTAATTGTTATGTTATAATCTATAAATCACCTTTTTATTTCTTCATAATGTCAAATTTTAATAATCATAAGACAATAATTAATTAAATATAAATAGTTTAATTAAATATTCCTCACTATCATTAAAAAACATGAGATTATTGAATCATACTCTAGACACAATATTCCACATCCTTTGTATTGACTATATATAAAGATCCTATGAAATGTTTCTTTTTACCTAATGGATATCACATGTAATTTTAGCAGATGGTATCATAATGGAAGACTTATGTTAAAATGTAGAATAAAATTAATGGAAGGAATATTTTAAATAATAAATAAAATCTGTAACAACCCGAACTGACTGGGAACCACTCTTGGACATACAGTAAAGGTGGGATCGGTTCCCAAATCATACTTCTAGAATAACTAAAAATAGTTAATAGAGAATATTTTTTATTTTTGTTTATATAGTTATATGATGGATATTAAATGTATTTTTCTCTTGGGTGACTTAATAAGATCCCAATAAATAAAATTTAGAATCTTCAGTTTCATGAATTAAAAGATTCACTATTATATTGGAAAATTAATTTTGTTGGGATATTTCATTGTGAGAGGGCCATAAATCTACATATTTTTTATTTGGTTTTTAATGAATTAATTTAAATTTATAATAGATTAATTACTTAACTAAAATATTTTTGGTTAGAATTTTAACTCTTATATGAGTGAAAATCATGAAGAGATGTGTTTTAAGGAAGATATTGCTAGCAGTAATTTTAAGAATCAATTCAGGTTTTAATTACTCTATATATAGTGTTTAGTAACTATTCAATGGTGGTTTTTGGATCTGAGTATGAAGATAAGGTTAATAAGTAGTGAAATTTAATTGAAATACTAAAATTGAGGTATTTATTCATTTCAAGACTTTGAAAGATATTATTAATAGGTTTAGTAATGTTTAGGTAATTTATGAAGTTATTTAAAGTAATTTTGAGATGACATGAGAAGCTATGATATGAATTAAAAATTTTTATGGAGTGATTTAATGTATTTTTTTAGTCATAACATTGAAAATGATAAATAACCAATTCCATGAGGTATACTATGATTTTATGGGCTATCTTAAATAACTATATATAAAAATGGAAAGTACATGAAATTTTAAATGGGTGAGATCCATAGTGTAATAAATAGATTAATTTTGTAAGAGTTTTATAGAATTTTATTTTGATTTAATCATAAATAATAATAATAACTTTAACCATTATAAGATTCATAAAAATTATATAAGTGTAAGGAAAATTCTATAAGTGTCATTCACTGATATAAAATATCAATCTATGTTAAAATTTAAAAATAAATGGACGTACCTTGAAAGCCCCTAAGAATCATGTGGCAATTTCTAAAGGATATTTATTGGAGTCATATGAATCTTTAATTGATTTAATAAGAGTCATTTTTCTTGTATGATATATTATTAGAATCATAAAATAATAAAATCATGAAACAACTCAAAAATTTATAATATTTATTTTGTTGATACAAAATGATCTATACCCAGAGTTTCTTAAGAGATAGCTCATTCAAAAAAAGTAGATGAGGAAAAATTCTAGGATAAATATTTCTATGAATTAATTATTGTGATGTTATAAATATTATCCATTTATCAACAATGTATTTTTTTATTCAAGAATGTTTATTGAGAAGATAATGTTCATTTTTAGACAACTAAGATCAATATAATATACAATCAATTAATTTGATATTCAAGATAAATTGTGTGTATAAATTTCAAATGCACTAATGTGTGAGGAAAAAATCTAATCTACAGAAGAGATATTGATATATTATTTTTCATACAATGATGATAATTTATTTATTTTTAAAATATTTTATAGAATTACATTGATAATAAAATTTAATAATTTCTGATATGAATTAAAATAAAGAATTATTTAGTTATGAAAATACATGAATGAAATGAGAATATATTTTTTTTTTGATTTTTTTCAGATAAGTGGTTTTATGAGGTAGAATATTTGATGTTTGTGGGAAAACACCAATTAAATATTATTGTGGAAAATTAGATATAGGATCAAAAAATCTAAATTGAATGAATAATTTTTAATATTATATATATATATTATAATGTTAATATGAATATAAATTTTGAGATGAAGATAGAGAAAAGGACAACCCTATGACAAGAGAGAACTAGATAGTCCTCAGTAAAGAAGAACTCTCTGAATATAAGAAAAGATGAAGAAGCTAATATTTATTCTTTTAAGGTGATCTAGAGTGTCAAAAATGATTGAAGATAAAGAATGATAATATTTTATATATAATTCATTATATGATACATAATGTTTTAAATTTCAATGAAATAAGAATATATAATAACATAAGAGTTGAGTCATGGTCGATGTGCATGAAGTACTAATGTTTATTCATGATATGTTAAGATCATAGGAGACTCACTGGAGATAAACTAGTGATATAATGTTTTGAAATATCCTTCAACATGGATATTTATAAAGTAAAATTTTCATTTATTTAAGAATATTTTTTATATGTATTTGAAAACTCTATTATGGAAAGAGTATCATATATAATGGAAGTGAAATTCTAGTGTTTCTAGAAAAATTCATTCACTACTATTTGTATAAGGACTCAACCTTAAAAAATTACAGAATATTGAATTAAATAAATAATTAACATTGAAGATATTTTTAGGTTTAGTTATTTAGATAATTACACCATAACTATTACATTCCATCACAAAAATTACAAATTAAGCCCTTCTAATCAGTTTACAATTTTTTTCTTACAATTAAAATTCTTAAAAGAAAACAATAATTATTTTCTTGATATAAATCTTCTTTAGTTCTTCATTTCTATTACCACGCCTTCTACCCTATGAAAAATATCTCAAAAACTTGGGATGATCATAAAGATCATAGTAAGGGTTATAAAATAAAGAAAGAAATCTTTAGTTCATCAATACATAAAAAACATAAGCTCTTTAACATTCCTTATGAAATCATAATATTTATGAATAACACATAGAAATAATAAATAATAAAGGAAACATGTGGCTTCCATATCAAAAATAAATTTTAGATTTACAACTCTGTAGGGAGCTGCACGTGGAATACCCATCACAGTATATTCCCCAAATCTATTAGGAGAAATAATAACGTTTACCTCTTTCACATAACCCAATACATTGGAGAGAA
The DNA here is from genome assembly GCA_963277665.1 of Viscum album. NCBI lineage: Eukaryota > Viridiplantae > Streptophyta > Magnoliopsida > Santalales > Viscaceae > Viscum > Viscum album. The sequence goes on from OY728140.1 coordinate 2,053,342,405, forward strand.
ATTTTGGGATCACCTGCCCTAGGTTTTTCATAGAACCACCCATATATATAAACAATGACCAATAACCATAACATATTCATAATACATAAAACATAAAAATGTAAAGATAAAATTTCCACATTTCAATCATAATACATCATTTCAAGATATTGAAGCAATCAATGCTTCATCAAACAATTTTCAAAACAATTTAAAACATTTAATGAATAGATTTTTAAATCAAAGTGTCCCATACCACTTTGAATTTTATAATGGAAATTTTAATTTCAAAACATTCATGTCCATATAAATAAATCCATAATAAAATTTTTAAAATGTGGAAATTAATGAGAAAGATTTAGAATAATAAATCTTTAAAAGGTTTAAAATGATACTTTAGTTAAAGATATCCTAACCAAATGAGAGACTCATGAATACAAATAGTTGTGGAATACCATTAATAAAAGTTTATAATATCATGATAATAAATATATTCATGATACAATATGTCAATGGGTAGTATATACACCATATAAAAATGAATTGGTGTATAACAACAAATAATTCTTAATGGAATGTAAATTGAGACAAATTCCCTTGGAAATATCATATCCTTAGATTAAGGAAAAATTAATGACAGAATTATATGTGAACAATAATAATACACCCAATATATGTTGATATTAATTGTAAAAAAATCATTGGACATTAAAAAATATTCTTAGATTGACATAATCAAGAAGTAAAATTTTAATCCAAAGAATTGAAATTGGGTTAAGAAGTTCTCTTACAGAAATTAGACAGCCTAACAACATCACTTAAAAATTATGAAAATGCATTTATGAGAGGGAAAATGGCCTATCTTCACATAGACATAAAATTTAAAACACTAAGGATATATAAGAACATATCCCAACATATGAAAATGGGAATTAAAAGACGTTGCAGAAAAGAAGCCTTTGAATAAAAGAGTGTGGTGAAAGGTTCCCTTACCAATTTGGTAACTTACGAAACATACAAACCATGAAATAAGGACCATGAAATGAATAATTAAATACCCATAAATTAATGTATATTTAGAAAATAATACAATCATGTGCATTACATACACCAAACAGGTGGAAATAGTGGCAATTGTAGCATAAATTTCACATGAATAAAAAGTGAGATGAAACCCATTACCACGTTGTAATCAATAGAGTTTTATGACCACAAGTTAATAAAACCCAAATGAATAAAATATAAAATTAATATAAATATATACATGATAATATATATCAAATTTAAGTGCACAATTCACCATAAGTAATAAATATTTGTGAACAATGGAAATCTTACAGAATTAAAAGTGAGGTAAGAAACCCCTTACCTCATGTCTGACTTGAACCATTCATTCTATAATCTCCGGAATAATAAACTAATGTTAATTTATACTTCTTAAGAACATTTTTAAAGTTTATTATTCATTTTATATCACTTATTACTATGTTATAAACATTATTCAATCATTTAAGTTAATAATGGTCATTTGGTCAATATTTGGAACTTGAGTCAAAAAATGAACTTCTTAAAATTACAATTTGTTCATGTGGTAAAATTACAATTATCTGGTGAATTATATTCATTATTTATATATCTTATATATAATATATATCATGTATATATATGTATTTATAACAGTACATAACATTTGGGGATAGTAAATGAAATGAACTGTTCAGGGAGACATTAAGTTGTACGTACACATGAACGCTACATTCATTTCTATTTCATATTTTAATGGAATTAAAAATTAATGATACATATATATATATTATAATTCTAGTATAATATCATTTATAATTTCAATAACTACATCCGTTATTCTTTCAACATATGGAATGAATGAGTCGTATCACTTTGAGGGGGAAGTAGTGCACACTTTTTTCAAATGAAATTATCATATTTACCCATTATGGAAACCATAAAGGTATGATATCAATGAAAAATACAGAATTATAGAGAAAATATAAATTTAATATATATCATATGTAAATATAGTTCCATATTAATGACCACCATAATAGGTGGTAGGAGAAGATTGAACTATCATCATTTCGTGAGGCATTAGTTTACCGTCCACAGAAACAATATGTTCTTTACCAATTAGATGGAGGTGTCTGTATTTCTAGTTAGAATAATTATCATAAAAAACCTAGTATATTTAATATACTGGTGTTTTTACAAAAATATTGAAATAAATATAGTTTGGGGTTAGAGAAGTAAAATAATAGAAAAGAACTTAAGAGAAGACATTACCATTAAATCAGGTAACTCCATTTGATTTGAACCAAAAGACTTTATTGAAGAGCCTTACGACTAAGGGAAGGATTCTAGGTGAAAGAGAGGGATCATTAGAGATTATTTGGTAACTGTTTAGAAGATCTAACGTGCTTGTGATGTGTGATTAATGGGTTAGAGGTGAGGTCTTTTTATATTGGGGAGGAGGGGCTCTTTTGGAATGATTGAAAATCTTATTTTATTATATAATGATTTTAATTTTCAAAAGGTCCAAAACATATTAAAGTAAAATATAAGATGACTCATTTTCGAAATAAAATCCTCCAATAATAATTGTTATGGTTTTGGATATTGTTTTAATATTTATTAGGTTATTTATTTAAATCATTGATTAATGAGGTAAACACTGCATTGTTATTGTGTCATAAATAATTGTATTTATTTGATGTCTAAAAATTATAAAAAAATACCATGATGTAGCAAATATTTTTATACTTTTAATGAATATGTATTGTATAAGTGATAACTAGTATATCCCCATGAAAAAAAGATTTACTAAAAGATATATGTTTATGTCATTTTTGTCTTTACTTTAAATTAATTAATATAAAGTGTCATTATAACTTATGAGTGGATCCATGGGGTCCAAAAATTAACCCAAGGATTCCCATGGTCAGAAATGTATAAAACAAATAGGGTTAGGACACATGTTAGGGTAATTTAATATTATTATAATAATTTTTTACCTTTAATTACCCTATTTTCCTTTAACCACGGTAAATAAAAGTCAAAAGTAAATATTCACCAAAAATTATTTTCATATTATTAACCCAAATTTTACTTCCTGATGAAAACCATTTATGTAGGATTTTTAAAATTCAATTCACAGAAGAGGTAATATTTCATTTAAATGAAAAAGTCGGTTTTTACCTATTACTCAATGTTTTCATTATTCATAAAAAATTGATGGTTTTAAAAAAAATTCCAAAAATTAAGCGTACGCTATATTTGGACTTTATAATAAAAAATGATGTATATTTAATCCAATTATATTCATATATGTTGCATTAATTAATTTAAAATTAATAATCGTTGTCAACACAAAAGCATGTTTTTAAAAAATTAACTATCAAAATATCGACACCTGTTTGTGTCCAATTTCAAAGTGAAATTACTTAAATGACTATAATTGGATTAAATGGTAAAAATATAATCTAATTTAACATTAAAAAAGATTATAAACATAATCTAACCATATAATTAATAGTATTTTTCGAATTAATATAAAATATTTTTCATTATTCATTAAAAATGAACATTATTAGATTATTAAAAACAACTTCATCCAAAGTAAATACTGATGTCCAAATTAAAAAGAAGAATATAATTTTTTCAAATATAACATATAAAAGTGAAAAAAACTAGATTTAAAAATGGTTCTCCATCAAAAGATTATAGAACAAACTTTTAAGTAATACTAGAGTGTTTCATGATTAATACTTGATTAATTCTAATTTTAACACTCTAAAATTTATTGGGTAAATGTAAAAACAATTAAGAAACATATTTAATCATTATATTGTTAGTTTTGTTCATTCCCACCAATACAATGGATATGCATTAACTACTATTTAAAATAATAATATTATGTTAATATTTTTTGGTATAACTCAACATTATGTGCAACGTAAGTTTTCAATGAAACATTTTGTTGCGTATTTGGTATTCCATTGGATATAGCATCCCCTATAAAGTAAAATTAAATTTTAATTAAATTTTTCTAATAAATATGAAAATGGTATATTCTTTAATTACTTAGTATGTTACATCCTTCCCCCCTTTTAATAATTTCTTCCTCACAATCTTAAAATTGGGCTCGAAATCATCATTAAAAGTCCTAGATCCGAAAAAGATTCAACAAAAACATCAATTTTTTAGAAAGAAAGAGAAATAAAAAGGTCACATGAGATTTCCCATACAATAATTCCATGTTTCAAATCACGGATATGGAATAGAAAAAAAACAATCAAGGTTTCATGGAGAGTGGTAGAAAACATGATTAGGAAAATGTTATCCACCAAAAAAATCACAAACTTATGAAGGGTTAAACGGTCTTTGATTCCCCAGTAAGAATATTTTAAGGATAATATTTTTGTATTGTTAATTTTCCTAAAGTTGAGGAATTTTTTTATGATCATAACTAAAAACATAAGTAAATATACTTACTTGTTATGTAGATGTTCATCCTTTACTAAATTTCTCCCACAAATTCATCTTTTCTCCAAATATTGAGTATAAAAAGTAACTCAGTCACATTAAAAGTGCTAGATACAACTTCTAGAGTATTAGATAATCCACAAAAAATGAACTATAGATCCCCCTGTCTTTAGAAATCCACAAAAACCAAAATGTTTTTTACAAGATCAGATAATCTCTAAAAAAGGATAATACTTTATAAAAAGAAATATTACTCTTAATCTAAAAAAATCGACAAAAACCCCAAAGTTCAGAAAAGACTATTCAACAAAACAATTTCCTTAAAATTATTCAAAGTAACCCAAACAATGATTTTAAACCAATAATCTAAAGGATTTAATCAAAAAACCTTCCATAGTAAATCGTTACATTTATCTCCAAATAAAATTGAATACTCTTAAAGTCTCATACTGAAGTGTAATTAACCAAATCATACATTCTCTATAATAAGTTAATCATTTCCATAAATAACTAAAATCACTATATATATATAATAAAAACATATATTCTTCCAAAATAAAATTACACCATTACTCCTCAAAAGAAAAGAAAATTATTCATTGAATAACATTTTCATATATCAAACTTTAGGGTTACACGTACTATAAAATTTCTTCCAATGTAATACCATCATCAAAAGAGCCTTAATACTTTTAAGCATTTAAACATCTTAAAATCTTAAATAACTATTGAATCCCTTATATGTTGACTTATTACTCATTGAACATTATTCATGATCTATTAACTATTGTTTACCAAATTATTCCGAAATACATTTTTCCTATACAAAAATCATGAATCATATCCTAGGATTCGATAATATCAAAACATATGTTTTGAGATAATCCATACCATTCATTGGTCATTTACAATTTCATCATCAAAAATAAGATTGGAATTAGGTATTGGTAAACATATATTTGTATGATTCAGGTGATCCCATTCTTGAAACTTCTAATAGGATATCTGTTTGTGTAATGACTACGCACACCGCATTTTAAACATTCAATTGATCCCTTAGAAAGAACTTAATTCCCTTTACTAGAGTCTTCGGGATGCTTCCTTATTCCATGGAAGGTTCTTTCTTTATGACATTAATTCCCACAACTATAGCATCTTCTCGTCCCTTTGAAATATTTTTCTAGGTGTTTATTTCCACATTCTTGACACATAGTTTTTCAAACATTCTTTACTTTATGATTAATACCTGAACTTCCATAGGGATTTGTTTCTCTCATATACAATGCCTTATAAAAATCACCATGGTTCAGGTGGTCAATCATGGCTTCATATTGTTGGTTGAGAATAACCACAAGAGTTCTCATTGCAGCTCCCATTTCATTCAATGGCTTTTTTAGAAAACTGTCATAGGTTTCATCACATCCACTATTACATTGGTGCCAACTAGATCTAGTCATTTACTAAAACCAAAAAGGTCAGTGTGAGTATATTAGTAAAATCAATATATAATATCTTATGAGGAGGGTAACTACTAAGATAGACTTATTCATGTTATTTTAAACTCATCCAGTATAACTAAAATAACTATATCTCTTACTAATATGATATCCATTATGGCTATATCACATATTCTTAAATAACACCCTAACATCTAAAGTTATGGAAAATGACATCTGGTACCAACTATAAGGAATTGGCCATAAAAAATTACATAATCAGGAATTAAATAAATAATTCACATTGAGGATCATTTCAGGTTTAGAGTTTTAGAGAATTAGGCCATAACTATTGCATAACTTCTCAAAAATTACGAAGTAAACACTTTTACTCGGTTGCAATTTTTTTCATGAAATAAAAATTATTATAAGAAAACAATAGTTTTTTTTCATGATATAAATCTTCTTCAGTTCTTCCATTCTATTAACCTACCTTATACCCTGTGAAAAACTTTTAAAAAACATGGGATGAACATAAAAAGCTCTGTAAGGGTTATATAATAAATAAAGAAAACATTATTTCATCAATACATTAATATCATAAGTTTTTTAACATACGTCATGAAATCATAAGATTTATGAATAACACATAGAAATCATAAATAAAAAAGGTAAAGTGTGGAATCCATATCAAACTTACATTATATTTTTCACAGCTATATAGGGAGTTACACAATAACCATCAAAGTATATTCCATTAATCTCTTAGTAAAACCATTATTTTTTACCTTCTTCATGTTAAACAATACATTAAAGAGTTATATCGGGCTCAACTGCCATAGGTTTATCGTGGAAATACCCATATATGTAATCAATTCCCAATAACCATAACATATTCATAACACATAAAACAAGTATAATATAAATATAACATTTGTATTTTGCAATCACAATATATCATTTCAAGATATTGAAGTTATCAATGCTTTATCAAACCATTTAAAACATTTAATCATGTTATTTTTGAATCAAAGTGTCCAATACCACTTTGAAGCATTTAAAGGAAATTGAAATTTCAAAACATTCATGTCCATATAAATAAATCATTAAAACCATTTTTAAAACATGGACATTAATGAGAAATAATTATAAGAATAAATATTAAAAACATTTAAAAAGATATTTTATTTGAAGAGTTCCTCACCAAATGAGAGACAATTGAATATAAATAATTGAGCAATAATATTAAATAAAGCTTATAATATCATAAGAATAAACAGATTGATGATATAATATTTCAAAGGGAAGTATATACACCATATAAAAGTGAATTTTCCTATAACAACAAATAAATCTCAATGGAATTTAAATTGAGACAATGTCGCTTGAAAATATCATATCCATAGATTAAGGAAAAATCAATGACATAATTATATGTTAACAATAATAATGCACCAAATATAAGTGGATATTATGTGTAAAAAAATCATAGTACATTCACAAATATTCATATCATGACATAATCAAGAAGTATAAGTTTAACCCAAATATTTGAAATTGGGTTGTGAAGTTATTTTATAGAAATTTGACAGCCTAATGACATCGCTTTAAAATTTAGAAAATGAGTTGATGGAAGAAAAAAGTTTCTTTCATCACATGGACTTAAAATTTAACAAAATAAGGATATTGAAGAACATATTCCAATATATGAAAATGGAAATTAAAAGACGTGGCATAACATAATTCTTTTACTAAAAGAATGTGGTGATAGGTTACCTTACTGATTTGGTAACTTACGAAACATACAACCCATAAAAGAAGGATAATAAAATGAAGAAGTAAATACCCATAATTTATATTTCATTACACAAATAATACAATCATGGGTAGTATATACACAAAAAAAGTTAATAGTGGAAATTATAGCATAAATCTCATGAGAATAAAAATTTAGATGAAAACGCCTTACCTCGTTGTAATAAATCGAGTTGTATGACCAAAATTTAATAACCACCAAATTAATCACAAAATACCATGTATATAAAGATAAAAATGATAATATATATCGAATGGTAGTACAAAATACAATATTTGAAATAAATAAGTGGTGAACAATGGAAATCTCACGGAATTAAAATTGAGATAAGAAACCTCTTACCTTGTGTCTAACTAGACCCATTCGTTCATTAATCTCCAAAATAATAAACTAAATATAATTTATAAATTATTAATAACATTTTTCAAGATTATTATTTATTTTATATCACTTATTAGCATGTTATAAACATTATACAATCATTTAAGTTAATAATTGTCTTTTGGTCGATATTTGTTACTTGAGTCAAAAATGAACTTCTTATAATTACCAGTTGTTCATGTGGTAAAAATTAAATTATCTCTAGTATGATACTCATGATTTTTATATCATATATATCTTATATATACAGTATATATGTATTTATAATAGTACATAACATTAGGAGATATGAAATGAAATGCACCCTTCATGGAGACGGTAAGTCGTACGTACACATGAACTATACATTCATTTCTATTAAGTATTTTAGGGGAATGAAAACATAATGATACATAGTTATATTATAATTCTATTACAAAATCTATATAATTTTTGTATCACCTTCCTTCATACATACCACATATGGAATGAACAAGTCATATCACTTTGAGGGGGCGATAGTCCTCACATCCCCAAATGAAATTATAATATTTACCATTTATGGAAACCATAAAGGTATGATAGAAATCAAAAATAAATAAGTATAGAAAGAATATAAATATAATATATATAACATGTAAATATTGTTCCATATTAATTACCACTATAAAATGTGGTAGGAGAATATTGAACAATCATCGTTTCATGAGCCTGTAGTTCACCGTCCACAAAAACTGTATGTTTTTTACCCATTAGTTAGAGGTGTGTGTAAGTATAGTTGGAATAATTCTCATAAAAACCTATGATATTGAAGATACTGTTGTTTTTTATAATGGAAATAAATAAATAGATTTTAGGGGTTGGAGAAGTAAAATAAAATAAAAGATCTTAATAGAAAAAGTTACCTATAAACCGGGTAACTCCCTTTGGATTGAACCAAAATGCTTTATTGAAGTGCCTTCTGGATAAGGGAAGGAAACTAGGTGAAATAGATAGATATTGAGAGATTATTTGGGAATAGGTTGGATGATCAAAGGGGCTTGATAGGCATGAGTAATGGGTTAGATGTTAGGTCTTTTTATAATTGGGGGTGAGCTCTTTTGGAAATATTAAAAATATTATTTTATTATATAATGATTTTCAGTATATAAAGGTCTAAAACATATTAAAGGCTAAGCTAAGATTACTATTATTCGAAATAAAATAATCATCTAAAAATTGGACCAGTTTTGGATATTTTTTTAATATTTATAATCTTATTTATTTAAACCATTAATTAATGATTTCAACACTACATCATTATAGTTTCATAAATAATTTTATTTATTTGATATCTAAAAATAATAAAAAAATACCATGATATAGGAAATATTTTATTCTTTCAAATTAACATTTAAAGTCTAAGAGATAACTTATATAACCCCATGTAACATTTTATTTACTAAAATATATATGTTTATGTCATTTTGGTCTTCACCTCAAATTAATTAATAAAAATTGTCATTATCACTCTTAAGTGGCTCCATGGGGTCCCAAAATTGGTCCAAGTATTTCCATGGTCAAAAATGTATCAAAAAATAGTATTTTGACACATGTTAGGGTAATTTAGTATTACTATAATATTTTTTATCGTGAATTACCCAATTTACCTTTAACCACAGTAAATAAAAGCCAAAAGTTACTATTCATCAAAAAAATCATCTTATTGAACCAAATTTTACTTACTGATGACAAATATGTATGTCAGATTTTTAAATTTTAATTCATAGAAGTGGTAAAATTTCACTTAAATGAAAAAGTTGGGGTTTTAACTACTACTCAGTGTTTTTATTTTTCATCAAAAATTGAAGGTTTTCAGAAAAATACAAAAAATTATGCCTAGGATATATTTGATATGCTGAATTCAAAAATGATGTATATTTTAAAAAATTGAAATAATATAAGTTAGATTAATTAATTTATATTTAATTCCAATTGTCAAAACTGGAAGAATGTTTTTGTGAAATAATAACTATAAAAAATTTGACCCTTTTATATGTCCAATTTCAAAGAGAAAATACTTCCAAAGACCAAAATTGGATTAAATAGTAAAAATATAATCTAATTACACTTTACAAAAAATTAAAAAGATAATCTAACCATATAATTACAATGCAATTTTGAATTAAAATACATTGTTTTTAACTATTCATTAAAAAAATTACATTATGAGCAAAATACCAAAATTTTATCAAAAGTGAATATTGATGTCCCGATTCTAATAAAGAATTTTATTTTTTCAAATAGAAAATATAAAAGTAAAAAAATATATATTTAAAAAGGTTTTTTCCTCAAATTTCTATAAAATTATCTTTTAATGAATATTAGAGTGTTTCATGCTTAATAATGGATTCATTCTCATTTAAGCCTCTAAATTTTGTTGTGTAAATGATAAAACATTTAAGAAGAATTTTGTATCATAATATGGTTAGTTCTTTTCATTAAAACCAATACATTTACTATGTGTTAACTACCATTTAAAATAATAATATTATATTAATATTTTTTCAGTATAACTCAACGTTGTGTGCAACGTAAGTTTTCAATGAAACATGTTTTTGTGTATCAGGTATGCCATAGAACATAGCATCCCCTTTAAAGTAAAATTAATATTTAATTCAAAAAATTTAATAAATATGAAATAGTTATATTCTTTATTTACCTGGGATGTTACAGTCTGGGAGAGACAATGCAAATAGCAGTGAGATGTTGTCTATCCAATGAGATGATGGAGGTGTATGGAAGAATATTGATATAAAATATGAGTGAAATATTCACTCTGGGATTTATATTATATCTATTTTAACCACCTACATTGTATTGTAGAAAATATATGACATAGGATAACAACCTATCACAAAAAGGAGCAGGTTTCCCATGCAGAGGTCAAACCATGTAAAAAATACAGGTGATTCTATTAATAATACATTTTACGTTAAATGTGGTTTTTTTGTATTGGATAATAAATTAATAGATTTATTTACATCCCAATAGGTATCAATGGTTCAAATATTGAGTGTGGTCATTTAAAAGGGTAAAGTCCTAAGTATATAACAATTTGGTAAAATTTAATCACACCAGATTTATCCCCATATCATGTGACTACACATAATTATTTGGTTATATAAATTTTTATTATATCCCAAAGTTCCCTCTAGATGGATTTATTTTTTATTCCCAACTATTTTTATCAAGTTGACATAGAGTGAAGATTTGAATAGTTTTTAAAAGGGCCTCAGAATGATTTTTTTCCTATTATGAAATCTATAAATGTTATGGTTTAAAAAAAGAATATAAAAAATCAAAAGTTGGAGTAAATTAAGATTCTTAAGAATTAAATATTTAATGTTGAATCCCTAATACTTGAAAGTTATCATAGTGGTAAATTTTTAATTAAATCCATTGAAAATGATTCCTCATAAGTAGCTAGTTTTATATGTGATGAGTATGAGTTAATTCAATCTACTGAAGATCTCTAATCGAAAATAAGGGTATATTAAAATAATTTTATTATTGTAGTGTTTTGTAATATATTAAAATTTATTAAGGTGCTATATCATAAGTGAATATAGTCACTTTTTAAAGATGATGAAATAAAAGATACATTGTCTAAAAATTTATAAAAAGTGTTACACTCTCAATAAAATATTGATGACAAGGAAGAATATATATCATGTTACAAAGAACTATTCTATTTTATTGAAGAAAAATTTAAATGTTATATATTTTATATTTTTTTTGAATCTTTTTGGATGTGATATATCCTCTAAAAAACCATCATAAAACCTCGATAACTGTAACTAATTTTTAATTTTAAATTTATACGAAAAGAATAAATGTGTATGATAATTATTTTATAATTTGAATTTATAGTGAATGAACATTATATTTAAAACATGTGTTATGAATGTTATTAGAGTTTTAAATCACATGAATACCTAATGAATCTTCTAATTTTAAAATTTCTTTAGTTGGAGATTAAATTGGGAGATCTATAAATCATCCTTGTAAAATTGTAAAAATTAACCAAATGGTGGATTGATTCCACACATGATTCATATATTATTATTTTTCCGAAAATTACCATATTTTTGGGAATAATAACATTATATATTTTATGGATTCATCTATTAAAAGGTCATGGAGAATGATATCTGTTAACTAAGATGAATCTATTTGTATTGATTATGTTGTCATGGATAGTATATGAAGAAATGAATATATCGAGAGATATAGGTGAACATAAATTCAGACAAACACAACAATGTTTTAGGGGTGAATGTTAGCATATCTAATAATATCATAAAACTAATAAAAAATGAAAATAATTATGGAATTATACCCAAATGACAAGATATTATATTTTCTAAAACTAGTATTAAACTAAAAAGAATATGACTAATTAGATACTAATAATTCTATTAGAGGTTTTATCCAATTTCTACCAAATGTTGGAAGAACATTTTAATCTAGAAAGAATGTAAGTGTCCTATATAAAGGTAAATTAGGCACAAAATCAGAAGAAAACTTTCTATATAGAATATAATTGTATAAGAAAAAAGATAACAGTATTATAAATGATGATATGAGTGTCTTGAAATATAATGTTATTAATGTATGATAATTGGTAACAATAATTAAGGGTACTAGAATATAATAATCAAAAAATATTCTTATAATAATTAGACTATAAAACTACAATAGATGAATAGAAAATAATAATGTTAGTTAAGTATATATTTGGTTGTAAAAATGTGAAAAATATGTTAGCAAAAAATAATATTTATAAAATGACAAATAAGATTAAAATTAAATATTATGTAAAAAAATGTGGAGATGCTTCTACCCTAGAATGAAAGAAAAAATCATATACTATTTGAAACTAACTATGAACATCAAGATAAAAGGTATAAATATATATAAAAATAATTAATCAATATAGGAATGATATAGTGTGATTATTTTGGTACCAAACATCCAAAATGAATAACATAAATTTCATGTGTTTTTTTAAATAATGAACCATAGGCTATTAAAATTTGTTTTGAAATTTTAAAAACATGGAAATAGAGCTAAAAATTTCATGACCTAAATACAAAAATAATTAGAGTAATTTAATAACAATGGGATTTAACAAGTGAATTCTTATGTCAAAAAGTGATGTCATGAATAAGAATTATACACACAAAATGAAGGATGATAATGTTTTATAATAATTTTTGACAATATGGATACACTAGTTGGAATATTCTAAGTTAATGGATCTATTAGAAGATAAATAATGTTAATTAATATCATAAGTGACAAAGCTTATTCCATGTAATAAGAAATATAATGATTGTATGACACTCAGACCTCCAATTATGCAAATTTTTATGAAATAATGGTAAATCTAGGAAGAATATTTCTAAACACTTTATACCTACAAAGAAAAGAATCTCTAGGAATAGTTTCATTTATCAACCCTACTTCTTTCTTTATTGTACTACTAGAGACTAGCTATATTCCCATACTTATATATTTAAAATGTAAATAATGAAAAAATAACTAATTTAATTTCAAGATATCTATACAAAAAGTAATATTAATCCAACATGGATTACATTAATAGAATCCTCATTACAACACATTATTCTCAACACCTCAACTATTATCAGGCTTCTACTTGAATCATATAGGCATACATATTTTTTTAAACAATAAAATCCATGATAAATATTATTGAAATTTACCCATGTAGGGGTAGTTTAGTTAATAGTATACTAGAATATCATTTTTGTACATGGATCTATAAGTATATAAAATATATAAATTTGATGATGACATGTTTTCCATTTCTATTTTTTGATTATAATAAATCAGTTTACTAGGGGTGATTTTTAAATTGAAATGGAGGAGCAATAAAACATGGCCTTAAATATTTTGAGTATTTTTTTGTTGAGTGTAGGTTTATAGAATCTATTGAAAATATATTTAAACATCTCCTACAAAGATTTTGAGTTAGCATCACAATATGAATAGTATATGGATAAATTTATTTTTTATATTAATCAATAATGTTTCTATACAAATCATGGATCATATAAACTTATGGGTGATTAATTTATTTCATATTTATAATAAAATGGTGTTCTATTATTCTTTTATTGGAAATTGATTAATTTTATAAATATGGGTGTGAATAAAGAAGGGTAAGAACGGTGGGGAGAGTATGATTTTTCAAATCATGAATTATAATGATATTATAATAAATTCAATTGAACTATTAATTTTTAATTTATTATTAATAATGGCTAGAAGAATGGAATGTAATTTACGAATGAATTTGGTTGAAGAAAAAAATCCAATGGTCAAGATAAAATAAACTAAATGGACTAATTTAGATGATATTGTAGTATCTTTAAATATAGTAGTGGGAAGTAAATTAAATGTATGTTGATCTTGTGTGGTGGAAGAATACAAAAATGATGATAAGTAAGAAGTATATATTTCATATATTAGTAAGATTCCCTCTTATAATGGAAAATAATTGTAGTTGAGATAATACATGGAGAGAAAACCTTAAATATTATGATTTTGAGCTATTTTGAAATGAATTAAGGTTAATTGATACTATATGAATGCACTTCTGGCAACATTTTTGTATTTAGTTGAACATGTAGCTGAGTGAACGATGTCAAGAGCTATATTTTGAATAATACAGCACTAGTAGTAATTTTTATAATACATTCATGGTTTTCTATCATAAATATAACTATATAAATTGTTTAATATGTCATGAATGTATATTTTTGGATCTAACGATGAAGATAACGTGAAGAGAAAATAATTTTTTATTAAAATACCCAAATCATATTATTTTATCCATAGAAGACTTTGGTTGTGAGGATGTATAACAACTCTTCTTTTTAAAACACACATAAACATGATTTATTACATAAAACCATTACATGAACCAACATAGAAGATCGAGAGGTACAATTTATTAGTGCTTAAGAACATTAAAAAACGACATAAAACATAGAACACAATATCTTATTGAAAATTTCCTTTACATGGCCACTACATTCCCTCGTACTTAGCATTGCATGGGATAACCTGAGGACTTACATAAGAAAAAGGTGAGCTATAAAGCCCGGTAAGGGAGTAAAAAATGTGTAAAATGAATATTACATTAAATTTTAGGCCATAGGGATATAAATGGATCACAATAGAAACATGAACATAAAGTAATGATATAGCATGATTATCATAACATGGAAATGTTAAAACAACACTTAACATGGTATTAGCAGGAGCCCATGCTCATTGCACATGGATCTTGAGTAAACCCTCGTTTCACTTGAATTAGCATTTTAAAAACCTAATTGTACTTGACGTATCATGATACTAATCATTATCCAATTCTATGGAGTGCTATCAGGACTCACCATTCATAAACATTTCATTTCATGCATAAGTGTGCCACATTGATCATAAAATGTTGATTCATTAAACGTAATCATTTATTCAATGATAAAGGAATGTGGAATTCATAGATGAAAATCTATAATCAATAAGTAAATTTCCATAATAGTGAATACCCTTGATTGGGAAATGGACAAGGTATTAACAACACAATGACTTTGGATTGGAAAATTGTGGGGCAATTTCGGCAGCATAAAGGCATAACATAAGAATTCTTAAAAAAGGTTGATGAGAGAGAAATGGGTGTCTTATCTTATGTACATGAAATGTACAGTAATGGTTTCATATAGATACATGTCCCAACAAATGTAATTGAATTTATACACATAATACAAAATAATTTCTTGAATGTAAATGAGTAGAGAGAAATTCCTTATGGAATATCTCTATGGTAACGAGTGCACATGGGAGGAATTAATGAGATAAAAAGGGGTATATCATCATTAAAACATTTATAGGGAAGTATTACGGAGGTGATAAATCAAAAACCAACATTTTTAATTGAAAATAAAAGGACATAATAATATTAAGAAACTTGGATAAAATGAGAAAGGAAGGAATCTCTTACTTGGAAGTCTGATCCAAATGGCCTGGGGTGGGGATTGAGAAAGGATTCTTGGGAGATTGTGGTTCCTTTTGAGGATTATAGAGAGAGGATATTAGAGGTTGGATGAACTCTAAAGGATTTGAGTGAAAAGTAAGTGGGATCTTGGGTTGGTTTATATTGGAAAGGAGATGGAATTAATTATTATTTAGGTTTGGGAACCACAAATTAAACTAACAAAAACCACAAACCATCCCATGGTTTCTTCCAAAAAGGATTAGAAAAATATATTTTATAAGGAGAATAGCCAAACATCTTAAAACATAATACTTTATTATGTGGAGGTGAGTCACACTCTCAATGAAAATAATTTAAAAAGATAAAATGCTTTATAAGTCTTGGAGGGACCACAAAGGCTTTGTTAAATAAATAAAATACATCTAAAATCTCATTATTTTAAGGGTAAAATATATATTTTCTGAGAATATAATTATATTATTTTATTACACTACTATTGGGTCATTATGATGGCATAAAACACATTATATATTTATATGGTATTTAATTTTAACTGAAATATTCAACTGTCTCATAAAATAATGAGAAATTGACTATTGGATAATTTTGACACCCTGATACCAAAAATAATATTCATTTTATCTAAATATTTTTCTAAATATTTTAATTTTTACATTCAAAATAAAAACTGAAATTTATGGAAAATTAATCGGTTTTGAAAAAAATAGCTTTCAAACCTTAATATAAATCACAATTTTATTCATAATAATTATACAATAATTTATATTATATAAAACATAATTTAGAAATAATATTTAATTTAAATAATATTTAATTTAAAAACCCATTAACTCATCAAAATCGATTTCTTAGTTAACTAAAAATGATATTTCTTCTTTAAAAACTATTTACAAAGTAACAATAATATAATAAATATATATTCTTTATTCTATAAAAAAATAACACACATAGTCATAATGCTATTTGATTTTACATAATCTCTTATAACACCCTAATAAGACTAAAGGGTAAGTTGTGTGATGGTGACAAACTCTTGAGGTGGCTCAGATAACATCGCTCGTGTGCTAATCTCTTTCAACTTCCACTTCTTCAGTAGGTGGTTCTGTTTGAGCTTAACATGTTGATCTCTGCATGGGCTTGGTCAAGCATTAATCAAATGATGCCACCTCATTTCTGAGCTCTAGAAAATGGGCTTCTTACAGGGAAAATATACTAGATGAGGTCATCACTTCCTTTGTCTGAGTATATTGGATTTGTTAAAGCCCTATATTTATACTATTCATGTGATCACTGCTCAATGACCATATTTGAAATTGTCACAATTCCTAACTGTATTTTAAAATCCAAAAACATAAAACCAATGAAGTTATTATTTTATATAACCATTTTACATTATAAAAAATTTAATGCGATCAAGAGGGATTTTCATTAATGAATGTCTTGGTTGTTACAATCTTCCCCCCTTAAGAAATTTTACCCTCAGAATTTCCTTTTCCCAAACTAAAATAGATACTAGTGACTATAGTTCATAACTTCTTCTGATTCCCACATTCTTTCATCAAACTTATTGTATCTCCACAAAATCTTGACGAGGGGCATTGTCTTATTTCGTAGAAATTTTTCTCTATGATCTAATATCTTCATCGGTTGATCCTCGTAAGAGATATCATCCTCAAACTATAATTCCTCTAAAGAGAGTATATGTGAAGGGTATGGTATGTACTTTTTTAAGAGGGATATTTGAAATACATCATGTACTTTGGATATGGTAGGTGGAAGTGCTAGTCGATAGGCCAAAACCTCGATACATTCAAGAATCTTAAAGTGTTTGATGTACCTAGGACTTTACATCCCTTTATTTAAAACCCTCATATCATTCATCCACGGATATATGAATAGAAATACCATGTCTCCAACTATGAAATCAAGGTCTCGTCGACAATTATTTTCATAACTCTTCGGTCAATTTTGAGTTTCCTTTATATTTTGCTGAATGGTTTTCACCTTCCCCACCATTTCATCAACAATTTAAGGTCCTAATATATTACACTCAATGACATCATCCCATCACACTATTTTTCTGCACCTTTTCCTAGAAAGGGCTTCATATGAGTCCATTCATTTTCTAAAGTGGAAATAGTTATTTTAGGAGAATTAAACCAGTGGAATATGTCGGTCCCATCCTCCTTTGAAATATATTGAAGATGATCCTAACATATCTTCTAGTGTCTGAATAGTTCATTCATATTGGCCATTAGTTTGGGAAATATAGGTTGTACTGCAGTTTAGTTCTGTGTTTAGAGCATGAGAGAGACTTTTCTAGAAAATTGAGGTAAATTTAGGATCATGATCGGATACAATAGATAGTGGTAATATATACAAACTAACAACTCCTTTGATGTAAATCCTTGAATGTTGATCCAATTTGAAGTCCTCTCGAATCACGATAATGTGGGAAGTCTTATTATGAAGTCCCACAATGAACCATATAGAATTTTATCCTCCATATTTCCTTGGATGTCTAGTGAAGAAGTCTATGGTAATGTTGTCCCACTTATATGTTGGTATGGGTAGTTAGTGCATCATCCCCATGGACTTTTTCCTAGCAGCCTTCACTTAATAACATTCCAGGAACTTATATATATATTTAGAAATCTCCCTTTTCATATTGTCCCACCAAAAGTTTTCTCAGAGATCTCGATACATCTTTGTTCTCCCTAGGTGAATAGAGAAGGTTTATCAACGTGCATCATTCAGAAGATCCTTCTTTATCTCTGGATCATGTGGTACACATAATCGTGACCCAAATCTCACAATTCCATCCTTGTTAATCATGAACTCTAAGGATTTCCCATTTCTGATATCTTTCACCATTTTTATAATTTACACATCCTTTCTTTGAGCATCCATTATTTTCTCCATGAGAGATGGTTGTGCAATAATTTGAAAAAGTATTTATGATGTTTCTCCCTAAATAATTAACATTTATATCCTCTAAATATCTAATAAGATTGGATCCTTTTCAATTATCATCATTGATAACGATGCATGATCCTTTCTACTTATAGCAATGCCACCATGTTTTCCTTACCAGGATGGTTTTGGTTTGATAATTCATTATCCTTGATGTGTTCTATCCATCATCATTGGATCATATTAAGCTGTTTTTGCGTGAATATATATTTGAGGCTCTTGTGATAAATATATATCTCACACTTCTCCCCATAAAGATAATTCCACTAGATTTTCAACACAAATATCCCAACCGAAAACTTCATATCATGCGTGGGATAGTTTTTCTCATGGATTTTCATCTACATTTATGAATAGGCTATCACTTTATCATTCTACATCAACACACAACCCATGACCTTATTTGAAGAATCACTTAATACCATAAAACATTTTCCAATCATCAGTAACATGAGCACATATATAGTGATAAGCCTCTTTCAAACTCATTAATGCTTTCTTCCCATTCATAAATACAAGAAAGCATGAATCGCTTACAAGTTAGCATGGTAAGAGAGGTTGACAATCAGGGGAAATTTCTCACAAATCGACAATAATGTCCAAATAACCTCAATAAGCTATGTATATCCATTACCAATGTTGGTATAATCCATTCCTCAATTGTAGTTGTCTCGTAAGGATCCATAGATATCCCTTTTCTTGTGATTATATGACCTATGAAGTAGACTTCCTTCAACCAAAAATCACACTTTTTTTACATTACATAGAGATTCTTCTTTCACAAGGTCTCTAGTGAAGTTCCTAGATTCTCCTCATGATCCTCCATGGTTTTGGGGTATATTATAATATCATATATAAAAACTACCATAAATTTGTAATGATATTATCTAATGACTCTATTCATCATGTCCATGAAGATTAATGGAGCAATAGTGATTTTGAAAGGTGTCACCATTAATTTATAGTGCCCGTATCTTGTATGAAATATAGTCTTGGGTATATCTTCCTTCTCCACCCTTACTTGATAATATCCTGACCAAAAATCTACCTTGGAGACTTATTTTTCTCCATGTAGCTGATCGAACAAGTCATCAATTCCTGAAAGAGGATACTTGTTCTTTATAGTTATTTTGTTAAGCTCATGACAATTGATGCAAAGGTGCAATGACCCATCCATATTCATGGTGAAGAGGATAGGTTCACCCCATGGTGAAGAACTTGGGTGTTTAAAAAATTTATCCATATTCTCCTATTGTTATTTCATCAACTCCTCAAGCTCCAAAAAATCTTTTCTATAACGTGTCTTTGATATTGGGAACGTCCCAGGTATAAGAACAATTAAGAATTCAAAATCTCTTCTAGGAGAAAGACAAGAAAATTCCTCAAGAAACACTTCAGTGAATTCCCTCACAAAAGGCATGTCATCAAGGATGGTTTTCTCCTTAGACTCAATCATTTTATCAAGATATGTGTGCTCATAGGGAAGTAATATCCATGCTTGAGATGATGGTGATAATAACGATTCATCTTACACCATAAACATGAATTGAATTGGGATTGATTCTCTATATGAAGAGTTGTTTCCCTCCCATGGAAATTTATGTTGGGTCTATATAAAGAAATCCAATCCATGAGGTGAATTACTTCAAATTCCACCAGAGGGTGTATGATGAGTTTGTGTGGGAAGTTTAATCCACTGATTATGATAGGGGTGGAGTTATATTCATGGGATGCAATGATTTACACATTTTTCATACTCACCTACATCTTAATTCCATGATTTGTGGTGGTATTGGGATTAATCTACTAAAAATTTAGGATATAAACTAATGTGTAGAACCAGAATAAAAAATTATGTTTTCTATTATTGAATTAATAACTAGCGTACATGTCAACACATCATTTTAGGGTATCACTTTAGCAGTAGTGATGGAAAAAGATCACCCTTGCAGCATTAGAGGTTGACAGTTTCCTCAGAAAACACTTGGATTAGGGAACTGATTAGCAAGGTTTCTTGGTTCTTGGTAGATGATACATTGACCAATGCGTTGAGGTTCGAATAGAGTGTTCCTCTAATCTATTTCCAATGTGTATTTTTCTTGTTGGCAGTTAATGGATAGGTTCCCTTCTCTTCCACACCTTAATCATTTCCTCGTCCCCTTCAGGAAATTTCTAGGGTGCTTCTTTCCACAACATTAGAAAGTGGGGTCCTTGATTTTCTTACCATCATTAGATTTATCCATTGGACTACCGGAATTGAAGACCACCTTACACGTCTTATCCCCATGATACCCTTGATATTCTATGAGATATATTTCGACCATGAGGGCACGTCGGACAATTTCCTCATAGCTATCAAAGTCACATATTGGTAAGGATTTCCTCATGCTAGGTTTCTACCCACTAAAGAGGCGGTCACCCTTGCATTTAGGGGTAATGAAAAAGCTGAAGGCATATCATGAATTCCATGTGATGTTTTCCTCAAATGCTCTGAAAGATTTGTTGTAATTTTTCTTGAGGGAAAAGAAGTTCCTTTCCATCTTAATCCTGAGGGTGTGAGGAAAATATTTATCAAAAATCATTTTCCAGAAATCCTTCTATTCCAATGCCTTGATCTTCTCCTCAAGCTTCATATTATTTTTCAGTGTCCACCATTGATCAGATTCACCCTCCATACGATAAGCTTCCAAAAGAACCATCTCTTGGTCAGGACATTCAAGGATGGAGAATATCATTTATATGGAGTCGATTCATTGTTCAACGATTGAGGGATCAGATGATACATTAAATTTAGGAGGATTTTGACTCATAAATATCTCGATAGAAACTTGTTCTTTCTTATGGGGGTTGAACGTTTTTCATGACCATTTTTTCTATTCTAATCTTGAGTTAACTGAGAGATTATCATGGCAGTGTTTGTGATTTCTGCTCACATTAGACTGGGCATCTCATTAGAACATTCATCACATTGGGAATCACATCAGTTGTTAGCCAGATTCCTCATATTAATGGCCATTGGTTGGAATAAAAGGAACATTAGGGGTAACACATAAAGGGTAATCCAAGGACAAACCAGATGACTTATACATATCTTTTATTTCTTTAACTTATGAATTCATAGGCTTCATTCTATGTTATCTATAATATAATTTCTAAAATATATTCTTAGGGGCATTTTTTTAATTCCCATAATAATTTTTCATACTAAGTTTGTGAATTTACCAAAGCATATCCCCCGAGAGCATCATAACTAAGTGTGAGACAAGGCCCATTTCCGTGTACCAGGATAACCCGGGACATGGCTGAAACTCCTAGTTGGATTTTTCACTCCTAGGTACATATCTGCCAGAGCATCCTTAACTAGATCGTATCCAGATAGGGATGTATTCTATTGATTAAATACATAGTAAATACTCACTAAAATTAAGGGATTTTTTTTATTATACTTATTCTTGTATCTAAGTCTTCACTAGGGTTTTCTAATCTTAACCCCAAAAACAACTAAACCTATCCTCTGATACCAACTATAACAACCATGATTTTTATTACACTCGTAAAAATTATTTATTAAATTAAACCTTCATTTGATACAACATATAATTTTGATAGGTCTTGTGTCTTTGGGGCTTAAGAACAATGAAAAACAACATAAAACATAGAACAAAACATCTTATTGAAAACTTCTTTTACCTGGCCACTACATTCCCTCATACTTAGCATTGCATGGGATAACTTGAGGACATGCATAAGAAAAAGGTGAGATATAAAGACATGTAAGGTAGTAAACATGTTTTAACATTATGATTACAATAAATGTTAGGAAATAGGATTATTAATGGATCATAATTGAAACATGAACATAAAGGCATGATTTAGTATGATTATCATAACATAGAAACGTGGAAACATCACTTAACATGGTATTAGAATGTTCCTAGGCTCATTGCACATGGATCATGAGTAAACACTCATTACTCATGAATTATCTTGATTAAACCATCACTTCACTTGATGTATCATGATATTAATCTTTAACAAATGAATTGGAGTGCTTTCTGGGTGTACCCTTTAGAAACATTTCATTTCATTCATAATTGTGTCACATGGATCATATAACATGGATTCATTAAACATAAAAATTTATTCCATGATAAAATAATGTGTAATTAATACATGACACTCTATAATAAATAATTAAATGTACACAAAGGTGAATACCCTTGATAGAGAAATAGGCATGGTATTCACCAAAAATTGACTTTGGCTTGGAAAATCGCAGTGCAATTTCGGCAACATAACTACATGACATAATAATTCATAAAAATTGCATATGAGAGAGGAATGGGTGTATCATAATATGTACATGAAATTGATACTAAGGGGTTTATATAGATACATGTCCCAAAAATGTAATGGAATTTAGACACATAATACAAAATAATATCATAAATGTAAATGAGGAGAGAGAAATTCCTTACTAAATTTCAGTATGGTAACAGGTGTACATGGGAGGCATTAATGAAAGAGAAAGGGGTTCTTCCAACATTCAAACATGAATAGGGAATAATTAGAGAGGTAAAAATAATACCGCAGAATTTTTAAATGATAATAAATGGACATATTAATATTAAGAAACTTGGATAAAATGAGAAACAAATAAATCAATTACATGGAAGTATGATCCCAAAGGATTAGGAGGGTATTGGGAGAGGATTCTTGGGAGATTAGAGTGCCTTGGTAGGATTATAGAGTGATGATTGTAGACATTGGAAAAACATTAAAGTATTTGAGTGTAGAGGAAGTGGGAGGTTGGGTGGGTTTATATAGGAAAGAAGATGGAATTCTTTATTATATCGGCCTGGGACACCACACATTAAAAAAACCAAAACCACAAAATATACCATGGTTTTTGACCATGTTTTTTTCATTATTGTAGTAAAAAACAATTGTTTATAAGTTCAATGGTTGAAATTCTTAAAATATTAGGCTTTCTTATGTGGATGTGAGGCTCAGTCTTAAGGGAAAAAATTTAAAAAGATAAATTTTTTTATAAGACTTAGAGGGACCACTGAGGATTGGTAAAATAAATCAGATAAATATAAAATCATATTATTTTAAAGATAAAACATAAATTTTCTGAACATATCTTTTATATTATTTTATTACATCACTTTTGGGCCATTATGAGGTTATAAAGCACTTTATATATTTTAACAGTATTAAATATTTACTAAAAAGTTCAACTGTATCAGAAAATTATATAAAGTTTACTATTGGATGATTTCGATGACCTGATTTAAAAAATAATATACATTTTATCTAAATAAATATCTATATATGTGAATTTCTACTTTTAGAATATAAACTGATATTTATTGAAGATTCGTGGGTTTTGAAAAAAAAAATAGCATTCAAAACTTTATAATAATCACACTCATATTCATAATAATTATACAGTCATTTGTATTATATAATAAATAATTTAGTAATAATATTTAATTAAAATAATATTTAATTCAAGAATCAATTAATTCATCAAAATAGATTTCTTAATTAACTAAAAAAAGGTAATTTAGCTTTAAAAACTATTTAAAAAGTAACAATAATAAAATCAATGTATTTACTTTATTCTATAAAAAAAATAACACACATAGTCATAGTGATATGGTCTTTTTATATAACACCTTATAACATATGCATAAGACCAAAGGATAAGGTGTGTGATGGAGACAAACTCTTGGGGTGGCTCAGATAAAATTGCTCGAGTGGTAATCTTTATCAACTTCTACTACTCTAGTAGGCAGTTCTGTTTGATCATAACATAGTGAAGCTCATCTTTGGATTGGTCAAGAGAAAATCCCAATGACACCACCGTCTTTCCAAGCTCTGAAAAATGTGATTCATATGTGGCAAGTCTATAGGATGAGTCCATCACTTCCTTTTTTGAGTAAATTGGATTTGTTAAATTGCTATATTTATACTAATTAAGTGATCACTTTTCAACGACTATATTAGCAACAGTCACAATTCTTAATCGTATTTTAAAATCTAAACACATAAAACCAATGAAGTGATTATTTTATATAACCATTTTATATAATAATAAATTTAATGAGATAAAGAAGAATTTTCATTAATGAATGTTTGGGTTGTTACAGGATAAATAGGTTTTGACATATACCCTGAATTTTGAATGTCATTTAATGTCATTTTTAGATAAAATAAAGATCCCCAACATCTACTAAAGTTGTTCCAGATTTATTTTAATAAATTTTATAATTTTTTTTATAGAAGCTAAAAATTTCTAAAGTCCCTAAGGAACCCCATAATCTTAAGGTTCTTCCAGATAGGTTGTATTAGAAAATCGTAATGTAATAATTATATTATGATTATTTTAGAAATCACAAGAGTAACTATGAATTTTATAATATTCAAAAATATTTCATTACATTCATATATATTTTTTATATTTCATTTACTCTTATCTATTTTCAATAGATGTGAATGTTGGAAGAGGTTGGAAAGTTTAATAAAAACCTTTATTATTTAGTTTGTGATTCCATAATGGCCATTTGATGAGTTAATAAGGATAATTCATTAATTTTATATGATTTATTTGAGTATTATAAAACTTGTTTTGAAGAAAAAACATATAAGGCATAGAACTACATTGAAAATCATAATTGTTATTTCGCTCTTATGAAATGGTGTATATAGGGTGCTTAGTATGATTCATTACCTTATCAATATTTTCAGAAGATGATAAATTATAGAAAAAAATTTCTAAAAATTAAATGTGGTTAGGATAGGATTGTTTTTTATTGATGAAACTATCACACAAGAAATTGTTACTAGAAATAAAATATTGATAAAATAATATTCACACTAATAAGAAGAAGATCAAGAAGCAATGAATTTGGACATTTAGAGATTCAATTTTAATAAATTACTAGGATTTCATGTTCACTCACATCCTGAAGAAATGATCCACAACAAAACAGAAGTATGGATGTATTATTTTCATATAGAAATGTAAAATGATTTATTTATAGGGTATTTTATGTTGTTCATTTATCAAAAATTATATAAAATATATTTCTGTAAAAATAATATATAATTTTTACGGTCGAAAATGAAGTTTAAATTCTAAGAGAGTATTTATAGAAAATCAATGGACATAATTAATTTTATGAGAAGGAATATTTGAGGATCACTATAGAAAACCAACATGAAATAGTTGAAGGAAATCATTTAGAGGATTAGGGAACTGAAATTAATTTATGGATTTTTATTTGAAATTTACAGAAATATATTTTTTTATCATGAATATAATATATATGAATAATATAGAGAAAAAATACATCTCTAAGAGAAGAGAATATTTCAGAATTCTTTATTTATTTTAATTCCCCGAATATCAAGGAAGAAGAAAATTCAATGAGATTTATTTGAATATTATTTATTATATCCAATCTGTTTGAAGAAGAAGAAGGAAAATGTTTTATAGAAATGAATTAAGTCTATGATTAATGAAGTATAAATAAGAACAAGAGTATTTGAATGATGATGATCATTAAGTGATATTATTTATTCATTGGAAGTAGAGATCCTTGAAAACTGAGTTGAAAAAATCTAGTTACCTGCTTCTATGAAATATTCGAGAGATTGAAAATTTATAGAAATTTAGTTTCATAGATATGATAATATTATTCATAATGAATTGATAAATCAATTGAGTAATAAGTCATTCTATATTGATATAGTAATATAATATATATCAAATCGGTTCTTATTCCTTAGTGTTTGGGAGAGGCATTGTAAATGACTATGATGTGGTTTGTATCTAGTTAGATGTTGGATGTGTAGATAAGAATAATTATATGTTGTTTGAATGTGATATGAAATAGATTTTTGAGACGATTCCCACTGTAACCACATTCATAATATTTCATAAATTCTATGACTTTGGAAAACAACTGATCAGAGAAAGTAGTATGTTTCCTATGATGGGGATGAACCAAAAAACCCTACACCATGTTCCTCTATTTAATTTACATTCTCAATTACATGTGGTTATTGTGTTTTGTTTTATAAATAAACAAATTCATTTACATCACAATAAGTAATAAGATTTTATATATTAAGATGTGGGTTTGAAGTGAGTAAATGTTTATGTGGATAAAAATTCAGTAAAATCCAATCACATTTGATTCATCTCCCCCTAATTGTGCCTACACATGAACCTTTTGGAACATTAAATAAAATATTGCATGGGTTGGATACTATAAATGACGGTATAAAACTAAAAAATGGTAGAAATTACACATATAAAATAATTGAAATAATAATAAAACGAAGCCCCTAATATACTCTAATGAATTCACATTAAACCAATAAATTTCTATAGAAAAATGTCACCTTTATTCCAAAATACTTAATCATCATGGAATAATATGTGGAAATGATCTCTTAAGTCTCTAAATTATCTACTATATGTATCAATACTACCTTAAAAAAGTATTCCATCTCCCTCAGACTATCCTATAATGTTTTTATCATATTTTGGAGGGGGTTGAGAACTTATAAGTACTTAGGAGGGTCATCCTTATAAAAAAAATTGCATCAATTTTCAATAAATAAGAATGTGTAGTCAATATTAATATCAACCCAGAGAAACAAAATGCACAAATAGAATCTGGATAAGAAAAAATACATGAATCACCCAACATCCCACCTCTACCACTACAATTCCTTCCATTTCTAGTAACATCCTTATCCATTTTCATCAACCATTATAAAAAGCCAATTCATATTCCCATAAAGTGATTTAATACTATAATAATATTAATTAAAGGAACATATCAAAAATACCATAATTAGTCATTGAAATCAACTAATGAAAAGGGTGTGAAATATAACCACCTCTCAAACCATTCAGTAGATCCATTTCACCTCATATCAGTATCAAGATGGAAGGATGACCTAACTTTATCTTATTAATATCATTATAATTATGAAAAATAAAACCACATAAATATCATCTCTTCATTCCATAATAAATCCAACACACCATGTATTCATGTACCACAACATTCCATTCATAGTCACAATTTACTTTACAGTATATATGAATCACACTACCACATTTTAATTTTTCCCAACCATGAATTGGTTGGGTAACATGAACATGATGGAAATCATCCTCATTCTATCCTCCTTTCTTTACACCCCACCCATATCCTCATATACACACTCACCTCCTAATAGTTGGGTATCATGAACTTGAAGGACAGAAACATTGTTCCCCCAACTACAATGAAAACCTCCACCATATATCTTTATTATAACATTATAACCATGTCCTTTTATATAGTATTAACTAAAAACCTAATTAATTATGTCACATATACATATTCAAACCATGAGCCATCATAGCCCATTATATTCTACCCATCTTCCTCCTTTACAATGTCACATCCTTGAAACTAGTTCCACCATATGAAAACAATAATATAATACTATAAAATAAAGTGAGACTTTTAAAAATATCATTATAAATATCATAGATGAATCTTTATGAAGAGGAATTCATATAGTAAATAACCTCACAGTATCCACATCATTTCCAATGCCATCAGTTTCCATTAACCACCCTCACTATTATTCCATTCATTTACACATGTTTAATGTCAAATCATTCATCAATACACATAAAATTTCAATCCATTCATTAATCATTGATAATATTAAATGAATCCATAATCATTTAAAATCATCTTTTTATTCCCATTATTTCATATTAATTTTTCTTAAACAATTAATATTTATTTAATTAAAAAATATATTTTCTTTCGAAAAAGTTTTTAACACCTCATGTTTGGATTTAACACCACACTATACTTTAAAAAATGATAAAAAACTAAAAAATAACATTCCCATTAAAATAGTAGCCACATGATTTCCCAAATCAACCATCATATAAAATTTTATTATGAAACATGGAGAATGAATAATTTTAAAAACACCCCAAAATTTCTCCACAAATCCATCCAGACAATAAAACACTAAAAATAAGTTAAAGACTCCCACAAACTTATCATATTCATATTTAAATATATATTTTACTTATAATGTTTATTAACACAAATATCATTATATCTCATTCAATTTAAATTATCATTATCATATTTAACTCAAAAAAGGATTTCTTGTGATTAAGAGGATATAAAATAATGAAAACTCATAAACAACCCTTCCAAACAAAAATAAATCAACCC
The DNA here is from genome assembly GCA_963277665.1 of Viscum album. Taxonomy (NCBI): domain Eukaryota; kingdom Viridiplantae; phylum Streptophyta; class Magnoliopsida; order Santalales; family Viscaceae; genus Viscum; species Viscum album. The sequence continues at coordinate 2,053,371,832 of OY728140.1, forward strand.
AACCAATAAATACCAATTAATAGTACAAAAAAATATGCATAAATTAAATAAATAACACCCAAATTCAATAATAAAAACATTCTATAATTCCATTTTCAATACAAAAATTCATATTAATTCAACACATATTACAAGATTAACATTATTTTAATTATATATTTTATAGAAAATAGTTTTTTATTATCTAAAACCATTCAACTTTTTATTAAATTCTATTTAAAAATTTTAATAATAGTATAAAATATATGTCAATATGAAGTAACACATAATAATTAGCATAAAAATCCATAAAGAAAATGTACTTGGAATGTGATGTTTGGTGATGTTTTTTTTTCTTATTGTGATTCAATATGTGGTCAATGTTAAACTTGGTTAATATCCGAATCTTCTACTCTTCAATGTTTATTTTATATGGATATTTATTTTTTTAGAACTTTGATCATACTGTTTACTCTCATCTACTCAGCTCTCTATAGTTTTCTATGTGTTTTTAAGATAATATGAGGGATATAGGAGCAATTGTTTAGGAAGAATTAATGGATTTGGTGTATGATTTAGGTTCTTAAGATCTTATATATGTATGTTGTTTCATAATGACTCTATAATTTGGAATATAGGTGAAATTTATGTTATGTGATTTTTTATGGAATATAAATTATTTTTATTTCATTTGTTGTTTTTATTATTTACTATTATTGGTATTTTATGAGGCCAATTGCTACCATAGGTATGCTTTATACCCTATGTGCTTATCACCAACCCATTACTTATTGATATCCTGATTATGGAGGGTAAATCCAAACATTATTTTATCCAATAAAGGTTTCCTATGTGGTCGGTCATGGAAAATATGTAATAAAGCTACTATAATGATTGGAGTTAGCCATAAGTATGTATTGCATGCAGTTTGTTAGAAAAAAACTGAAACATGATCATAACATGTGATGTAAGCCAAAGAGACCAATATGGAGATAAATATTTAGGGACCCCTATGATCTTATGTAATGACTTTAACATCCTACTAGAAATGTTTAATTAAATGTGTATACATTAAAGGGTAAAAATCATTTGGAGATACACGATTCATGATAATTAAAAATATTGGAATTTATATTCTAAATATTATCAATGTAACTATGATTATGTTTTTTTAAATATCCATTAGTAATTTAATGATTCATTTCCAAAGTGATTGTATATTATATAGGAGAATCAAAATGAATATTAAATAGAATATATGGTTGTTTATGATGTTCTGTCAACAAGTATTTTTTAGACCCAACACGAACTGTATTCAAATGTATTGAAATAATTGGGGGTTTTACTAGTGATTCATTGAGCATTTAGTATTCCAGTGGATTGGAGGTCGAGTTCATATCACAATTTAGGGGGGATTATTTCCAAATATGGGAGTATTTTATATATTTATGACATGTTTTTGAATGTTTCTATAATCATGGATGGAGACTAGTTTCAATAATTTTATTGATTTGACCATAATCAGGAATCAATGTGAACATCTATACACACTACGGGGGTTTCCATCAACTATACCATTTTAATATACTATAAATTCTCCATTAATGGTACCATATTTTTGTAAAAAAAATCACCACCAATGGAACCATATATATATATATAATAATTTATCAATTCATAAAACCATTTATTAGAGGTTCCCTATCAATGGTACCATTTGTATAAATAAAGGGATCTCCATATATCATTGAACAGTTTTTGATACTATGTTTTAAACACACATAGTTGGTAATTATGAGGTTTATCACCATCCAGGATGGTATTAGGTGTTCATTATATTTGGTTCAAAATCATTAGAAGAGATTCCAATGTACCCCTAATAGGGGAATTAGAACACATGTATTTTTGTGCCTTTAAACTGTACAAATCATAAAACATAAAGGAATGTGAAGAGGAACATTATTGTTACTTTTTGGTTCATTCATCCATGAAAATTTTAAAAAAAATATATTTCATGTTGTGTGGTCTATTAAGTTAAATATTTTCTCTAATGGTGTTTGTGGTACTTACGAATGAGTAGCCCAAAATCTCTCACCATGTTTGTTAGTTAATTAAAAAGAAAAGGTGTGATGGGATCTTAGGGAAAATTAACCTCACTGAGAATGAATTATATGGTTCAATGGTGAATATGGTATGGTTAAGATGAATTATATGGATCAAAAGGAATATGGCGTATTGAGTAAATTATTCTCATATTTAGTTTTTACTAGCAATAGTATATTTTTTTATATTGTATTTTAACATTAGATATGTGTCTTACATATCCTAATTAATTGTAATCAAATCCCATGTAATTTGAGTTTCACAGTCTGAGGTTTTTTTATATGACCATACTATTCAATCTAACAACTTGTGTTAAATTTGTTTTCAAAATATTTTATTTCAAATGAAAAGGATATATTATTTGTGAAAGGGAAATAATTATGCATTTAGCAGGGCATATGTATGGGAAGGAAATTATGATTGATCCATTTTTTTGGAAACTAAAAAGGATAATATTTTTTCATCTTTCTAGGAGTATGCCTTTTTGAAAATAATTTTACAAGGAATATTGCATCACAATGAGGATTTAGTTCATATATATAGGATTTTTGTTATAATTCCTCACATTTGTTGGTAATTAAAAAGAACAATATTTGTTCCCCTCTTATGGAATATGGTCCTTTGAGAATGATTTTACAATGGATAATGACTAATTATAATGGTTTGAGACATATCAATTGGTTTCTTATTACCCTATTGGGGAACACAGAGAATAAATATGGAGATTACACATATACTAAACTAGTATGGTAACCCTAGGATCATTTGTGGGTCATGGTGGAGAAAAAAAATAGGAACATAGTTGATGCTTATTCCTTGGTAGGATACCAAGCACTGCTTGACCTATTGGGTTATATGGAGCGTCCAACAAGGAACATATATACCATGAGTGATCGTCATGATATTTGGGAGGTTTCATCAATATACTCATGATATGATCCCCATTATGAAAGGCATACATTATTGTTATCATCCTAAAGATCCTATCAGTGTGGATGGATTTCCCATGATATATATTTTATCATGGTAATACATGATTGAAGCGGTGCATGTTTTTGTGCATGGTATGATCATGTATCATAAGTGAGTGTGGAGAAGGCCTCATTTGGATGGGTTATTTAGTGATTTAAATTTTTAAAAAGCTTCATGGGAATGCTATTTTGGAAATTTAAACCCACATGAATGAATTGGATAGAAAATATGGTGATATTGTGTCTTGGTTATCGATATATAAGTTACTTTGTGAAGTGACTAGATATAGGTCAAATGATTCATGGTTTAATTCCACTACGTCGAGTCCTAAAAATTCCATGGAGACCACAAAATTACATAATATTAGGTTTTTATGTGATGGGAGACTATACTTATATGTTTTTTGTTGTAATCCTTTTAAAAAGGATGCAATTTGACCGGTCATCTATGAGAATGTATTTCATGACGTTTCATGAAAAGGGGAATGTTGTGGGAGTATTTATAATGTAACCCCATAGATAGTGATATTGTGAACAATCATTATAGATTAATTTGTATGAAGGAATATCAAGAACAAGACCAATCACAAAGGCTGTTTATAAAATATTCCTTATTGGTAAATATCACAATGTGATTTCCATTTTTAATCCTTATTTGATCTGGAATTACATATGGATTACTTTGAATCCATTTTCAATGGAAAAAACTGACTAGAATCTAGAATAAATGTTTTTGGTCATTCTAAAATACCTTATTACTCTCCTATATGTTTCAATAATATACCGTCTATAAACCATTAATAACAAGTACTAGGTTTTTATAGATAACAATTAATAACATCCATCCAAAAATATTTAGTCCTATAGGGAGTACACCACTTTGAAGTTAGAGTTTTCTATGAAGACGTTTCAGGATCATTAATGAAATCCCATATGCACCGAAAAGGATTAATACACATTAGAATACCACTCGGGGATCACGAAATCTATTCCTCACTACTATACAAGATGTCTAATGGTGTTCTTAAGGCTTTTATGAAAACTCTGAAAAATATCATCTTCCCTTCTATGTTTTAGGACAAGCAGAGTTCACATGGTCATCATTATGTCAACCAGAAATCTTTGTTTCCCTTCCTTGTATGAGGGGAGTTTGAAATACATTACTCTTAATTGGGATACAATATGATTCATGAATAAATATTTACCCCTTATAAATGATGATGGAATATTCTAGGAACTAAAAAATAATTCATTAGAATACATCCATTGTTAATTTTTTTACTTCAATCATACTTTAGATTCTCTCTAAGATTTTGTGGGAATTAAAAAATACCCCCTCTTAGAATGAGGTGTTATTTGTATGAAAAATATATAATTCTAAGGAATTAGAATTCCCGAAAATAGTTTATATAGTCAACATAGGGAACACTTATATAAATAAACTCAATCGCCACTATATTTTTAATTTTCATTAATGATTATTGATCACAAATTTTGGAAAATTCACCAAATGAACCACTACCATAAGATACTATATTCCTTAATAATGTAACTAATCCTTGTTAACCGTTGATATCAATTATAAAAATTAGTATGTTAACCAATATTGTTTCTTCTTGAGGTAAACAGTCAAAAAATCATGGATGTTTTTGTATAGTATATATGAGTCACATTGGAGGTATATAAAAATTTTATCTTACATTTAATAGTGTTTTTTGTAATGGGTACTTTATATAATTGTTTTTGTGAATTTATTTATATAAAATTACAAAAAATATTTTTATTAGCCTTTCAATAATATGAAAAGTGATATGATTAATTTTATTGAAGGTGTTTGATGTCATATTCTTATCCCAAGAAACTATCATCTTTTAAAGCTCATGGGTTAAAGGATTAAAAATAACTCAATAACATGGAGGATACCATTATAATATTTTTACTATTTAATGATGTTCTAATTCTCATAATATTCTTGAAAAAACTTACAATAAGTTGGATTAACATGTACTGAGAGTTATCTCTGGATAAAATATTATTAATGGGGAATTTATCATATAATAAAATCCAAAATAATGTTACGTTCTAGGATATACATGATTAAACCTCAAATAAATGAGATAAATTCTAAATATTGAATTCCATAGTTAGAGATCAATTTTTATGAAATCCATTATTTCTCAAAGGCTAGTTTGGGATCATAGTTAAGGTAGTGCTTTTGAAATGAATTGTGGTTGCATTTTTTTTAGGGTGAGACAATGTTTTTAGGAATTAAATAAAGATAATAAATAGTTGTTTTTTATGAATATATTTGGGATTCACAGTCCATTTTATACTACAATATAAATTTTATCCCATATAAATTCAAGTCTAGATTTAGAAACATTTCATCAATTAAACATAGTGATTGAAATAATCATCTGAGATGTGCACATAGTTAGCAAAGATATGATCCTATGGTATTTGTATGATTAATCATACATCATACATTTTATGGTAAAATAGATAAATGAATCTTATAATTTAAATGAATATGATTTAAATGGAGAGTAATTTCTTGGGAGAATAACTTCTTATGAAATTTGAGGTCTCTTTAGGAACAAGGCATTTGATGCTCATTAAGAAAAATTGAAAAACAGACACAAATGAGTATGATAAGAAATTTACCAACACATATGACACAAAATATTAATTGCACTTATTAAATAATATCTGAAGAAGGATATTACAGTACCTGGGATTGGAGAATCAACCCTCAGATCGGTTTGATAGTAAATTTGGTGTCCGTTATGATGTGTTCCTTAGAGAATATACTCAATCAGTATCAGAGTCACACCAAGGACACAAATTTGATACATTCATGATAAGATCTGAACTAGTAATTATATATGATAACAACTTAGTGGAAATAATGTTGGATTTGTTATAACACCTATTTTCACAGATCACTTTGGTAAGACCCAGTTCAAAATTATATAACAATTTCAAGTACTTTGGGGTAGGAACAAATGATGTATGGGTGGATATGAAATCATTAATTTCCAACCAATACTATATGATTGATTCAAAACCTATCTCTAATTTTTGGGTTGTGTTAAACCTTTAAAATTTAATAATTATCATGTCCAAACTATGTTAACCCAACATAAACTACTACTCTTATCATCATTTCCAATACCAACCAATGTTGTCATATAAAATGAATATAGGACTCATAATAGGAGGTTATATTTAATATGTTTAAGGGATGGTGTGTCAGAAACTATGATTGATTCCAAAATTATCTATAAGGGAAACAAAATCCTTAATTTTATCCTAAAATATCATTGTGTACAAAATATTTTTCCTTATCTTTCCCAAAAAATATGAAATGAAAAATACAACACTCCAACTCATCAGTTCTATATGATGTTTACATGAGAGAAAAAAAATTGAGTTAATTGTCCCACCTTGTAAATCTACCATCATAATTGGGGTTGAATATGTTGATGAATAGATTTATTCGTACCCCAATAGCCATTTAACAACTCAGAATAGGATTCCCTTGAATGGAGTCTTGATTTTGTGGGGTCATGTATCCTCAATTACATTTTCCCATATATTAGAATTTGTAGACTAGAAGCATGGTGCTATGTGTGTCAGTGGAAAGACTATTCCCTCATACCTAGAGTGTAGCATTATAGAATAACAATGAAATTTATGTAGCGAAAATAGAACAATAACAAAAAAAAGTAAATAGTGGACATCTAATACATCTAATCAATGATTGAAACGAATCATATACAAATGATGATATATTTAATATATTCATAATAAATAAGCCAAAAAATTTATAAAATTTATATATAAAATACTTTTAACAAATCATAAAAAGGAAAAACACTCTCTAGCTAGCATCATGATCATCAAATCAGTTCCATACTCCCTTAATCCTAAGAAACAATCAAGAACCTATAGTAGGTAACTTTCCCTTACAAACACCTAAATCATATAGTATATTTGGGTCCCCATTGGTGTCCCAAATAGGGTGTGAGATAATATCCTATTAGTAAACCACCCATGGTCTGGTGCCAATCAGTTAGTGAATATATATAAAAATTTGTATAGAGGCACTAGTAAGAAGTAATAAAATTAATAAAAAGTAAACATCCTTAAATCCATGTTCTCAATTTGTAACAAAGTAATTTAATAAATTTCATTTAAATTGTAAGTCTATATTTTAATATTTAGGACTATTTAATTTATAAAATGATCATTTAATTTATAAGTCTTGAGATCTAGCACAATCCTTCCACCCCTCATATAATCATTAGCATATAAAATTTCTATGCATTCCATCTATATGATATTAGTCAAGACCAAATCCAATCATGATATTTGGATTAGAATATGTCCCATATAAGTCACTTTATTTAATATACTACTTATAACATTATCCTATCCATGGAATTTCTATGTTGGAATATAGGTATTTCTCTATGTATAATATCAACCAACACCTTACAAGGTCGTCCATGGAGAACCTCTCAATAACCCAAGAATATATCTAGGTGTGGTATAATATCTCTTCCATTCAAGTCCATCCTTGGTTGTCCACTATAAGATACCAATTATCACCCTGGTAATTTATATTTAATTCCATTTGAGTCCATCAATGGAATTAGCATATGAAACCATTCATAACTCGGTATATAAGTCAACCGTTATAGTCCATCCTTGGAAGTCTTCTAGGGAGTCTGAGTATCACACGTGCATTTTCAAGGTTCAATAAAATCTAGTCTGTCCATGGAATTAATCATTGGAATCCATGTTTCACCCAAATATTTTATCATCCAATATCATTTAATCAATTCCATTCAGTCATTGCATGGTCAATACTATGAAAATTCAATCGAACTCACTTAAAAAGTTGGATTAGGGCACTAGGTCATGCATAAAAGGCTTAACTCTAAAATACTCACATGGGAAATTCATTATATTAAGAATATAAATCATAAAAGTCTTTTACAGGGAATATAATTTAATTAACTCACATAGGAATATCAATTAAACGATAAATTACTAATAATAAAGAAATTATATAACAATGAACAAGGGGAATAGTCATCCATCCCTTCCCGTTAATCAAATCAATCCATAATTGATATACATTTCAATTTATAAACCCATTCAACATTTAAAATAAATATAAAATATCACTTGTCAGGGGAAAAAGGGAAACCCTAAGGCATCCATATCATACACCATCATAATTTTCCACTTATTTAACATCACACCCAAAAAGTGGTGGTTTCCAATTTAAGGTTTTAAACCTAGTAAAAATTAACAAGTCTCTTTAAAAACATTGGACATGCCTAAAAATTGTAGGATTAAATTTCATATAAGTTGATTCTTATAAATTGGGTGCATGAAATTAAAACAAATATAAACATCTTGACTTTAAGTGATATGAAAAACACCACCCACATTATGTATGTAGTTGATAACTAATCTAGTATTGAATATTAATTCGAATTATATTGGGAAAAAATGGAAAAAGTGGAAGAACCTAATAAAGGGCAACTCATATTGCACCTAAATAATGCAACTGATATCCAAAGGAATTAAGAATGACTAAAAATAAATCTATATCATACTATTGTGGGTATAATGAGATTAATGGCCTTCAATTCTACAACTAGAGGGCGAAGCTAGATCAAATCCAAGCCTAGACCCCAAAGATGGATTCAAAACATTATATTATCTATAAAAGAGAGGAGAATATAATTTTAGGTTAAAAATATTTTTATTATTATTTATAATTATAATTTTTTAAAAAAAATTATGGTTTGTTTAATTTAGGTGCATAGTTTGGAAAACCATTCCACAACTGTTCACAATTTTCAGTAGGAAAGGGGTACCAACATAGTTTTCTTACATGGTTCGACAAACCATGTGAAAACTATGAAAATCCCCTCCGTCAAAATTGTAGAGCAAGATGCATTAGCCATGCAGCCCGAATTACATAGGTTGTGAAAAATGTGTGGCTTATTCTTGTTCTCTTCACCTTCCTCACATTGTTTGTTAAACCATGTGGCCAGTCCTTTATAGTTTCATCTAACCATTCCCCATTCCATTTTCACCCAAAATATGAGGTTCTGAGCACTGAACTAGTCATGGAAACCCTCGCAACCTACTTGAAATAAAAGGTTATTCTCGTTATGCTATATTAAAACATTTAACCATATAATTGATGTGAAGAAAAAATCTCTACCTCAAAGAAGAACCAGTATAATAAAAAACTCTTATGATAAAGTAATTCATCTCTGAATTTCAATATCAAGGGTGATTAGGAATGAATGAGAACAATTATGGCCACTGCGAATGTGCATCAGCCTTTTTATCCCTAGTCTCATCATGTTCATATATATTCTATCATAGAAGACATACTAGAGAAACTATCTGGACTTGTGTTACCTTCTTTCTAAGATGCACAATTTTTATAGGATAACCTTCCAAGCATGTATCCATCTATAAAACAACCTCCTCAGGATGGAAGATTGAGATGGTTCTAAGTAATAAAAATTTGTAACTAAGAAACATTTAATACAACTTTTATTTATCATTTCCTATTAGGTAAATACAACCTATAGTCTATTGGTCTGACACTCTCCAGAATCTCAAATGGCTAGACATACCGTCGTGAAAGCTTACCCAATCTCATAATTCTCTCCTGACCCTGCCTCGATGAAAGATGTGAAAAAACCCAATCCCCAACCTAAAATCTAGAGGTCAACTACAGTGATTTAAATAAGATTTATAATGATACTTTAAATTATCCATCCTTTTATGAATCAACTACACACACTCTACGGTCTGTTGCACAAGACGTGGCCCATGAATAACTGTCATTCTTCCCTCTATCCCATAGAGGGGTGATCAGAAAGACCTACCATAGAAAACATAATAAGGTTACATATGTATAGTATCTTGAATGATAATCGTGTTGAATAATTTTCCAAAGGTTATATGAATATCCCTAGAACCACCAAAATCCAGGAAACATGTTTTCATCATGTCCTCAAGAAACTAAATCATGTGTTCTGAATAGACATCTATCAGGGGTGGTATATTAAGCTTAGAAGAAACTCTGTACTTAACACCCATTAAAATCCTTTATATAATTTTATAGTAAACATGGATTCCCTATATTAAATTATATATTGCAAGACCCTCTTATGTAATACTATCACACAAATATAAAACCATTAAAGCTCATCGACACTAAAGGATTCCTTGATCGACCTGAAATTGAAAACTTTATGAGCATGTCAAAAATAACCTGCAAAGTATCATTACCTTGTGGGGGCCATGAAAAAACTATCATGAATTACATCACGTAATCATTTCATTTCAACTCATGAAATGGTTTCTATTGTAAAAACATGTATGGTAGCTAGTGTTCCCCCATCACATGCTAATAGGTGGGACACCTCAAGAAAAAACCAGCAACATCGCTTTTCATACCCGTCCACCAATACTGGTGATGTAAATCCAAATATATCTTGGTGAAACAAAGATGAAATTTAGAAGATAAAGAATTAAAATCCCACATCTTATCCTCACACATGTCTGCTGAAACCCATATATGACCATGTACACACAAAATTTCATCCTCACCAACAGCCTAACATAGAGGAGGGTTACCACATACCACACTCTCTTATAGTACTAAAACTTAGGATTATGATATCTTCCACGTCCTCAATCTATCTAGTAGGGTAGAGGTAGAAACTAAGGATTAAATAAATATTCCCCCTGACTGTCGTGTACCTCCAAGTGCATCTTAGAGAACAATGAAATAAGCTACCACTCACTGCTAGCTGCTACACTGCATGTATCTAAGTCCTCCTGCTCAATGCATCAGCCACAAAATTTCCTTTATAAGTTTTATAATCCAGATGATAATAAAATGACTATAGGTACTCAACCAACCTTCCCTATGTTAGATTCATATAAGACTATTTCAATATGTATTTTATGATTTTTTGTCCCATGTACACCCCAAAACTCTCAATGTATGTAATGTATCCATCTCTAAAAATCATGAACAACTTCAGCTAACTCCTGATATTTCGTCAGATAAACCCATTCAAATGGACTCAAATGCTAAGACCCATACTCAATGACTCTACCCCTACATAAGTACCAGATGCATCAGAATATATAGTGTAACTCTTGCATGGATCTTCAAAAATATGTATTGGAGATAAATAAAATCTCACTTTTTTCTCATGGAAGGAACTCATGAAAGAATCTGACCATTAAAACATGACACCCTTCATATTCATGCCCATTTATGCCACATCATAGCATGAGTATTCCTCTTTTGAATGCCTGTAATATCTAGGTACCCCAGGAAAATCTACACCTCAATGTTTTTATTAGGATTCTCCTAGTAAATTATAACTCCCACCTTATCTAGGTCAACTAATACTCTTGTATCTAATATGATGTGACCTAGGAAGTGAATATGATCCATCTAGAAGTGGAACATAGTAAGATTAAAAAATAACTAATGATCTCTTAGTATATTCACTAATATATAAAGATGTTTGGAATGTTTGTGTTGATTTTGTGAATAACCCAAGTTACCATCCATGAAAACCACCCTAAATTAATCAAGTTAAGGATGGAACACTCAGTTCATCTGTTCCATGAAGAAAACTTGAGCATTCATGAGACCAAATGGAATAACTAAATTCTAATATACACCATAAATTTTATGAATGGTTGTGTGAGGAATGTCAGATGGTCATACATGCACCTGATTATTTCCAGATTGCAAATAAATCTCCGAGAATACCTGATCTCATCAAAGCTGATCGAAGAGTTCATTTATCCATTGAATATGTTACTAGTTCTTAACCTTCATCCGGTAAAACTTCATGTAATACACACAAATTTTGATGGTTCTATCATCATTTTTTAGAAAAGGACTACTGAAACCCATAGAGAAGTACTGGGTTAGATTAACCCTTTTCCATATAAATCCTCTAACTTCCACTTGATATTTTTCAAATTTTTTGCAGTCAACCTATAAGGCAGAATGGATATAAGTCTGTTTCTTATTACCAGATCAATAGAGAACTCCACCTATCTCATTGGTGGTAATCCTAAAAATTCATCCATGAAGACATCCCAGAAACTATCAACCAATAGAGGGATATCTTCTTGATGTGTTACCATACCATCTATATATAAACCTACATTTTGGGTTGTCATCTCGCCCAAAATAGGATGCTCAAGACTAGCTCAGCTCGTCCAGACATCCCATGCACCTTTGTTAAAAAATATCTACCCTATGGTTTTTTATAGGTCACCCTTCTGTGATAATAGACAACAAAAGCATGAAAGTGAAACAACCAGTCTATTCTGGGAGGGATATGAAAGCCTTTCATCAAGAGGATAAAGAGGTCCTATATGAAGTGACACCCACCAATATCAAGAGGGAAATCCATGAACTAATTTGCATCCTTTATTAGGATACCCAATAAAGAGGCATACTTCCTAAAATAATCATAACTATGAACATTGATCCCAATTCACTCCACAACTTGAACATATATAATGTTTTGAGAAGCTCCTATAGAAAAAAGTGTATAAGATAAAGTGGAGGCAACTAGAATAGTACCTATGATAGTAGATGTTTTTAGATCCATATACTCATGAGTCTATTGAACTATATATACTTGGGATGAAACATTGAACTATTATACTACATATATACCCTTAGCATATCCACCCTGTAGTCACTGTAAAACTATGGTCTGACTACGATGACCACAAACACCACCTCAGCCAGATCAGCCTACTGTAATCTTACTCCCTGATTAGTGAGAATCTATTGAACCTACTCCATAATGTTTAATCAGTATAAACCCTCTCTCACTATATTCTAGTGTAAATATTCCAAAATGGTCTATAAATGGCTCATCTTTCTTCATGATCCGCACTCGTCTAGGTCCCTCACACACCGTGGACATGAATTTCCGAACCTACCGCGATGGTAACACCTCACAAGACTACCTAAGTATTCTCTCTGACTGCTAATATCTACACTTTGAATCTACAGAGGATGATTTTTACTATGGATCAATTTTTTAAAATATGTAGATTCCAATATTCCATGACAGTCACCTTCATACTCTCTTAGATTATGATCCATTATAACCACATGATTCACTATTCTAGATATAATAGTTAGCCGAGAGACATTCTACTGTGATTAGATATCTTAAATGATACCATTCATGAATCACATGTCATTAGATATCTCTCCACCCATCATAATAGGTGTGAAGTGTAGAAGCTCAGAAAAAGGGCTGAATAATCCAACACTAATAACGCCCCCTACTCTATGTGAAAAAATAGGATCTATCATCCCTCATTGTAGTGGGATAAAATTAGTCATAAAAATCCATATAAATACCCTTCTAGGACATCTCCCATTCTTTATATGTCTGAGTGATAACATCCCAAAATATCTTAGTAGAATCATAGAACATATATTTAGTGAGCTTCACCCGCCTTTCAGGAGGCATCTCTAAGGTATCAAAGAAAAATAGCATGGTCACTAGAAATTACTCTACATACTATGGTCCACCATTCCTAGAAATCATGGGAGTACACTAGTGAAAAAACTCACGCATCAACTCTTCTTATAAGGCCCCGGCCTTAAACCATACTTAATATTGAGTCATTACAAGATTACACATTGAGGATCCTTTCAGGTTTAGAGTTTTAGAGAATTAGATCATAAAACTTGCATTACATTCCACATATAAACAAAGTGGTTACATAAAGATAGTATTCTTCATTCCCATCAATGGAAACACATTTAAAATAAAACATGGATTAATTCTTGACACATCCTTGACTCTATCATCTTATCATGTACCTTTCCCTTGACCTGTGAAAAACATTTCAAAAACTTGGGATGAGCATAAAAACTCAGTATGGGTTATAAAAAAAACATGGAAAGGAAACATGAGTTCATATATACATAAGAATGAAATCATACTTTACCCATAAAACATTGGCACTTTAACATACCTCGTAAAATCATGAATAAATCATAGAAATCATAAGACATAAAGGTAACTTGAGGCATTCATAACATTCTTACGTAGGGAGTAACCCTCTTTGTTACGTTTGGAATACCCATCACAGTATATTCCCTAAAATCTCTTCGGAGAAACCTTAAAGTTTCACTCCTTCGCATTACCCAATGCATTGGAGAGCTATAACGGGCTCACCCGCCCTTAGTTTATCACGGAACCACCCGTCTTCATAATAATTCCCAAGAACCATAACATAATCGTATCACATAAAACATGCATAAAGGAAACATGAAATTTCCACATTTCAATCACAAGATATCAATACAACACAAAAACATTGTGAAAACCATTTTCAATACCAAAATAAAAGAAAAGTAAAACATGGTATTTATTTTTCTTTTAAAAAGAAGGTATGGCTTGTAGAGGAAGCCGAAAATCAAATAACGGTCACGGCGGCAGAGAAGTCGTTGTCGCCGCATACGTACAACAAAAACATTCCCTTTTGTCGTTTAGTAAACTCTTCGTATAAAAAAGATTCCTTTTGAATAAACGTAAAAGTCAGAGGGGTTTATACACCGTATAAAAGAAAGTTGTGTATAAAATAAAATATGCCTCAATGAAAGGAGATTGAGACGAAGTCTCATACCTCGTATCCGACTTGACTCGACCATTCTTTAATCTCATGAATAATAAACTTGATTTAATCTCTACTTGATTATGAATCTTTTCAAGTTCATTATTCCTTTTATACCATGTTATGAACATCATGTAATCAGTTAAGTTAATAATGTTCATTTTGTCGGTATTTGGTTCTTAAGTCAAAAATAGACTTCTTACACTTACATGTTGTTAATTTGGTCAAAGGTTCATTATATCCAGAATGGTATTCATGATGTAGATATAATATATGTCATATATATCCAGTACATACATGCATTTATAATATTACATAATTTATAGGTAAGAAATGAAATGCACCGTTCATGGAGACGGTAAGCCGTACGTACGCATGAACGCTACTTCCATTTCTATTTCATATTTTCTGGAATGGAATCATAATGATATAAGAGTATATTATAATTACAATATAATAACATATATAATATCATTAACTTTATCCTTTACACATCCCACATATGGTATTAACGAATCAAATCACTTTTAGGGGGCGGTAGTCCGCACTTCCTAAAATGAAGATATCGTGTTTTACCCATAATGGAAACCATAAAGTTATGCCCAAAATGAAAAACAAACAGAAGCTTAATGAAAACATAAACATATTATATATCATATATGAAAATATTGACATCATAATGGCCACCTTTGAAGGTGTTAAATGAGTGTTGAACAATCATCGTTTCGGGAGGCAGAATTTCGCCATCCACGGAAACCGTATGTTCTTTAACCATTTGATGTAGTTGTGTGAGAGTGTAGCTCAAATAAATATCATAACAACATCCTTGTATATTTAATATACTGGTGTTGTTACAAAATAAGTAAATAAAAAGAGTTTAGGGGGTTGGAGAAGCAAAATAAAACAAATGAACATTAGAGAATGAATTACCTTAAAAAGTGTAACTCCTTTTGATTTGAGCCTAAAGGCTTCCTTTGAAAGGATTCTGCCCAAAGGGAATCCTCTAGGATGAGGAGAGGGATGTGGAGAGAGAAAATGGGTAGGGGTTGGCCGAGCCAAAGGCTTGAAGAGTGTGTGAAATGAGGTAGAGGTGGGGGCCTTTTATAAGAGGACAGGAGGGGCACTTTTGGAAAGTAAAGAAACATTACTTTATTTGAAAATGTGTTTCGGTTTTAAAAGGTACCACATTGATATAATTCGTGGATAAGGTGATAAGGGTTAGAAATACACTCTTACAATTGGTTTTGGCCATGTTTAGGTTTTATATTTTTCATTATCATTCCATTTTATTTAAATCGTCAAATAATGATGTCATCGCTGCATCATTATTATGTCATTAATAATTTAATTTATTTAATGTCTAAAAATTATAAAAAAAATACTATGATATAGTAAATCTTTTTAGCTTTCCAATTACTATTTATAATCAAAATTTGGACTTGTATAACCCCACTTAAAAATTGTTTTCATAAAACATATTATGTTTGTGTCATTTTCACTTTAACATTAAATAAAAAGTAATTTATGTCATTTCCCAACAAAAGTGGATCCATGGGGTCCCCAAGTTTACCCATGGCATGTCATGGTCGGCCATGACACAACCAATGAGGTTGGGACATGTGTCCAGGTCATTTCATATTATTAAAGCCTTATTTAGACCTTAAACTACCCTAATTACCACTAATCGTGATTAAGAACTTAATAAGTTACTATTTATCAAAAAATTATTATAATCTCATTGAACCAAATTTTACATAATAATGACAACAATGTATGTCAGATTTTTAAAATTCAATAAACATTAGTGGTAAACTTTCATTTAACTGAAAAATCAGTTTGCTTGATTACCACTTAGTGGTTTCACTATTCATCAAAAATTGAAGTTTTTCAGAAAATTACCAAAAATTCACCCTAAGCTATATTTGATATTACAAATTCAAAAATGAAGTCTATTTTACAAAATTAAAATCATATAAGTCACATTAATTAATTTAATAATTAATTCCGGCTGCCAGAGCAAATAGCGTGTTTTTACAAAACAATAAGTATCAAAAGATTGACACCAGTTTAAGTCTAATTTCAAAGTGAAATTGCTTCCAATGACCACCATTGGATAAAATGGTAAAAATATATTCTAATTTCACTTCAAAAACAATTCAAAACATAATCTAATCATATAAATAAATTAGATTAAAAATCAGTTTTGATGTAAAATGCAGTATTTTTCACTATTCATTAAAAAATGAATATTGTCAGAAAAATACCAAAAATTCACACAAGGTAAATTTTGATGTCCCAATAATAAAGGATAAGTTTATTTTGACAAACATAGTTTATAAAATTGTGAAAATATAGATTCAAAAATGGTTTTCCATCAAAAGGCAGTAAAACAATCTTTTAAGAATATTAGTTTATTCCACGCATAAGATTGTATTTATTTTCATTTTAAGCCTCTAAAACACTATCTTAATCATTAATAGACATGGATAAAAATATCTATTATTCATTACTTACTTGGGATGTTACATCCTTCCCCCCTTTAGAAAATTGCATCCCCGCAATTTATTTACTTATCAAATAAATGAGGGTACTTATCCCTCATTGCATTTTCGGATTCCCATGTTGCCTCTTCAATCATGTGGTTTTTCCACAAAACCTTTACCTGGTGAATCACCTTATTCCATAACACTTTCTCCCTGTGGTCAAGATTCTGGACCAGTTCTTCCTCATAAGATAGGTTCTCTTCCAGCTGAACTACCTCTGGACTCAAAACATGAGATGGATCTGGCATATACTTTCTCAACATCGAAACGTGAAAAACATTGTGTACCTGAGATAAACTCGGAGGTAAAGCCACTCGGTATGAAACTGATCCAACTCTCTCCAGAATTTCGTATGGTCCAACAAACCTTGGACTCAACTTTCCTTTCTTACCAAATCTCATCACACTTTTCCAAGGAGAAACCTTGAGAAAAACATGATCACCTACCTCGAAAGATAGATCCTTCCTCCGGTTATCCGCATAACTCTTCTGCCTACTCTGAGCTGTTCTCATGTGTTTCTGAATCAGCTGAAATTTTTCTGCCATCTCTTCTACCAATTCTGGTCCCATCAACTTCCTTTCACCCACTTCATCCCAGAAAGCTGGAGTTCGACACCGCTTCCCATATAATGCCTGAAATGGTGCCATCTGTATACTGGAATGAAAACTGTTATTATATGAAAACTCAACCAAAGAAAGATGTTGGTCCCAACTTCCCTGATAATCCATAGAACAAGCTCGTAGCATATCCTCCAATGTCTGAATTGTTCGTTCTGACTGCCCATCTGATTGAGGATGCAAAGCTGTACTAAAATTTAATTCGGTACCCAACGACTTCTGAAGGCCTTTCCAAAAGTTAGAAGTAAACCTGGGATCACGATCCGATACAATGGAGAGAGGAACTCCATGTAACCTGACTATCTCTTTAAGATACAAACGGGAAAGTTGATCACGAGAGAAAGTATCTCGTATAGCAAAGAAATGAGCAGATTTGGTCAAGCGATCAACAATAACCCAGATTTCATTATTACCTCGAGATGTCTTCGGTAATCCAACAACAAATTCCATGGATATATTCTCCCATTTCCACTCTGGTACTGGTAAAGGCTGAAGCATCCCTTTCGGTAACTACCGCTCTGCTTTAACCTGCTGACAAGTCAAACACTTCACAGTAAAATCAGCAATGTCTCTTTTCATTCCATCCCATCAGTAATACTCCCGCAGATCTCTATACATCTTAGTACTGCCCGGATGAACTGAAAATGGAGAACTATGAGCTTCACATAACAACTCTCTCTTCAAATGTGAATCACAAGGCACACACAATCTCTTCCCAAATCTCAAAACGCAATCATTATCAATGTTGAATTCAAGCAACTTACCTTTCTGAACCAGCTCTACCCTTTTCTGCAACTCACTGTCTTGCTTCTGTGCTTGCTTGATTCTATCTGATAGATAAGATCTCACTGATACCTGAAATAAAACAGAAGGACTACCTGCACCAACAACTTCTATGCCAAAGCTCATCAAATCGTTAACCAAAGGATCATGTTCCAAATGCAACATTGTTAATGAAGCATTACTTTTTCGACTCAAAGCATTAGCCACTTTATTTTCTTTTCCCGGATGGTAATGAATTGTACAATCATAATCCTTGATTAATTCCAGCCATCTCCTTTGTCTCATGTTTAACTCTTTCTGAGTGAATATATACTTTAAACTTTTGTGATCGGTATATATTTCACACTTTACTCCATACAAATGATGCCTCCAAATTTTTAAAGCAAAAACAACAGCAGCTAGTTCCAAATCATGTGTAGGGTAATTTACCTCATGAGTTTTCAACTGTCGTGAAGCATAAGCAATTACCTGATCATTCTGCATTAGGACGCAGCCAAGTCCTTTCAATGAAGCATCACTGTATATAACAAACTCACCATTCCTGGAAGGTAGTTCCAAAACTGGAGAATTCACCAATCTTCTTTTCAATTCCTGAAAACAATCATCACATTATTTTGTCCAGATAAACTTAACACCCTTCCGAGTTAGCTTAGTCATTGGACTAGATAACCGTGAAAAATTTCTAACAAACCTTCGGTAATAGCCCGCCAAACCAAGGAAGCTACGAATCTCGGTTACATTTGTGGGTATTGGCCATTCTTCCACAACTTTTGTTTTGCAGGATCAACATTTATTCCATCTTTAGAAACAATGTGACCAAGGAAAGAAATTTGTTGCAACCAAAACTCACACTTGCTGAATTTCTCATACAGTTTCTTTTCTTTTAAGGTTTGCAAGATAACCCTTAAATTTTTTTCATGCTCTTCTTTACTTTTAGAAAACACAAAAATATCATCAATGAAAACCACCACAAACTTATCCAAGAACTCATGGAAAATTCTATTCATTAAGTCCTTGAATACAGCAGGTGCATTGGTTAGCCCAAAAGGCATTACTACAAATTCATAATGGCCATATCTCGTACGGAACACGGTCTTCGGAATATCTGCCTCCTTGACCTTCAGCTGATGGTACCCCGATCTCAAGTCAATCTTTGAAAAAAACTGAGCTCCCTGGAGCTGATCAAACAAATCATCGATATGAGGCAAAGGATATTTGTTCTTAACAGTGATATTATTCAAGGCTCTATAATCAATGCAAAGTCTCATAGAACCATCTTTCTTTTTAACAAATAAGACAGGAGCACCCCATGGTGATGTGCTAGGTCTAATGAAACTTTTCTCTAATAAATCTTGCAATTGCCCCTTCAACTCTAAATGTTCAATTTTTACCATTCGATAAGGGGGTTTTGAAATTGGCTTAGCATCAGGAACTAAGTCAACAGTAAACTCAACTTCCCGATCTGGTATTATTCCAGGCAACTCATCAGGATACTCATTTACCACTGGCACATCATTAATTTGAACAGTTCCTTTATTTTCAATGACGTGTGCAAGGTAACATTAATTTCCATCTTTTACAAGTTTCTCGGCCTCTTGATAAGTTATCAACAGTAAGGGTTCATTCTTGTAAACAAACTGAAAGTATTTCTGAAAAGAAACTTCTTTAGCTCTACAGTCAATCTTAGCATGGTAAGTAGAGAGCCAATCCATACCCAGGATAACATCAAACTCTACTAGAGGTAGAACAATAAGGTTTGCAAGTAGGTTCTTTCCACAGATAAGGATAGGAAGATTCTTATAAATTCTTTTTGCCTCAACATTTCCCCCAGGTGTTTTTACCAAAAGTTCAGGAGTCATTTCTTGAGATGGTATTCCCATTTTACTAGAAAAGGTTTCAGAGATGAAAGAATGTGTAGACCCCGAATCAAACAACACACTGGCATAATCTGAAAAAACAAACAAAGTACCTGATACCACTTCATTTGATGGCCCGACATCTGCTGAAGTAGTTGCAAAGGATTTCACCACCCCTTTCTGCTTGTAGTCTAACTGCTTCCCATCACTCAAGCTCCTTGTCAGACACTCGTTTGCATAGTGACCCATCTCATTGCACTTATAACATTTCACTAACTGTAAATCAAATTTGTTCTTACCTTCACCTTGATCCTTTTCAGTGCAATCACGAGCCTTATGTCCCATCTTACCACATCGGTAGCACTTCCCAGAATTCAGAAGACATTCCCCAGCATTCCTTTTTCCACATTTATCACAAACTGGAAACTTAGTTCTCTTACCATCAGACTTTTTTGAAGAATTCTTACCTTTCTCCTGCCACCTCGGTCTCTTCTTCTGCTGGTTGTTATAGAAAACTTGGTCATTGGCAAACTCTATTTCCACCTTCTCAGCACATCGAACAAGCTTTTCATAACTTTTAAACTCACGAGAAGCTAATGCCCTTCGATACTTTGGCTTTAATCCTGAGTAGAAATGATTGATTTTACTATCAAGTTCCCAGATAAAATTTTGAGAATACCTTGCCAATCGAGTGAACCTTTCTTCATAGGCTGCCACTGAGTCTTACTATTGCCTCAATTCCAAGAATTGATTTTCCATCCTACGTCGAACAGCCTTAGGAAAATACTTCTCAAGAAACATACCTTTGAATTCATCCCAGTCAAGAGCATCAATCTCATCGGCGTCCCTGGTATTTTTAACCATAGACCACCACTGATCTGCTTCACCCTCCAAACGGTAAATAGCAAGACTTACCTATTGATTGTCTGAACACCCCATGACATCAAAAATCTTCTCCAGTGCTTTAATCCACCCTTCAGCTAGTACAGGGTCAGATGATCCTCTGAATGATGGTGGATGTTGCCTCATGAAATGTTCCACCACTGACATGTTCCTCTGTGGTTGGTCTGGATGATCTCGTGTATGGATACCACCGCCATTTATCGCTTGAGTAAACTGCGCCATTACTGCAACAAACTGTTCAGTTCCAATTCCGACCATTTCTGGATGCTGATTCGGAAGGTTATTTCCTTCTGTATGCCTTCCTAGCACTGCTTCCTTGTTTCCTCTGCAGAAAACCATTCTGAACAAACATGTCTTAGATGAAGCAACATGGTAATCTTTAAATGCTATATCATTTCGAAAAAAATATTTTTGGATAACAATTTTATAGAATTCTAACTCCTAAAGTTATCTAAACCGACCTTTGATACCAATTATAAGGCCCCGACCATAAACCATACTTAATCTTGAGTCATTACAAGATTACACATTGAGGATCTTTTTAGGTTTAGAGTTTTAGAGAATTAGATCATAAAAATTGCATTACATTCCACATATAAACAAAGTGGTTACATAAAGATAGTATTCTTCATTCCCATCAATGGAAACACATTTAAAATAAAACATGGATTAATTCTTGACACATCCTTGACTCTATCATCTTATCATGTACCTTTCCCTTAACCTGTGAAAAACATTTCAAAAACTTTGGATGAGCATAAAAACTCAGTATGGGTTATAAAAAAAACATGGAAAGGAAACATGAGTTCATATATACATAAGAATGAAATCATACTTTACCCATAAAACATTGGCACTTTAACATACCTCATAAAATCATGAATAAATCATATAAATCATAAGACATAAAGGTAACTTGAGGCATTCATAACATTCTTACGTAGGGAGTAACCCTCTTGGTTACGTTTGGAATACCCATCACAGTATATTCCCTATAATCTCTTCGGAGAAACCTTAACGTTTCACTCTTTCGTGTTACCCAATGCATTGGAGAGCTATAACGGGCTCACCCGCCCTTAGTTTATCACGGAACCACCCGTCTTCATAATAATGCCCAAGAACCATAACATAATCGTATCACATAAAACATGCATAAAGGAAACATGACATTTCCATATTTCAATCAAAAGATATCAATACAACACAAAAACATTGTGAAAACCATTTTCAATACCAAAATAAAAGAAAAGTAATACATGGTATTTATTTTTTTTTAAAAAGAAGGTATGGCTTGTAGAGGAAGCCGAAACTCAAATAACGGTCACAGCGGCGGAGAAGTCGTTGTCGCCGCATACGTACGAAAAAAACATTCCCTTTTGTCGTTTAGTAAACGCTTCATATAAAAAAGATTCCTTTTGAATAAACGTAAAAGTCAAAGGGGTTTATACACCGTATAAAAGAAAGTTGTGTATAAAATAAAATATGCCTCAATGAAAGGAGATTGAGACGAAGTCCCATACCTCGTATCCGACTTGACTCGACCGTTCTTTAATCTCCTGAATAATAAACTTGAGTTAATCTCTACTTGATTATGAATCTTTTCAAGTTCATTATTCCTTTTATACCATGTTATGAACATCATGTTATCAGTTAAGTTAATAATGTTCATTTTGTCGGTATTTGGTTCTTAAGTCAAAAATAGACTTCTTACACTTACATGTTGTTAATTTGGTCAAAGGTTCATTATATCCAGAATGGTATTCATGATGTAGATATCGTATATGTCATATATATCTAGTACATACATGCATTTATAATATTACATAATTTAGAGGTAAGAAATGAAATGCACCGTTCATGGAGATGGTAAGCCGTACGTACGCATGAACGCTACTTCCATTTCTATTTCATATTTTCTGGAATGGAATCATAATGATATAAGAGTATATTATAATTCCAGTATAATAACATATATAATATCATTAACTTTATCCTTTACACATCCCACATATGGTATTAAAAAATCAAATCACTTTTAGGGGGCGGTAGTCCGCACTTCCTAAAATGAAGATATCGTGTTTTACCCATAATGGAAACCATAAAGGTATGCCCAAAATGAAAAAAACAGAAGCTTAAGGAAAACATAAACATATTATATATCATATATGAAAATAGTGACATCATAATGGCCACCTTTTAAGGTGTTAAATGAGTGTTGAACAATCATCGTTTCGGGAGGCAGAATTTCGCCATCCACGGAAACCGTACGTTCTTTAACCATTTGATGTAGTTGTGTGAGTGTGTAGCTCAAATAAATGTCATAACAACATCCTTGTATATTTAAGATACTGGTGTTGTTACAAAATAAGTAAATAAAAAGAGTTTAGGGGGTTGGAGAAGCAAAATAAAACAAATGAACATTAGAGAATGAATTACCTTAAAAAGTGTAACTCCTTTTGATTTCAGCCTAAAGGCTTCCTTTGAAAGGATTCTGCCCAAAGGGAATCCTCTAGGATGAGGAGAGGGATGTGGAGAGAGAAAATGGGCAGGGGTTGGCCGAGCCAAAGGCTTGAAGAGTGTGTGAAATGAGGTAGAGGTGGGGGCCTTTTATAAGAGGACAGGAGGGGCACTTTTGGAAAGTAAAGAAACATTACTTTATTTGAAAATGTGTTTAGGTTTTAAAAGGTCCCACATTGATATAATTCGTGGATAAGGTGATAATGGTTCGAAATCCACTCTTCTAATTGGTTTTGGCCATGTGTAGGTTTTAGATTTTTCATTATCATTCAATTTTATTTAAATTTTCAAATAATGATGTCATCGCTGCATCATTATTATGTCATTAATAATTTAATTTATTTAATGTCTAAAAATTATAAAAAAAATAATATGATATAGGAAATCTTTTAGCTTTCCAATGACTATTTATAATCAAAATTTGGACTTGTATAACCCCACTTAAAAATTGTTTTCGTAAAACATATTATGTTTGTGTCATTTTCACTTTAACATTAAATAAAAAGTAATTTATGTCATTTCCCAACAAAAGTGGATCCATGGGGTCCCCAAGTTGACCCATGGAATGTCATGGTCGGCAATGACACAACCAATGAGGTTGGGACATGTGTCCAGGTCATTTCATATTATTAAATCCTTATTTAGACCTTAAACTACCCTAATTACCACTAATCGTGATTAAGAACTTAATAAGTTACTATTCATCAAAAAATTATTATAATCTCATTGAACCACATTTTACATACTAATGAAAACCATGTATGTCGGATTTTTAAAATTCAATACACATTAGTGGTAAACTTTCATTTAACTGAAAAATCAGTTTGCTTGATTACCACTTAGTGGTTTCACTATTCATCAAAAATTGAAGTTTTTCAGAAAATTACCAAAAATTCACCCTAAGCTATATTTGATATTCCAAATTCAAAAATGAAGTCTATTTTACAAAATTCAAATCATATAAGTCACATTAATTAATTTAATAATTAATTCCCGCTGCCAGAGCAAATAGCGTGTTTTTACAAAACAATAAGTATCAAAAGATTGACACCAGTTTAAGTCTAATTTCAAAGTGAAATTGCTTCCAATGACCACCATTGGATAAAATGGTAAAAATATATTCAAATTTAACTTCAAAACCAATTCAAAACATAATCTAATCATATAAATAAATTAGATTAAAAAGCAGTTTTGATGTAAAATGCAGTATTTTTCACTATTCATTAAAAAATGAATATTGTCAGAAAAATACCAAAAATTCACACAAGGTAAATTTTGATGTCCCAATCATAAAGGATAAGTTTATTTTTACAAACATAGTTTATAAAATTGTCAAAATATATATTCAAAAATGGTTTTCCATCAAAAGGCAGTAAAACAATCTTTTAAGAATATTAGTTTATTCCATGCATAAGATTGTATTTATTTTCATTTTAAGCCTCTAAAACACTATCTTAATCATTAGTAGACATGGATAAAAATATCTATTATTCATTACTTACTTGGGATGTTACACTTCTATAGTTGTGGTAAGTTATGGTTCCCCCTAAATGGTTTTCATGAACCTTAAAACCCCATCATGGAACTATGCATCAACCCTTATGTCTTGTAAAACTAATGGTGTTGTAGCTGAAATGGATAATGGGTCCACTGGTGGCCTTGGGACCACTACCTCTGTATAATGATCATTTCCTCCCTCTTGAAGTACTACTAGATGTCTATGTGGTGGAGTGTTCTCTAATTCCAAACAGCCATATGATATCGATATTTTTTTCAAATTTCATAGGTGAAAACCACAGAAAAAGAACTAGGATAGGGGAAATCCTTCCAATATATGAACACAACCCTCTTCCTATGCCATGATTCATGTTTGGGTATCATGAAGATTAGTTATAATAAAGAGACACTACCAATATCCAACTATTAAGGTTGTTTCTGGTCAAGTTCTTTTCCTTAAAAAACTATTGATTCCAATTCATTCATAATTCAATTCCCATATTAATTTCCATCATTTCATTTTAAATCATTCCCCTTTAACATTTATATAAAAATTCACTTTAATGGTTGTATAAATGGTCAACCAAATTCTGATCCAAGTGGGGAATACTCAGCGGAAACCAAATTATGTCATCCACCTGATTCATACCATTACACATTCTAGGGTATCTATCACAATTGTAGGTATATATATCACATCACCCAACACAACAACATGAAACTAGTAATTCACCATAAATTTCATGGAATAATTCATGGAATGTTAAATCTAAAAGGTGACTAAGATTATTCATGAGATGGAATACCCATGTCTCATCTGGTTAAAGCTTAATATAACCACAATAATATTAATAATAATATCATAAATCAAGTGAATCACCCAACAGTGATAACAAATCAACTATAACAGTTAAATAAAAAAAATTGATTTTAGAAAATGTGTCTTTTCCCCATACATGGGTTTTCTACACAAAAATAAATATCATTACCAAATCCCATTTCCTTCTTATCCATTTCTTTTTTCTATAAATAATAATAAAAACAAGAAAATATTCTCTCTAATACCACCATGTAATGACTCATACCTGTATACCACTAAATCATGCCTTAAGATTTGTGGGTAACATGGCCTCAAGCGCGTCTTCCCAAATAAAAGAGGTTTTAAACTAATAGTGAGGGATGCGGATTTTCAGTGGGGAGACTATTACTTCATCACTATATTGTATAAAAGCAAAATGAAAGTGAAATACATGTATTATAACATGTATAATTACCAGAAAATATGTAAGCATCGGAAGATAGATACATCCAATAAATGACAGAAACGACCTCATTTTAAAAATGATGATACATTTCATATGTTTATAATAAATCATAAAAAACATGTATACAAAGTAGATATAAAATACATGTAAAAAATTAAAAAATACAAAAAATATCCACTTAGCATCACAAGCGTCAGCTAAGTCCCATGATCCCTTTCTCCTAAGAAATAATCAAGAACCTATAGTAAGATTCATTCCCTTATCAACAACTACAATCATATAGTTTATTTGGGTTCCCAAAGGTGACCCAAATAATATGTGAGATAAAATACTAGTAAGGAACCACCCAAGGTATAGTTCCAATCATTTAGTGAATATATATAATAAATAGTGTGCATGAAGGAGTAGTATGTCATGGAAGTACTCAAAATTAAACATCATATAATCTATGATCTCATTTTTAAACTATTCATTTAATCAATTTCATTTAAAAGGTATGTATCTAATTTAATAGTATAACATGTGTCCTTTATAGCATGATTATTTAATTTTCAAGTCTCAATATGTAGTTAATGATTGATATCCCCTATAAATTGTTATGCACAATAGATTCTTATGTAGACAGTCTATATGGTACAAAATAAAACAGAATCTAATCTTGGGCTTTGTCTTGGAATATGATTCATATGAGTCACTTAGTTTAATATTAAACATATAACCGGATCCCATCCATGGAATTCATAAGTAGGAATCAAGGTATCAATCCAGGTCTAATATCAACCAATACCTCACAAACCCATCTATGGATGACCTATTAGAAACCCATTCATCTCTCTTGGTGTTGTATAATGTTTCCTCCACTCAATTCTATCCTTGGAATCCCACAATGGGAGGCCATGTATCGCCAATGGAATATATTTTTATTACCCTTTGATTCTTTATATGGAATTCTCATATGAATCCATGTGTAACATTTCATATAAATCAATCCTTAGTTTCCATTATTGGAGGTCTTCTAGGGAGTCCAACTAGCACTTCTTTATGATGAAGGTTCAAGCCAGTAGAATTTATCCATGGATTTCATGATTTTAATCCATGTTTCACCCAAGGCCTTTATCATTAAACATCATTTGATTATTTATATTTATTAATATCATGTTCAATACCATGAACCTTTAATCCTACTAACCTAAAAATGTGACTCAAGGTATATGGTCTAGATTTGAAGTCTTACCTCTCAAATAATCACAATGGAAATTCATTATATTATGAATCTCAATTTTATACAATCTATTAAAAGGAATAAAATTAAATTAACTCACATATGAATATAAATTATATGATCAATTCATTCTTAATCATGAAATTGCATAACAAGGCCAAAGGGGCATAGTCATCCATCCCTTACCATTAATAAATTCAATTAACAATTGATATACAATTCAATTCATAAACCAGTTCACAATTGAAAATAAATATAAAACATCCCATGGAAAGGGAAAAAGGGCACACCCTAAGTCATTAAATGAACACACAATCATAATGGTCAATTTATTTAACAACACACCAAAATGGGTGGTTTCAATTCAAGGTATTTGACATATAAAAAACATTAGCATTACTCTTAAATTACATAGTCCATGCCTAGAAATTCTTGGATTAAATTTCCTTTAAGAGACAACCATAATTTGGGCATACTAAAAAATGATATATATAAATTGCTAGAATTTAATAGAAAGTAATGAGATAACCTAACTCAGGTCTATAGTGGATATCTCTACCAATATCAGCTCATAATTAGGCTCAAATTGAGAGAAAATTTAAGAATTGATTAAGGAACTAATAATAGGGAATATCATACTGTACCATAATAGCACAACATATATCCCAAAAAGCATAGGTCTCCAATAAAGGAATCGTCATATTATCATTTTTGATCCAATTATATGGGAATCCTTCGATTAGAGATCAGATGGAAAAGTTAGCTCAAATCCTATCTTTAAAACCAATAATGTTTTCAAAACATTATATTTTTTGTATGGGAGAGGAAAATGTGTTTTTAGGTAAAAATTAATTAATTTTTTTAAAATTAAAAAACTTAGTAAAATTAACGGGTATAATGGTTTAGGTGAATGGTTTTAAAAACCATTCACTAACCATGCATGGTTATCTAGAGAAGAAAGGCACCCACACTATTTTCTCGCACAGTTTGAAAAATCATGAACAAACAGTGGAAGTATCCCCTATCAAAACTAATAATCTAGACACACATCAATGAGGCCAAAATTTCAATGTTTTCCTAAAACTATGTGGCCTATTGTTGTTCTCTTCCCCTACCGCACACGGTTTATACAATCTTGTGACTTTCCCTACATGGTTTAAACTAATCATGATCCATGAAATTTTCAACCCAAATCATGGGTTTTGAAGTCAGATCCAACCTCAAACACCCTCCACACCTCCCTTACATGAAAGTGAATTCACATTAGGACATATATAAACATTTACACTGAGTATTAATGGAAATAAATGGATCTATACCTCAAATAAAAACAAGGTTCTTACAAGGTATTTGGATGACCAGGTGCCTCGAATAAAATATTGAATAAAGGATTAATCTGATATATGGGGGTATCAGAAGAGGTTGTAAGTCCAGACAATGATTTTTTACCATGGAATCCGTAGTTCTCCCAAATTCTATGAAAATTAATGAGGCTTCTAGATACAACTCCCTTAACAAGTAAGCATTCTTCCTAACTATATAATCATATTGAATCAATTTTCAGAACCACGTGGAGGGAATTCTATTTTTAGGATAACACCATGAATTTCCAATATTTCTGAGTGAATATCTATAATAATGATACTTCCTTATTTGGAATTCAATATTTTTATGCACCCATTATCATTTCCCGCATGAATAATTGATGGTGGGGATTTCAGTCGTTTTACCATATTCAATTAAATTCTTATTATCCTATGAATGCACCATAGTGGTACACCGTAGGGTCGATCACAAGGAGGTCGCTTATACGCACTGTATTTTTAATTGTCACTTTTTAATTTAAATAATATAAAACTAACATATATAATATATATGGGGGATTTTGATTATGAAAATGAAATAAAAATGAAATATTAAATCTACATTATCAATTAAAATACCAAAGAAAATCGAGCTGGAAAGAACAAGTTAAAGGTAGCAGCGGTGGACAAACGTTGATCGTTGGACACTCCCTTTATCATTGTTTACGAAAATATTATAATTAAATTATCCAATGTATACATTAATACCTCAAGGTATACACTTGAATTATCTAGATACCATATTAAAACTTCATACATGGGTGCCGATCTTCTAATGAAAGTGTTCTGATTACCCGAAGACCTCCGAGTAATCAAACCAAGTTGAACTCATCGTGCTCAAAGGTGAGACCTCGCCAAAGAAATTTAAACCATGATTGAAACCACCTTAAATTCATTAGAATATAATCAATCTAGAATAATTTATAATACATTGAAAACACGATAGAAAAATACCTCCTTCATTCATGTATACAAGTTCCAGGATAGTTTAAAAGAAAATATTTTACAATGAAAGCAAAAACTCAAAAGGGGAAATGTCTTCGGATCATCGCAGCCCACCACCGCTTGGAGTTATCCCTTCATGGCTTTATTACATAATTTAATAATCCTATCCTCTTTCTCTCTCAAGTCAACAACCTTTGTGATGAATTTTTTGGTGATGAATGGAATGTCCTTGAGAGGTAGGAGCTCATCTCCTTTTATAGGCAGATTTCATCATCAGAAAGTTGTCGAGTTTTCGACCCATTAATTAAATGCTTAACGTGTGGACCTCTTCATAAATATTGGTGATAAATGTCTTGTACGTACAACCTCAAAATTTCAGATTAATTTGACCCATATTGAAGGAGTTATGGTTTTTCTATTGAAAATCGATTTCTCTGGATGATGCTTCCTGGAAGCTTCCTTCAAAACTCTATCACTCAACGGCCATCATAAAGGATTCAAAATGGCTTGAAATTTATTTTGGATCCGCGTCTGGGAGTCCTCTGTCATATCCAGGTGTAATAGAATCATTTGGAGTAGTGTAGGCCGAAATGAGTTTCCATTACCAATGTAGGGTCAACGCAGTCAGCCCGGAAAAATTGTCAAATTCCTTGATTTTTTTGGGAATCTATAATATCGATTCAGCCCCTGGCCCTGAAGACAAAGTTGAAGGAAATAAAACAAGGGTTCAAAAAAAAATTCGAATCACAAAATTTGGAAATATATTTTATATGAAACGACCAAAATACCCCTGTGATAAAAATCTGTTAAAAATACAGAATTAGGCAATTTTTGCATTTAGGCTCAAAATAACACCAAAACTTAAATATGTAACAATTGCCCATTAAATAACACTATTTTGGGTTTATAAATATTAAATTATAGTATAAAATATGTGAAAATATTAGCTTCATCAATCCCCCACACTTAAGCATTGCACTCCTGAGCAATTATCATATATTCAAATCAAAATTCACATAACAATCAAAAATGAGAAAACATCCATGATCTTATTAAAAATCGAATTTCATCACGTATCTTCTATGAAAAACAATTTCCTATTATTTTCATTCCAAGAAATTAAATTTTTTCAACCTCATAAATCCATCCATGTATCAATCACAACCTACCTCGTATTGAATTTTATGTCACTCTTCACTCAAGAGAAATAAATTCTGGAGTTATGCTCATACTTGGAAATTGCATGTATCACCATAGGCTTGTGACAATTCTCATTTCTCCATAGCATGAAACATAAAAATGAATTCAATCATGAGGGATTTCATCAACGGTTCAAATGACTCTGTGGATTTGGGTTGGTTGTTAAATGATATAAAAGATCAAGGCTAGAAAGAGAAGGTTTGACTCTAAGGTACAATGCATGAATAATCAAGTGAAAACCCAGAAATTTCCTCACTCAATCCACCTTGAGAATGTGAAACAAAAACACCAACCCCATTTATTTTAAATGGTACATGAGCCAATAAATTATTTCAAGGTATTAAATCATCCAAGTTCTCCCCATTTTTTTTTGTAAAGCTCCAGAAAGGCACAAATTTATTTTCCTTTTTTATATATTTTTTTTAGCTCCAGAAAGGCACAACTTTTATTTTTATTTTTACTTTATTTTTGAAGGAGAACTAAATGAAACAAATTCAGCATAATGAGATTATGACTCATTCCCAATTATTTCATTGCCCAAAATTTTGACGCATACCGCACAATACCCATCAATAAGACAAATCCCAATGAACGCACACGAATGGCCCTTCCCCCACACTCAAACTTGAAATATACGTGCAAAAATACCAAGAGAATGGGTAGGTCAGGATAAATTAGCTTGTATTGTGGCTTAAACCTATAAGTAAATTCATGGAATCTAAGGGATAATGAAGGATAAATGTAAAGGTAGGTCTCAGGATAATATGTGGCTAGCCAAAGTAGTGCCTCAATCATATTAAATACATTCAATGAAATCCAATGTTTTGAAAGAGAAAAATCACAAATTCTAGTTCTCACAAAAAATACAAGTTTACCTCAAGAAAGTGTGGGTATTAGAAAGAATATGTAAAAGTGTTTTAGAATAACTCACAGGATAAGAAAAATATTTTGAGTTAGTGTTTCAGGTCCATGGATTTCAAAAATCAGTTAAACTCATAAAATGATTGAAAATCCAATTTAACGAAAAAAAATTCACATCAACAATCATTTAAGATCCTTTTTTTCAAAAATAATTTCAATTTTATCAAAATCAATTATTGTTTGAAATGTGATCATAATTATCATTAAAGCTCAAGGTTCCTAAAAATGAAAAAAATGAATGTAGAAAAAAACAAATAAGCAGGTCGACACTCCCCCCACACTTAAATTTCACTACCCTTCATTTTGTCTCGATAAAATATTAATAAGGGAAGAAAAAAACTAAATAGAAGGAAAGATACAACCTGAATTTATTTTTCTAGAAGCACCATTGAGTTAAGCTCCTATTTGGCAGCACTTCTTCCTATAAATCAATAAATAAATAAATGAATTAGAAAAAAAATAGAAAGGTGAAAGGGAAGGGATAATTCTTGGTTTGACCCCCAAGTGGGTGCTAGGTTTTTACTGCCCCTAGTCAGGCAGTTGCAGCAGGTTAACCCCAATCCAAAGGTGGATGGGGTTTCTTGCTTAGAAACCACCACAAATTATTTCTCCCGATATCCATATGTGGATGTGAGAAGTGATAACCCACAAAGAAAGGAAAAATATCCCCAACCCCTAGAAGAGATGGAAAATAGAATTTGAGATTAAGAGGGGGAGGGAAAAGGATATAGGGGTGCTCCCTATTTTTGTAATCTAGAGGAGTGGTGTCCACCGGTGTTGAAAATAGAAGAATAGGAAGTGGCTTCTCTTCTGTTTCATGTTCGTAAATTGTTTCTTCAATTGTTTCTTCTTTTGTCCCATCATCCTCAAATGCACCAATGCATAACTCGA
This sequence comes from Viscum album, assembly GCA_963277665.1. Taxonomy (NCBI): domain Eukaryota; kingdom Viridiplantae; phylum Streptophyta; class Magnoliopsida; order Santalales; family Viscaceae; genus Viscum; species Viscum album. The sequence goes on from OY728140.1 coordinate 2,053,405,142, forward strand.
CATGCACCTCCATTCTCTCCTCAATAAAAGGACCTTCTTCTTCTTCATCATCCAGATCATGCAGTAGTGATGCTGAATCTACAAATTCAGAATAAGGGATATTAGATTGAAATTCAGAATTAATGAAATTTGAATGAAATGAATGCTCATAATTTAAAACTCCCTTAGAAATTTCAGCTTTAGAACCCTTTTCCATAAGCAAGGAAGCTGGGAACTCATTTGTTGGTGAGGGAAGTGGGTCCTCAAGTTTTACTTCAACCTTATCAAAATCTTAAATAAATGTAGGTGGAACAAGTATTTCATTCTCCTAAGCTTTTCTTTTTTGTCGTTCCATCCATAAGACTTTAACATCTTCAACTTTGGCGGCCAGCGATGCCACCATCTTGCTTGCCTTTTCCGGCATTCTTGAATTCTCTTGAATTATCAAGGAAGTTTCTTGCAATTGTTGTGAATTTTCAGAAATTTGAATTTAAAAAAAATCCTTCTTGCTATACATGTCAGTAATAGTCCATGCATATGAAAAATTACTTGAATAATCCATGTCCTAAATAATAATATGCACTAAAATCATTTTTTATATTTTTTTTTGTTTTTTTTGTTTTTTTTGAAAAAGAATGTGTACAAGCTCTTGGCCTCCCCGGAAACGGTGCCAAATTGATGGTTGGGATTTCAGTCATTTTACCCTATTCAATTAAATTCTTATTATCCTATTAATGCACCATAGTGGTACACCCTAGGGTCGATCACAAGGAGGCCGCTTATATGCGCTATATTTTCAATTGTCCATTTTTAATTTAACTAATATAAAACTAACATATATAATATATATGGGTGATTTAGATTATGAAAATTAAATAAAAATTAAATATTAAATCTACATTATAAATTAAAATACCAAAGAAAATCGAGCTGGAAAGAACAAGTTAAAGGTAGCAGCGGTGGACAAACGTTGATCGATGGACACTCCCTTTATCATTGTTTATGAATATATTATAATTAAATTATCCAATGTATACATTAAGACCTCAAGGTATACACCTAAGTTATCTAGATACCATATTGAAACTTCATACATGGGTGCCGATCTTCTAATGAAAGTGTTCTGATTACCCGAAGACCTCCGAGTAATCAAAACAGGTTGAACTCATCGTGCTCAAAGGCGAGACCTCACCAAAGAAATTTAAACCATGAGTAAAACCACTTTAAATTCATTAGAATATAATAAATCTATAATAATTTATAAGAAATTTAAAACACGATAGAAAAAGACCTCCTTCATTCATGCAAACAAGTTCCAGGATAGTTTAAAAGAAAATATTTTACAATGAAAGCAAAAACTCAAAAGGGGAAATGTCTTCGGATTGTCGCAGCCCACCACCGCTTGGAGATAGCCCTTAATGTCTTGATTACATCATGTAATACTCCTATCCTCTTGATCTCTCAATCCAACCACCTTTTTTATGGATATTGTGGTGATGAATGGAATGTCCTTGAGAGGTAGGAGCTCCTCTCCTTTTATAGGCAGATTTCATCATCAGAAAGTTGTCGCGTTTTCGACACATTAATTTCCCGATTCACCCATGGACATCTGCATAAATATTGTTCATAAATGTCTTGTCCGTCCACCCTCAAAAGTTAAGATAAATTGGACGCTTATTGAAGGAGTTATGGTTTTTCTATTGAAAATCGATTTCTCTGGATGAAGCTTCCTGGAAGCTTCCTTCAAAACTCTATCACTCAACGGCCATCATAAAGGATTCCAAACGGCTTGAAATTTTTTTGGAGATGAGTATGGGAGTCCTCTGTCATATACATGTGTAATAGAATCATTTGGAGTAGTGTAGGCCGAAATGTGTTTCCATTACCAATGTAGGGTCAACGCAGTCCGCCCGGAAAAATTGTCAAATTCATTGATTTTTTTGGGAATCTATAATATCGATTCAGCCCCTTGTCCTAAAGAAAAAGTTTAAGGAAATAAAACATGGGTTAAAAAAAATTCCAATCACAAAATTTGGAAATATATTTTATAATAAATGACCAAAATACCCCTGGGATAAAAATCTGTTAAAAATCCAGAATTAGGCCATTTTTGCATTTAGGCTCAAAATAACACCAAAACCTAAATATGTAACAATTTCTCATTAAATAACACTATTTTGGGTTTATAAATATTAAATTACATTATAAAATATGTGAAAATATTAGCTTCATCAATCATCCTAAAAATTTTAAAGACCATAATTAAGAGTTTGATGCTTTGATCAATTATATTAATTGAAATTAATTATATAATTATAAGGTGGTTTAGATGATGAGGATTTAATCTGTCAAAAATATGGGGTGTCTTGAAAAATAAATTCTTAATAAAGAGTGTTATAATTTTCACATATGATTATTATGCTCAATATTATTTATTTTTCATAACATTCTCCAATAAATTTTATAAGATGCTGAAGGTTATTAAACAATTGATTAATCCCCAAAATTTATGGATAGAGTTAAAATATAATCCCATTCACTAACTCACATGATGTATTAAATGAGGAAGTATTTCCTACCTTAATAGAGAATATAATAGCAGTTATATCCCATCCTCTATAAGTACTACTGGTACCACCATTGGTGGTTCCTCATGAAGATTTATATCTAGAAGCCGTAAAAATGTAGAAATGATTAAGGTTACTGGAAACTCATTTTATAGAGACCATCGCTTTAGATAAATTAATAGTGTAACGCTTTTTATGAAACACATAATACATTACAAAATAGTCACCAAAAGACCATTTTATTTCAGCACCTTTGGAAATATGAAAAACTATATATTTTGACTCAATGAAAGATATTCAATGTTTCTAAAAAATATCTTCCCTTTAGTAATTATACATTAAAAACCTTTATTCATATCCTTTGGAAAAGAAACAAAAGAACTGAAAGAGGCCAAATCGTTAGTAATCGTAAAGAAGTGAAATACACAGGCATAACACGAACATAAGGGTACAAGAACATGTTCATTACATTCAAAGATCATACCATGTATATCATAGATCCTAAACATGAATCATAGAATAAATATTTAAAATTCATAATACATGAATCATAAGGAACTAATTAAAATAATAAATGAATAGAATAACAATGTAATTAGACATGGAATTATGGATGACACATAAGAATATAAAATTATATTTATATTAGTCATGTAATTACTTGTAAATCCATGTCAGTAGTATGGGTTCACTTACCAAATGATATTGTTGTCATGGTTCACTCCCATAAATATCGATGTATTATGAGTTCACTTTCTATACCATCTTGGCATCAATGGTTCACTCCCTTGGCCATATTAGTAGCATGAGTTCAATCCCCATACCATCTTGGTTGTCATAGTTCTCTACCATGGACATATTAGTAGTCAAGGATAACTCAAAAGACCATATTAGTATATCTCATGAGATACAGAGATTTATATAATCCATTGGAGGGGGAGCTAAGTCCCAACCATCTCATAATGAAATCATACATACATGTTCTAAAATACCATAAACAATTATATCATGACCCATTAAATGAAATGGGAATCATAAAAATGTAATCATATCATAACCTATAGTAAAAGATACATGTTTCATAATAATTTCATCCAAATCATAACCCATTAAAAGAAAACAGTCTCAAATGAATATGACCCATGAAATAGAAACAACTTTCATAAATTTCATGACATCAAATAATTAACCCTAAAGTGAAATTATATAAATAGAAACATTGAATCATTTCCCCAGAAATACATGAGTGACTCCATTGAATACCATCTTATTTTTGATATAATTTTAAAATATCTTTTAAAAACATTACATTGCAAAAAATATAAATTTATCTTTGAAAATGTTCTTTTTAAAACATAATCTCATTTGAAATCCATTTTACTTGAAAATATAACGAAAACTTGCAATGAAGCATTGAAATTGTTTTGAGAACCATTTTATGTTAAAACATATAAAAGAAGTTAAAAAAAATTCAAAAATAATTTTCCTTTAAATTTTATAAAAAACATATTTAAAAATTTTGAAATAAATTTTTTTATTTAAAATACTTTGAAAACATAAAAAAACGAAATTCTTTTGAAAACTATTTCTCTTGAAGATTTTACATTAATATTAAAAAAAAATTGAAAACCATTTCATTGAAAATAATTTGAAAACATATAAAATAATAATTGAAATATTTTTTATCTTTTTTTTGAAACAATGTTTTGAGAATATTTAATGGAAGTCTAAAAAATCATCTAGAAATACTTTTTAAAAATTAAAAATTATTCCAAAACATTTTCATTGAAAAATAATTTAAGAAAATGAATTTAAAAAATATAAGAAACAATTAATTATTTTTTTAAAAAATAACTTTGTGATATTGTAAAGGAAGATTCAAGGGATTATCAATCATGAAGGAAGGTAAATCCATATATTCCAAAAAATCATTTTTCACCGTAAAATGATTATAAAAGTGCCTCAATTGGAAAATGAAAAGTTGAATCTTTTATTACAACAATGATGTTTAAAAGTTAAAACATGGGTAAAAATGTCTTATAATGATTATAATATAATATTATATTATTTCTGGAAACCATTTATATCCCATGATTTGGAAGGAATGTATATTATTGACTGAAAGGGGAAATAAAGTTGTATTTTATGATTTTTTCATTAATTATCTTATGTAAAAAAGTGTGGGAAAATGTTAACATAACATGGATATAATATATATAACAATAGGGTAAAAAACTTCATGGTGGTTCTTGAGAGACAGATTAATCATTTTAATAAAGGAATTATAATCATGAACAATCTTGAAAATATATGAGATTATATCAATAAAATATTACCACTACGTTACTTTGGACAATACTCTCCCTGTAAGAAAATAAAATTAAATAAAGCCTAAAATATCATGATAATAAGGATATAAATAATATAACATGTTATGGGATTTATATAAATATATTATAAAAATTAGGTTTATTACATGGAATGGGTCTCAAAGAAGAAAAATTCAGACAAAAATATGATACCAATTTAGTAACTTTTAAAACATAAATCCCCTAAAAATGATCATAAAATGGATTTGTAAATACTCATAAATATATTTTTAATAATCATGGAATGAATAAGTGGGATATATACACATAAAATATAATATATAAGAGGTGAACACTCATTGTGTGTCATGAAAAATAAATGCGAGATGAGAAAAACCCTTACCATATGTCTTGAATATCATTGTACTCATAAAAACCTCATTTATAATTAATATAATTTTATTATAAATATTTTATAGTTAAATATTCTATGATATAATAAAATATATTTATTAATTAATACTTTTTGTTACCTAATTATTAATGATTCCATGATATGGTTTCAATTTCTGTAATATTTGCTTTATTTTTCACATGTTTCATAATTTGTTATATTTTTGGTCGTCATATATATATATATTTATTTCTAGAATGTAAAGCATGATATAAATATAATTTATATTAATTATATATTTATTTATAAAAATATATTGTATATAGAAATATGATATAGAATACACCATTTAGGGAGATAGTATGTTGTACGTACACATGAACAATGTTTCTGTTTTTCTTTGTTATGTTGAATGAAATAAAATAAAGGAAAATATATATATATCATTATATTACCATTATTATTTTTTATATATCATATTATTTATTTAAAACCATCCTTAATATTTTCTATGTTTTGTGTGAACGAATCACATCTCTTTGCGGAGGCGATAGTCCACACCTCCCCTAACAAAAATTATCATAATTACAAAAGATGGAAACTATAAACCATTGTGTTATAAAATAATTTAAAAATAAAAAAATAATAAATAACATATATTATATATATAAACAACATATAACTCATAATTCCCAACCATTAAATGTTGTAAAGAAAAAAAAATGAACAACATTGTTTCGTGAGGTGGTAGTTCATCATACACAAGAACGGTAATTTTGTTACCATTATATAGAAGTTTGTGTAAGTGTATATCTAACCCATAATATTAAAACATAATATTGTATTGATAATATTGTTTTTTATATATAATAATGGAATAATGTGATTTTAATGGTGTATAGAATGGATGTAATACTAAAGTTCTTGAGGAATGATGCTACCTCTTCTTTGGGAAACTCCTTTTGGTTTGCACCAAAGGTATTCCTCAGATAGTTTAATACATAATTTTTAGATTATATGTTAATTTAAGAGAGGTTTAGAAGATATTTTGGTAAATGTAGTTCAATCCAGTTTGTCTTGATATTTTGAGGAAGTGGGAGGATAAGAGACATTTTATTTTGGTGGAAGAGTGGAACTCTTATAAATTTTATTGTATGGAATTACACCAACATTTCTCCCATTGAAAGTGGCTCTCATAATGGTCAAAATTATATAAGAGGGATTTTAGGGTCTCAATATTTTCATAATTTTTTTTGGAATAATTTCTAGGTCATTTGGGCACTTAGTTTTATTGATTAGTCCCCTGTTATGTTTAATTATACATTAATCGTTGTAAATAATTTTAATTATATTCACTAATATTTTTTATCAAAAAATAATTTTTTCTTTGATTAAATTATAAATAATTATGATTCCAAAAATCGAAACTAGTTTTTAAATTCCAATCACATTGATGGCCTAAATTTATTTAAATTTAATCCCACAAATAAGATGACAATGATGTATTTTAAATTAAAAACATTCAAAAGTTTTCTATGTTTTTTTACTGAATTTTAATTTTAAATTGATTCATGTTAAATTAATTTTATTAATTGATAAAAATAGACCTAATAAATATTTTAAACCAATTTAAAATACAATTTATCATTATTAATAAATTATTTGAAAAATTAGTTTTTAATAAAAAATTCAGTATTTTTCACTCTTCATAAAAATGAAACTTCATAGAAAAATAAAAAAATCACCCTATCCTTTTTTAGCTACATTATCTTATATGTTACAGTGTAATGTTTTTGTTTTCTTGTACATTCATATTTTTTAATAAAACATTACACGATGAGGATGATATTTATATGGTTTCTATATTCATTTTAAATTAATAGGTGACCAAAAAATTCAAATATTTTTTTATTCGTTAGTTAATCATATTATCATCAATTTAATAGCTATGTTGTATATTATTATAATAAATAGTAATATTTTACTAATATATTATTTTTAAGTAACACTAATTCTTACATGTTATGAAAGAAATTTAGGAATTTCAGTCTCATATGTAATGTAATCATACCTTGTTATTCAATATAGAGAAATAAAAAAATTATGTTTCTTATAGTGTATGGTTAACTTAGTTTGGTGTATAAACCAAAAGTTACACAAATAACCAAGTATATTCATGATTTTGGGAAATAAAAAATGATACAAAAATAATAAATTAATTAAAAAAACTCACAAAATCTCAATGTGCTAAATTTTACATCCCTTAAAATTAATTTCTCCATCAAAATTTCTCTGGGATATCAAAGAATTAAAACATGAAATTTATTTTAATAGAGTCCAAATTTATAAAAATGAATAGAAAAACTTCTATTAAAAAAAGAATGCTAAAAAATAATGGTTCCCCAAAGTAACTCATACCTAGCATACCACATATGAGACTATAGCTGGGAAGTGGAAACATGGACTTAGAGGAAATGTGTAAGTATTTATAGGGAGTTTTTGGGGTTCTAAATCACAAAAAAGTGAAAGATAAATGAATATTTGAGGGCCTCAAAGTCATAAATCTGTGATCATTTAAATGGATATTGATTCAACAAATGTTAAGGTATGAATTTTTTTTTTAATTTTCATAATGTTTATTAATTATTTTATTTACCAAGAATATGAAGAAATATACAGACCTGATATATTTATACAAACATAATTTCATTTTTTCATTGTGATTTTACCATGTTTTAATTAATCCATTATTTCATAAAATATATACCCTAAATTATCTTTGAAGCATGATAAACTAAAATACACATTTAATAGATATTAACGCCCATAAAATAATTAAAATCCCAACTATTTATATCTAGAAATTTATCAAAATAAATATGGTTAATACATAAATATATAAACATAAAAAGAAACAATACTAGTTAGTCATTAATATTTATTCATCCAATGGTTTAACAAGAAAAATATATACAGTTACCAGGACAACATGTTGAACAAGAAAAATATATACAGTTACCAGGACAACATGTTGGCCAATGGTAGGCATGAAACCCATATTTCCTTTGGTCATGGGATCAAGACTCATGAACTTACTGAACTTTACGAGTTATCACCTACATACATATTATCTTTTTCTAAATTGACACTGATATAATTTGAAATATAAATTTTTTGGATATCCTTGAAATAAAAAAAATCTATAAATAACCTTTTAACATAGTCTTTTAAATAAAAAATTAATACATAAATTCTTCCTACAATGTTAAACATAAAAATTCTATAAATGGATAACTTTATAACACATATGAAATATGAGATTCCAAAATATTATAAACAATGTCATGAAATATTCTTAATAGTGATCCCCCATATATCACAATGTATCTCATGGTTTTCAAATTTCAAATATATTAATACCCTAATCATATTTTTTATTGAAACATGGTAATAACCTGAATTACCATAAACACATTTAGAAAACAAGCCAGATTCATTATTCCAATGGTTATGATATATATTCCATGAATCCAATATGTTTTGAGATTTATCCATGATAATATAGAAAAATGTTTCAATAATTCATTTATCAGGTGTTAATTAATTCGTACCATATAACTTATGTTAATAAAAAATAATTATCTCAACATCAAGAACAAATTATGGTTTACCTTCCCTTAATAAAAATACCACCTTTACAAGAAATCAATTTTTTACCTCAGTAGCACCATTCACAATATCCTTTTTAATCTTAAGTGAAATACTTATTCTAAAAACACTTATATATTTCATGATTAATATCACATAATAATTGAATTAAAAAACATAAATACATTATTCATCAAACATTATTCTTAAACCATTACTCTGGATTCATCAACCTATTTTTTAACAACTCTTCCCTAGAATATGAAATATAAACCAATTATTAAGGATCTTAAACCATAATATAGTATTTTTATTGTGTTTAATAAAAACAATACCAGAATAACATTCCATACCTTTAAAATGTGAATTTAAATCTCTTTATCTTCTGAAAAATAAAAAATACTCCTAGTTGTTACAGATTTTGTTCATGATATTTCCATATAAGAAATCAATTTTTATCATGTTGAATCTGTTAACATTTGAAAAACTCAATATTGAACCAATTCCTTCCAGGTACCATAATTAATTAAAATCAGAAACCATGGGGTGAGAAACAGTTACCATAACAGAAAACCACGTAATCATGAAACAAATTACTCATAGGATGTATAAACAATGACACATATTTCTTTAATCTATGGCACACTAGGATTATCCTTTTTTATTTATACATTTATAATATATAAATCTTTCATGATGTCTTATGAAGTGTTTGTGAAATCCAAAATCATATACCTGAGGAGTTTTAAACCAAGTGCACAATAAATCCCATTATCATGTACCAAGTTAAGTCAAGTCAATCCCGAAACACCTTGTTAAAGTATTTTCTCTTACGTGCATCTGTTTCAAAACCATATCCACTTGTAGTATCAAGACATATATTTATTTCAATGAAACCACTTACTCTATCCTTTAATAATATTCTAGGACATTTTATTAAACATTTACTCAACATTATACTTATCCTTAGAGATAACCCTAGAGACATCCTTAGTAATATACCTTTGGATTTCACTAATGATTTCTCATAATAGTTATCAATGGTAGACTAAACCTTCACACTTATACAAACTATGCTAATGATCACTTTATATACATGACCATTACATCAGTTTTTCAGAATACTTAAGACATTATAAAAATACATGCCTAAAGACCATGTTAGATTAGTGCATTTTGAATCATGGAACAAAAATAATCTATCTCAGTGAAAGGTCATCAATGTTACCCACAAATAACTTACACAATAGAAATTATACTTAAAATATTTTCATCATAGCATGGTGAAACAAAATGTAAGAAAGGGGTTATATCGAATGCCTGGGAAGGTAAAATAAAAAAAAAATATAACTATAACAAGAGCATATGCATAACAGAACATGGGAATAACATTCATAGATCGTACCTTACATATCAAAGATCACTATCATGAATCATGGACTTAATATTGGTAGTTTATAAGATTTTAATAATAAATAATTAAATATCATAATCCATGGAATAGTAAGACAAGGAATTATGGAAAACACATGATCTTAAAAAATTATTTCCATAGTATTCATGGAATTAATTCCAAGGTCATCTTAGTAGTATGGGTTCACTTCACACATTATATTGGTATTCATGGTTCACTAACATGGCCATATCGGCAGTGTGATTTCTCTCCTAATTCCATCTTGGTAGTTATGGATCACTCCCACAGCCATCTTAGTATTATGATTTCACTCCCCATACTATCTTGGTAGTCATGGTTCACTCCCAATTCCATATTAGTTGTCAAGGTTCACTGCCAAAACTATCTTAGTCTATTTAATGAGATATAGATCTTTACCCAATGAATTAGAGGGTGATATAGGTATAACCCATCTCATATTTAAATCAAAAAAAAAACATGTGTCAAAAAATCTTAAAAAAAACATATCATAACCCATGAGATGAAATTGGTAACAAAAACAACTAATAATATCGTAACTTATGGAAAAAGATACAGGTTTTGTAATCATTTCATCAAAACCATAATCAGTGAAAAGAATCAAGTTTCTAAATCATTTAACCCATGAAAGAGAAACAAATTTTACAAAATTCATTATATAAAAATATAATCCCTTAATAGGAAAAATATTAATTGAAATAATGAATTATTCTCCATGAAAGTCATGATTTACACTAATATATGTCATCATAAATGAGAAATAATTTTTTAATATATGTTAATATCATTTCTTGAGGAAAATATTGTTTCTTCTTTTAAAAATGGATTTTTAAAACAAAATGCCTTTTCCAATCCATTTTCATTTAAAATACATTGAAAACATATAATGATGGCCAAAAAAACTTCTAAAAACATTAATTATTGAAATCATATAAAAGAATATTTGAATCATTTTGAAAACCTTTTTCCTTAAAAAAATCAATACAGCTTAAACCCACTTTTCTTTGAAAAAACATTGATAACTTATATTTAAAACATGAAAACGTTTTGAAAGAAGATTAGAATGAAAATTATAAGAAAATATTAAAAAAAAATTTCAAACCCATTTAATTTAAAATACTTTTAAAACTTATAAATTATTCTTCAAAATGATTAAAATTCTTTTTTTAAACAACCATTTTAAAAATTATAAAGGAAGTCTTAAAAATAATTTTAATACACTTTAAATAATTTTTTTTTTGAAAAAAATATATATATAAAACTAAACTATGTCAAAAAACATCCAGAATATGAGGATTTTTTTCTTTTTACAAATAAAATGACCTTTTAATCTTGTAATACAGGCTTCAAGGGAATGTCGAAGTTGACGGTGAGTAAATTTGAACATGTAGAACATTCCTTATGCACCATAAAAAGATTAGAAATTTCCTTTGATAGTAAAATGAAAATATGATTAATTTTTATAAAAAAATTAATTAAAAGGTAAAAAATGAGTAATTTTTTTATAGATCATAATACTCTAATAGATTATTTTTGGGAACATCTTAGAAAACATTGTTTTGATGGACCCCGAACTTCCAACCGAATGAAGAAAAAATTTCAGATTTTGATTTAGAACATTTTCTTAATATCTTATATACCAAAAAGTAAAAAATGGTTTCATTACATGGATATAAAATTGATAACCATAGGGTAAGAAAATATATGATGTTTCTTGAGATATGTATCACAATATTTTAACAACGAGAGAATAATCATAAACAACCATGAAAAGTGATGAGACTATTTCAATAAAATATTACCACTTGGTAACATTGATCCTTACTCTATATGTTAGAAAATAAAATTTCATGATGCATAAAATATTATTAAAATTAGGATATTAATCATATTACATTTAAAAGTCATTATATACATCAATTAAAAAAATTAGGTTCATAACAATGCATGGGTCTCAAAGAAGTAAAATTGAGAAACAATTACACTATAGATTTGGTATCTTTTAGAACATGAATCTCATGAAATAATCATCATAAAATGGGTTTTTAAATAACCATTAATGTGTCTATAATAATCATGGAATAAATAAATGGTTATTATACACTTTACATAAAAAATAGGAGGTGAACATGTCTTGTGCCCTTTAAAAAATAAAAGCGATATGAGAAAAACCATTACCTTATGTCTTAACTCTCGTCATACTCGAAAAAACATCATTCATAATAAATAAATTTTTATTATAAATATTTTATAGAACTATATTACTATTTATAATAAAATATATATTTTTTATTATGAATTTATATTACCTTTTTATTAATTATTCGAAGTTATGTTTTCACTTCCTGTAATATACATTTTTTTCATGTGTATTATTTATTATAATTTTGGTAATAATACATATATCCTAGTTTCCATAATGTAAAAAAATATTAAAATATAATTTATTTTCACTATAAATATGTTTATAATAATCTATAGTATATAGAATGATGAAATGGAAGACACTGTTCTAGGAGACGGTAGGTTGTACTTATGTATGAACATTGTTTTCATTTTTCTTTGTAATTGTGAATGAATGAAAATAAAAGACATATATATATATATATTATCATTATCGAATAATTATTATCTCATATATACTATATAATTTTTCCAAACCCATCAATTATATGTTCCATGTAGTGTGTGAACGAATCATGTCGCTTTGAGATGGCGGTGGTACACACTTCCACAAACCAAAATTCTAAGATTTACACAAGATTAAAATTATAAAGGTATGTATTATAAAATAATTAAATAAGCCTAAAGTTATAATAAATAATTTATATAAAATATTAATTTTTTTTCCATCACAGTTACCAACAATGAAAGGCATCAAATGAAATATGAACAACATCGTTTCTGGAGGTGGTGGTTCTCAGTACATAAGAAATGTACATTGGTTACCTATTTAAAAGAATTGTGTGTAGGTTTAGGTAGAAGAATTAATATAAAAAAATATCAGAATATTTTGGATACTGGTGTAATTATATAATAATGAAATGAGATTATTTTAGGTTGGTTGTATAATAGAAGTAAAAAATGAAGACCTTGAGGAAAGATGTTACCTCTTCTTTTGGTAACTTCTTTTGGTTTGCAGGATAGGGATTCCTTGGGTGGATTTCTAACCGAGGATTGGTTTATGCATTGGAATAATGTAAAATTAAGAGATATTTTTAAAATTATTTTTCTAGGTAATGTGGATTGATAGTTATGATGATTTGGGAGGAGATTAGGCCTTTTTATAGTTCTCGAGTGTCACTATTGTATGTTTTTAGAAAGGGATTCCACCCACATTGTTCAAATTGAAATTGGATCCCATAATGTTATGATCTTGATTCAAAGATCTATTGGGTATAAATATTTCTAGAAAATGTCTATTGGGAATTTCTTTGGTCATTTGGGCCCTTATGTTTATGGTTTTGTACCTTGTCAAGATTAATTTCACCTTAATCATTGTAATTAATTTTAATTTCTTTCACTAATATTATAAATCAAAAACTATGTAAACCATATAATAAATTAAAATTTTCTTTGAAAATATTGAATTAATTTTTATGAATTCCAATAAAATATGTTGTTGATATTAATTTACATGTAATCCTATAGAGTGGATGGCAATGTGAGTTTTTAAAGTAAAAATGATCAAATAATTCCTACGTTTTTATAGTCAATTTTAATTTGAAATTGATTACAATTATCTACATTGGATTAATTGATAAAAATTAGATCTAATTAAAATTTTAAAAATATATAAAATAAAATTTATTATTATAAATAAATTAGATGAAAAAGATGTTTTGAATTAAAATCCAGTATTTTTTACTATTCATCAAATAATGAAACTTCACAAAAAAATAACAAAAATTAAGCATAAAATATTTTTTATGTTTTTATTTCAATTATAATTTTTTTACATAATAAAAGTATAAAATATCCAAAATTTATATTTAATGTAGGTTCTCCATTACATGTTGGTAAAAATGATTTTTTAAAAATAGGGGTTTTATGTTTCATATTTTGTATCCTCTCATCTTAAACATATAAAATAAATTGGATTAATTTAAAAAATATATTTTTTTATATATAAAATATATATTTAGTTAAAATCAACCAATAATGTTCTTTAATTTAACTTATTTATATAAATCACATTTTACACATAAAGTATTCTTTTCTAAAATCATTACTTCTATTTTAATTTGGTTTCTACATTAATTTTTAATTAATTGGTAACCAATGAATTAAAATACATATTTTGATATTCTTTAATCCTATAATCTTTAATTTAACAGTGATTATATATTTTATTATATTAAATAATAATATTACAATAATATATTATTTTTTTATAACACTACTATATACAAGCTATCGAGGAAATTAAGTTTTTCATATAATGTAAGTTAACCTCTAGGTTCTATATTTAGAAATATAAAATTTATGTTTTTTTAGTAAACCAATGACTTGGTGTTTCGTATATTTCAATCCAGGCTTATAAAAATGTTATTTTAAATGTTGTGTGAAATAAAAAAATATACAAATAATAATAAATTAATTTGAAAATAATATTTGACTAAATATCGGGTTGTAACACTTATTCACTTCAAGTTTACTAATAATTAATAAATTTTTCTCACTCATACAAATGGAGTTATCCACTACTTGATTAAAATTCATTATATTTTCTAGGTATTAGTCAAGGATCCAAGGGTTTAGAGACATCTGTGACAATGGATCATATAGTTCCTACACCCTAAAAAAGAGGATTCTATAGGAGAGGTGGTGAGGATCCTAATTGGTCAGACCTATTTCACAAAAATAATGAACTTGTTATCATCCCGACTAATTCAAGTATACAACATGGCCACTTCAATTCTAATTCCTCATTATATATTATTAAACTAATCATATTGTGATCATTTTTTCTATATTGAAATGAAACTTATCATAATGTATACACCACCAGTGACGTTTTTCCTTGATAATGATACTCCCCAAGTGAAACAATATTTGGTGGTGATATGGAAACTCTTAGGTAATATATAAATTCTAGAATAGCCTCTCCAATAGAGAGAATAAATCCATTAGAAGTTTGTATAGTACCCCATTATTATGGTCATAATTTTCCCTAAGAAGACTCAATTATTGTTCCATTTAATGAAGAAACATCTGTTGAGGAGTTTAATAATTTATTAAATGAAGGTTAATATTCATATCCTTTTATTATTTGGTCTTGAACCATACTTATGGGATATTATATTTTTCATATCAATGTTGAATGCCTTTCTGATGACTATATAATTTCCAATGGATTCTACAGTTTCTTTAGTATCATAGTAGGTAGAAGTTATTTATGTGTAGGTTAGTGTAATTATTGGTCCTCTTGAATATTTCACCAATGGAACATCACATAGTGAATTGGTCCATGAATATGTGTTGATCCTTGTAATAGACAGTGAATTTGAATCCTAATATTATTTGATTCATGAGAGGTTTGGGAAAATATTATGGAGAATTAACTCAAAACTTTTTTGCGAAACCCCTCAGGGATCTTGTTATATGATAGTATAACATGAAACGCTTAGTCATTAGTCTTATCCTAGATATATATTATTAATATAATTCCAATTCCAAAGTTAATTATATAATTATTGATCGAGATAATATGATAATTCTCTAGTCATGTATTTCAAACATGAAAGCTTCAATATAGCCTTCCAGTTTCATAGCTACACCCTTTAATGATTCTTCTTCACCTATAGTTGTGGAAACATAGTGTAAACAATAATTTACGAAAGAGAGATCCCTTGTGGGTGGACTTAACCAAGTGCACGTGTGACTCTAAAAATATATTTACATCACTAGAAGGAAAATAGTGGAGCATCAATAATTGGTAGATGAGTTATAAAAAGAGGGTATGGATTCCAATGTAATTGTAGAATCGTTATATTTATATGTTGAGAGAGAAATATTAGGGCTTTAAAAATTACATCAATATTTCATTGGTTCTGAGTACGTGATGGTTCAACACATATAATCTGACAAAAAATGACCTATAATCACATCTCAATATGCACATTAAATTTTATATACTGATACAGAATCTAAAATATATATGTTTATACTAAAAAATTAATGATTAAAAGAAAAATTTCTTATCATTTTAAATTCTCTAGTTCCTCTTCCATATTGATCTGAATTTTTTGATGACTTTTGTTTATCTCAATGAAAAATCCCTTGTTAACTAAAAAAATATCAACATTGAATAAAAATATTTTAATACATTCATAATCTCTAACTACTTGTTTCAAAATGAAATATGGAGAAATCGATTATCTTTCAAATATGTACATTCGAATGATTACAAGTTTGTTAGATATGGAATCATATGTACTATCACCACACACCAAGGTTATTATTGTGAAATAAATAATAAAAATTTGGTCTCATCATGTATGCATATAGGTAGGTTGACATAAAAAGGATGGATATGGTGGAGTATATTCCATCATCTTAAGATAAGGTTTCCTCAAATTAATATATGAGAAATTATTTCCACTTAAATTTTTTTTCTAGTATTAATAGATTCCATGTGAATATAGTGGAATATGTACCATCAGTTCACACTATGTTGGTCCAAACATATATGACATTTGGAATGACTTAACATGATGAAAAATGTGATTCATAATATCAGAATACAGATTTAAAAATATGGATGGTCCAGAATACCTTGAGATCACACCTTTGTGTATTTATCATGTAACTACATGAGATGTTAATATATGATTAAACATAAACTAGTATTTGTGTTTGATAACTTACTCCACATAAAACAACAAATATAATTTTTTTGACATGTTATGATAAAATACAAATATTAAACTATGAATTTTAAAACCTAGTAATTTAATTTGTGGAAATTTAGAAAATTAACTACTTTATTAAAATTATTTATAAAGAAATTCAGATCTACCATTAATATGAATGAAATACAATTAGTTTATCAAAAACTAAAAATAAGATTATTTATTATTTATAAAGATTTCATTAAATGTTTTTCTATGTGATATACAATTCTATTTCAAGACACTTCTGATTAATGATTAAAAACATATTTGATATGAATATTTGTTTAATAATAATTTAATTAGGATTTAATAATAAATCTGATGAGAATGGTTAATATTATAGAAAGGAAATATTAACAAAAAATATTTTCATTGAATCTCACCTTTAAAATTTGAATTTAAATTTCTAAAATTTTGAATTTGAATTTTCTAAAATGAACATTAATCATGGAGTCAATGTAGTAATTTTGGTTGAAGATGATTTTTTATATTTATATAAAAAATGTGTCTTATGATAGAAAATGTAATAATTAATTTTTCTTACAGATATTAATATAATTTTATAAAATGAAATTTATATTAAGAATCAATATATCTAAATTATGTACTATTCCAAATATATTTTTAGTGATATAAGATAAATTACCTAGAATAATAATTAACTACCAAAACAAACATATTTTTTTCAAAGAATTAAATTTTACCTAAATAAATTAGATTAATATAGTTTAAAATATGCCTCAAATATGCTTTTAACACACATAAATAATATAAAAAACCTTGTTCAAATAATTATTATAAGTCAAGAATTATTAAAAATAATTAATATTTAAAAGAAATTTTTCTAAAAAAAATTTCCCCATGTTTATTATTTTTTAGTTTAAAAGATAATTTTCCTAAATTTATGAATATACATATATAAAATAGACACCAAATTAAGATCTAAAAAATAAATTTTGGATAAATGGTTATCTTATATTTTTTGTAATAAGTAATTACCATGGTTAATTTTATAACAAGATCAATAAGGGAAAAAAGGGTAAATGAGGTTTCATTAATTTTTAATAATTAAAATGTCACATACACCATCTAGAAATAATTTTTAGATATTAAAGTCACATATATATGTTTAATGTATCATTATCCAACTAACTCATCTGAATATCATAAAATATTATCATTAACCCCCACCTAACAATCTATTCCAAATATTTGTTGCCACGACCCGTCCCATGGGGCCTATACTGTGACCACCCCAAGTCTGCCTTCCATAGGCCAGGGGATAGAGACTAGAACCAAAAGGTGCATTCCCTAAAGTTGTGAAGGCATTTCCTCTATAACTGATAAACACACACAATCAAGAACACAACAACATGGGAACACAATTAAACTGTATAGTAAAAGATTTTGTATAGTAGAAAAAGGGGCCATAAAACAAGCCCAACTAGGAAGTACAAGAAAATTGAAAAGTACAAGTAACTGAAACTACTCTTGTGAAATCCCACAGAAAATCCTACATGAAGGGTAGGAACAGCTCTTGAACAATCGTATCTATAGTACGCCTCCTCTAATATCCACCTCCGAGCAACCTCTGGTCCTGGTACTCATATCCTCAGACAGCATTGTTCGTCTTTTGCACAAAACACAACATGGTGCGGGCGTAGCCCGTGTAGAGATGAGTATAAAGAAACTTCTTAGGGACCCCGAGACCCTCAATGTTCTCACAAAATCCAAAAAGGGTAAACAACAAAGAATGTAAGTAATGGACAACCCTACTCTGGTATATTCCCATACATATACCAAAGTGATCAAGTACACCCATCTCATCAATGAGGAAAACACAAGGCCCAACTCAAAATCTCAAATCTCAATTGCCCAACAATGGAAGGAATACCATGAAGGTAACACCACAAAGGTAAGTACCACAATGGTAACACCACACAGAATAATACCACTATGGTATCACCACCATGGTAAGTACCACAAAGGTACGCCACATAGAAGAATTCCAAAAATGTATCACCATGAAGGTAAGAACCACAAAGGTATGCCACAAAAAATATTACAGCAATGGTAATAATTCCGCTCACACTAGGGATAACACATGTATGGTAGCAAAGATGATCAGATATAACTACTGAATCATCTTACTCTACTAAGAGGTAGACACATGAATGATCCAAAATCATCAGACCTATGTAGGATCCTAATTTCTTAGACCCACATAAGAACCTTGTACATCATCAGTCCCACTTAGGATCCTAGTACAGTATACCCACGTAAGATCCTAAAGCAGTCCCACATTTATTCCTAGAGCAGATCTATGTGATATTCTCAAACATAGACTGACAAAAGATCCCAAGAACAAACCAACATAGGATCCCTTTATCATGTTACAAACAGCTATAGGGTTCCCGCACTAAGCTCTCTTGATTCGTGGAGGATCCGATCCTCAAGACACTTATAGATACACCAACTTCCAGGAAGTACCACGAAGAAGTAACCCAAAGTACCTTCATGTAAAAGGGGTCTCAATGTAACAGACGGTGCGTCAATTGGACGCCCGGTCTGTAAGTTATTGGCCTTTCAATCCTGAGGGCCCGGTTGGATTCATGTTCGATCCATCCTGTTATTACCCCAACATTATCGAAAAAACATGTGGGGTTTAACTAAAGGACTGTCTCAATCCAAGGTTTTTGGCACCATGGACAGTTCCTCAAACGGAAGCTCGTAGATCACGATGTGGCCAAAAGAGTGAAAATGGTTGAAGATGGTTCGGGCCCAGTCTGACCCGGCCTACAGGACCCAGTTCGGGTCAAACTAATATAGCCCAACCCTCTGGGAAACCCGCAAAGAAATATCCTACACTTGGCCCACAGCTGTACGTACGGCCAGGCACCTTTCCCGCATGGTGTGGTCGTGCGTTGCTCCTCCACTGGTAGCTGGTTCAACCGGCCTCCCTTCTTTCACCGACACAGCACAATGTTGTGACTCTTTTCTACCAGGCAGGATGGGGTGTTAGGGAAAGCCCACTTAGTGGATTTTTATCTTTCTGAGAAGTTTCCAGCCACGATACCGACCACTATGTGTCACGTAGAAGAGTCTTCTGCAGCTGGAAGCAGACAGATTTCACTGATGTCCAAGAGGACCAGATGTACAGGTGGACAACCGCAGGATTCCAAGTCAGTTGTGTGGGTCACCAGAGACAGATCCTGTCATGTGAAGAGCATGCAATGTTACTCATGCAGCGGGCTGGGTCACATGGCTTGTTACTATCCGACCCGCTGTACGGATGGCCAACACATGGTCTAAGGACCACCCAGGCTGTGATATTGGTATGAATGCTTCAAACATCATTGACCACGGTGATCTGGACATTGACAATGGGGAGATATTTATGGAGGTTCTAGTGTAGATTGAGGATCAACAACAGTGGGTCCTTAATGGGTGATTGATACCTTTATTGTGAGTATGTTGGTAGTACGAGAACCACCAGGAGAGAACATGGGTGCGAGAGGCTCTGATTCGTGCTCTGTACCCCCAATTGTTTTCCTAGTTTTTTATGATGTGTCTTTCTAGGATGCAAATCCCTAAGGAGGGGAGAATATAAAGACCATGAAATTTTCAAGTAATTTTTTTATTATATGTGTATTTTACAAGTCCACTAAAATAGACGGTGCATGATTTTGAGGCCCAGTGTGCCTAGAATGAATTTCTAAACTTTTTGTAGGTACGTTCAGTAGACGTGAGAGCCAGTTTTTTTTTTAACTTTTGAACCGGTGCTTAGAATTAAAATATAAAGAATCCGTTGAACTCATAGCGCCAGTATTCACTTAAGGATAATTTCACCTTGATGATAATTGGACAAGGGTGAAAATTAGTTTTCATGTTTCTCATGGAAATAAAAATAAAATAATAAACATTTATTTTAATTTCATAACCTCTCACTAATACCAATTGTGACGACCCGTCCCCTGGGGCCCATACTGTGAGTACCCCAATCCTGCCTTCCATAGGCTAGGGGCTGGTGACTAGCACCAAAAGGCGTATTCCCTAAAACTGGGAAGGGATTTCCATTATAACATGTAAACAAACACAATGAAGCACACAACAAGATACGAACAAAAGTAAACTGTATAGTAAAAGACTGTGTATAGTAGAAAAAGGGGCTAGAATACAAGCCAAACTAGAAAGTACAAGAAAAATGAAAAGTACAAGTAGACTGAAACTGCTCCTGCGAATACCTACCATGGACCCTACCTGAAGGGTAGGTACATCTCTTGAATGGTCATCTCTGCGGTACGCCTCATCTAATGTCTACTTTCGAGCTAACTCTAATCCTAGTACCATCATCCTCCATCTGTGATGTCTGTCATCTACACCAAACACATCAAGGTGCTGGCGTAGCTCGTGTAGGGGTGAGTATAATGATACTTAGTAGGGACCCCAAGATCCTCAAAGGTCTCACAAAATCCACAAAGGATAACCCACAAAGAATGTAATAAATTGAAAAACCTAATTTGGTATATGCCCATACATATACCTAAGTTACCAAGTAATCCCATCACAACAAAAGTCCAAACCCTTAGCCAAAGCTCAACTGTTCCACAAAGGAAGGAATACCACGAAGGTAACACCACAAAGGAATGTTCCAAAAAGGTAATGCCAAAAAGAGAATACAACAAAGATATCACCATAATGGTATGTGCCACAAAGTTACAACACACCGAAGAATACCACAAAGGTATCACCACAAAGGAAAGTACCATAGTGGTACGCCGCACAGAATATTACCACAAAGGTATTATCATGAAAGTAAGTACCACACAGGTATGCCACACGAAATATTACCACAAAGGTAAATACTTAGATAAACAAGGTATAACATAGGTACAGTATTAGAGATTAAAAGATATAACTACTTAATCATCTTACTCTATTAAGAGGCATACCCACGTAGGATCCAGAATCATCATACCCACGTAGGATCCTAAATCATCAAATCCACATAGGATCCTTGTACATCATCAGAACAACATAGGATCCTAGTATAGAAGACCCACGAAGGATCCTAGAGTAGTTCCTCATGGATTCCTAGAGAGGATCCATGTGGAAACCTCAATCACAGACCCATGAAGGATCCCAAAGAACTTCCATGAAAAAGGGGTCTCAATGAAATAGACGGTGCGTCAATCGAATGCGTGGTCTACAAGATATTGGCATTTTAATCCGGAGGGCCCGGTTGGATTCATGTTCGATCCAACCCGGTCATACCCCAACATTATTCAAAACTCATGTGGGGTATACCAAAAAAACCGACTCAATCCTAGGTTTTCAGCGCCATAGATGGTTCGTCAAACGGAAACTCGAAGCTCATGATATGGTCGAAAGAGGGAAATTGGTCGATGATGGTCTCAGTCCGGTCCGACCCAATCGGACTGATCCATCCTAACCCGGCCGGGGCCGAACTGACTTGGTTTGGGTCCTGGCAGCCTGGCCCGTAGGCACGGATTGCGGTGCGACGACCTATAGGCTCAACCCGCGGTGGGGCGGCCTGCCGATGCGGCTCGCGTTGTGGCGGCCCGTGCTGACCTCGCGGCTAGCCGGATGGCGATCCTCTTATGCTATGTGGCGTGGTCGCATGCCATGCCTTTACCAGGGGCTGGTTCAGCCGGCCTCTATTCCTTCACCGCCATGGAACTAGGCTGTAGTTCTTCTCTTTAGGCCGCCCACAGAGAGGGCTACTGCCCTCATAGTGGGCCGCCGCCCAACGTTGGTCGGGCCAACCCTTCCGGGCCAACCTATTCTAGCTGGGCCTCCCTTTTGGGCCGCCCTATTCTGTTTTGGCCGCCCTTCTAGGCTGCCCTCCATGTGGTCCAGACCCGACATTAACCTAGCGGATCAATTCCACCACGGCCCAGCGGGCCGAGTCCTCCCAGGCCTAGCCCAGACCGAGTTGGGTCGGATCAGTCCTACTGGGTCAGATTGGACCCGGGCCCAACCAGACCATGGAACACTTAAAGGGGCATATCTTGAGAACCAGACATCTGTTTGACAAACCATCTACAATGATGGTATGAATGGATTGAGAATGTCATTTTGGTATACTTCACTTGAGATTTGGAGAATGTTGATGTAAGACCGGGTTGGATCGAACCCGAATCCAACCGGGCCCTCGGAGCTAAAAGGCTTATAACTCACAGATAAGGCATCCGATGGATGCACCATCTGTCAAGTTGGAACCCTTACAACATGGTGGTCCTTTGGGTTACTCCTTTATGGAGCATAGTGGTGGTGAAGGTATGAGAGATATCTCGAGGGGAAGTTTCTACAGAAATCAAACATAGAGAAAGCGTGGTGGGCCCATAACCCACAGGTCGGAGGATCAAAACCTCTATCTGATACCAATTTTTCATGACCTGTCCCCTAGGGCTCGTGTCGTGACTACTCCAAGCCCACCTTTCATAGGCCAGGGGCTGGCGACTAGCACTGAAAGGCGTATTCCCTAAAAACTAGGAAGGCATTACCTTTATAACCTTTAAACACACACAACCATGCACACAACAAGATACGAACACAAGTAACTGTATTGTAAACAGGGTGTGTACAAAGAGAAAGAGGGTCCAGAATAAAAGCTCAAATAAAAATTACAAGTAAAAGTGAAACAAATCCAGTGGACACCCGCCAAGAATCCTACATGAAGGGTTGGTACAGCTCTCAAATGTCCATCCCTGTGGTATGACTCATCTAATTTCCACCTCCGAGCTACCTCCAGTCCCGGTACCCTCATCCTCCATCTGTGCTACTCATCGTCTACACAAGACACAACAAGGTGTGGGCGTAGCCCATGTAGGGGTGAGTATAAAGATACTCAGGAGGGACCCTGAGACCCTCAAAGATCTCAAAAAATCAACAAAAGATAAACCACAATGCATGGAAACAAAAGTCAATCCTACATACGTATATACCCATACATATACCTAAGTTATCAAGTATACCCATCCCATTCATGAGGAATCAAAAGGCCCAACTCTTACCCAAGTACAACTATTCCATGAAGGAATGAAAACCATGAAGGCAACACCACAAGGGTAAGTTCCAAAAAGGAAATTCCACATATAAGAATATAAAGATGGTATCACCATGAAGGTAAGTACCACAAAGGTATTCCACTCATAGGAATACCACTATGGTATCACCACAAAGGTACATTAAAAAATGGTAATCCACATAGAAGAATGCCACAAAGGTATCACTGGAAAGGTATGTACCACAAAGGTACGCCACACAAAAGATTACCACAAAGTTAATGACTTAGCTCACACCAGGTATAACATAGGCACGATAAAAAGTATGATTAGATGTAACTACCGAATCATCTTACAATGTTAAGAGGTAGACCCACATAGGATCCTAAATCATTCGACCCACGTGGGATCCTAGTATAGTAGAACCATGTAGGATCGTAGTATAGAAGACCCATGTAGGATCCTAGAGTACTCCACGTGGATTCCTAGAGCGGATCCAAGTGTAACTCTTGAACACAAACCCACATAGGATTCCAATGCATAGACCCACATAGGATCCCTCTCTCATGTTACAGCCAGCAACATGGTTCATGCACTAAGCTCGTCTGATTCCGAGATAGTCCTCCCTTAAAGCCACATTTTGATACTCCAACTACCAAAAAGTCCCATGATGATGTATCCCAATGTACTACCATATAATTGGGGTCTCAAGGAAACATAGGGTGCATCAATCGGACACCTGGTCTGTATGTTATTAGCCATTTAGTCCCGAGGTCCCGGTTGGATTCACGTTCAATCAAACCCAGACGTACCACAAATTTATCCAAAACTCAATTGGAGTATACCAAAAGTACCATCTTGGTCCAAGGTGTTCAGTTCCAAAGACGGTTTGTCAAACCGAAGCATGTAGCTGAAGATATGGACGATAGAGTGGAAAGGATCAAAACTGGTCTGGGCCATGTCCAACCTGGTTGGACAGACCTGGCCTGACCCGGGTTTGTCCATGGGTCCGGCCCAGCCAGTAGGGTCTGGCAAGGCCCGCTGGGTAGCCCACACAGCTCCCTAGCTGGCTGGATGGCCGACCTCCACCACGTAGTGCAGTCACGCACCACGCCTTCACAAGAAGCCGACAACACGCCAACCGCCCTCCTCCGCTGCTATGGCCTCATGTTGTGGCTCTTGTACACCGAGTAGTGTAGATGTGTGCTGCCTCCCCTTCTCGTGGCTAATCGCCACCGGCCACCACCCTTTCTCCGTTACAACCAACATGCCACAACCCTTCTCTAGTAGTGTGAGATTTCTCTAGGAGGTGAGAGAATTGGTTGGGATCTCCCTGTAGTGGCATCAAGTCATTACGACATCATCTTGGGTATGGACTGGTTATCACAGTCAATGCTCAGATTGACTGTATTAGGCGCAAAGTGTAGTTTTTTCACATTGATGAGACTATTTTTAACTTCCCTGGAGAGAAGGGAGCATTTGCAACATATGATGGACATACTCGGAAGATATTACAAACAATCACTCATCGGGTGGCTAGCCTTACCCCCAGAGCGGTTAATGTGGAGAGACTGAGCTATCCTGTAGTGGTGGACTAGTACGCAGATGTCTTCCCAAATGATGTTCTAGTTCTACCACCACGGAGAGAGGTAGAATTATTCATTGACTACTACCTCGAGACGACATCGATATCTACACTAGTGTATCAGATGGTTCTCGTGGAGCTCTGGGAGTTGCGGTTACCGCAAAAGGACTTGCAGAAGAAGGGATTTATCTATCTCAGTGTTTCTCCTTTGGCAGCCCCAATTTTGTTTTCCAAGAAGGCGGAAGGGATCTTAAGACTTTGTGTTGACTATCGGAACCTGAACCAGGTCACCGTGAAGAACAAGTTCCCACTCTCGAGGACTGACACCCTCTTTGATCATCTGAAGGGAGAATAGTGTATCTCGAAGATAGACCTCTGATACCAATTTGTCACAACCCGGCCCTTGGATATCATGTCATGACTACCCCAAACCCTCCTTCCATAGGCTAGGGGCTGGAGACTATCACCAAAATGTGTATTCCCAAAAACTGGGAAGCCATTACCTTTAAAACCAGTAAACACACAAAAAAAGCACACAACAAAATACATACAAAAATTAAAAATATAGTAAAAGAGTGTGTACAGTCGGAAAAGGGGCCCGAATACAACCTTAACTAGGATGTACAAGAAAACTAAAAAGTAAAAGTAGACTGAAATTTCTCCTACGATCACTTACCAAGGACCCCACATGAAGGGTAGCTGCAGCTCTCGAACAGTCATCTCTACAGTATGACTTGTCTAATTTCCACCTTTGAGCTACCTCTAGTCCCGGTACTCTCATCCTCAGTCAGCTTTGTCCGTTTTTTTCACCAAACACAATAAGGTGCAAGTGTCTCCCATGCATGGGTGAGGATAAAGATACTCAGTAAGGACCCAATGACCCTCAAAGGTATCACAAAATCCACAAATTATAACCCACAAGTAATGTATGCAACTGAAAACCCTACTCATGTATATGCCTATAGATATATATAAGTGATCAAGTACACCCATATCATTCATGAGGAAAACACAATGCCAAACTCAAAAGCCCAAAGCTGAATTGTTCCACAAAGGAATGAATACTATGAAGGTAACACTAGAAAGGTAAGTACCATAGAGGTAATGCCGCACAGAAGAATACCACCAAGGTATCACCATGAAGGTAAGTATCAAAAAGGTACACCACACAAAATAATGCCTCAGAGGTATCACCATGAAGGCAAGAACCACAAGAGAATGCCACACATAATATTACCACAAAGGTAAAGATTCATCTCACACTAGGTATTATTTAGGTACAGTTGCCAAAATTTTTAGATATAACTACTAAATCATCTGTCATAGTTAAGAGGCAGAGCCACGAAGGATCCTAAATCATCACTCCCACATAGAATCCTAAATCATCAGACCCACATTGGATCCCATTACATCATCAGTCCCACATAGGATCCGAGTACAGTAGACCCACGTAGGATCCTAGAGTAGTCCCATGTGGATTCCTAGAGAGGATCCATGTGATACTCTCGAACACATACCCATAATGTATCCCAATCCCAGACCCACATAGGATCCCTTTCTCATGTAACAACAAGATACATGGTTCCCTCACTAATCTTGCTTGATTCCAGGAGGATCTGCTCCTCAAGACACTAGTAGGTACTACAAATACCAAGAATTACCACTAAGAAGTATCCGAAATGAACACCATAGAAAAAGGGTCTCAACGTAATAGACTGTCCATTAATCAGACGCTCGGTCTTTGAGTTGTTGGCCTATTAGTCTTGAGGGCCCGGTTGGATTCGTGTTCGATCCAACCCAGCCATATCCCAACATTATCCAAAACTCAAGTGGGGTATACCAAAAGGGCCATATCTATCCAAGGTTTCCATCTCTGTAGACAGTCTATGAAACAGATTCTCGTAGTTCAAGATATGGCTAAAAGAGTGAGAAAATGGTTGAAGTTGGTCTGGGTCCAGTCCGACTCGGCCGAACCATCCCAGACTGGGCCGACCCCACCCGGTTTAGGTTGACCATGCATGGCTCGGCCGGCTGGGTGACCCACTTGGTGGGGTTTCTACGCTGTCACAGAGATCCATTTGTTACATTTGGTATCAAAGGTGGTACCCTGTCTTAAGTGATGTGCACTGCCTGGGTTAAGATGTAGGGCCCATAATGAGGATGTTGTGATCTAAAAGGGGGGATTATAACACCCCAGATTGATAAAGGGTTAAATAACTAAATGAGATGACTCATGTCAATAAGGTGCACCTTCCTTTTAAAGAGCCTATCTGATAAGAACTCCAAAGCTAATCATGCTTGTCCTAGAATAGTGATCAGGATTGGTAACCTTCTGGGAAGTTTCCCAAGGTGTGTGTGAGTGAGGACAAAGCACACTCAAAAAAACCAATGTTGGCCTGTAGGGACTATCATTAGTCTGATGACCCTCTTTGGCACATGGGTGGGCCCTAGGGTGGGGACCACGTGTCTCCAGGGCAGCTTGTGGTACCTAGTGAGCTAGGACCCGATAGCCATGTTAAATGTTGGGTGTCTGAGCTGTCACCAGGACGCAGTGGTTACATTGGTTCCTATTTTACATATATAAATGTAGAACCCTTACTATTACTTCAATACACACTTATTGTTAAAAATTATCATGAAAATATTCTGAATTTAAATCTTCTAGGTACCCTATATACATCTTCATCCCCTACTCCCAAAAAAAGTTCCTCAAGTCCTTCATTTCTGAAGGATAATTCAATAGAAGATCCAAATTCCAAACATAGGTATTACCTGCACTTTTAATTTTATTAATTATCCTTCCTAGAACCCCCCCAAGAACCATTATAACCATATTTTTATTATGAATAATTTTGAAATAATATACTTAAATTTCATTATATTTATGGTATAATCATTATATATTCCTTTCCCATTCAATCAAAAAAATGAAAAAGTTTCTCCTTATTGTGTGAGATCTACCACTGCCATGAATTAAATGTTTTATTTATCATCCCCACCTACTAATATTGTTATAAAAATGGGTTTATTGATATATATTTTATATATGTAATGATTTTTTTCTATAAATATAAATTTGGAATTGTGTAATTAATAGTATAATTTAGATATCATTGTAACACTAACCGTCGTAAATAAGAATACTAAGAGGAAAATATTTTTATTCATACCACATAATATTTTCCTATTAATTAATTAAAATTAAAATAACTTATAATTTTATAAAATCATAACAATAATCATTAATTAATATAGATATCCCTATTGTTTAATGATATTAATACTAAAACACTTTATAATTATAAATTAATCAGGATATTTTAGGTTTTCGTCGATTTAACAACCAACTTTCACAATGATATGAAATTATATAATGGTTAAAAATGAAAATTTATCTACTTGTATAATATAATATAAATATTTATATAATGTTTTTTTTGGTTTTGGTATATTATATCATCATTTAAATCATCAATTAAGAAGTCACCCTTTATTCATTAAGAATAACAGAAACATGCTCATTACTGATTTCATCCTCATGGATCGTAAATAAAGATACCAGGAAATGTTATTATATATTTATTAAATATCATAGAAAATAAACTATAGTACCTTATATGATCTAATAATGATTTATTTTGGGAAAATAATATATACCAACACCACTTCTATGGAACGAATTCAAAAAAATAACGATAATTACACTTAGTGTTGAAAATAGGTAAATATTAATTAATATTCATATGTATAGAATGATTGTCAGTGAAGAGTACAAATGTTTGTAGTTATTATTATGGTTCAAGGGTATGTATTTAAAGAACTTAATTTAATTATTATGGATGTTTGGTGAAAGTCCATAATAAGTGATGACCTAGGTAATACAACGAGTTTCTATAATATGGTGTCATATTGATTTATTATCCCATGAATGTTACAGAAATAATTTTCTTTTTAATTCATTATTTATACTATTCCGTTTAAATTTATTTTGATGAAAATTAATTTTACCCTTGAATTACCCTGTTCATAATAGTTTTTCTAAATCAATTTCAATTCATTGTTTTATGATCATTATGTTGAAATTATTCCATTTGTGCTGGATATATTATACAATTTGTTTATATTATGTAGTGTTAAAAAATATTCCCATAATTACCATACAATTCACTTTTCAAATGTTTCATGATTTAAGGATTATGTTTCCAATAAGAGATATTGATAACACATTTCTCTTTTTCATGAGTTATATTGTTTCATGATGAATTTTTTTGTTCCATGCATAGGGTTATTTCCCATTAATATGTTATTATATAGTATTTTATAACCCTTTTGGGAAAGTAAATTTTTTATTCAAATGAATTTTTTTTTTACTATTTTTAAAATGTCAATTTAAAAAAAATATTTTGAAAATAAGAAAGAGGGTTTTTTTCTATTTATCTTCAAATATATTATCCTTCTCTCCCATTTTCTCAAATATAAAATTTATACCCTTTAAAAGTTGCATTATTAGATATAGTTTTTAGAATTGAATGGTTTTAATGGATTTCACGTCACATTATGAAAAATTTCCTTGAAAAATGACACGTAATTTTTAGCATCAATGTCAAAAATGTTTTCTAAATGATAATTTATTTATTTTCCTTCCATTTACCATATGATTTCTGAAATTATTTACCCTAATCAGGTTTATGTTTTAAAATTATTCCTATAATATATATATATATATATATATTATAATTCAGGTGATTGAACACACAATATAAATAAATTTGATTCATGGTCCCATCTTCTGTGATATTGTATGAAGCATTATTTTTTGTGTGTGCTTTTAATTTAGGTTGAAATTTTTTTATGTTTTATTTGTATCATTTGGGATATTTTATTTTTAAACCTTTCACATTTTTTACTTGTATGTATTATTATCATTTTATTCTATCTTTGAATTAATTGTATACACGTTACCTTATAAAGTGTATCATCTCATTTTAGAACATTATATTAGTGGATGTTCACATTGAATGAATATTTACTTATTGGCATAGGGAAAAGTATTGAATTTAAACATATTATTATTCTAATTTGGATATTTATTTAAATGATTAATATGTATTTTGTACCCAAAAACATTCCTAATCAAGATGGGTTATAATCAGGTTATACCTTTAATTTATATTGGTAAAAGGTTTGAAATTCATGATGACTATTGACTATTAACACATGACGATTGTGTGTTAACATTCCATATCATTCAGTATAGTTATGTCCATGTTTTTATTCAGTTAGGGTTCTCTTATAGAAGGGTATGAAAAATTTTTGTTGACTCTTATGGTGAATGAATTAGACTTAATTAAGTGACGAGTGAGAATTAGATTTATAAATTCCCTCAATGTATCAATATGTATCATGAGATCAATAAACATTTTTTTATTTTGTTAATTCCATCCCAATTCATCAATACGTATTAATTTTTGTCTCTAAAATAATAAAATGTGTTTTTATGAGGCTTTGACCGTTGTTTTTTGATGTCTGACATTATACATTCCATTGTTATGAGATCTGTACTATTGATATCATTATATTGGTATAGTTTTATAAAGATAACATGCCCTCTATTCCCTGTTGATTAGGGATTCGTGTTATTTACTTATTCCTTCCTTATTATTTATTACATGCTTCTTACAATATTTCCTTAGTTATATATAATCCACTCATGAGCATTTGATCTCAGTTATTCTTTTGTTTTTTGTTTCCCATGATAGGATCAAAAGTAGTAAACATTACATTTTTATAAGGATAGAAAATGTGAAATAAATTATGGGAGATGTGGAAGAATCATTATAGAATGAGTTGTTTCATATATATATAATATAAAATCATTCAGTTTGGTATAAAGAGAATGGGTTTTTTATATTTATTTTTGTTCTAATTCTGTAAATCTATAAACATGAAATGTTGTTTTTGATATAATATATGATATAATAATAATTTATATTTGTAATTAGATATGGTTATATCCACGCTTTTACAGCTGTTATCAAACTGAGTATGTAAGGATTGTGTTTATGTCACTAGATCTGGGAGCAGGCATCAAGGATTACACATCTTCGAGTCATTTGGATAAATATATGAGGGGTAATATAAGTATATTCTACATTAATACTAGTTCATGGGACCTTTAAATAATATCTTTATTTTTTAGAGTTTCATTTAGTGGATCCCAAAAGATATATTTCTTCTTCAATTTCCCATAACATTTCTCTAAGACCCAGATAAAAGATGATTAGTAGCTAGAATATTTTATTTTTATGAAGGAAAACATTCTGGGTTTTTAATATGATAATTTTTATATGCCTTTTCATTTTTAAATTTTTTTTGTTTATGTCACATGAGCTGTGATCCTTGTGAGAGGAGGGTCATCTTTTTCCAAGGAACACCTTTACATGTTTTCAATCGGACATGTGATATGTCTATTTCCTATAGAAATTAATGGTCATTCAAGACATACAAATGTTTCAACTATTTATTGTTAGGAAACATTTATTAAATGGTAATATAGTTTACATAGAAATATGGGTGTGAAAAAATTCATGTGAATGAAGTCCCAATTCAAATATTGTATATAGCCTCACTGATAGGTGTGAACAATTAACTATCATAATGCATAGAACACCATTTAATGTAGTTTAGGGTTAGGTGAAGATGACCAATTGAAGATAAATAATAAGGCATCAAATTCTTTTTTATATATAGGCATGAGAAATTATTGTGTAACATTAAGAGTATTTGAATCTTGTATGAATATCACTGTAAAAAATAATTAAATTATCGATTGAAACATTATAATGAGGTATTATTTGATAAAATAGGAACATTGAGGAGGAAAACATACTAAATTTTAGAGATTGGTTCCATTATATATTTTTTAGAAATATAAATATTTGAGGATTATTTCCTTTATGAAAAATCATGCCTCAAGTTGGTAGGGTCGAATATGGTAGCACTAATATCCTTACTAGTCAATGGTGTACCTTGGAGTAAAATATTCACATTAATGATAACCACGGAAGATATATTATGATTAAAAACACTCAAATAATGATTTTTGGTTCATGGGAAAGGGATATTCCATTGTTATGGGGAAGTTCCATTCCTAGAATAACCATGGTTGATTCATAATGGTCCTTTTTAATGATGTGAAAATTGATAATTATTTTGGGATAGATCCAAATTAAAATGTTTTAGATATCACCACATATACTAATGTAATGGGAATAAATCCATACATAGTTCTTATAAGGTTTCTATATAGAGCTATTTATGTGTAAAGGAATAGTGGGTGACATTCCTCTAGTGGTAAGGTGTTATAAAAAACATAACACGAATGGGGAGTCCAAACACTTAGAATGGTTGAATATTGACTATATTTCTAACAGGGACTAAGATAATTGAGTTGGTTTTACATCATAACTATTGATGTGAGAATCAATCCACATATAGTTCCTATAAAATAAAATCACTATATACATCTAGATCATATAAAATTTGTTCATTTTATTATAGCATATAATCAGATTCCAATAAAGTCACATGTTTTATACCCAAATAAATATTTTAGTATAGAGGCATGGTAGGAATCTTGATGTAAATGAACATCCTGAACACCAAAAAATAATTCAGGGGGATAAGGGTTATTTCATCCTTGAATAAGAATATATGAAGGAACCATATCTAGAATCCCTTACATAGATCTATCTCTCATGTAGAAGATATAATATCATATAGGCTGGAAAACTTCAAGTAGTTTAAGGTCATGTATGGTAGACCATATGTCCTTGATTTTGACATAACATCACTCATATTTTGGTTTTATGTAGTTTCAGGATGTAGGATGATAAAATTTTTTGGATATATTTCACACTAATCTAGATCAGGTAGAAAATTATGTATCTTAAAATGAGGGATGAACTTGTGTAGCAAATACCAACGAGTTTGAAAGGCCCCAAAAGTAGGATGAAACTCTTCAATGTATGAAATTTTTTATTTTTTCCTTGGATCATGGATAAGTAACTATATTCTAAAGGGATTACATAAAGCCTACATTTATGTAGAGAAAATCTATCTCAAGTCATGTACCAATTTGAGAAGCTTATGTTCATATAAGGAAACACATTTTTTAGTTTAATTTCATGCTATAAGAACAACATGTTTGATAGTATAATTGTTTCATGATGAGAAGTTTTATATGAGGGATTTATAGAAATTTGTTTCATTCAAAAAATGAGATGGATTTCAATTAATAATGAATCTATTAAGGGAAACTAAACATGAGTTAGGATTACATGAATCCAAATAATGTAGTAATTTGATTAGAATTCATCTTTAGTCCTATGATTGAAGATATAGGTGTCACTATATATCCTATGGTAACAATAATCAAGACATACATAGTTCTGATGATGTCCAAGTATAAGTTGCACTATATAAAACCCAATGTTAATGTAGATCCCTTTATAAGGATGAAAATAAATTTAATGGAATCTCTATTCATGCGTATGATTGACGATATATCCATTATTATGTCCCCCATTAGGATAAGAATAAATCCAAACATACTTCTAATAATATTTCATCATGTAGATCACAATCTTGTATAGTAGGTCCATTTTTATCACACGTCCTTAGATATGGAGTAATAATAAGGGGACTCATATGAATGTTTGTTTAATATGTTACAGAAATGCAACTCCATAGAATAGGACAATATACAAAGTTTAATGCCTTCAATGATGGATATTATGTCACATTTTTTAATACCATACAAAATAGATATAAATATTCTAGATTTTAGGTTTTAATGAAGTGGAACTCAACATGGGGTGTTTTAAAAATATTTGGCTTATAAAAAAATAAAATAACCCCAACTTAGGCTTGGAGGAGGAGAGAAACCCCAACCTAAATAAAGAAGGATCTCATAACGCTAGTAGAACAAAATATATGGATGATTATTTTGAATAAGCTTATAATATGAGTGGCATACATAACTACATATCTACTAATAAGAAAATCAATCAATATACAGTTTTTATTGTATAGATAATTTTTATTGATAGTATATATTATCAATTTAGGAACAATATTTTTTAGAAATCCAACATTATTTTGAAAATTTTATAAAGGATATAGGTCTCATTAGTAGAATACCCCAATCCGTTTATGATTTTAGGAATCATGGACCATATTTAATGTAGTATAATTTTTTATAGTAATAATGTAATTATTATTAATTTAACGCTATACAACTAGAAATTTTATTCTACGTAGCTTATAGTCATATTACTATGACATTTACGAACTTATTATTAATTTATAAATTCTATTTTTCTAGTATTATGATAAAAGAATTTTTGTTTATATTCAAATTATTGAATAGACACATAAATAAGTAACTTGAAGTTCCAAAAATAAAGTTACATGTAGTTCTGATTTCAGGAAATTATCCTAGTTACATGGGTCCATAGTTATAGTATCTCTGAATAAGAAGATATCTCACATGGGGGAAAATCGTTCATATGGACTCAATCATTCTTAGAACATATTAATGGGTGAGGAATAATAAGTTGGAGGCCTTTATGTAAATCTAGATCATACGTGGAAGGGGTAATATGACTAGTACTGAGTCGTGAATGATGGAACCTATAAAGACTGGGGGATTCTAAAATCAAAGGATTTTTTTAATTCATGGGAATAAAGGTGAAATTCAAGCACTCATAGAGCTATTTTCATGTATTAAGACCTCATGAATTTAAATTAGGTCATATAATATAATATTTTATATGTAGTTTAATGTATTGTAGGACAAACCCCAAACCATGCAGTATAATTTTAGGTGATAAAGAAATTGTTGTGTAGTTTTATAACATGCCACAAGGATTTTTCCATGAATTATTTCATCATGAGGCAATGATGTAATTAATCAAATATGGAATTTTCTAATTTGTTTCCTATGAAAAATTTAATTATTGGTTTGTGTAATACTAATTTTATCTATTATGGTCATCGAGCAGGCCCTTATTATAGTAACCATTATTTAGGATGTAAGGTCCTTCCAAGATTTAGTTTTGGATATTTTATCCCTGGTATCATGGGTAATTTTCGGACTATCATTTGTTTTTCCATAAAATGATGATAATAGGAAGACCTTTCTGTTGAATCCTCATGGAAATTGTTTTTAATGAACCTAAATGTTTTTTTAGAGTGGACAACCTTTTCTCATAAAGATATTGTAGATAATTAGGTATAATTTTGGTCTCCATATATTCATATAATCAATTGTAGATAGAAATATGGAATTAGATAAACTAGACATTAAACGGTATGCCTACATATTTCCCATATACGAGTGATTATGAGGATTCTAATTTAGAAACATAACTTAGGGTGATATAATACAAAAAATATATAAAAGAGTATTGTATGATTGGTATTCTGGTCTCTATTAAATATATTAATTATAATAGTATAGTTTTTTTGTTGAAATCATCTATTTATTAATTGTACACTATATGGGTGTGTGATGTGTCACTGGATTGAATGTCATGTTCCTGTTATTGCCTCTATAAATTTCAAGATTAAAAATTAGGTCCATTTTCCAATGATATTATGTGAGGGATCCCTAATTAGTTAATGATATTAATCTTCAAAAAATTGATAATATCCTTTTTTGCAGCTTCATTTTGGGGGTATAGACTCATCCCATATAATGAACCATGATGTTTCCAGAGGACATTAGATGATGAAATAGATTCCCCTTAAAAATGACCATGATTTATTTATGGTATATAAATGCAGTGAGGTATGATAAATTCATATATTATTTATCTTGAAGTATTGTAATTTTCTATTTAAATGCATTAAATATTGATGACCATGAATATTCAAGTCTCATGATTAGATGGAAAGTATTAGCTTATGACTGATGGGAATCGTATGTGCTTGCATCGACTTCCTATATAATAGTCAGGGCCACTCCTCTGTAAATTCACCTTATAAGGACTCCCTAAAAGCCTCACTTTTAGAGAAAATTTGGGTAATTTAGGTGTAACACCCCAAGACATTAAAACACAGCACAACATAAAATTTAATCAAATAAATATAATATTACAATATTTTCATTTAAACATAACTGATTTAACATTGACAATAAATTTAAGGGTGTAAATACTATTAACATTTTTATAAAATATATATAAAGTACCTACTAAATAAAAATTTATTTAAAAATTCTTTATAAAAAATCACTCAACTATAATAATGATATTTTATTCTATAAAAAATATTTTTCCTTTGAAAATTATTTTTATTAATTTTATAAGAAAATATTATAATTAATTTATAAATCATTTTGATTTTTTCTAAAATAACGTAAATATTTTTAACCAATATATCAATATTAACTTAGGGTTAAATTTTTTGTTTTTTTAGAGAATATTGATTTCTTAGTGAATAGTAAAAACACATATTTTTGTAAAATTCTCATTTAAATTAACAAATTAAGTAATTTAAAATTACCATTATTATTTTAATGTAATTTTTAATATATCATAAACCATATTTATCTATATATAATAAAATTAATTACATTAAAATCACCTTCATTCTGTATTTTAGTATAAGGTTATTTTAATGATTAAATTTTTTTTTTCTTAAAACAATTTTAAAGTGCACAATGATTTTCCATTTTAATTAATTTTATTAACAGATAAAGAGTAATTATTTTAAAAAAGTTTATATGTTATATATATTATTTAAATTTAAATCTATTTAATGATGATTTCAATTCACACAATTAATATAATATTATATTTTCTTTCAAAAATTAATTTTTTTGAAAACTGATTTTCATCATGCTTGTGAGTATTATTTTAAATTAAATTATAAAAATTATAAGAATTTTATTAAAAATGATTAAGTAGGTTTAATCAGAATAATTAATATTATATAATTTTTTCAATTTAATTTTATTCATAATGAATTATGAAAATGGA
This sequence comes from Viscum album, assembly GCA_963277665.1. Lineage (NCBI taxonomy): Eukaryota > Viridiplantae > Streptophyta > Magnoliopsida > Santalales > Viscaceae > Viscum > Viscum album. The sequence continues at coordinate 2,053,443,024 of OY728140.1, forward strand.
GAAAATAGTTACCATGTTAAAAATAGTACATATGGTAAAAGTGAGTAAACATTGACGTAATAAAAATAAAATGTTTAAAACATATTTATTTTTAGTAGTATATGTGTTTCCTATAAATCTAACTCAACTAATTCGATATTTATCCCTTTTAGAGGTGCCTGGATTGGGAGTGAATTCCAATTATTGAATAGTTTTAGGTATTAAAAAATGACACTCTTAAATTATAAAAGGTAACCCACTCCACTCACTTGTTAACCCTTAGAAACAAATTTTTATTTCCAAATACTTGAATAAATATCTAAATATCATATTTATCCACAATATATAGCTTCTGGGCTTCCCAAAAGACCAATCTTTGGTTCCTTAATAAGAGATCCAACGGAAGTTCTTCTAAGAGAAGGTAATCATCTTCACCTAGCACCTTATTTTTTAATTAATATTTCATAACCACGAATTATATGAAAAAAATATAATAAAATAATAACTCAAATAAACTCAGATATTATACTATTGGTATAATAAAATTTATCCATATTCTCCTCCATCAAATAGAAATGACACCATCTATCAAGTGTATGCAAGACTACTTCCTTGTGAACATATGTTATTCACTTTCATTAATATCCTCTAATAAATATTCATGGTAATGGATTTATTTTTAATATATTATATTTATGATATACTAATAATTATTTAAAATTAATTTTTACATAATTTCTTACCATACAATCCACTGAAAAAAGGATAATGTAGTTCATGTGTATGGAGGAGTACCGCCTCACGAAGAGTTGTGATTCATTTTGATCACAACAATTCATGGATTGTATATTTAATTAAATTTAATGAAATAATTTTATATTAATTATATTATGATAATTAATGAAATCTAAAATATCACTTACAATTTTTCCATCATGGTTGTTGAAAATTGAAAATGTTACACATGCATACGTACGACCTACCATCTCCATGATTGTATCAAAGTTCAATTTTCATCACCATAATAATTGGTAATTTTTTAAAATATTATTTACATATATAAATGATAATTATTTAATAATTATTTTTAGGGAGGTGATGTAATAATAACCCCTTTGACTATGGTCAATATACTAATGACTTTTTTGAAATTCTAAGGCATGAATCGTTAAAACACCTGATAAGGACATTATTGAATAATTAATTAAATATTGCATTAAAATAAATGATTTATATTGTTTAAATAAAAAATATTGAACTAGGTTTTTTTTAAAATAATAATTAATATAATTTTTTTATACAAGAGACAAAATACATACAGGATTATGTCTCGACCTGAGATAAGGGTTTCAAATCAATCCTTCCTTCTTTGTGAACATGTTTTTTAGCACCTAATTAATTTTAGATGTAGTATATACTAAAATTTGTATACTATATCATAAATCCTTAATAATTCATGATATTTTGAATTCCAATTAATTCACTTCATTCATTTTTTATATTATTCAAATGTTACCAAAGTTGTAAGGGTTTATGTTTTAATATCAATTTAATCAGGACTATTTTTACATAAATTTCTCTTGTAATTTTTTTCTTAATTATCTAAAAAATCTTTATTATTTTACAATGATTATTCATTTAATTTTCAAGTAATAGTACAATTCTTCTATCTTTTTTACTTAAAATTGTTTATAAATTTTTTTCTAGAAAAGATGACTTCATTTCCCTCTTTGGTAGAAAATAATTCTTCTTCCAAATACATATTTTATACAACTTCATTCAATAATAATTTTAACATTCTAAAAAATTTTATCAAAAGATTGTTTTCCCATGTTTGAATTTTTTGCTATTATTTTGAAAGGAATATTCATTTTTTAATGAGATTCCTTTTCACTTTTTCCAACAGTGTAAAAGAAATTATTTTAACAAATACGACATATATGAAAATATCCACTATCAAGACCTATTAATTATATAAACCTCCCTTTATAGGTATCCATTTTTATTTATAAATAATATTTTTTCTATAATAATTTGGATATTTTTATATTTTCAATTAGTTATTTCAAGGTGATATGTGTATTTTTATTATTAAATATTCTAGGTAATATTTTGATGATGTTTTCATCAATAGAGATTGCCTTTGATGTTATGGATTTATTTTAAATTTAATTTATATATCGCACACATATATAAATTTCATATTATCCATTAAATATATGGGGTAGTACATGCCTTATGTTCATCTCTAAAATTACATTACTATAAAATTTCATTTGATAATGATATGATATAATATCATGCAACTCGTTTTATTTTCATGGGTAATTATTATGTTTATGCCTTATGATTTATTTTTGTTTTGTATCATAAATAAGCATGAGCATGTAATGATGGGTGCACCCATATATCACTTTCATTCATTGGGTAACACTTTAGTCTCCTAAGAATCCATATATATTATTAGGGATTGAACCCAATACATTTTGTAAATTTTCACAACATATGATATTTTCTATATAGTTATCCTTGACTCATGTTTATGTATTGTAAATGTTTTATTCCACATTTAATATGATTAAATAATGTTATGATGAAATTTTTTATGCTATTAACTCTTTAAATACTCTTAATATATCTATTTTAGGATCACATTTTACAATTTTGACTCATAATTTCTTCTTTCGTATCATATTTATTCCATTATTATGTTTCTATCTTACCCCTTTGGTCTATGTAATCCCCAGGTTATCCCTTGTTGTTTATATGAATGAAATAATTTTTTAGATAATTATGGAGAATAAAATAAAAAAGTTTTATTTTAGTTCCACTATGATGTATTATGAACTCGATATTCCAAAGTAACATCACCTTAAGTTCATTAGAAGATAATTTAATTGATGTCTGTGATGAAAATATAGTAATAATAAGTGCGAATGGCATGCATAGGTATAATTGTATTCAGTGAAATGTTTTAGTTAACATTTTGAAATTTGGATGAGAAAACTTTAGAGAGGAACCTAGGGATAAGTATAAGTATAAGCATATGTGTAGTTAAATAAACTAGAATTTTGTTAAATGATAGATCATGTAGTTTAAGAGAAATTATATATTTTTATATATAACATAACTTGATGTGGCTCATGTATATCTCTACCCAGAGGTTATAAATATGAAAATAGCACATTATAATGGAAAAATCATAAAATATTTAATTAAAATGAGCCTTTATACACACCTATATTAACACTCCCATGGGATATGTTTTTGAGATTCATAAAACCCATTATGAAACATTATGAAGGAGTTGAAAATTTTTTTGTTAGATTATAAAACCTAATAGGAAATATTATCATGGATAACCTAGATTGAAATATAGTAACCCATAATCCATGATTAACTTTTCATTTATATGATATTCTAGATAGTAATATAATTTTTCATTTATTTTATGTTAATTAATTCTCATCTAGTTTCATCTATTATTTTTTGTTAATTTCGGGATATGGGAGAAAGCATACCAACAACCAATGTGATGGGAAATTTAATGATTTCGCTAATAAAATTCCAAACCAAAATGAAATGATGGGTAAAAGTATTATGATCATTCCAAATGATATATCCATAATTATGGTTATCAACTAGTACATATTTAAATTTTTAAAAACAAAAATTATGATATTGGAAACTTATCATATATGATTATGTTTTAGTGATGAAAAATAAAAGGAGATTCAACTTCCTACATATTATAAATGTGGGGAGAGGAACTATTGAAAATGAATTAAAGGAAATAAGAGGATTATTATGTGTAGGAAATTTGGATACAAATTTGATAATTATAAAATAAAAATAAAGAGTATGGTCAATAAGACAAAAGCAAGTAAACCTCAACCTAAGGCACCTCAAATAGTTAAATATCTTAGATTTGGGGAATTTGTCTATTATATATGTAAATTACCTAATAAATATATTAACTAATAGTTTAATTTGTTATGAAAATAATTTAATTGTAATTATTGATGTTCTTTGGTATTGGAATTTGAGAATTTAGTTATTGATTTGTTTTTTTCAACTGGATTGTTCGATTATAGTTTTTCATTAAGGATATAAAAGAACATGTAAAATAGTACTAATGAAATAATAAGATGATTTAATTATAAGGTGATATGTTTTGTAAAAATATAATTATGGAAAATATAACCCTTTATATGTACATGATATTGAGGTAATTATAGTAAATTAATATTACATGATCTTTTGGGAAACAATTTGTACAGAAGACTTTTTTGGATAAAAACTGATTAGATGAATAATTTTATTTTGAGAAGGCTGATGATATTTTAGTGAATAAAATAGTAATTAAATAAATATTGTTTTATAAAAAGTAAAAACATAATAATGGGTGGAAACTAATAACATCTGTAATATTCAAAGGGTTTGAACCCACAAATGAATGAAAATAAGGGTGCAATACCCTCCATTGGCCTTCTTGATGTACATGTTAGTTTGAAATTTCATTTATTTAAAAAAATTGTTGATATACAATAATTTTATTTATTTAAAATTATTAGAGGATAAATCCAATTGACTTTTTAAATTATTTTTGTGAATAATGGTATTTTTGAAAACATATTATTGGTTTGATATATATTTATATAACCCTTGGGTTTAACATAAAGGGTTACATGAGAATAATACTATTATGTTATTAGATATGTATTTTGATGTGTATGATATAAACATTGAGGTAAAAACCTTTTTTCATGTTGTGTTTGTTGAGAATATTTATTATATAGAGTTATTTATTTAAAAAATATCTCTGTTAATCCTTTTATTTTATTGTTAAATTTTGGAAATTAATATTTTCATATTCATATTTGAAATTATCTAACTATGTTTTGACAATTTCGGTTTTAATATATATATATATATATATATTTATAAATTATTCATAATATATTATTTAATTTATGAACATTTAAATGATAATTTTAGAGGTTTAGAAATAAAAAAATTAAATTGGATATTCATTCCTTAGAGTAATATGTGAAGTGTATAGTGACCAAATCATAACCAAATGGTGAAATTGAGTTTATTAAATAAAATTTTTTATGTAACTATATTTTATAGTATTCAATATATTAATAGAAAAATAATGACAATAATCTGGGAAAATATTTGGAAAAACTGTTATCACCTTACCTTCACATATGATGAATCAACGGTCTTTTAACTCATCACATATTTATGGTTTTTTAGTCGTAAACTGTCTCTTTATCATTCAATTTCATGTGATAATTTATATATATGTAAATATCCAAATTTATTTATTCATTTATTTAATTTCTATATTTTTACTTCCACCAATGTTATTGTACATGAAAAAGTAGTTATGTGTTATTCCATATGATCATAATATATCCCTTTCCTTCTTTTAAATATGATGTTTTATTAACTCTTATACAAATGGGGATCTTTCATAAAAGAATTTTTTATATAAACCCCTCAATTAATGAGAAAACGTTAAAATTATGCGGACAAAATTTATTTTAGGTGGTAGAATGTAACAAAATTTTATTTTAAAATCACTCTATGACTAATATAATTTTCAACACACTATGCCGAGCTTAAACGATCCAAAATATAATATTAAAATATAATTGTTTAAACATAACCAATGTTACCTAAATATTAAATTTGAGGGTCTAAATATTATTAACTAGTTTATAGAATATATATAAAAGATCATCTCAATATAATTTTTTAAAAAGTATTAAAAATAAGCAGTCTACATTAATTAATATATTTTATTCTTTTAAGAAAAAATTTCCTCAAAAGAGATTTGAATTTATTATAAAAAAATATTATTAATTTATTGAACTTTTAGGAATTTTATTTTATTAAATTAGAATCATTTTTTTAAAATAATCATATCAATATTAATACAGGGTAATTTTTTTAGATTTTTAAGAAAATATTGATTTCTCAATGAATAATAAAAAAATACATATTTTTTAAAACATTCCTTAATTTTGAGAAATTAATTGATTTAAATGTAATAATACTAATTGAATTTTATTTTTAAATAACATAATTATTATTTAGTTAAATATAATGTCATTAATTACATTTATATCTCTGTTATACAAAATTTTAGAATAAATTTATTTCATGGCCTAAAAACACATTCTTCTAAAATGTTTTTAAATGGACAATGTTTTGTTAGATAAATTAATTAAAATAAAACCTAATTAGGAATGAAGTAAATAGAAATATCAGATTATATATCTATATTTTTTAAATTAAATTCATATTATTATTAATTCTATTCATATAACTATTGTTATATTATATTTTCATTGGAAAACAATTTTATGGAAAACCACTTTTCCTCGCGCTTCTTGGTTTTATTTAAAATTAAATTATTCTGAATATTTGAATTGAATTTGAAAAAATATATTACATATTTTAAAATAAATAAATTAGTATTTCATAATAATATCAATTTATTTTTTTGGTCATAATGAATAATAAAAATTATAAAATACATAGTTATTGTTATAAAAAAATTAAAATGAAAAAATTAAGTAACCTTAGAGGTAAAGAGGATAAAATGTTTAGTAAATATTTATTTTTAGTGTAATAGGTTTTAATTAAACTTATATATTATAAAATATTTTATTTATCAATTTTCATGTCACTTGGTTTGAGAGAAACTTCCCTTTATTGAAATGTTTTTGGTATTTATAAAAATGTCACACCTAAATTATAAAAGGGAACCCCTCCACTCACATAATAGCATAAATCAAGACATTTGGATCAAAAAAAAATTCTCCCAAAATTCTTTATACTGACCATATATCTCTTTGTCTTCCTAAAATATCAACGTTAGGGTCCTTAATAAGAGATGAAAAAGATGTTCTTCTTAGCGAAGGTAATCATCTTCATCGATCGCCTCTTTTTTTCACATACTATTTTCCACTATAATTTATTTATTAATAATTGAAATATAATTAAACCATTATATAATATATAAAAATATGTTATTATGTTTATGGAATAATATTTATCCATCTCCTCCTCCATTAAATTGAAATAGAATCGCTGTTTGTGTGTCTGGTAAACTACTGCCTCACAAACCGATGAAATTTGTATTCCATCATAGAATGTCAAGACTATTCATGATGTTGGATTTAATTATTATATATTATATTCATTAAATATTAATAATTATCTAAAATTAAAATATCATATACGTTTTTACCTTATCATCTATTAAAAAAATAATAACATCATTATTGTGTAGGCCAGACTACAGCCTCACGAAGTGATGTGATTTATTTTTTTATCACACAACATGGATGTAATATGTAAGTGTATTTGAAAAAAATGTTATATTTATTATTTTATTATAATTATATAAATATATAATAAAATTAATCTTCTTTCAATCTTTCTTGATGAAAATGGAAATGTTACACATGTGTACGTATGACCTACCATCTCCATGATTGTATCAGATATCATTTTTCATAAGTATAATTAATTTTTATTTTTAAAATTATATTTTATGAGTAGAAATTATAAATATATTTGGATAATTACTCTGTATAGGATTGAATATTGACCCTTATGAACATAGTCAAAACCCTGATGCCATTTTGAAATTATAAACCAAGCATCTTCAAAACACCCAATGTGGAATTAACTAAATAAGTAATTATTTACATAATTAAAATAAATAATGTAAATAGTTTATATATATTTTATTAAATATAAAAAAAAATTTCAATAAAAAATATAATTTATAACAATTTATTATAAAGGATATAATATACATACCTAAAAATTTATTGACTCGAGGTAAGGGTTTCATATCAAAACTTTTTTCTTTAAGACACATGTTATTTTATGAACCCACTTTATCTTAAATAGTTTATATAATTCCCTTTATATATAATATAATGAATCATTCATACAGTATTATATTTTTAATTTCCAATTAATTTAGTTCATTCATGGTAGTTACGGCTCAAATGTTACCAAATATGTAAGGGTTTATGTTTCAATCTCATTTTAATTGAGATTCTTTAAGTTTGAATTTTTATTATAGGAAACTACTTTATTACTGTAAAATAAAAAATTTATGTTATTATAATATAGTATATCATGAAATTTTCAAGTAATTATACCATTATACTCTCTTTTTTAATTAAAAATATGGATATTTTTTTATAAATGTAGACTTCATATCTATCATCTATAAAAATTACCTTTTACTCGTAATATATGATTTCTAAAAATATTTTCAAAATTATTTTTTACATTCTAAAAATGATTTAATAATTTAATTTTAACCCATTATTTAATTTTTAATATATCTTTTGGAAGGAATATTCTAGTTGTTTTCTAGATGAGGTATTTTTTATCCTTTTCATAAAAGTGTGATCATATTTTTTTAACATATATAAAATCAATAGAATTACCCACTATAAAGAATGCTCAATTATTTTAATATTAATTTTTTATTTTCAATGTTTCTTGGTGAAGAAATTTTTTCTGTAATATTTTTAAAATGTTTAAGTTTTTATGAATTTATTTCAAAATTTAATTTTTATTTTTATATTGAAATATTCAATCTAATATTTTAATGATATTTTCATAAAAAAATTCAACCTTTGATGTTATGAATTTCTTATAAATCATGCTTATATGTATAAAAAATATATACCTAGGTTATTTTACATTAATTTTGTGGGGTTAAACATTCATTATGTTCATTTATAAAGTACATTCATTGTGAAATTTCTATTGATTATGATATGAGATACGATTCTATATCATATTTTCCTTTCAAAAGTAATTATTAGTATTTTAAAAATGATTAATTTAAATTTTTGGAAGATATAATCATGAACATGTTATTCTAGGTGTGCTTAGACATCTCCCATATTAATTGGGTGAATTTTTTTTCCTCAGGATTTGTGTATGGGATTAGGGAGTAAACATTTTCCATTATGGGAATTTTAAACCATGAATTATTTTTTAGGTAGTTAACCATAAATTTTTTCTATTTAATCTTATATTTTGTTGAAAAAATTCGTATAATTTGATGATATAATGATAAAATATCCTTTATGTTATTATCCAATTTTATTACTCACATGCCAAGTTTCCTTATCATTTCTATTCCTTTAATGGAATTTTTATATATTAGGGATATTAAATAAAATATTTTTATGATGCTTAATTATGTTCCAAGTCTTACAAAGACACTATACTATATGATCATTGGATTGTAATTATTTTTTAATTATTTATTAATATTTGAAAAATTATAGGGTCTTCAATGCTGGCATCAGAGGAAGGTCTAGTTATTTTTAGGATTAGGACTTTACAACACTAGTAAAAGCCATTAGGATAAGACTAATTATTGGAAACATCTCTAAATTGGGATTAATTTATAGTAAGTTGTTTATCAAGAAATTATATACCTATGTAGATACAATATGTCAATGTTGGTTTAGAAAATATATATCTCGGAGTAATAACTCTGACAAGGTGTTATAAGCCCGACTCAGGGTAACCTAGTACATGAAAATAGGCCTTATTGCACACATAGTTTGTCACTATCAGGGGATATACTTTGGTAAACACATTACCTAATTATGAACCACTAGTAATGGAACAAAAAAAATACCATAATATTATATGTTAGTAAATAGATAATGGATAAATGAGATTGAACTAATGGAATAAAAAGGTTGGATATACATTACAATTACATGTTTATCCATCTATATTGAATGTTTTAGTTTTATATCATTATTATCTATGTATTCAAGCCCCATAATTACCCTGTATTTTTCAAAATTAATTAATAAAATTTTAATATATCATTCCAACAATCAATGTTATAGTAAATTTAATGATTTCTCTAATGATATTCCAAATATGATGGGAACGAGTGCTCCAAACATTATGAAATTACATTATTAGTTGGATCAAGTTATGAATAATTACTGAAATCATGTGGAACACCCTACTATCCAAATAAATTGAAATTGGATGCCAAATCCTAAATAAGAAAATACCCCCCATGTTTAGTGGATCTTCTGACCCCCTTCTTAGAAAATAATAGATTAACTCCATTGAGCGGATATTATCTATCCTCTAGTGCTTAGAATAAGATAAAATTGTGCTGACTTCCTATCTTTTTGTTGATGAAGATGGTTAGTGGTGGACAATGATCATGAACAAAAATATAAAAAATAGGAAATTGTTTCCATGGAATTAGAAAATTTCTAGAATGTATTTTTTAACAAATATTTTCCCCAAACCCTTTGTATCAATATGGAATGGGAATTCATTAAAAGAGTATTGAAGGAAGATGATTATATCATGGAGTATTAATAAAAATTTAAAAGGCTTGAAATATATTCCTATGGATTTTTCAATGACACTGAATGAAAGGACAATAGATTCTTTAGCTGGTTAAATCTGAGTCTATGAATTTTTTTGGCAATTCAATACATCGCTTGTTATTAGAATACTATCCTTTTCCACCTCAAGGTTTAAATGATGATCAAAGACTCTTAGTGGGATCAATGGATTAGGGAAAAAGTGAAAAAAAATGTTTAATATGGGTGTAAAATCCTATTATGTAAATAATAACCCAAATCCCACATGTCAAAAGCATGGGAAAAAGCATCCTGGAAACTACTTAAATAGAATCAATAGATGATTCAAATGTGGAAGAGAAGATAATATTCCTAGTAACTACCTAAGGTATATGAATAACTCATAATGGGGAATAAGAATGTAAGGTTCATATCAACACTCATACTATACTGTAGTGTTTCAGCTTCATGCAATATTGGAATTATGAAAACGGTTTCCCAATGCCAAGTGTTGTTGGAGTAAATCAATAAAAAAACCTCCAAGGAATCTTTCAAGTGGATATGATATCACTATTTCTGAGGTGGAGCATAAAAATGTGTGGTGATAGGTACATTGGTTATTCATTGAATAATAGTGAACATACTATTTGATTTTGGTTCTACACAGTCTTTTATATCTTGGATGTTTAGTAGAACTATTCAATAACCACCTCAAAAATTTTAGGTTCATTTTTCTATGAGTACAAAAAATGGTAAAATTATTACATCAAAAGTTTATAAATCCTCCCTAGTTAATTTTCATGGACTAAGCCTCTTGAAACATATTTTAATACTCCATTTTGTAGTGTAAGATTCTATATTGGGCAGGGATTGGGTATCTTTATATAATGGAAACATAAACTATTGGGAAAGGGGGGGAAATATTCACATCTAAAAGCATCCTCCAATTATGTACATGTGTGTGACGGATGATGAATCTCTTATAGAATCATCATCTCAATTGTGGATATTGTTCCTCCTGAGAAATAATATCTAGCTAAAATTCTTGAGATAAGGGATAAAATCATGCTCGAAGACATTCCCATTGTAAGATATTACACTTATCATTTCCCTTAAGAATTGACTAGTCTTACTGCTGATTGAGAAGTTGTGTTCTCAATTGAACCTATTACTAGATCTCTTCCCATATAAAATAAACTTATAGAATAGAAAACATTAGGTTAGATGATCTATATAATATGTTATAGGAGAATAGGGAAAATAATTTTTTACACCTGAGTTCTTCATTAAGGGGTGCGCTAGTCCTCTTCTCCAAGGAGAATTATAGATCAACAAGCTTCCCCACTGATTACCATGAGCTCAGAAAAAATAATTATAAAAAATCAGTTTACCCTACCATAGATAGATGAACAGTTTGAATAGATACATGGGGCTTGTTATTTATCTATGGTATAACTTCAACCAGGATATTACCAATCAATGGCGAGGATGGAAGATATTCTCAAGACTTCCATTCGAATGAGTTATGGACACTGTGAGTTCATAGTGATTACATTTATAATCACTAATTCTATAAACATTTTGATGTACATAATAAATTGAATCTTTATGAAAAACCTCTAAATATTTGTGGTACTTTTTGTAGATGATATTCTTGTATACTTCAATAGTAGAGAGGAACATTAAGAGCATTTGAATACTATAAGAATGATTTTTTCAAGGTAGAAAATTTAGGCAATGTATAATATATGTGAGTTATTGAAAAATAATGTAACATTTTTTGTCATGTTATCACAAGTAAAGGTATATTTGTGGACCCTTTCAAGATGATGGAAATTTAGGAGTGGCCCAGGCCAACATCTATAATAGAGATCTGCAACTTCCTTGGTTTAGATGGGTATTTCTGATGATTTTTGAAGAACTTCTAAATATTTTAAAGGGAACTAAACAATATTACTTATAAGGGAGTGAACTTTTTTTGACTAGTAAATGTGAATACTACTTCATTGAGTTAAAAATGATTATCACTACCTCGGTTCTGACACTACTGAAAAGTGAGGAAATCTTTAAGGTGTACAATGATCCATAAAAAAGGGATTAGATTGTATATAGATGAAAAAAATGATGGTGTGATTGACTAAACCTCAAGGAATTTGAAAATCCATGAGCAAAACTGTCTCACTCATGATTTGGAGTTGGATGTAGTGATATTTTCATTGAAAATATAGTGATATTATATCTAAGGGGATTAGTGTAAGATATATACAGACCAAAAGGGTCTCAAATATATATTCACATATAAAGAGAAAAATATGATCCAATGAATACAGTTAAATATCATCATGGATTATGACTTCTCAATACATTACCATTTTGGTAAGGAAAATAAGGTAACATATTCTCTATGTAGAAAGGATCACAAATCTATATCAATGATTAGAATTGAGAAGGATCTAATATTCTTATATTTTCAATGTTTGGACATGGGAATCAATAATGAAGGAACATAATCAATCCTTTATCAAATTATTTCTCAACCATACCTTATGGAGAAAATGATGTATTCTAAATGAAATGATATGCATATTCTGATGAAGGTGCAAGCCTTGAGAAAAGTGAAATCCTAATAGTTCAAAATGGATGAGGAAGGGGTCATGATATTTTGGTCACGATTATGTGTAACATCTTATATTGCGAAAAAGAAGGAGTTCAAAAATAATGCACATAGCACAACCGTCTCTATTCATCAAGGATGAAAAAAATATATACTAAGATCCCAAAGATCAAAATTAGTGGGAAAATATGAAAAATGATATCGGTGAATATACAAAAAAAAATCTAGTATATCAATAAGTGAAGACAGAAAAGAAAAATTCTATGTGGATGATGTAGTCCCAATCCATACTAACATGGATGTGGGAGAGAATTACCATGGATGTTTTTACTGTACTTCTGAATACAAATAGTGGAAGCATTGCTATATAGGTTTATCTGGTTCATCTTTCAATGATAGCTCACTTTATCGAAATTTAAGAATATTTCTCACTAGATCAACTTGAACAAATAAACGTCACAGAAGTGATAAGTCTTCATGGAGTACCACTGTCAATTTTATCCAATTGAGATATAATATTCACCTATAAGTTTTGGAAAAAACTCCAATATTCTTGGAAAACTGAGATAAACTTTATTCCACCCAATTATCCTCAAACTAGTGTCCAATTTGAGAGAAATATTCACACATAGGAATACATGTTGATAGCATGTTATATAGACTTTAAGGGAGTACGGGACCAACAACTACCTTCGTCTAATTTTCCAAAAAAAATTCCACTCAAGCATTCAAATGGATCCATATCAATCTTGTTAGTAGAAAAGATGTTAGAAAAAATCATGATGAGATGAAGCTAGTGAACATAATCTTCAAGGACCTAAAATAGTCAATGAAATGGTGGGGAAGGTTAAAACCATCCTACAACACAATAAGACAACACAATGTGGACAAAATAGTTATGGAGATAGTCACAAATGATACCTTGAAATTTCAGCTGGAGACATTATATTCCATTGCATATCTCTATAGAAGAGAATCATGAGATTTGGGGAAACAGAAAGATAATTCAAAAATACATAAACCCCTTCGATTTTATTAATCGTGTAAGAGTCATAGACTATCTACTAGCAATTCTACTTACCATGTCTCATGTACATGATGTATTCCATTAATCCCTTACAATGAAGTAAATATTTAATCCCTAAAATGTACTTAATTCATTCGTGATATAGTGGGAAAATGATCTCTCATATGAGGCGCAGCTCGTCAAGATCTTAAATGGTAGAGATATTGTTCTACACAACAAGACTACTCACCTGGTCAATGTACTATGGTGAAACCATAAGTATGAAGTGGCAACATGGGAACCAGAGGAAGTGATGAAGGATAAGTACCCTAACTTGTTTTAAACATAGTATGTAAAACAAAATTTCGAGGGATAAACATCATATTGGAGAACAATGTAACAAATCTGAATTATATCAATGGAAATTACATTATTATAATTATTTCATATAGTATAAATAATATTAAATAACATAAGTAAAACAATAAAAACTTTATAAATGATGAAGAAAAATGAATAAGAGATATTTTTAGAAGTGACGAATCATATACCGAATGAATAGTAACTTGAAATTTGGAATAATAATATGACCATTATGAATATTAAACTAGAAAATAAAATTGTAACCAAACCCATTAAAGAAAAAACAAAATTTGGGAATCTTATAAATGGTAATATGATATAATTATATCACAGTATATGTAAATAAATGTTATAGAAATTATTAATTAAGTGTTAATAATTTTACAAAAAATAAGTATTTATTTTTACTTTGTAATTAATAGAATGTATTAAAATATAATTTATTTCAAAAAAATTTACTCATAAATTAATATTTTATTATCTTATTATTATATGGTAATTTTATGATATATTTATTAATTTTTCAAAGTGTTACAAAATCTGTTATAATTTTATAATTTATATTTTCCATTTAAATTATGATTTAAATTGAAAATAATAATTATAGCATTTAGAAAAAAATTTCATAAATTATATTTTATTTTTTAATTCTACAGATTTAAAAAAAAATTGGGTTTATTTTTGGTATTTTTATGAAATACTTGAATTTTTGGTGAATAGTAAAATATGACAATTTAACGTATATATACATTAGACAATAAATACACCATTCCTTGACTAATGGGTGATGTAAAAAAATAATCTTGAAATACTTATAATTATTTTAATATTTTTTTTCATAATTCACAAGCTATTCATAGTCACGTGGAAAAATAATAAACTAATGAATACAATAATTGGAAAACACCGCTCTCATTCCCTAAAAATATCACCCTCACCTCCTCTTCTCCCCACACCTCTCAATATTTAGGACATGTCCTAATTCTTCCCAATAATCTTTCCAAACCTCTCACAAAATTATTGGATATATTTTTCCCTTCAAAATACCAAATTCATTGACCAAAGTGGGCTCTCACATATGAAAAAATGCAAGAGGTAAATTCCTCATTTATTTTCTATTAATTTCCATCTATGTTAGTTTGTTATTCCCTCTTTACATCCCCTGATCCAAATGGTATGATAACTTAATTATCTCACATATAATGTAATTTTATTATAATAATGGAATAATCCATCATCAAACCCCCTTCGTATCTTCATTTTGATCAAGAAATGAAAATTTCATTTATGAGTTGTTAATTTATCACCATCAAGGTTGAAAATTTTTATTATTCAATTGAAGAAATCACGGATGGTCATAAAACCATTTTTATTTTTAAAAAATTATAATATACGAAATATATTTTATTTATTGTTCAGTAATAACTATATACAAAAAAATTTAAATAATAAAGGAAAATGAGTTCATTATGAGCGGAAACAGCCCAAAATAATCGAGGCGATTATCACTAACATTTTATCTAATGACTCATTCTTACCCAAAATAAAAAAATGACTGATAAGATCATTTAAATTTATGGATGATCATTAATAACTTGTAACTTCAATTTTTTATATATATTTCCATTTAACATGAACGTCCATAATTATATATAAGTGAAAAAATCAGGAAAATTTAGACAATATAACTCATAAAAAAGGAATAGGTGAACATAATAAAATTATAATAAATAAATTAAAGTTATAAAGGGTTATAAACTTAATAATTAACTAGTCAAATTTTATTATTTATTACATTAATATCATGTTTAGAACCGTTTTAGACATATGTTAAGGGATTGTTCCCGAACCTCCATTTTTTCATCATCTTACTCTTTATCTCTCTTTATGAAAATGAATTTATTCCTTATTTTTATATAATTATTATAAATTATTTATATATGTTCCAAAATAATGTTACTGGATCATGAAACCCCACTTTTATTGGTCAATTCACATTTTGAAACATTCCCTTTTAAATTCATCTTAATAAGCAAGCCTGATTCAAGAGAATTTCCCGATTTATTACCCTCATCCAAGTGCACATCATAATATATTTTAACACACTATTTATTCTATAAAATCAATAATTTTATCATTAAAAACATTATTGGTTCATTTATAGTTTTATGAAAACAAATATGTCAGTTTCTCAATGAATTCTCTTTAATATTTTCCTTAATCTACACTAAAATATTCCATTTCGAAGGTTTCTTAAACACTCGTTTTACCCATTTCCTCTAAAATGGAACATAAATTATCATGATCCATGAATATATTAATATATTAATGTTCATACATGTTTTTAATAAATTATTTCTTGGTAAAATATATGATTTGATATTTTTTTATTCCTTGGGAAAAGATTATGAAACCCATTTCTTTCAATGGGAAAACCCTATGTTTATTCATCATGTGGAAAACATATTCATTAAAATGTTTTTATTGGTGTTATCTGATATAGATCCAATTATTTTGGTAATATTTAGTCTCGTGATATGTTATGTTGGGATAGGGAGTGAACCTAATTCATTTATGGGACTTTGTCCACTATGATATATAGTCATGGTGGTTAGCCTTGACTCATGATTAGGTCATGTTATATATTTTTTCCACATTCCTATGATTCCATTGTTATATGTTCCCTTATAATAAATGTTATTATTACTTATGTTTTTTCATTTTCAAATCTTTTTATGCCATTATGTTATTCCTTCTAACCCATTTGTTGTGTTTTATTCATATGCTTATTTCTTTACTAGAATTTTTAGCTCATACCTTTGGTTACTATTTTCCATATGTTATCATATGAATATATAAGAGATAAATGTTATTTAGGATATCATTATTTATTTTAAATAAAATATATTTTTATGATGTTCAGTTATGTACATAATCTTTTAAATAAAATAGAATCATGAATCATTAGCTTGTCACTATTTTTCAATTATGTAATAATATATTAAAACGGATGGTGTTGCTAAAAGTGAACATTGAATTATAAAGTAATTGGGCCTGATTAATCTTTGGGATGAAATTTAATTGAAACATATGTTAAAAAAATGAAATAATATGATTTAAAGTATTGGGTCTCTATATCAGGTCATCATAGAATCTATATTTTTACTAAAAAACATGGGATCTATTCCCTCTATGATTAGTTTGGTATACCAATCCCCCCTTAGTGATAGTCTACTATTGGAGACATATTTCCTTTTTAGGCACTAATTTGTGAGGATATTGGATCGATCTTCCATATTGTGGTGTTAATTGAATTTGTTGCTTGCATTCCATTTAAACTAATAGAGATACCACCCAATATTGAAAAATGTGGATATGAGTCTCATCCAAATACATTAATGTGAGATAGGTGGTTGTATGATCAAATTATTATGAATCAGTATTCTATGAATGTTGAACTTGAGATAGTCTTGGATTGGAAGGGAATTTCTTAATAAACCATTAAAAATAATGAAAAGGGACTATTTCCTCCTCTTTAATGGCATATTTTCTAATTATTTTCATAAATAATAATATGGAATAACCCATGATGTTTATGTGGTCCACAAGTATCTAAAGAACATGTTTTGAGCCTATAATAAGGGATTCATATTTTTTCCTTATCGGTGTATCCTTCTGATAGGTGGATCAAATATGGAATAATGTACCTCATCAGGTAGATGATAATAATTACCAAGGCAACTCTATGGATCTCTTTATTTTGAATTATATTTATTATTAGGCTTAAGTAGGCACCATGAATGTATATGTATCATATCGTGGGACTATCATGAATAGAGAAAATCATATCATCCATAAGATCTATATTTACCAGCATAGTTTCTAGGGTATGATTTGTCATGATGAATTTTGCCAACTCTTTCTCATTTACTATACTTTTTAGATATGAACTAAATGTCAAATAAATATAAAATGAATGAACACCATGTGATATTTAATTTTAATGTTAAATGATCAAGGATATATTTAATTGGATCAATGTGAGTTATCGAGTTATCCTCATGTTCCTTCATGTAGTGGCTCATCTTTATCACTATGAAAAAAATGAAAGGAAGATGTTATTGATATCTATGTCTCAGGATTCAGTTTCTAACATCATTATACTGATAGAGTAGATACTATTGTCTTTAATTTCACCACTCTTTTAATCATTTAGGGTATCAAGTGATCTCTCTATGTTTTTTTACATACAAGATGAGAATATTTAATTCTATAGGCAATATTAAAACTACTGAGTTCATGAATTACAACATAATATCATAAAATCCTCTTCACTAGTCTTGTGGAACTGATAAGTAAACCCTTCAATCATTAAAATGGTAATGGATAAGAACTTATTGAAAAATATGGAAATTAAGTGCCTAATATAGTACATATATCACTGGAGTACCCTTAACTATTTATAGTTTTGAGGTGGTAGTATATAATGAACCATACAATTCATACATATACATCACATGTTAATATATTAATATTCATTACATAACATAATGATTCATGACATAGTCATATAGTTCTAGTGCCTTTTAAAACATGATAATACAATGAAAAAGTTCATAAATAATATACATCATCTCCCGCTATGTTCTTTAAAACTAGAACCATTCATATACATATCATAATTAGTACGTTTCTTCATAACATAGGGAAATGAAACATATGAAAGAGTTATGTTAGATGTCCAGTAATGGTAAAAAAGGGATATATAAATTATCAATTGAGCATAACATGTTCATAAGTTTATCATAACATGAACATAACATTTGAAAATCATAAAGTACATATCATATATCTTAATCTAGAGTTATAAAATAAATATTGACAGCTTATAAAGCATGATTAATAAACTAAAAAAAGAATGTGATCCATAAGATCATATAAGTGGAATAATACATTAGTTTTGTGGCACAAAAATATTCATATAAATTCATTTCCTCAGTAGTTAAGGATCATCTCCAAGAGTATTATACTGGAATGAGTTCACTCCCCAAATCATAACAGTTAAGGATCACTCCCAAAACTATAATAGTGTACAATGTACCATACTATAATGGGGTTTCTCCCAATTCCTATCTTTTTTATACCCTGAGACATTAATTATTACCTAATGAATTGGATATATATAGATTTTCCACCCATAATTCATTATAAAGTTACCATCATCATTGGTTATAACATAACCACCAACACTGGTTATAACATTACCCCCATCCATGGTAATAACATAACCAATATCACATAATATAAACTATAAATATGTGTTACATGAAATCATAAAATATTAATCATATCATCAAATAATAATCCACTCATAGAAAACATGGTTCATGAAAATCTAATAAAATAACTATTATATAACCCATAAAAAATAAATGGGTCTCATAAGCGTCTCATAAACATTAAAATTTAGTATCTCGATAAATACTAAAAATGGTATCGTTGTATAATATCCCTATTAAATCATAATTAAAATGAAATATTTTTTATTATATATAACATGATATTTAAATATCCCTTGGAATGTTTCATGTCGAAAATATCATTTTCACACTAAAATATCAATTTCATTAAATAGAAAAATTTAACAATTATTAATGAAACATTTTATTTGAAGATATTGTTGGAAACTTGTAATTTAAGTTTTAAAATAATAATTTGGTGAAGGATCTATTTGGTCATCGTTTTTTAATATTTTTCCTTTTTTGGATGGTTTTGGGATGGCTTCCTTGATTTTCCCCAGTGTGTTTTTCTCCGGTGGTGGTGCTATGACGAAGGCAGAGACGATCAATGAAGCGCATGACTCTCGAGAAATTTCTATTTGATTAACATGATTCTTGTTTGGGGTGAATTTTTGGTTGGTTCAATCTTCTTATTTTTTGAGGTATGGTTCTCTTGATGATGTCCTACAGTCTGCGGTGCACGGTACGAGGTGTCGGCAGAGGATGAAGATTCTGATTTCTTTTGTCTTGAAGAAGGTTGATTTGGTTTATGTTTTAAGTATTAATGAGATTATGTGGTCTGAATTTTGTGTGTTTATTTGTGGCACTGTGGCCTTGGCCCATGAGGGCAGTCTTGATGGTCTTGGTTGGGGAGGCTTGGTTTTGTTTTATGTGTTTGATTTCATTCTGGTTTCCCACTTTCTTCTCAAAAGTTCTTTTGAAATAAAAATTTAATTTTCAGTCATAAACAATCTTGCTGAATAGTAAGATTGTGACATAAAACCCTTACATATTTGGTATCATTTTAATCATAAGTCCCATGAAAAAATAACCCTATATATATATGTAAATAACACAAAATTTCATAATAATAATAATTAAATAAATTAATGATATGTATATACATCACATAAAATAAAAAATTGGTGAATATTTCATGTGTCCAGTGAAAATAATATCGAGATGAAAAATACCATACATTAGGTTCAAATTCCATCATACATGTTAGAAATACATGTATAATAAATTTATATTTAGTATAAAAATATTAAATAAATATTATCATACATATTATACAATATATTTTTTACTTATATACTTTTTTCACAAACTTTTTGACACATCTTTATCAAAACCGCCATTCTGGGTGATATCCGTTTTTTTTAATGTATGTTTTGCTTCAGTAGCTTGGGTGCATGTATTTATATCATGGTTATATAACATATAAAGTTTTAATAATTATATAAATATCATATATATTCATCATATACTAGTTTACATTCATTCATAAATATAGATATAGAAAAATGATATCCACTATTCATATAGTAGGATGGTCATACATACACATAAATACAATTTTTATGACGAATGAAAATAATTAAAGGAAAATTATAAATAAAATTTATAGAATAATTATTATATCATATATATCATAAATATTACCTAAATATATCATTATTACCATCCAATTAAAAAATTGTAAAATTAATCACATCTCTTCGTAGAGGTGGTAGTCCAATCTTATGCACAAGGGGCAATATCATTTTACTATGGTTTGAATGGTAAGAATAATGATATTATATTATCAATATGTAATGTTAATTATTCTATAATTATAATATATAAACTTTAAATATATCATTGTTCCCATCCATTAATGATGGGTATGAGAAATTATTTGTATCGCAATGTGGAGACAGTAAGTTATACATATCCACAAGTGATATTTTCACATCCCATTTAATGGAAAGATGGTGAATAATTGGGGTTTCATAATCATAGTAAAATTTAAATGTATTTTGGATACATAATTTAATATTTTATGATGAATATAATAGATTTATAGTAGGTAAAATAATAATTTAAAAGAATGTGATCAGTTAATGTGATTGCCTCTTCTTTGAAACAGTTGCTTTAGATAACCTATTAATGGCTCTAGGGTTAATATTTTGGAAATAAAAATAAACATATAGATCATTTCTAAGATATTTTATAGGATAAATTATCATTTTTTTTATCAATCTAGGAAAATCAATAAGTTATGGAGAAGAGAATGGAGGGTTACCATTTTATAATTGAGGGGAGGGTCACCCTTGGAATTTATTAAATGATTTAAATAGATTAAATTAATTATCAAAACAAACGGATCCAAATGGGAACTAAATGGTAAATAGAATTAATTAGATATAATATATTATCCCTATTTTAATATTTTAATATTTTTTGATTTTTAATTAATTTGAAAAAATATTATTTTCATAAAATTTCATTATTTCCAATTTAGACACTATTAATTTAATTTCACTAAAAAGACATAATGAAAAACATGGAATTACAATATAATTATTCTAACCAAAAATTATTTGCAATGTTAATATAAAAAATTCATGTAAAATAATAAATCACTCGAGTTACAATACTTTTAATGTTTCTAAAATTAGTTTTGATATTTTTTATTAATTGGATAAATATTGCATCAGGGTTTTATATGGATTTAACATCATTATACAATTACATAAAATTATAAATAAATTTATAACATGAAAATAATTTCATCATGGTAAACATATACACTTATATTCATTCATAAAATTATTTAATCCTTATGTGGACAGAAAAGAGATATCTAAAACTAAGAGAGTGAAATTTTGAAACAAAGTTAGAATTAAATACAATATAGGTAATTTTCTTGAAACATATTCTTTTAAAAACTAAATTTAGTGACTAAAATAAAAATTTCTGAATTAAAATTATACAATAATTGTTTTTATGATAAAATTATTTCCTTATCACTTATTTTTAACCTAGATTTACTTGATTTTCCCTTTATCGAGGTAATTTTTTTCATAGTTAATATTCAAATTGAATCAAAATATAAAAGAACAATTAATCCGATTTTATTCTCCTCATATAAAATATTTAATCCATTTTATCAAATTTAATTTCTAAAATTAGAAGATTTTTTTTTAAAATAATTACAAAAAAATTGATGAAAACCTCTTTTTAGAAGAATACATTTTAAGCATTATACATGTTTTATTCTTATCCCATTTTAAGAAAAATAATAAATTTATGTTAAAAAAATTGGATTAATATATAATATTTAAATTTAATTTAAATAATTCATCTATAGTTTTTAATTTAAATTATTATGTTATAAATCCATTCCTCACACAGAAACAGTTTTTCAGTAAAACATTTTTTTCATTCAAATGATTTTTTTCCATTTATAAGACATTTATTATTAAGGAATTCATGTTATAATTTTTCAAATAATATTATTTTATAATTTAGTTATCCAAATTCATAAATTTTAATCAAACTAATAAAAGACTACATTCATATAATAAAATTATAATACTATATCATGGTTCATTTAAACATAGTGTTTCATATAACACAATCTATCAAATGAATTAAATTTATTTGAAAGAAATATTTCATAAATTGTCATTGTGATACATCATAACCCCCTTAAAATGAAATTATTCCTTCAAATTTAACACTAAAAAAATTAGATGTCTTTGTTTCCTAAAATCCTTGGGTTCCCATGTTGCTTCATCAATTTTTTGATTTCTCTACAAAACATTCACTATGTTATAAGTCTTCACCCATAACACATTATATATGTGATACAAGTTTTCCAAAGGTTTACAATCTTGATAAGGACTATTCTCTTAAATTAGGATATCTAATTTTAGTACATGTGATGGATCAAGTATTTACATCTCCAAGAGATATACCTAGAAAACATCATGAATTTCAAGGAGGTTTGGTGAAAGAACAAAGAAATAAGCTACCATCCCTAATTGGCCAAATATATCATAAGAGAAAATATACCAAAAAATTATATTTAACTTATTTAACAATTTCATAAACTTATTCCACTGATAAATTTCTAGAAAAACATTATCACCAATGTCAAATTTTAGGTGACACGGGTGATAGTCATCATGACTTTTCTATAAACACTAAGATTCATTGATGTGTTGTTGATTGAATGTAACATTATATACCATTTCATCAAATATATCAAGTCCTATAAGATTTAGTTATTTATTATCATATATTAAATTTTAATTTTTACCCCTCTTTTCGTAGAGGTTTTCATAAGCAGTCATCAGAATGCTCGAGTGGAAGATATTTCTTTATGACAATAAAACTAGAGGAAGGTTTTGATACCAACAACATTTAAAATCTATAGAAAAAAATATCAAAAAATATTAATTTTTTTAATTTTTATCTCAAATTGAATATAAATTACAATATGATAAGCCTAACTAAAACTCCATTCTGTATCCAGACACTACTGAAGAATTTCCTAGAACTTCATGGTAATCCTTGGATCTTATTCAGATACAATAAAATGTGGTACTCCATGAAACATTAACACTTCCTTAATATTAATTTAGTAAATCTAATTTAGAGATAAATATTTTCTAATAGAAATTAATTATGATGAATTAATAAGGAAGTTAACTAAAATTGATATAGAAGTGTCCCCTTTCAATGTGTTGGGGAGTCTAATGATGAAATCAAGGATTTTGTTTTCCCATTTCCATTATTGTATAGATAATGGTTATAAAATCCCAATTGAATTTTTTATATCATCCTTATCTTCCTGAAATAACAAAAACCAATATACATACTCAAAAATACCTCTCTCTGTTCTTTCCCAACATTAATACTCTTTCATATTTCTATACAACTTTGTACTTCTAGGATGTTGAGAAACATGTTAACTGTAAGATTAATACAAAATTTCTTTATTTAAGTATTGTATGGATAAATAACATTCATGGTCACTAAACCTTATAATTACATAAAAATAATGTTTCAAATCATCAACATTTCAAAACTAATTCAATTATTCCATATCATTAGTATGTGCCACATTAATTTTCACATGGATTTATGGTTGAAAAATCATTTAAAAAAGATATGATTTATCCGGTTCTATGAATATTTATATATACATACATCACATATATATAAATATTAAATCTTTTTTATACAAATAATAGATAATCTATAAGGATCCTTTCTGCTCAGATAATATCCTACTTTATTCACTTTCCTAAGATTGTAATGTATTGAGTAGTCATAATCCTTAACCATATCCAACCATATTCTCAAGAGAATATTCAACACATTATATATGAAATTATCTTTTAAAATTTTAAAATTAGTATATATATCACATATTTCTTCATAAGGATAATTCATATATATTTTTAATGAAATAATTAACACAACTTACTCCAAATGATGAGTTGGAAAATTTTTCTCAAAAACATTGAATTGGCATGATGCATAATCTATCACCATATCATTTTTCATGATAATTCTTTTCAATAACTTCTATCAATAAAAAATATAGACTAAAAAAACTTCTCCCCTAAAGTGTAAATTAATAATAAAGAAAAAGACTAATTTTATATATTTTTGAAATTATCTTCAAATTCATCTATATAATGGAACATATATCTCATTTGAGTTAACTTGGTGATTGGATTAGACAATCAGAAAAAATTATTCACAAGGTTACAATAATATCTAGACAGACCAAAAAAATATATATGTTATTCAAAAAGGTTTGTTCAGGCTAATTATTAATCACTTATTTTTTTGGAAGATTTATGTATATACCCTCATATTAGATTATATGATCCATGAATGAACATTTCTGAATATAGATTTCACACATGATAAATTTCTCATAAAGGTTCTATTTTTTTGAGGGTCTTCTGCAAAATTCAAAAATAATATTCAATATATTCTTTTATCTATGAATGCACTATAATATCATCTATAAATACTACCAAAAATTGATAAAGGTAATCATTAAAGACTCTATTCATTAAATTAATGAATATAGAGGGGGTAATTAGTAATTCTGAATGGAATAAATAAAAATTCATAGTGTTCGTACCCTTAATGGGATGCTATAGTAGGTATATAATCTTTCTTTACCCTCAACTGATGATATAAAAAAGGAATATCATTATTATAAAAGTATTGATCTCCCCAAAATTGATTAAACAATTCATAAATATAAGGTAGAGGATACAAGTTCTTGAATGTGATCCTATTATGTTCTCGATAATTAATGAAGAATCACATTGGTCCATCTTTCTTTTTAACAAAAATTATTGTTTCACCCCATGGTTATACACTTGTCTGAATGAATTCCTTTTCAATATTTGATTTTAGTTTCTTCATTATTTCCATAAATTAAATTTGGTATATTTTATAAAGAATATTTTAAATTGGTGTAGACGATAGTTTGTGTTCATTAGAGATATCAACATCGCAATTTGATCGGAGACTATGAAATTATTCTAGATAAATGTCAACAAACATCATCACTATATGAGTATATTTGATTTTGAGTTTCTATCGAACCATCCAACATAAATACCCATTTTTTCTAATCATGAATCATATGATTGACGTAATTTCCATCAGTAGACCATATTTATCATCATACCATTGGATAATAATAGGTTTATGAATATTTTCAAACATGACCTCCATTAATAAGAAATAGATGTTGGATTTATGTAAAGTATTCTAAAACATTTCTTAGATAACATCAAACTCAAAAAATGGTATAAAAAATACTTACATGAATAAGATTCTCACAATGTTCATTTTTGAGAGGAATCCTGGACATGGGATGTGATCATCATACATGTATGGGTTTTCACATCCAATTCAACATCTAATATTTGAGGTGCTACTATGGAACCTTTTGAAAATTATTCTAATATAAAAGAATAAGTAGATATAAAATTAAATATGAAATTATATGTTAAAGAGTGGAATCTATGTGTATCTTTTACTGTGATGTTATTGTACCCCCCATCATAAACTGTGATTTATTGCAATTTCCCTATATCCTTGGGATTTTGAGGTTTTTCGAGTCAATTACTATCATTATCCATCATATTTGGAAACTATTTTGAATAATTTATAAATTTTTTTATTTGAAAAATTTTAGTGTGGTGGTATGTTTTTTAGATATTTATCTATATTTCTAAAATTATTTAACTTCTTCCAATAATTTTTACATTCAATTTCCCAGTGACATTCCTGTACAAACTTAAATATATTAATTAATTCCCTCAATAAAAGTTCATCTATGTTTCCATAAACACATTGATAATAGATGATGGATCATCTTCTTCTATCAATGTTTTTTAGAACTTCCTTTGAATTGAAAACTTATTTTATTATCAAAATCATGAGATTAATGGGTAACTACCATATATATCTTCATTATAATGGAAAATCAAATAATTTCTTCAATTTTATTTATTTCCCTTATCGCTAATTCCATTTGGATTCTCGGATTTATGAAACTAATGATTTGAACAACATTATATTTAGGTTGGATGATAATAATAAAATTTAACATTATAATTTTTGTAAACTTTTCCTAATAAGTACAAACAAATTAATCATCCATATACTTTAGATAAAGTAATTCATTCTTGTTTTTCACATGAGGAATAAAAGTAAAGTACTTACTGAACTATATTCTCTTAAACCCATCACATCCCATAGATTCAATTTATTCCTCTAGTTTCGTATTCTTAATAAGGTTCCACCATTTATTAGATTAACATTACAAATTATATACAAAAAGAATAAATTTATCATATATTTAAAAACTATAGAATGAAAAATATAATTTCAGTGCTACTAATCCATTTTTAACAACAATTGCATCAATAGAATCACCTAAAGATATTCAGATTTTCCTCATGAAATACTAAGTAAAATTTTGTTCCTTTTTTTTCATTTTTATTTTTAGAATAATTTATACATTGATAATGTTGTGTGGGCATAACAACAATTTTTTTTATTTCAAATCCCAGGAAATTTTTTTCTTAGGAAGAAAATTATTACATTGTCAATCACTTTTAGAAATAACATGATTCTGTTTTGTTCCTACAATTGAATAAAATCTAAAATCATTGTGTGGGAAATAATTATCATTGTATAAAATCACAAAATCCATATAAACCATTTATCGAATATCTAAATATAGAAAACTCCTTTTAAATATATGAAACCAAGGATTTAACTAAGGATATTTGTGAACAAGAATAAAATGTTAGGATGTTGTTCTATACATAGAATTAATCCCAGGTTTCCCACTATGTTTTTTAAATCCTAGTTTTCAATGGATAATTAAACCATTCTTTGATACCAATTAAATATACCCATACTCTTCACACACAGATATCATATCTTAATAGAATAATATTCCTCACGTAACTTCATTTTCCACACTATAATCTTATAGTTAAAGGGACTTTAGAAAACTAAACACATAAGTAACTAGTTTATAATATATATATCATCACCGGTTAAGTAAATTTTAAAAGGGACCATTATTGTACATATCATATTAAGTATCATTCTTTAAAAAAGGATAATATGAAAAATAATATATGGTGAGATTATATTATAAATATGTTTAAATGAGGGATATATTAATGACCATATGAGTATAACATTATCATGAGGGTAAAATAAAATGAGAATAACATTTTAAAATGAAATTTCATAATCTCGAGTAATAACAGAAATCTAGGCAGTTAATAATACATGAATCACCAAGGAATAAATGAACATGAGCCATGATGGAATAACATTGGTATAAGACTGATGTTTTTGGAATACAAAGAAGTAGATAAAAAAAATTCTTTAATATTTAAGGATCATGTCCATGACTATCATAGTGGAATGAGTTCTCCCCAAAAACAATTTTAATAGTCATGGATCACTCCGATGACAATCATAGTGGAAAACATACCTTAATAAACCCTGAATGTTGCAAATTCGAATAAAGATTATATAAGTAGATCCTAACCGTTAACCAATTCATTGTATCGTTATATAGGTCTCACCCATCTTCATTATAAATTTACAACCATCCTTGGTTATGACATAACCATCTTCCTTGGTTATAATGTAACCATAATCCTTAGTTATAACATAAACATCATACTTGGTTATAATATAACCACTATAACATAATTAAAAGCTTATATATGTGTTAAAAAAGATAATAAAACATTAATCACATCATCACATCATAACATAATAAAATAAAATAAAAATCATAAATTTATCATCATTTCACTAAAACATAACACATGGGATGTAAATGAGTCAAAAAACAACTCATTAGCATGAAACATAACCATATAGAGGAGGAATAAGTATGGTTTCATTGGATCATAGCTCAATAAAATCATAATTAACATAAAATATTTCATCTTATATAGAAAACTATTCTAAAAGATCACCTAGAACATTTCTCGAGAAAAATTTCATTTTCACTTTAGAATAACTTTTTTTAAACAAAAGGATTTGATAATTAATATGGATTTTTTTTTTAAAAAAATTTGAAAATTAAAATGGAAGATAATAAATATGAATTCTTCATTATAGTAGTAAATTATGTTCATGTTTTATATGATAAAATAAAACATTACTTACCCACATTTGTAGAAAAATTCAAAATGCACCTCAATCAAAAAATAAAAGGAAAATTACCTTTTATTTTTTTTTAATTCAAACATGGGTAAAAATAAATTTTAAAAATAATACTATAATTTTAAAAAACTCTGCAAAATATATTTATAAAACATATATATGGTAGAAAAAAAATTCATTTTAAGAGTGAAATAAATTAAATTTCCCTTATAAATAATTTTTTTGAATATTCAGTAATTAAGATATGGGAAATGAAAAAAACATGTATTGAAAATATATTTATATAATAATATAAAATTTATGAATTTATTGCTTTGTAGATTATAATATTTCATCATTTTAATCTTAAAAAAAATATTATTAAATAATGAGATTCTGACATAAAACACTTACTTCTTTCGTATCATTTCAGTAGTAAGCCTAATAAAAGAGAAAACCTTATATTGATATGTAAATCCACATAAATTTAATTATAATAATCATATAGTAAATTCAAGGGTATTATATACAACATATAAAAGAAACAAGTAAATGGATTTACATATATCCCGTGGAGATAAAAGTGAGATAAAAATCACTTAAATTAAGTTTAAATTCCTTCATATTCATTGAAAAATGTTGTAAAATTAATATATATTTATTATAAATATAATATAATTATATAATTATATATATCATAAAATTTATTATTTATATTCTGACTTTTTCACCCATTTTTAATATTTCATTATTCAAATCACAATTCCTGGTGACATTTTCTTAGATTTTCCTATATTTTCTAGTTTGGTATTTTAGTTCCTTATATTTTGATCTTGGTTCCATAATATACATAATTATATAATAATATAAACATAATATATGTTCATTATATACATTTTCATATACATTAATAATATATATATATATAAATGAATTACACCATTCATTGTGATTGTAAGACAAACGTACAAATAAACATTGTTTTCATTTCTTCAACATATGGAACAAAAAAACAGTAAATAATAAAAATAGTTTTAAAAAACAATATTATATAACATATGTAAAATATATTAATTAAATTAATCCTCACAACCATCCATATATAACAAAAAATAAAAACAAGTTACATTGCTTCATAGAGGTGGTAGTCTACACACAAGTAGAATCAGAGTTACTGTTTTCCAATGGTTTCCAAGGAAAAAGGGTAAACAAGATATTATCATGATATAAGTATAATTATATAATAATTATCATACATATACATTTTATATATAATAATACTATTTAATAAAATATATCGATGTGAAATGAATTGTTTTTCTATGTAGAGAGAGTAAGACCTACGTATGCACGAGCTATATTTTCACTTCCCATTGGATGGAAAGTGGGAGAATAAAGGATTTTTTTATTAATATATATTATATGTATGCTTAATATAATTAAGTTATTATTTTTTTAATTATATAACTAATTTATAGGATGTAATTTAATAATTTAAAATAAAATGATCATTTATGGTGATTTCCTACTCTTTGATATAACTAAGTTAGATTTTATTTTAATGACTATACGGTTGGTATTTTGGGAAGTAACACCCATATATAATGTGGATAGGGGAGTGTATAATATAATTTTTTTTTTTCAAAATTAAAGTCTAAATTGGTTTGAAGAAGGTAATAGAAAGGTTCCATTTTATAATTAATGGGAGGGGAACCCTTGTAATTTCTTTGAAGATTAATATAGATTAATGTAATTCTCAAGAAAAAGGGATAAAAAGAGCTGATAAATGGAAAATGGATAAACTATATGACAATATATTATCCAAATTTTCCAATTTTAATTTTTTTTTAATTTAAGCAATTTCAAAAAATATGATTATTTTTAATTTAGACACTATTCTTTTAATTTGAGTTAAAATACATAATGAAAAAGTTTTAATTCGAATATGATTATGTAAAATATTAAAAATATGACATATTAATCACCAAAACAATATTTAAATATCAAATCACTAAAATTTTATTACCTTTAATATTTTTTAGAATCATTTATTATATTTTATTATTAGTAGGTAAAATGTGGCATTTGTGTTACATAAGCATTTAAGAAAATTATATGGTAACTTTAGAATGAAAATAAATTAAAAACCCTAATATAAATTCATTAACCCCATAATATACTTATATATTAATTTATAATGTTTCTTATCCATGAGGACACATAAGAGATATGTAAATCTAATGGGCGATATTTGGTAATTTTTTTTGAAATAAATATTATATAGCACATTTTCATGGAAAAAAATAATCCAATAAATACTATATTTTGAGGTTTACACGATGAGTGTTTAATTACCGTAATCTATGAAGAATGTTTATGGATAAATTGTGACCTTATCAATTAGTTTCGACCATGATTAACCTTATTTACCCTTTATTGAGGTGATAAGATATACCAATGTTAAACTTCATATTGAAAAATAATAACCAGAAACTATTTAACAAATTTTAGCATCATGATTACAAATATTAAATCTATTTTACAATATTGAATTTCTAAATGTGGTAAAAATTATTTTTAAACTGAGTGTGCTAAATTTAATGAAACCCTCTTTTTAGTGAAATAATTTTTAGTAATAAAAAATTAATTTTATCCCACGATTAAAAAAATATAAAACGAATGTTAAAGAATTTAACTTAATATATAATTTAATACAATTAATACAATTTATAAAAAAATATTTATTAATGTTATTTTTTAATTTAAAATTACATTGCATCCAAAACATTTGTTTTTTTGGAAATTAATTTTTCTTATTTAAGATGATTTTTATTTTAAATTATAATCAATTGTTAACTACTGAATTTATATTATAAAATTTAAAACCATTTGTTTTTAAAATTTAGTTAGTCTTATTCATACCTTCCAATACATCAAATTGGAGATTACTGTTTTATAATAATATTTTAATAGTATATATTGGGTTGTTTTAAGTGTTTTTTGTAACGTAAGATATCGAAGAAATTAACAATATTTAAAAAAACATCTCATAAAATCAATAGGTTTTACATAGAATATAATATAACTATTTACCCTTTTTGTTTCAAAATCAATTTAGTGATTACATACCACAATTCTTAAAAATCTAACCAAATTTACCCCAAATTTGAATTTCATATGGTTCATTTTAAGGTCATGTTGTTGTAATATTTTAAAACATGCATCATGATTAACAATGTAATCACAAAATTTTTGAGTTTTTTTAAACATATTAACCATGTAGAATTATATATTATTCCTCAAGAAGAAATTCAATATATAATAAATTGTAATTTGATATGTAGAAAAAAAATTCTTCAAACTAATGGGAGTTTTCCGATAACAGTATACCCCTTTAGGTTAGCTATAGAAGAATCTTCTTTATCATTAGGGAACATCTAAATATAGTTGTATACTAAGAATACATCATTGATGGAAGGGTTCAAGGTAAATCTCTTTCATTGATTGTTATATATATGATTGGGTTTGTAAAATCTCCATTTGGATAATGCTTATTGAGAAACCTAAATTCTATAAATATTCATATAGTCATTCATTTTTATTATAGGAAAAAATTAGTAATCCATTTAGAATATTAATCCTCCTAAAGGATTTTGTCTTTTATGAGTTTATAATATTCAGCTTATTCCTTCTAATAATGGCATGATTACATTCTCATTGATTCCTACTTATAGCAAGGTGATATTATGGTAGTCCAAATGATTGGTCGTCACATCAAGATCCAACCAAAAAAAATTCAATATAGTTCCTGAAATATAAAAATCTGTGTTAATGAAAAAAATTAAATAGTCATTTTATTTAGTATTCAAGATAAAAATTATCAACATACACCCTATATCCTCATCTATACGTAGATTCACATGCTAGATATCATAAAATTGGTTGAGAAACCTTCCTTGAATGTTGTAGAGGTATATTTTTGTTCTTATTCGTCCCTTTACAATCATCTATTGTTATAATTAGAGGATGAATGATTATTTTGAACCCCATACAATGGTATGGATGCATATTTAAAACATAAAGGTTGTGATATAGGGTTATCATTATTAGGTACCACTAATTAATCTTCCCATTCCTATTCAGTTTCATTAGGGGAATGTGAAATTTGATGATCTTGATATTTGTGATATTATGTAATGAAATTGTTGATGGGGGTGTTATTTTCTTCTCTAAGGCCACAAACCTCAAACACATGAATGTATTTGGTAGATGTAGCTGATGTTAGGTGGATAGAAGGAGAATGTGACATATCACTATGCCCACCTATTCTTCTAGTGTTGGAATACATTTGATCGAATATACATGGATACATCATTTGGATTTGGTTTACAATGGCCTTAGAGTGAAGCAACTTAGAGGGGAAAATTGATTCACTTTGAAGGTGAAATAGTATTTTATTTTTCTAATAATGGTTTATATTTAAGGGTAGTCACCTAACCATCATAATATATGAAGGTGATCAAATGATTTTAACTCTAAAATGGAATTCACATGAACTAATAACTACCCATATTTTGAGTATTTCCCTCAATCCATTTAACAAGAAACACATAGTTTTTGCTAAGGTTACTCAATGGGTTGATAAGATTAATTTATATTCCATTTGGGGTCATTATTTGGATGGAATCATCTACAACTAGTTTCTTTAACTATCTTTTATGTAATATTGTATTTATATATTGATATATTCATTACTCAAATACGCCATTATCACCACAAATCACTCTAAATTGTACATTGAAGAGTAATTTTGGAAAGGTGATCAAGATGGGGAAACTTACATATATATATCAAGACAAAAAAATCATATTAAGTCCATTAATTATATGTATCATAGGAAAAAATATTAAATAAAACATAGTGAAGCGGTCTTCGAACAATGTTCTAATCTTCATTGTGACAATATTCCTCCACTCACTATATAGATACCCTTATATTACCAGGTTGTTAGATGAAAAGTTGGATTCACTATTCCCTAAGTGTTAGAGGGTCTAGACTAGGATGATATTAATCCTAGAACCATTATAAATTAAATATCCATGGGCATCAATGTTATCTAGCATGCCAAAGATGAACATGGGTGTGATCTATCCTTGTATAGAAGTCTCCCGATATTTTTTTAATGGAGGTGACTGTATGGAACATAGGGTGACTCGTTTATATGTGATACACCATATTAGTAAAGACTTTATTCTCAAACTATTAATGGACTAAAAGGCCCTCAATGTGTGCCTCCAGGAGATTTATAGATAAAGAATGTGCATCTATAATTTATTGTTTAGCTATGACAAGGAAAACCAATTTAATGATTCCATACTAATTGATTGAGTCTTGAACTTCTTTAAACAAGGACACTTCATAAGAAAATTACTAGAGGATATGAATTCTTTTTTTATTGGTTCTTTTCCATGACCCAAATTTGGGAAAATTTTCATGTCATTCTATTTTGGTAAAAATTAATTCCAACATTTTTTTACTCATCATACATTTTCATATTCTTTTGTCATTGAATTAATTTTTGTAGAACCAATCTATCTCTGGATTATTTAGGAGTGGATCATTGTTCATATTTTGTTCACTGAAGTTCATAAATCTTAGTTTCTATAGAATATCTTGATTAATGGGAGATAATTTTTGAATATTTAGTTCAATGATGGCCTCATGTTCCTTTATCCCCAAAGCCTATATAGATTTTTCAATGATTACAGGTGAGAAATTCAAGTTCATTTAGGTATTCTTCCTCAGATAAAGGATATTTTAAGAGAATCACAGTGATAGAACCATTTTTGGAATATTTATATGATCACCATTATATTTTGTGTGGTTCTACTCATTACATTATTTTATGGAACAATTTCACACCTATTAAAGATTGTGGTAATAAGCCTATATGATATTATACTTGATTAGGTATTGGTAATTACTCTGAATAATGTAAATTTTTCTATAGTGATTATAACATCGACTATTGGATGGTTATAATGATGAAGATGTCTTATATAACATTAAAAGGGATTCATGGTAACAACTATGTGGGACAATTTTTCCAGGAGTGTATTCTATACCCAATTGAATGAATTTCTATACAAATAGTCAAATATGCTTTGTACACCATTGTTTAGAACTTCTCGTTATTCTCCATCCTCTTCATGTGGTGTGAGAGATACACCATTCCCCTATGCTAAAGAATTAATGAATTGTATATTTCCAGAATTTTATATATTCTAGATAATTTCTTAAATGATTTTAAAAAATTAGATTTTGTCTCATAGAATCTAATAAAAGGGGTCTCAATATGGGTGGTCATTTTTTCTGGCTTCATTGGGATTTTTGACATTTCACTGTTTAATCATGTTGTTCTCCTGAGATGAAATAATGTACCATGGGATTTTCTATCTTTAAAATGAATAAGTCTTAGTATTACTTTCCTCTATGATTTAATGATTCTGATCCTTCTTCCCTTCTTTATGAGAATAATCTTATTGTTTCTTTCATTTAGGGGGAGGTACAATGTGATACTATGTTGCCTTGGGTACCAAAGATGGGGTCAGAAGTAGTTTGAGCTAGAAAATTATTATCCCCACACTGTAAGGTTTTTTACATGGGTTTATGGTGTTGGTCAATATTTTCCCTCGTAATTTCATATGGAATCGACCAAAAAAAATTTAGAACTAAAAACACTATAAATTCACTAGGGCATATCAAAGGAATTAACAATGTCTACAACTAATCATGTTAATTTTATATAAAGATATATAAGTATTTCTCTTGTAAAAGAATCATTTTATTGATTTATATTCCTAAAAAATACTGATTCATTCAAAGTCTATACAAAGCATCTATATTTGACTATTTATTTATTTTTGAGTATACCCATTATAAGGATTACTCGAGACAAAAATTGAATTAGATATTATTATAGGAAACTAGTGTCATTGAATATCGGTAAGGTAGGGTTCTTGATGTTTACAGGGGAGGAGTCACATCCACCAAATTAGGATATGGTTTCCTTTATAGTTACACCATTTTTTTCTACCTTAAATGGATCCCATTGTATAAGATATGATCTTAATGTATTCAGGGAGTTCTTGAAGGAATTTCAAGGGGGACACACTCAAGTAGAGGTGTTGATTAGATCCTGACATTATTATGTATCTTGTGTTAGATATTGAAATATGATTTTATACCGCTTTTAAAATATTTCATGTCATGGACAATGTTTATTCTCTTATAGAGATAATTCCAGATAAACTTCAATCTCTAGGATTATATACACCACCTTTTTAAACTAAGAGCATATTGGATTATTTGAATACCCCCATGGGATAAAATGTTTTTTTTGGTTGATGAAGATTCATCTTGTTAGATGTATTAATCTTCATCAATATATTACACTCTATTGGAATATTTTCCTAGAGTAAATAAATGTTGATTCACTTTAGGTATTCTATATCATCTTTATATCAAGTGAGACCTTACATAAAAGAAAAGTGGTTAAAATTCCTCAGGTGACTGGTGGGCTATGGATATAGCCACACCATTCCCATTTTCAATGGTTGAATTGATCTGGGTAGATAGTGGCTGGGTATTCTCAAACAATCCTAAATTATAAATTTCTCTATAATTTGATGTACACACATATTGGTCAAATATTTTAGTGTGGACCATGATATTAATAGTGGAATCCATATCATATTCTTATATATAAAAAAAAATTTCTAGGTTATCAATGAATATGAAACTAGTGAAATTAAATAACTTATAGTGTGTTTAATGGATTAGATACTTATTATAAGGATATATATATATTTATCAACCTCTAAATATATTTGTTTGGAAAATTCACAATATTCCACAATAATTATCTTTTTAGTGGAGTGTTTTAGATAATAAACTCTATGAGTCTTTATCTTCTCCCCCATATGTCCTCTAAGAAGTGATTTATATAGGGTGATCCTCATAGATTCCTTATAAATATTCACTAAAAGGGTTCCAAATAAGGAGGATGCGACACATAGTGAATTAAATAATGAATTATTTTTCAATACAGACAACCTAATATTTAAAAGTCCAACATGAACCAATTATTATGGTGTAATAATTATCGCATCCTTGTGGTAAGGGTTTCATTTTTATCTACCGCCATCACACCATAGACTTTATGGGGATTTGTGGATCCTAGAGGTTATGGTGGAGGTAAAAATTACACCAACCCTGTATGGGTGGGTATAATCTTGTAATATTATAGAGGTAGAAACTATCATGTCGATCATTAATTTATGTGATTTATCCCTATTATTTTCTTTATTTAATGCATGATCTAGGTGTGAAATGATTTTTAATGAGAACAGTTATGTATGTGTCGGGTTTTTCTTCATCATATGGGGCCTTTCTCAACTCCCTTAAAACATTATACAACATCCATTAGATGGATAATTTTTGTTGAGTATGGAATTTTTCATCATAATAGATATAAATATTCCTATTAACTGACTATAAATTACATTAATAACCCAATCTTGACACTATTCTGGAGGTGATTTAATTTGATGTTGTTTTCATTGAAAGAATTTATTGGAAATTGAGTGGAGTGAAATATAATTATCCATGTTCTCTCACCCTCTATGTGAATATTGGGTAGGTAATCAATGATTTACTATATAATTACATTTATAATAGTGAATCATGTATATTAGAGGTATCTGTATTGATTCATTGACTATGGATGTCATTAAACTGAGCGGGATTCTATATAGAACTGGTGGAAAATCTCTCTTATTTCCTTTACATGGTTGGTAATAATAACATTTATCTTTCAGATAGAAAAAAATTTCCACTAAAAAGTCATATATAATGTATTCACTACTATTTTAATGCCTCTCAAATTCCATAACACGAATTGGATATGGGATAGAACATAACCATTTTATTTCTTTCTAATAGTTATTCCCATATAAAATTAGAATTATCCTAATCTTTAGAGGGTGATTTTTCCAATTTATATAACCAATGAATTCATTCCCCATCAATCTTATCGAAGAGATCATGATTTCTTGGACTTTCCTCAGTTGTGTTGAGGATCATATAGGGTGTGGGTGGCACATATAATGATTGTTTCACAAACAAATTGGTTTATGGGGGTGAAACACCATCTAATGATGATTATTATAAAGTCAGGGATGACCATGAATTTTCATGTTTCTTATAAAATGATTGAATCATTAATATAATGTAATGTCCCAGACTTCTTCGGCCCTTTCCTTTGTCGAAAAGAAGGTCATGAAGTGTTCTGGAGGGTAGAAGGGACTTTTCCCACACATTTCATAATTTTGTAACTACACGTCGTGTAGTGTGAGTACAGGTCATGTACCACCTTTCCGGGTATACCCCGTGTTGAAGCCATGTCTTTGCCATGTGAAATAAATGAGTACATGTCGTGTAGCCCATACTACACGCCGTGTAGTTCCTCCCCGTGTACACGTTACCCTCAAACTGTGTGTTGACCAGTCAATAACCGTGTTCCATGTTGAAGTCCTTGTCGTGTGAAATAAATGTGTACATGTTGTGTAGCCCAAACTACACGACGTGTAGTTCCTCGCCGCGTATGCGTTACCCTCAAAGTGTGTGTTGCCCAGTCAATGACCGTGTGCCGCATTGAAGGCCGTGTTGGAATCTGCGTGGCGACCATGTGAAATGGCTGAGTATACACCGTGTATTATAAAATACACGTTGTTTACTTTAGTTTTTATCACATATAAAAGGAGGGGGCCTCTCCTCCTTTTCAATGCATCCCTCTCCTCCCCTCTTCTTCTAGAAGAGCTCTCCCGAGAGACTCTGAATCTTTTTTCTTCCATAACTTCTTCATCTGAGCTCCGATTTATTATCTGTTAGCGGCCATGAGATCGTAACGATGAGGCAAAACTTCTGAGCTTGGAACTGTTGCTTCCCTCGAAATTTCCTTCCCATCTTCCACAAGAGTAGATTTTGTCGGGTTTTTCAAGAAGCGACGGACGCTAATAGACGTCTTCTAAAGTTGATTTGGGGGAGCGTTGTGATCGGAACCTGTCGAGGTAGGGATCTTACCTTCACCTCTCTAAATTGTGCATCATGCGGGGTGGGTGTCCTCTTGTTTACGTGAAACACATTTGAACCAGTTTAATAAAGATAATAAATGGCTTATATAACGGGGATGGGAAGTTTTTGAATGCAATTTTATTATTTATATCCTGTCATATTATGTTTTTAATTGAATAGGATTATGCCTACTGAAAATCACGGTTGTTGGGGGCCATTGCTTGCACAAGTAAATTCGGCCCTATCATTATAGACCGTTTTTTTGGATGGAAACTTAGTGGAATGTGGGAATTGGTTAATCATGTAAATTTGGCTGATTAAATAAAAATCTACAACCCTTGTGTGATCTCCCCGATTGAACAAAACTAAAATAATAAACATGTAGGTGCTGGTTAGGGTTTATTTTTATGTGAAGGGGGTGTTTTAGGGGTTTTTGTGGATCAGGTGAGCAGCGGGGCTGCGGTTGTCTTGGTTGTGGGTTGGTGTGAATGTTATGTTGGTGATGGGTAGTGGGGCTATGATAAATGGTAATGGATAGGAATAATAATCAATGGGGTTGGTTGGTTAATAAGAAGGGACTTGTTTGGGTTGTTTGTGTTTTCTTAACTTGATTTGCCCGATGGCAGGGATATGTTTTACGAACGATCAATGTTGTTGGTTATGAATAATTTCTTAGTAGTTAAGGAAAAAATAAACTAATTCTGTTGAAACATGAAAACCTAAAGGGGGTTGGGGTTGTTTGTTGTATGCATGCTTCTTAGTAGCAGCGCTGAGGCATGTGCACAGTTTCTCTATTTAGAAGCCATAGGTTGGGCTGTGTTTTTGGTATACATATATATATCTGTATCTTTGTGTTTTGTCGCACCCCACCCATGTTCAGCACTTAGTGCCGAACAATCCCATTTTAAGGGAGAGGGTGTTTTCCCCTTAGTTACTAGCTCCTTCTCGCTCCTTCTTCCATAGGCTGTGATGGATTGAGGCGACCTTACACCCAAAAATCTCGGGTAGGTTTCGATTGGGGTGGTTTTAGCCCATGACACTTCTGGAAGGTTTTCTATTTCCCCAGAATCTTCAGGATGAGGCCCAGGTGTGTGCAGGAAGGCTATGTGGTTGTGAGGCCCAGGTGTGTGCGGGCGGGATATGTGGTTGTGAGGCCCAGGTGTGTATGGGCGGGAAGGGGGGGTAGCATCAGGACATTCCCCATTAGTAAGACAAGCTAACTAGTGGGAAATGGTGTGGGGTACCCAATACTCTTGTTCGTATATACTACTACTACCTGTTGTTTGTGTTTTCAGTGGGTGTGGCTGGTGAGGTTGGGTGGATAGAATTCCTTTCTTGGTGTTGGATTCTTCTGTTTTTCTCATGGGACAATAGGATGTCTCCCCACTTGTGCATGAGAGATTTAGGTTTCCCTACTGAGTATACTTGTATGCTCACCCAATGTTTACTTTCAAGTTTCCAGGAAGACTACCAGGGCCATGTGGGACCCTACTAGTTGGGACCGTTGGAGTATTTGTAGTTTTTTGTACTCTTGTTTCTTTTGGTATTGTACTTCTGAGATTTCTTGTACATGTACTTTGATTCAGAATTGTGTAAACATGCATGTGAGATTGGTTTGGGTTCATTTTCTTTTACTTGTTCTTTTTTTCTTTTGGTGTTTAACTCATCCTATTTCCCGATCTTAAATAATAAAGGGTAATGCCTCCCATGTTTGTAAAAAATCATACCCTTGGTGCTTGTTGCAACCCCAAGGCCTACTTGAGGCAGGACTCGGGGGGTCATTATCTCCCTTTCACCATTGCCATCTCAGGAGGGGCATCTTTGGTGGGTGGGGGTCATGACAGAATGGTATCAGAGGTAATTTTTGAGAGATAGGATGGAGTTTGGAGTTAGGCACATTGAGGATTGCATGGGATGGTAGGGAAACAGTTTGGATGATCTTGGTACGTGACGTAGGCCAGGGAAGACTGGCTAGGACACGGGATTTTAGGGCCCCCGTGATCTGATGCAAGGAATCTGAGCCTACCGAACGACCAAGTGAGACTACATTGATTGTAGGGTAGAGACCCTAGGGAAGGTACATGAATCATCATGATTGTGTTTTACTTGATTTGGGTGTTCTGGGAAAGAAATTAAAATGATAAAATAAATCCTTGAGAAAATTTCCTTACTACTTGGGCTTAGGTGGTCTTTGTTTACAGCACAACTATGGCACCTGGACGTCATCCCCAGGTGACTCATATGGTCGAGGCCCAGTAGATTCAGGCGGTCGATCAGTTGAGTATTGACCGAGAGGAGGAAGATATCCAGTGGCAGAAGACTCTCCGTTCTTTCCAGTGGAAAACCCTCAAGATGTATGAGGGTAGTACTTCAGATATGGAGATAGAGGGGTGGCTTGAGGGTCTAGGGATCGCTTTTACATTAATCTGTGCTCAGAGATAGTACTAGGTTCCCCTAGAAGTCAGTCGTCTGAGAGGTGCAACGCGACAGTGGCGGATGCTCTACCTCGGGGATAGGTCAGAGGCAGAGGTTTCGTGGGCTGACTTTGAGAAGGAGTTTCGAGAAGAATTCTATTCTTCCATGATCAAGGCGGAGAAGCAGTCAGAGTTACTCTCCCTCTAGTAGGGGAGTGTGTTGGTACGAGAGTTGGGGATCAAGTTCAAGGATCTCCTATACTTTGCTCCAGATCTATTTCCAGATGAGGAGTCTCGAGCGAGACGTTTGGAGGAGGCGCTTCATCCTTCGCTCGAGTATGTTGTCACCCCCTTCACCCTTACGACATACTTGGAAGTATAGAAGAAGCCAGAGGCTGTAGAGAGGATTCACTCGTAGGGAGGTGCACCACCTGAGGGTATACAACTGGGTTTGTCGAAGGGGAAGGCAGTCAGCAGCAGGTCTCCTGCGACGGGACCTTCCAGATTCAGTTCAGTAGGGAGCAGGCCCCAGTAGCTCTAGTTCAGATCTTCAGGTCCTCATCCCTTTTTTCACAATCCAAGGATCAAAGGGTTTCTCTTATGGAGGTTTCATGCAGATTTAGATTTGGTGCCTGATCAGAGCTCAGTACGATGGAGGTGGGCAGGTTCAGCGTCCGCCTCAGCAGCACCAGTTTCCGGCGAGGCCCTTCCAGCAGCAGCAAGACCCTACTCCTCCGAGGGAAGACTTTGGAAGAGGAGTCCAACCTCAGGGTGCTTCTCAGGGACCTCGACCAGGGCATGTTTGGGGAGGTGGTCGACATCATAGAGGCAGAGGAGCTGGGCATGGACAGTTGCACGCAGCAAAGTTGGTAGCTCAGGCAGGACCATAGGTGGTGCGAGGTATGATTTGTTTGTTTAGCACTCTCGTTTCTACCTTGTTCAATTCGGGATCTTTGCACTCCCTTGTTGCACCTGTCCTAGCCCATTCTTTGGGACAAGACGTAGAGAGACTTTCCGTACCATTGTTGCTGAGTACACAAGTTGGAGTCCAGACTAGCGTATCTTGTGTTTGTCGGGGTTGTGGGCTGATGTTGGGACCACATAGATATAGCGGGGATCTTATTTTGCTATATATGGAGCCATATGATGTCCTCCTTAGTCATTGACTGGTTGTTTTCTATTAGTGTTGTTATCGACTGCTTCCGAAGAAGAGTTGTGTTCTCTAATGTAGATGGGAAGCGTCTATCTTTTGTTGGCGAGAGGAGCTATCAGGTAAGAAGCCGACATGTGAAGCCTATCATTTCCGTGTTAGGCGGGTTATCAGTGATTTCAGCTGATACAGAGTTGATGGATATCCCAGAGGTTGTTGGGGAGTTCCTCGATGTTTTTACCTAGGAGGTTGTGACTCTACCCCCCCGGCATGACATTGAGTTTGGGATAGACTTATAGCCTGGTGCCTGTCCGATTTTGATGTCCCCTTATCGGATGGCACCTTCAGAGTTTCGGGAGTTGTGAATTCAAATTGACAGTCTAATGGAGAAGGGTTTTGTTCGACCCAGTGTGTCTCCATGGGGTGATCTAGTTTTTTTCATGAAGAAGGAAGATGGTGGTCTCAGGCTATGCATAGACTACCGAAGGTTGAATCAGGTAACGATCAAGAACCGTTACCCCCTTCCAAGGATAGATGATCTCTTCGACTAGCTAAGGGTGGAATGTT
This sequence comes from Viscum album, assembly GCA_963277665.1. Classification (NCBI taxonomy): domain Eukaryota; kingdom Viridiplantae; phylum Streptophyta; class Magnoliopsida; order Santalales; family Viscaceae; genus Viscum; species Viscum album. The sequence continues at coordinate 2,053,486,647 of OY728140.1, forward strand.
GGTTTTCTAAGATTGATCTACGATCTAAATATCATCAGATGAGTGTAAAGGACAGTGACATCTCAAAGACGGCTTTCAGGTGCAGGTATGGGCACTTTGAGTTTGTAGTGATGCCATTTGGAATTACGAATGCACCAGCTGTGTTCATGGGACTTATGAACTTTGTCTTCTGAGAGTTTCTAGATCGGTTTGTCATTGTGTTTATCGATGACAACCTGCTCTACTCAAGATCATTAGAGGAGCACGTTGAGCATCTCAGGGTAGTCTTGGAAGACCTTCTACACCACCAGCTTTATGGGAAATTGTCAAAGTGTATCTTGTTGACGTAAAAGTACACTTCTTTGGGGACGTGGTGTCTCAGCATGGAGTGTCAGTGGACCCATAAAAGGTATAGGAAGTTGTTTCATGCGAGGCACCCAAGAGTGTGGCATAAGTTCGTAGTTTCCTGGGGTTGGCCGGTTATTATCCCAGGTTCTTTTCGGACTTCTCTCGAGTTGTTGCTCCATTGACATCTTTGACTAGGAAGAACCAGGTCTTCTTATGGAGCGAACAGTTCTAGGAATCTTTCGACTACCTGAAGGAAAAGTTGGTCAGTGCTCCAGTACTCAGGTTTCCAGAGAAATCGTTGTTGTATGAGGTGTTTTGTGATGCTTCTGGACTTGGTTTGGGGTCCGTACTGATGCAGAAGAAGGGTGTGATCTGTTATGGGTCTAGGCAGTTGCACCGTCACAAGAATTACTATGCAACCCATGACCTTGAGCATGCAGCAATAGTGTTTGCACTGAAATTGTGGCGACATTACCTCTTTGGGGAGAAATTTGTGGTCTTCTCAGATCACATGAGCTTACGTTATATCTTCTCCCAGCGTGACCTGAACATGAGGTAGCAGAGATGGGTTGAGTTTCTCCAAGACTATGACTTTGAGATCTCTTATACTAAAGGTAAGGGCAACGTTGTGGCTGATTCCCTGAGCAGGAAACCTCATAAGGAAGTGGTTCAGGAATCCTCTGATGCATGGAAAGCGATGGGAGATTTGGTTGTCTTGCACTTGGATGCAAGGGTATAGGGTGTTAGAGGCTATTTGATTCAGATGATGGTGCAGTCCTCCTTGTTGCACTAGGTGGAAGAATCTCAGTGGGGGGACTCCGAGGTGGAAGTAATGCGGGATCATATCGATCAGGGAAACGCTCCAGAAGGATGGTAAGAGGACATCCGACATCGGATGCTTTTTCATGGAATGTTGTTTTTTTCCGGAGGGGATGCATGAGGGAGTTCTCCATGAGTTCCATAGATCAGCCTTGTCGGTACATCCGAGAGTTTAAAAAATGTACCAAGGCCTGGTGGAATAGTTTTGGTGGCCCAGGGTGAAATAGGCAGTGGTGGAGTTTGTGGCTAAGTGCCTAGTGTGTCAGCAAGTAAAGGTCGAACACCATGTTCCCACTGGTTTGTTTCATCCTTTAGATTCCCTCAAGTGGAAGTGGGATGACATCTCAATGGACTTCATCACAAGGAAACCTAGAGCTCAGGGTGGTTATGATGCTATCTAGTTAGCGGTAGATCGACTGACAAAATCTACTCACTTCTTAGCAATTAAGGAGTTGGGCCCAGTGAGTACCTTAGCAGAGAGGTATGTAGACGAGGTGGTGTGTTTTCATGGAGTTCCGAACACTATCATCTCAAATCGGGATACTCGGTTTACCTCACGAGTCTAGAGGGGGTTACAACATGCTTTTGGCACCCAGCTACGCCTTAGCACTGCTTTCCACCCCCAAACCGATGGGCAGATGGAGTGGACTATCCAAATGATAGAGGACATGCTATGAGCATGCGTTCTAGATTTCAAAGGATCATGGGTATGCCACCTGCCTTTTGTAGTGTTTTCCTACAATAATAGCTTCCACTTTACTATTGGCATGGAACTGTTCGAGGCTTTGTATAGAAGAACATTTCGTTCACCCATTTTCTGGGTAGAGGTTGGTGAGACAGGTGCTCTTGGGCCAGAGGTAGTACAGAGCACCACAGAGAAATTCCAGCTTGTACGTGAGAGGATGGAAGTGGCTCATGACTGACAGAAGTCTTATGCTGATCATCGGAGGAGGCCCTTGGTGTTCGAGGTGGGAGATCTTGTATTCTTAAAGGTTTCCCCTCGATGGGGGAAGAGGAGGTTTGGGAAGGCGAGTAAGCTCTCCCCTAGGTTCATCGGACCTTTCGAGGTGCTAAGGCGAGTCAGTGAGGTGGAATATCAGCTGGCCCTTCCCCCTCAGTTGGAGAAGGTTCATGATGTCTTCCACATCTCCCAGCTTCATCGATACTTACACAATGACTCTCACACTATCGACTGGAGAGAGTTAGATATGGGAGACGACACGACCTTCGAGGAATGACCAGTCAGAATTGAGGATCGTAAAGAGAAGGTGCTCTGTGGATGAACTATCTCCTTGGTTCATGTGTTGTGGAGCCATGGAAGCCTCGAGGAGAGCACTTGGGAGTGGGATGCCCGGATACACGCTCAGTACCCAGAATTGTTTTGACTTGTGTTCTGCCTTGTTATTCTGAGCTTTGTTTTGATGTTATAACATGTACCTTTGATATAAGGAATTCTTGGCTTGTCAGTTGTGAGACATTTGTTTCCTTGTTATCTGGAAGTGTGTAACATGTCCAAATGTGTGGGGAAGGGGGAAAAACCTGATCCTTAATCGAGACGAATTAATGCGGATGCAATTGAACCCATGAGTGCGAGTCAGTGTCACCTAAAGCAGATAATATCTCAACGTAGGAGAAGGAATTTTCCCAAACCATGTGTTTGGGCAGTGTGTTGGTTGTATGGTGTTAGGGGTAGTGTAAGTTGGAAAATCCTAATATTTGGAAGTGGTAAGACCCAATCCTTAATTGAGACGCATTAATGCGGATGCAATTAAACTTGATTAGTCGAGTCAGTGCCACCTAAAGTGGATAATATCTTGATATAGGGGAAGGAATTCCTAACACCTATGATTAGGGTTGTTGGTTGGGTTCTTGTTATAACGAGATCCCTAAGAGGTATCTTGTTGGGTTCCTCTGGGCTGGTTTGAATTCTCGAGGATGAGAATGTTTTAAGAGGTATCTGATGTAATGGCCCGGACATCTCTGGACCATTCCCATGTCGAAAAAAAGGTCGTGAAGTGTTCTGGAGGGGGCCTCTCCTCCTTTTCAAAGCATCCCTATCCTCCCCTCTACTTTGAGTAGAGCTCTCCCAAGAGACTCCAAAGCTCTTTTCTTCCATAACTTCTTCGTTCGAGCTCCTATTTACGATCCGTCAGCGGCCACAAGATCATAATGACGACGCGAAACGTCTGAGCTTAGAACTATTGCTTCCCCTCAGCCTTCACTTCCCAGCTTCCACCCAAGGATATTTTTCTAGGTTTTTTCAGAAGCGACAGACACCGACGAACACCTTTGAAAGTTGATTCGGGGGAGCGTTGTGATCATAACCTGTTGAGGTAGGGATCTTACCTTCGCCAATCAAAATTTTGCATCATGCGGGGTGGTTGTCCTCTTGTTTATGTGAAACACATTTGAACCAGTTTAATAAAGATAATAACTGGCTTATATAACATGGATGAGTAGTTTGTTAATGTATTTACATTGTTTATATCATGTGATATTATGTTGTGGATTGAATAGGCTTATGCCTACTGAAAATCACGGTCATTGGGGGCATTTTCTTGCGCAATTAAATGTTGCCCAAACTTTCTAGACCATTTTTGTGGATGAAACATTGTGGAATGTAGGAATTGGTTAATCACGTAAAGTTGGATAATTAAATGAAAATCTGGAACCCTTGTGTGATCACCCTTATTGAACAAAACTAAAATAATAAACATGTAGGTATTGGTTAGGGTTTATTTTTATGTAAAGGGGGTGTTTTGTGGGTTTTTGTGGATCGGGTGAGCAGCGGGGCTGCGGTTGGCTTGGTTGTGGGTTGGTGTGAATGCTATGTTGGTGATGGGCAGTGGGGCTGTGATAAATGGTAATGGAATGGGAATAATAACCAATGGGGTTGGTTGGTTAATAAGAAGGGACTTGTTTGTGTTGCTTGTGTTTTCCTAACTTGATTTGTGGATGGCAGGGATATGTTTTACGAACGATCGATGTGGTTGGTTATGGATAATTGCCCAGTAGTTAAGGAACTAATAAACTGATTCCATTGAAAAATGAAAACCTAAATGGGGTTGGGGTTGTTTTTTGTATGCATGCTTCGTAGTAGCAGTGCCGAGGCACATGCTCAGTTTCTCTGTTTAGAATCCATAGGTTGGGTTGTGTGTTTGGTATACATATATATATCTGTATCTTTGTGTTTTGTCGAACCCCACCCATGTTGATCACATAGTGCCGAAAACTCCCATTTCAAGGGAGAGGGTGTTTTCCCCTTAGTTACTAGCTCTTTCATGCTTCTTCTTCCATAGGTTTTGATGGCTTGAGGTGACCTTACACCCAAAACTCTCGGGTAGGTTTCGATTGGGGTGGTTTTAGCCCATGACACTTCGGGCAGGTTTACTATTTTCCCAGAATCATTGGGATGAGGCCCAGGTGTGTGTGGGTGGGCAATGTGGTTGTGAGGCCTAGGTTTGTGTGTGCGGGATATGTGGTTGTGAGGCCTAGGTGTGTACGGGCGGGAAGAGTTTGGTAGCGTCAGGACGTTCTCCATTAGGAAGAGCAGCTAACTAGTGGGAAATGGTGCGGGGTACCCAATACTCTTGTTCTTATATACTACTGTTGACGCCGAAAAAAGACTATAAATCCCGGAGGAAGTTTCGAAATGACGAAGCGAAGTCATATTCGGAATCATAGGCCCGATCCGGAGGCCCGGGATGTGGTGCGTGAAATAAAGGAGGATCCGCGCAAAAAATCGTTCTGCGCGCGTAGAATCCCTGGGTTTCGCGAAATTGACCCGATGAGGAGCGCAATCATTGCGCGCCCCGGTTCTGCGCGGCAAATGTTTGGGCGCCGGCTACGCTCAGCGTGAAGAATTTCACGCGCCGCCTGGATTCCGCGCCGAAGGTCGCCTATAAATAGAAGGTGACCCCGACTGGTTTGGGGGTTGAGGAATCCGAAGCGACTCTCATGCGCGCAATTCGGCTCCCCCCGCGCGCAAGATGACTTCCAGGTAAAACCCTCATTTCGCACAACCTTGCCCCAGAGTTTGCCTTTGCGCACACCTCCACTGGCTTCAGTGAATTTCCCCCCTCCCCAGGGTTCCAGCCGTGCGTGCAATCCGTGTCTCGTGCGCGCAATACCCTACCGTGCGCGCAATACCCTGCGCGTAGTTCCCTCTCTGCACGCAATTCCCTTTCTCCAATTGCGCGTCGTCCCGGAGTTTTTCGCGCAACCTTTCCCTTTTGCATGCAAATCCCAGGACTCCTCACCATGACGCCCCTTGGCTGCCCCTACCCCGGCACCTGATGTCTCCCATGCCGGGCATGCGTGCCATGCGTTTTTTTCCCGTACGGCCTTCCAGGATCGTGTGAAGTAGCCTCAAGGTCCCTTGGGCTGTGTTTCCCATTGCGTTTCTTTGCCTTATGCTTCTCCTCATAGGCACGCTAACGGCTATTGCTTCTTCGCATAGCCACGCTAACGTGGACCCCCCCCCCGGTGGTTTGCCCTGCGGCCCCCCTTCACAATGGCCTTGCCGATGCCTTCCCCTCTACAAGGGGTAGAGGGCGTTGGGCATGTAAGCCCTAGAGGTGTGGAGCGAACCCACCTCGTCCAAGCTGCAGGACGTTAAACTGCTAAGCACCTCGTCCTTAACACAAGATGTTAAACTGTGGTTCGACCCCGTGCTTCGCACGCAGGGTCCCCCCAGCTCGGACATTTTTTATGCCACTCGTCTCCCTGGGAATGGACTCTTCCTCACATAAAATGAGATCCTCCTTGTCGGAGCAGCGTTTGTCCACGGGGGAAGGGCTGCCTCAGAGCATAAGCCCCTAGCCTCTCTTGCGAATGATTGCACCCATGTATCTCTGTACTTCCCCCAACCAAGGACAGTGGATTACTTTTCCAACTGCGCTTTGTCGCACCACGGGCCTCCACCCTGGAGTAAGCCCAGGCACCAAGGGCCGCTAACCACGCGTAACCCTCTGTTTCCTCTTTGGGCCGCTCAACGCGTAAGCCCCATTCCGCTTCTCACAGACGCACCCTTCGCGACGTGATCGTCTGGTCCCTACTGCCTCTTGTTTCTCACACCGATCATGACTCACATGGGCTTAGAGTGCGCATAGACCATGAAATCCTCTTGTGGGCTGCCTCAGAGCATAAGCCCCATCCCAGCGAACTACGTGGACTTTGATCTGTGCTAACGCATGGTACATAGGAAGCCTCCACGAGGTTCATGCCCACCACCTGGTTGTCCCGACCTCTCCATGTCGGTTCCCTGACCACCTTGGGTCACCTCAGAGCGTCATCCCCAAACCCTCGTCCCACATGACGTTAAACTGTATTATGTCCCGCATGACGTTAAACTGTATTCTGTCCCGCATGACGTTAAACTCTATCGCGTCCTGCATGACGTTAAACTGTATCCCCCCTCTTGGGCCGTCTCAGAACTTAAGCCCCATGTCTCACTCCACCATCCATCCTGATCCTTACCCGGGCCGCCACATCCCGGTGAGATCATCCCACCTTATCCCGCTCCATGATATATGGGAAGCCGCCCACGTGTCGGCCCCAACATCGGTGTTCCCCCTTAGGGATCCTTCAACTCGATCCGTCTCCGCAAGACGCTAAACTCATGACATACCTCGTGTTAAACATGGGAAGCTGAGGAAAACCTCAGATGGTATAGATTCCCCACGTTCGATGTGGGATTCCTCGGGCTTCTGCGCCCTTGAGAAGCCCTGTGATGAGGGACCAAAGACAGACATGCCGAAGACACCCCAACGTGACCATTCTCCTCACCGAAGGTTTCTACCCTGACAAGACCCCTTGTAGAATCTTGATGGAAGCAGTGTAATTAACTAGCATCCATGTAGATATGGCACCGAGAATGAGCTTCATGAACCCGTCTTAAATCTATGAGGGAGACCCGGACTAGGTGATGAGCTCCGAGGAGGAATCCACGGAAGGAAGAACCAACATCCCATCATCCCGTATCGATCAAGGAGTAGAAGTACCTGAACAAGGACCGAATGCCACCCGCCTTTGGAAAGAGGGAATGTGGGGCAACAAGCAGCGCGTCCTCCTCCACCGACGGATGCACGCACCCTGGCGAAAGCGTCGAAAACAAAAATGGTGAACCCGACGTGAATCTCTTCTCCTCAACAAGGGGAATGGTACCCGTTGGGGCATCATAAGAATAGCATGTCACCAGGTCTGGGTAACCCTCACCGGGATGTGAACCCACCAGGGGTCGAGGCCGTCAGGAGGTTGACTACTTTGTTCTGCGATGTCGTCAGCGTGGATCCCACTCGCCAACCATGGAAGACGGAATGACGTTGGGCCTTGGTTGTTGATCTCCTTTCCTGTTGATACTAATGGGTTCATCTCCCTGTTTCCACGAATCGGTTCACCACAGTCGGAGCTCGATCGCCACCTGCCCACCGGCGCAGGGGCAGGGGCATTACCGACGCGGCTACCCCGTGCAGTCCCACCTATCCCATGGTCGCTCCGACTTCGACCGCCGTTGCAGCCGGGCGCTTGCGCCCCCACTCCCCATCAGAAATCATCCAGCGGAGGGTGATCAGTGACCTGGTTCGTAGGTATGACAAGGAAGGGGTCATCCCCACCAGGGGCATGGACCACTTGGATCTAGAGGCGGTTGCGCCTCACCACCATCGCCGCCCTCGAGGGCCGTGCAGGGAGCCGCCGCTCCCCACTCCGACGTTCAACCGCTTCGAGAGCCTATCCCCGGAGCGCTTTGACACATCAATCCCCTATGCCAATGAGGTGGGGGATGTCCGGGTACACCCGATCGGCGATCCATCCCAGGAGTTAATGGCAAGAACCCCCGCCAGGCCGCGTTGACGTTGTCGCCCGACTCCCCTAGCCGAGGAGCAGGCAATCTTCATGACCGCACCGCCGGTTCTGGCCCATCTGACTCGACGCCAGCGCCGGGCGTGAGCAGGATAGAATGCCCGTCCTGGGGCACCAGCATCAGCAACCACTGTGGCCCAAGACACTGCTGACTCCTGTTACCAGATCCCCGCGCATGTTGAGAAGGGGAAGCCACGTGCCCGACTGGGATCGAAACCCCGACCACCCTGTAGGCAAGTTGGGGCGAATCTCCCGGTCGCGGACACTGGCAATGGACACTGCGGATCAATCTGCGGTAGTGCCGCTCACCATGAGGGCTCATTCTGTGCCACCGATCTGGGAAGCCGGAAGCTACTTCGTGACGACTGTGCTCCGGGTATGACTCCTTCCAGCGCCCAATGCATGGGGTATGAGGTCACTCCGCCTACTGCCGGTCGCGAGCATGGAGCCGTTGTGTATCCAGTCGCTCACTCACATGGAGGTCCTCCCCATGTCCCTTTCGACATCTATCCCGGCGCTTCTCACACCCCGGCCTTCGGTCCCCTCTGCCCCAGCTGTATTGTGGCCGGGGGACCCCGTGATGGAAATCATCCTTACCCTGAGGAGCTACCCAGGGGCAGGAAGGCCGGGCATCATCACTGTAGGAGGAATTTCAGGGGAGTCCGGACGGAAATCATACCAGTCCTTTTCTCGGATTCTGAGACAGAGTACGACTCGATGATGGAACCTCCCCCCCAACCCTTCAAGTTGAGGGCAGGGATGGGGAAGCGGCGCGTCAGTCTCATACTCCCCGAATGCGAGATCCGTATGATTCCCTCCTTCCTTTGAAGGTATATCCAGGAGGACGAGGACTTGGCGTACAGACGGGGATCAAGCCCGCAGTTGCCGCTGGCCTCCTCGGAAGTACCTCCCGTCCCTGTTAGGGAAGGTGAGGAACTTTTCTGGGGACCGACGGAAGAATCGCGTGGCGATACACCCTCAGAAAGAACCGACACTGTGACAAGAGGCCCATTCACCGGCCCATCCTATCGCGACGTGGCAGCCAGGGCACTGATACCCCTGGAGGATGACCCAGGGATCAGCGGCTAATCGGCATGTTCGCCATATTCCCCGCCAGCCAGCCCACCGCCCTGACGGCCTGCCTCAGCGCCATTGCCAATTCCCCTACTTTCCTCGGTGGATGAGCAAGGGTGGAAAGTTCCAGACCCTGAACTGGAGCTGTGGAGCTTCTGGACCGTTCTTGCAGCGGGGCACTTCCCTGAGAAGTTTTGGTCGGTCGTAGAATCGGGTTTTGATGTGCCAGAGTCACTCACCCTGGGAGAGTTTGAATGCTTCCGCCAGATTCTTCGGGTGACTCACTCCTTCCTCCGCCATCATCTAGAGCCTTATCCCGGGAGCCAAGTGCATCTCGAGGAGATTGGTGAGCATTGCCGCCGGGTCGATCTAGCAGCACTCCCCGCGGTCCGGCACCCCGAGTCGCTGGACCACCACAAGGCCCTTCAGCAACAATGCATCCAGAGTTTTCAAGTACTCCGCAGAGTTATTGAGGAGGCCACCCCCCACGCGCACGTCCGAGGGTGGGGGAAGTACGCTGCTCTCCTCTTCTGTGTGATCCGCCGGCAGCCCGATCCACTGGGCGGCCCTGAGGGAACGTCGCCAAGGGCAGTAGCAGTCAACATGGATGACCTTTCAGATGAGGGAAACATTGTGGATCCCCTTGATGAGGACTCACCCCTCGAGGAAAGGCCGCTACTGGACCCATCTGGGAAAATTACTCGCCAACAGAGGAGCCTCCTAGGTCTTCCAGTACCCACGAAGGCACTGGCGCTGGGCCAAAACATCGGCAGGGGTAAAGAGCCCGTCAGGTCTGTCAAACATGCCGACCCATCTGCCTTAGTGCAGAAGGTAGAGGAAGATCCCGAGAAGGACACGCTGCGCCAACAGCTAGACGAGAAAAAGAGGCTGGTTGATGAGTTCCTGGCCGAACGCATTGCAGAGCGGTGGCCTGACTACGACAACCCTAGACTAGGACAGCAGGGGCAGGAGCATCTACCGCTTGCTGAGATCCCCCTCGGGCAACCGTGACCGTGTTGTGTTCGCTGACAGGGGAGACACCGGAACCCATGGAGAGAGGGCACAATATGTTTCACCGAACCCTCCCAAGCAACAAGACAACCGGGGGGGACCCTGCTCGGTTTCCTCCCGCCGCTCCAAGAGTCGCTCCACCAGCTGCCCCGCGAGCCGCTGAGCGTGACTATCATATCGAAGAGCCTGGAAATGCGCTTGTGGTTAGAGATCCCCGTCAAGACAGGAATCCGCATTCCGATGATATGATGGAAGTACTCATCGCTCACTTGGAGGCCCTGGAAACTCGGCAGGTGGCAATCCCACAAGATGGAAAGTCGTACCCCGCATGGGTGGATGACATGCAGGCCCCGCCGGGATTTGGGAACCCCACTTTTTCCCCCTTTAACGGGACCGAAGACCCGCCAAAACACTTGGACCACTTCAACATGAGGTGCGGGCCTATGTTGGGGACTCCGGCGCAGTAGGAGGCTGCCAAGCTCTGGTGCTTCGTTCAGACACTGGAAGGACCAACATTCGTCTGGTACAACCAGCTCCCAGATGGATCTGTGACTAGCTGGGAGGACCTTTGCCGGAAATTCCTCTACCAGTTTAGTTCCACAACCCAGAAGATGAACATTGCATACCTCTTCAAGTGCAAGAAAAGGCCCGACGAGCGAGTCGCGGACTTTGTCACCCAGTGGAAGGGGCTCACATACTCCCTTGACATGCCGCTGACTTAGGAGCAATTACTGACGATGTGTGTAGGGAACATCAAGGCGGAGTTGGTTCCTTCCCTGATCATGCAGAATTACCCTGGAGGGTTCCGGGACTTCTCAGACAAGGCTCAGCGCCTTGAAAAAGCCCTGCGACAGGCCAGTTAGGCACGCCCGCTGCCTCCTGTAATCTCTACAAGGAGAGCCGCCAGAGTCGAGCCCGCTGCTGTGGCCCAGATAGAGGACCTCGGATATCTAGAGTTGCTGCCAGTGAGGCCAGCTCAGCAGGCTCATAGGGGTCCACCCCCACGGGCACAACCTCCGGCCTAACAGCGACTGCCTCAGAATCGGACGGCGCCTCCGCGTAACGCACCGCCACCACCTAGGCGAGGTAATCTGGCTCCACCTCCTCGGCCTGCTCCTCCGGCCCCTGGCCATGGTCAGCCCCCAAGAGTCCCCTTTCTAGATAGGAGGAATTAGGCTTACTCATTTGGCGAGGCCCAGGTCCCCGGTTATTTCCGTAGTGCCTTGGAGCAGTGGATCGTGCGACTGCCTGAGTGTCGGAAGCTAGAAGAGGCGTGTCTCACGGGTCACCCTAACTAATGCCCTTATCATTGGATCCTGGGACACACCATCCAAAAATGCTATGTGTTCAAGGACTGGCTCCAAGACCAGATTGAAAACAACATAGTCAGGTTGGGCCCAGCCCCGGCACATGTGGCAGGTGTCTTCGTGGGATCAGATGGCAGCAGTGACAACAGGGATGGGTGGGAACAGGTTTCCGACCGTGGGTCCTGGAAGTATAATGACTGGATGGCCCACAGGACGGTCACCCATTCCCATGGCATCATCTGTGCCCGCCTGGATCAGCCAGAGCCCTCAGAGTCTGCGAGCGCTACTTTGGCATCGTCGTCCTAGCCTACTTCTTCCCAGAAGAGCAGGCGGCGACGCAAGAATAAAGAATGCGCCCTGCCATTGCCGTCATCTTCTCGCACGCATGGGGATTTCATGCCCCCAGAAATGGGGATCCCTTCGAGACCCCGTACGGTAGTGGATGACTCCTCGAGTGAGAGCCCGGGGTACGCTTCGGTTAACACCGTAGAGTTGGTAAATCCCTTTGTGGCTTCCAACGACGAGGAGCGCCATGTGGACCTCCCCAATGTCCCCAGCCGTCACCAACATCGACGGAGCCGTGGCTACGTGAATCGTCGGGGCACGACAGTTGTCACCTCCAGTCAGGCCGTGCACGCTACCGAGACCAGGCAGCAGGCCCGGTATAGAGAGCAGCACTCGCGGCTCCCTCACCCGGTGACAACAGGTTCGCTTCCACCACCGTTTGTGTTGCAGGATCAGCCGGAACCGCCTTTCCCGTGTCGCAACCAGCCCAGCCCTTCCACTGGCTGACTACGGCCTTCCGGTCCTAGCATGACAGCCACCTCCCCGGGCTTCAGCTGGTGAACAGCGGGTCGTGCCTAGTACCAATCAGTCACCGGTCCCGCCAGTAGGGCCCGTTATGTCCCCAATCGCAGAGCGACCTCCTGTAAGAAGAAGCTCGCGTTTGGCGTGAAAGTATGATGTCCTGAAGCATCTGGACGACATTTCGGCAAGGCTTTCCATCCTTGAGGCCCTTCTCCTATCGTCTGAAATGTGTGAGGCACTCGCCGAGGATCTAAGGAGCCCCCTCCAGTTTGAAACGGAGGTAGCGGCCGAAGAAGCCTTCCACACCAAGGTGATTGAGGACGCCGAATTTCAAGCGGTTATCTCATTCTCTGGTGAAGATGAAGACTCTCCCATATAGGGGCACATCCACCCGATGTACATCACCGACCAGTTCAATGGTGTGGAAGTCCGTCACTGTCTTGTCGACATGGGTTCTGGGATTTACTTGATCCCAACTCAAACCCTGCAAAAAACTTGGGTTGTCCGAGGATGATTTAACTCCCTCCGACCTCAGAATCCAGTGGTATAACAGGACCAATCAAACTCCACTCGACAAGATTCGTCTGAAGACCTAGTTCGGCGGCTTAATTTCCAATACTGAATTCATGGTTGTCTCTCAGGACACTGCCTACAACGCATTGATGGGAAGGTTGTGGCTCCATCTTCCCGCAGCGGTTCCCACATCATACCATCAGTGCCTCAAATACTCTCTTAAGGGTCGAGTGGGTGTGCTACAAAGAGATGTGTCTCCGTTTTCCTCTTGTGAAGCTCGTTACCTGAACGCTGACTATTACAAGAGCAAGGACAAGAAAATCCTGGCAGGTGAGGTTGAGCCCGCCACTATCACGAGTGATCCCTGTGCAGGTTTGGATGACTCATATGCCTTCGCAATCCATCGGTTGGAAGCCATGACTCCTGATATGGGAGAGTTCTTTGTTGTCTCAGGTACCAGAGGAAGCCATATTTCTGGGTCTAAGCGACGGCGAGAAATCACCTCGTACTCTTACACCAACCAAGTTCAGGTGAACCCCGAGCCTCCTACCCCCATACAATATCGGGATGTTGGGCTCATGGCAACAGCAGTACGTCATACGTGTCTGTTTCGCCAAGCCGGGATCGACCGGCTCAAGCCAATGCGTCACCACTACATTGATTTCATAAAGTGTGTCCCCTTGGGCCGCAGACCGGATGGGATTGGATCAACCGCCTTCGTCGCTATGGTCTCCGCGGTGCATGAGTCTCCCGTCGTGACGACCTCTGCCACCCAAGCCGGTGCTAGCTCCCCATCAGGGTCGAGCAGCCCCGAAACGGCTCCCCCCGTGGACGATCCTTCCACAAGCGGAGAGGAAGACATGAAAGATGATCCTTCTGCCTTTGAGGAGGGCATCTCTGCCACGGTCGACGAGCTAGTACAGGTGAACCTCGGTAGTGGGGCAGACCCGAGGCCCACACTGGTCAGTGCCGCTATACCTCTCGAGGAACGGGAAAAGTACATAGAATTCCTCAGACAGAACCGTGATGTGTTCGCCTGGAGTTATGACGAGATGTCGGGACTAGATCCCCAGGTAGCCGTCCACCACCTTGGCCTCCCAGCAAACCATCGCAGGTTCAAGAAGCCTCCCAGAAAAATGCACCCCTTTCATGGTGTCATGGTTGAGGCCGAAGTTTATAAGCTCATTAAGACCAACTTCATCAAGGAAGTCTAGTACCCCAGATGGCTAGCCAACATTGTGCCCATCAGGAAGAAGAACGGGCAGATCAGGGTCTGCATCGACTTCCGCGATCTTAATCGCCACTGTCCGAAGGATGACTTTCCCCTTTCCGTGACAGAGCTATTGATCGACGCAATGGCCAGATTCCAAGCCCTCTCCTTCATGGATGGGTACTCTTGGTACAACCATATCCGAATGGCCCCCGAGGATGAAGAGTTCACTGCCTTCAGGGCCCCCCATGGCACTTTTTTCTATCGGGTTATGCCCTTCGACCTGAAGAACTCGGGTGCCACCTTTCAACGGGCTATGCACCGCATATTCAAGCCGATCCTCGGGACGCTGGTGGAATGCTACGTAGATGACCTGGTGGTTAAATCTCTTCAGCGCCGGGACTATCTCAAAGACATTGAGAAAGTGTTCGGTTTCCTCCGTTCTCGCAATTTAAAGATGAACCCGTTAAAGTGTGCCTTCGGGGTCACCTCCAGAAAGTTTCTTGGATTCATCGTTAGGTATCGAGGTATCGAGATCGACCCCGAGAAGAACAAGGCCATCAGTCAGATGCCTCCCCCGAGTAATATTCGGGAGCTTCGAGGCCTCCAAGGCCACATAGCCTATATACACTGATTCATTGTGAATCTGGCCAGCAAGTGTAAGCCCTTTTCTCAACTCATGAAGAAAGGCGCCGCCTATGGGTGGGATGAAGAGTGTTAGACCGCTTTTGAGGAAATCAAGCAGTATTTGCTTAAACCTCCGGTCCTGATGCCACCCATTCCCGGAAAGCCGCTGGTCCTTTACGTGACCGCCCTGGAGCAATCCCTCAGTGCCCTTCTCGCCCAGAAGAACAACGAGGGAACAGAGAACAGCCTCTACTACCTCAGCCGCATGCTCCTCGACGCAGAAGTTAGATAGTCTCCCATCGAGAAGAGCTGCCTGGTGCTCGTATTCACTGTACAGAAATTGTGGCACTACTTGTAGCACCATGAGGTATAGCTGGTCTCTCGGGTAGACCCGTTGAAATACATCCTGAGCCGGCCTATGTTGACCGGCTGATTGGCACGCTGTCCGGTGATCCTCCATCAGTTCGACATTAGGTTCGTTCCTCAGAAGGCCGTCAAAGGACAAGCGTTGTCAGACTTCTTAGCTGCCCACCCAACATCTTCGGACCAGCCACTAGATTTTGGCTTTCCTGATGAGGCAATCCTCTCAGTCAATCATGCCACCCCATGTTGGAAGATGCACTTTGATGGCGCCTCCCGAAGCCCTACCAGTAGAAGGCTCAATGATCCTAGGCTTAACAGAGTCGGCCTGGGTATCGTCTTCAGCACCCCGGAGCAAGCCGTTCTACCATATTATTTCTTGTTGTCAGAAGGCTGCACCAACAATGAGGCAGAATATCATGCCCTCATCACCGGCCTCGAGTTGGCTCTAGAGGTTAACGTACCCCACCTGTATGTAAAAGGGGACTCTGATCTAGTTATCAAGCAGGTTAATGGTGACTACGCTGTCAGGAAGCCAGAACTCATGTCGTTGCTGGAGTGCACCCTCCATCTAATGGCTAAGTTCCCATCCCAACCAGGTGTCGTTGACGTTCCCCAGTCGCAGAACAGTCGAGAAGATGCTTTGGCCAGCCTGGCCGCATCACTCGCAGAGCCCGAACAGGATGATCTAATCATCCATGTGGCGCACCGAAGAGTCATTGCTCCTGTTATCCCGGAGGGCGATCGTGGCCCACGAGTGAACCATCTCACTGCTGGTGCCCCCGCGTCAGGACCCCTCTGGGATTTAGGCATGGTGATCGAGAATGTTCCTGACTGTAGGACACCCTTGGTTGAATATCTTCGGCACGGAAATCTTCCGATGGACCGAGCAGAGCGGGAACGAAATCCGGCGCCGCGCGCCGCATTTCACCCTTCAAAGCGGTCCCAGCCATGAGTAGCTCCTTTACAGGCGCGGGTTTGACGGTGTTATCCTCCGTTGACTTCAAGGAGTTGAGATCCCACAGGTCATGCATGAAGTACACACTGGTTCATATGGCGCCCACCAAGCCAGGTCGAAGTTGTCCCACTAGATTTGGAGATTGGGATACTTCTGGCCCTCCATGATCCACGACTGCATCGAGTATGCCAAGAGGTGTCACGCGTGCCAAGTTTATGATAACTTTGTGCATCGGCCACCAGAGCCTCTCCATACTACTAAGTATTCTTTTCCCTTTGCAGTCTGGGGTTGGATGTCGTAGGGCCTTACCCACCAGCGATGGCCTGCCAGTACCGGTTCATCTTAACCGCCACAGATTTCTTCTCAAAGTGGGAAGAGGTAGCCCCGCTTAGGAAAGTCAAGGCTGGTTCTATCGCCGACTTCGTGAGCTCCAATATCATTCACCGGTATGGAAAACCTCACGCTATCCTCACGGATAACGGAACCAACTTCTGAGCGGCCGAGCTAAAGAGATTGTACGCCAAGTACAACATTCGCTCTAACCACACCTCCCGCTATCATTCGTAGGCAAATGGACAGATTGAGGAATTTAACAAAACCCTCTCTAAAATTCTGAAAAAATGGTTGGTCAGAACAAGAAAAGTTGGCCGGATAAGCTCCCCAACTCCCTCTGGGCTTATAAGACAACGAATCGCAATTCCACCCAGGTGACTCCGTATTCCCTGGTATATGGAGCTAAGGCCGTCCTTCCCATCGAGTTCTAGCTTCCCTCATTGCGCATGGCGGTCTACGACCAGCAAGCGCCGGATAGAGTTGTTGAGATCCATCTAGCCGAATTGGAAGCGCTGGACGGAAGTAGGCTTTGCGCTTTACATAACTTGGAAAGGCATCAGATCAGGATGGCTCGAGCTTTTGATAAGAAGGTTCGCCTCCACTCCTTCCTGCAAGGTGACTTGGTGTTGGATCTCAGAGCGCCAATGATTCCTGGCAGGAAACCACCCAAGTTGGAGCCCAAGTGGGAGAGACCTTTTATTGTTCACAAGGTCTATCCCAATGGCGCGTATTCCCTGGTGACTATGGATGGTGAGCATATCACTCCTCCCACCAATGCCAGGTTCCTCAAGAAGTACTTTTCCTAGCCATTATGGTCCTGCATGACCTTAAACTGTATGGTCCTGCATGACCTTAAACTGTATGGTCGTGCATGACCTTAAACTGTATGGTCCTGCATGACCTTAAACTGTATGGTCCTGCATGACCTTAAACTGTATGGTCCAGCACGACCTTAAACTACACTCTTCCCTACATCTGGGCTCCATGGTCCAATCTCTAAGACCTAAAACTAAGATCCTCTTTTGGTTCTTCCATTTTCATGGTCCGAGCTCTAAGACCAAAAACTAAGATCCATATTTCGTCCAACATGACGTTAAACTGTATTGCCAGAACTATGCGTGGCTTGATTCTCATCCTAATGAGATACGTAGGACCACCCAGACATTTCATCTTGGGTCCAGCCCAGGAGTTACCAAACTCCGCCCTTTCTTCTCGGTCCGAGCTCTAAGACCTAAAACTAATATCCATATTTCGTCCAACATGACGTTAAACTGTATTGCCAGAACTACATCTAGATTGATTCCCATCCTAATGGGATACGTAGGAACGCCCAGACCTTTCATCCTTGGGTCCATCTTGAGGTCCGCTATCACGTCTGTTTCGCCTTTGGGACCTCGACCACAAGGTCGCGTGGCGTGGTGTGAGATTATGTCCCCATTCACGTCAGGTTTGCAAAAGCTGCACCACGCGCACCCTGTCCTCAGGGTTTAGCCCTCCTCTGTCCAATGGCATCTAAATACGCAATATTTCAAGAACTACGTGTGGCTTGATTCCCATCCTTATGGGATACGTAGGACCACCTGAACACTTAGATGTCAGGTCCAACCCCATCTCTTAGGAGATCCCACGATCTCCCAGTTCCCAGGGTGTTTGGTATTACACCCCCTCTTGTGTCCAGGGATCCGCCATCTTTTGGCCACTCTCGGACTGAGCCCTCTGACCCTTTCTAGTGGTCTGCTGATGTGCTCAAGGCACTCTGGTCTAGAACTTGGAGTGCTGGATTCAACTTAGGCAAGTTCCATCCACTTGCCAAGCTCCGTGTTCTCCTTGATTCGGGTCCCCGTCATCCTTCACACCCGGAGGGACCCCCAAGAACGGCCTGGATAAAATGCCCAAGGGCACTCCTACCGTCATGGGACAACGCCCCCAAGGGTTTTAGAAAACAAATTGATACGAATCCCTCATTGAAATCATGGTCAGTGGTTGATGCTCATTTGTTTGTCCCCGTGGCTAACACGACCAGATGCTGCGTTGCGAACATGGTCAGCAGTAATCCTCAGTCGTCACACCGGCTTCCCCAGGCCCTGAATGTTGGTGGCATGGTTCATGTCATGTTCCTCCCTACTGTGTCAAGGTGGAATCTTGACACTCATTGTACTAACCCTCAGTACACCCCCGCACATCAGACAGACCGAACTGCGTAACGGTGTCTCTCGGGGCTCCCGCGATCTGAGCTCTAGAGTATGTGATTGGGTCTCTTCCTTACGGGTTGCATGCGGCTTGACCCTCATCCCCTTGGGAAGTGAGGAGTCGCCCAAACATTGCGTTTCGGGCCCAGCATAGCTAGGAGCTAGCAGCTCCTACCCCTCCCTGATTGTTGAACCCTCGTAGGCCCCTTTGGCCCGGGGCTCCTCTCTCGGATGGTCCAAACCATATGACCTTAAACTGTGTTGTTGGTCCAAACCATATGACCTTAAACTGTGTTGTTGGTCCAAACCATAGGACCTTTAACTGTGTTGTCGGTCCAAACCATATGAACTTAAACTGTGTTGTGGGTCCAAACCATAGGACCTTAAACTGTGTTGTCGGTCCAAACCATACGACCTTAAACTGTGTTGTTGGTCTAAACCATAGGACCTTAAACTGTGTTGTCGGTCCAAACCATATGACCTTAAACTGTGTTGTGGGTCCAAACCATATGACCTTAAACTGTGTTTTTGGTCCAAACCATACGACCTTAAACTGTGTTGTCGGTCCAAACCATACGACCTTAAACTGTGTTGTTGGTCCAAACCATACGACCTTAAACTGTGTTGTTGGTCCAAACCATATGACCTTAAACTGTGTCGTTGGTCTAAACCATATGACCTTAAACTCTGTTGTTGGTCCAAACCATATAACCTTAAACTGTGTTGCTGATCCTATCACACGACCCTAAACTGTGACATTATCGTCCTGGCCGCACGATGAAAAACGGCACTGCATCGTGATGACCTCGTTGTAGAGGACATCACGTTGGGTATTGGTCATGTGCCATGCCAATTTTCAATGCCTATCACGGCTTGATTCTTGTGGGGACACCACGACCTACCATTCTAGGCCTATCGCTTCACAACAACAAAAAACCACTCACCTTAAAGGATAGACAAGATTTATCAAATTCCGCTTCTTTTAGTGCAAGGGCCACGCCCGCACTCCCCTTTTCATTTGGCACTGGTATCTTACAATTTCACCTTTCAGAACAACTTATGGCTTGATTCTCATCTTTATGAGATACGTAGGAGTGCCTGGGGCACTTCCCCATGGGCCCAGCCAGCCTACTTTCATGTTCGGTCCCTCGACTTGAGCATTTCCCTAGAGAGCACATGGTAAGTAGGGCTTAGGTCCTCCTTAACGTCGGGTTTTGTAACCGCCTTTCCATGTGTTTGTTTCTCCCCTTTCCCACTCTTGGTATGAGTTCTAAGACCTAAAACTAAGATCCTCATAGTCCGAGCTCTAAGACCTAAAACTAAAATCCTCTCGGTCCGAGCTCTAAGACCTAAACTAAGATCCTCACGGTCCGAGCTCTAAGACCTAAAACTAAGATCCTCTTGGTCCGAGCTCTAAGACCTAAAACTAAGATCCTCTTCGTCCGAGCTCTAAGACCTAAAACTAAGATCCTCTTTGTCTGAGCACTAAGACCTGAAACTAAGATCCTCATGGTTCGAGCTCTAAGACCTAAAACTATGATCCTCTCGGTCTGAGCTCTAAGACCTAAAACTAAGATCCTCTTGGTCCGAGCTCTAAGACCTAAAACTAAGATCCCCATGGTCCGAGCTCTAAGACCTAAAACTAAGATCCTCTCGGTCTAAGCTCTAAGACCTAAAACTAAGATCCTCATGGTCCGATCTCTAAGACCTAAAACTAAGATCGTCATGGTCCGAGATCTAAGACCTAAAACTAAGATCCTCATGGTCTGAGCTCTAAGACCTAAAACTAAGATCCATATTTCGTCCAACATGACGTTAAACTGTATTCCGTCCCGCATGACCTTAAATTGTATTTCATCCCTCATGACGTTAAACTGTATTCCGTCCCGCATGACGTTAAACTGTATTTTGTCCCGCATGACATTAAACTGTATTCCATCCAACATGACGTTAAACTGTGTTTCATGAACTACGTGTGGATTGATTGTCATCCTAATGAGATACGTAGGACCGCCCAGACATTTCGTCTTGGGTCCAACCCTAGGGATTACCGAACCCTGTCCTTCCTTATTGTCGGCCCCTCGGCCCGACTTCATGGGGAGTGGTGTAATCAGGACATCTACCCCGAGTAGGATTGGGATGCCCCATGATAATAATGGGAAGCAGCATTTCTCTCACCAAAGAGGTCCTGCCTAGAAATTGGGACGACCCGTAATCAGGTCGGTATGTCCGCCTAACACGCCTTCGCCATGGTGGCCCAATTTCCGGAGTGTTGGACTCTGCTCGAACAAACCACCACTCCACCTTCCACGCTTTGCATCCCCCCTTATTCAGACCCTCATTTCCTTTCATGTTTGACAGGACCCCCTAACAGTGTGGATGCTCGACCTATGGTCTGCCTACTATCCTGGGCCAACATTCCTGAGGACTGGTCATGTTTGATGGGACCCCCTAACAGTATGGATGCTCAACCTATGGTCCGCCTACTATACTGGGCCAATGTTCCGGAAGACTGGTCATGTTTGACGAGACCCCCTAATAGTATGGATGACAGACCTATGGTTCGCCTATTGTCCTGGGCCAACGTTTCAGAAAACTGACCAACGATATTCGAGTTAGGCCCTGTGTTGTGAACATGGTCAGCAGTCGGCCCTCATTTATTGCCCCCCATTCTAGGCCAACATGATATGGATGCTGTGTTTCCTCCACGGTTGACAGTTATCCTCCATGGTTGCGCCCCATTGGGTTCCGAATTTGGGCAGCGTGATTCACCCTTCCTCTCCATCCCCCTGTGTTCGGATGGATTTCAATGCCCCCAACATTGCCCCACTTGTGTGTTAAAGCACATTGAGGAGTCGACACATCAATCGGCCCGAGGTCTTCTCAGAAGTCCAGGCCCAATTTTGGATGCCTGAAGCTTAGTCAATGCCCCACAGTTGAACGAAATGATGGTACGAGCATTTTCTGCTTCTTGCGTTGGGCACGACCCACAGGAGCCTAGGGATGAGTTGTTATTTGTTTCGAAACTATGGTTGAGCGCATTAAACCAAGCATACAAATGAGTTAATTTGGCCATATATTGGATTGAGACGATGAGCAGTACAAGCAGAAAGTTCATGAGATGGAAAAAACAAATCCTTTAGGGGTCAACGTGCTGAAGCGATCTTTCCAGCGCTGCTACCCTTTGGATGGTACCCTCCAGGACCTTTTCACACTCTTTGAAGACTCTATCCTTGTCGGCCACTATAGAGCGTAGCTCGCCAGCCCTATCTTGTGCCTGCACCCGGTCGGTTTGAAGTACGGTCATCTGGTGACTCGGCTCCACCAGTTGTTCCTGCGCATCAGCCAGCTGGGCCGTCAGTTGCTCCACGAGCTCGGAGCATGTTGCGATGAAGGCCTCCTTATCTATTGCCCTCCCTTTGAGGTGCCGGACTTCCTACTCCACCCTCAGCAGTGCCTGAGCGCTCGCCGATCCTTCCCAGCACTGGGAAATCTTGGTGCGCTGGCTGCTCTCACGTATCTTCTCGGCCATGTAATCACGGATCGTCAGATGAAGGCGCTGAGCATCAGCCCCTCTGGCGCATAGGAAGTGCAGCCAGGTCTGATGTGATCCCATCCGCCTCAGCCAATCCGACTGGGGCTGCCTGAGGAAGCGCTGGATACACTTCCACCCTTTGCGTCATGTCATCCGGCTCTCCTCGGCTTCCTCTGAGTCTGAGTCATCAATCTCCTCAGGGTTAGCGGGTCGGTATGTGGGGAAGGCCGCCAGCAAATCAGCAGCAGGATCCGCCCCAGGGATGTCTTCATGAGGAATAGAATCATCGACATCCGAGCGACCTTCTCTCTCCCCAGCAGCAATGATACCTCCACCAGCTTCCGACCTCGTTTCCGGAACAGTGCCGCTGATGTCCGCCGCCCCCTGTTCATCAATTGTCGGGGCCGACTCAGTGCAGAGAGCATGTTCCGTGCGAGGTGGTATGTCCGCAGCTGGTCCACTCGCGGATGGCCCGGGCTCCGCAGACTGACGTGCCTCTAGTGTTAAGATCACTGTGCAGGGCATACACTGGTCAGACGAGATCTTTTGACACCAAGCACCAGTAGTGAAGCGTGAGACTTACAGGAACCCAAAGCGTCAATCCCCAGTGTTTCGGCCGCTGTAGGAGCTACCGTAAGGGGATACCCCTTTGTGCTTGTTAATTTAATGATGGGTGCCGGATCCCCATCATGTCACACTAGTTCCTCTCCTCCCTCCTCTGGTGGGGATGCCCGTCCAATGCTCAACTGCTCCTAAGTAGGATAGGGAAGTGAGTTAGAAGTTGGAAAGGAGAATGGATGAATGAGGGAGATGAATGAAGACAGAGACAAACCTCGAGAATCTTGGTTATGTCGAGATCAGAGTCGGCAATCTCACTGCTCTCTTGAAGACTCCCTTGGTAGGTCTCCCCTTGAGACCCCTCACCTTCGGTCTCCTCTTCTTCGTCTTCTCCCTCGCCTTCGTCCTCTCCGGTTTCCTCCTCCCCCTCCGGCTCCTCGTCACTGTCGCCTTCTCCCAGCGGCATCGCCTCCGGATCATGCTTCTGGCCGAGCATCAATTTCACTAGGAAAATTGGCTCCGCACGCCGCCCCCGTTGGCATGCGTATGCATCCATGGACGTCAGATAAGCATGCTGTAAATGGAAGTTTACTCGGTCGGTAATTTGAACGAGCCCGACCTCTGGCAGTTGGATCTCGTTTTGCATTATCTTCTGCCAGATGGCTTTGACGCTCAGCGATTGCCGCAGGGTCATCCAGGCCGACCACAGTGCCGGGAGAATTGCGTCTTGGGATGGTTCGAGCAGATATCTTATATACTTCCCGGGTAGTTCTCTGGGCGCCTCATGTGACCCCCCTGCGGGTAAAAAGGACGTGACAGCACCATGTGATGTTCCTGTTGCCGAAGTCCCAGCCTGCGCAGGCCTCGCTGCCTGACGCGCCCTTGGTCCTCCCCTCCCGACGGAACCGTGCCTTCATTCCCGTCGCCCGGTTTCCGCCCGAGTAACCTCGAGTTGCCGGACGCGCTTGCGTAATAGTCCCTCAGGGTACTCAATGGTCCAGTTTTCGGCATATTCGGTTGCTAGGCTGGCATCGACCCTGGTGGGAGGAAGGGTAACGACATCGCCAGAGCCGAAAGTAGTAAACATCAACCACATCTGGCGCAGGACGCATGGATTATTCTCCTGCCAGAAAGCCGTGAATACCTTCTTCGGCATTCGTTGGAGGCACCCGAACTGCCTGAAGAATCGGGACGGCACGTAAGGCTCGCATATCGCCTTCCCGTCGATCCTAGCCACGAGCACCCCGCCCCGAATGCTCTGGAAGTATTCCTGCTGTTCCAGAGAGCCTCGCCCATTGTCCACCAGCTGGCCAACTTCGGTGGGAATGGGCTGAAGTTGAAGTTGGAATGGTTGCCAATGCGGATCCTCACGCCCTCCTCATTCAACGTCAATGGCGCCACCCCTACAATATTTATCAAGGACGGTCACATGCCATTTCCTGGAGGACGGATGACGTTTGGGAAAGTATATTCGCCGAGATGAGCCGCCACCCAGCCATGGAAGATCTAGAAGGGACCACATACTCTCCGAGGCGACCCCCCTCGTGAGATGCGCCCCAGGATGGTATACAACTTGGCCAGCACGGGGACGCCCAAGTTGAACCGTTTTTTGGCGGCCATAGAGCCCGCCATCACCAAAGTCGCTGGACGGACGCCCATCGTCGCGTCCCGCACCGACAGGAGCCACCCGCTCAGGAAGGCGGCAAGGAACCCGGCATATCGGACGTTCGGGTCTCAGGCCTCAATGATGCGGTAGCCCCATGATTGGTATTACCCCGCCTCCAGGGTCTTCCAGTATGACCCGTCCTTGCTCCTCTGAGTCGCGGTTGCCCACCGTTTCCCCCCCCCCCCGGCATCTTGACGGCGGGATCCTTCTTAAGGAACAGGCTGAACCAGCCCTTGTAGGCGATGTCCATCAGGAAGTCCTTGACCCCCAGCCTCTCTTTGGCCAGCTCCAGTAGGTGCCATGTCAGCATAGGCGTCCGCGACCTGTCTCCCCAGGTGGTCTTTGGAGGAACGAACTCGTCATATTGGTAACCCTCCAATGGGATACCTGCGATGCGGTGAACGTCCCAGAGACTGATGCCGACTTCACCATGATGAAGGTGGAAAGTGTTGGTGTCAGGAGACCACCGGGTGAATAGCTCCAGTCCGAGTTCAGGCTGACAGTGGAAATGGAACTGCGATGTCCATACCGCATCAAATAGGCCGATATACCGCAGTTCTTCCACGAACTGGTCACAGGTATGGCAAACCCAGAACGCCCAGGCCCATTCACTGGTGAATTTTTCCCCGGACCGTAGGTCCCAATCCTCTTGCCACCCATTCATGTCATCCGTGATGCTTTGACGGAACGTGCTCGCGTAGAGGGCCAGAGAATCCTCTACTATAGGTTCATCCCCGGTAATGGTCCTAGTCCTCGGGTTCAGGACATATACGTCCATATATCTAGTTTCCCTGACAGGATGGCCGTTGTTGGTGATGTTGTAGAGAGGAAGTTCGTCCTCCCGAGTCACCCAAGACCGCAGCGTGTCCACTTCGAAACCCGGCAGGGGAACCTCCTATAGGATGCCAAAATTCCAGAGCGGGAGGTTGTCCGACAAGGGATATGTATTCTGGGCCAGAGTCAGCAGATTGAACAAGGTCAGATTGTTTGAGACAATCACCTTGGTTCCATAAACCTCCTCATTTGTCACCATTTATGTCCTATGGGCTGCGGCTTCCCCCTCATCAACTCGGTTCGCAGCCATCTCGAATCCTTCGGGAGTTGGGCAAAATCAGGATGCAGTGCGCGGAATCGGAGAGATCTGCGCGAAATCTGGATGAGTCGCGTGGAATCTTGGAGATGAGCCCGCAATTGGCACGTGGAGCGCAAAAAATCCATAAGAGGCACGAGATCACGGCCAAATTTCCGATGGAATTCCGTGCTGCCAGTACGTTTTTACGCACAGCCGCGAAAGCAATTTCACGCACGAGAGCGATATGCTTATCACGCGAAAAAGGTGGAAGTACGGATTTGGGACCCAGCGTCCCTTTTTATAGGTAAGGCCAGGGTTCCGCGCCATGTGGAAAGAGGATTCCGCGTGCGTCCGTAGTTTTGCGCGCCCCATTGGAATTTTGCGCGCAACTTGATTAGGGGACTTAGCATTTCAGTGTTTCAGCATTTCCCTTGGAATCCGATCGTTGCGAACTCTGGCCGATCCAATTCCAAGGGGGGGGGGGGATTTTTGACGCCGAAAAAAGACCGTAACTCCCGGAGGAAGTTTCGAAATGATGAAGCGAAGTCATATTCGGAATCAGAGGCCCGATCCGGAGGCCCGAGATGTGGTGCATGAAATAAAGGAGGATCCGCGCGAAAAATCGTTCTGCGTGCATAGAATCCTTGGGTTTCACGAAATTAAGAGGATGAGGCACACAATCTTTGTGTGCCCTGGTTCTGCGCGGCGAATGCTTGCGCGCTGGCTACGCTTGGCACGAAGAATTTCGCGCGCCGCCTGGATTCCGCGCCGGAGGTCGCCTATAAATAGAAGGTGACCCTGACCGGTTTGGGGGTTGATGATTCTGAAGCGACTATCGTGCACGAAATTCGGCTCCCCCACGCGCAAGATGACTTCCAGGTAAAACCCTCATTTCGCTCAACCTTGCCCCGGAGTTCGCCTTTGCGTGCAACTCCACCGGCTTCAGTGAATTTGCCCCCTCCCCAGGGTTCCAGCCATGCGCACAATCTGTGTCTCGTGCACGTAATACCCTGCCATGCGCGCAAAACCCTGTGCGTCGTTCCCTCTCCGCGTGCAATTCCCTTGCTCCAATTGCACGTCGTCCCGGAGTTTTGCGCGCAACCCTTCCCTTTTGCGCGCAAAGCCCAGGACTCCTCACCTTGACACCCCTTGGCTGCCCCTGCCCCGACACGTGATGTCTCCCTTGCCGGGAATGCACACCATACATTTTTTCCCGTACGGCCTTCCAGGCTCATGCGAAGTAACCTCAAGGTCCCTTGGGCCGTGTTTCCCATTGTGTTGCTTTTCCTTATGCTTCTCCACATAGGCACGCTAACGGATATTGCTTCTTCGCATAGCCACACTAACGTGAACCCCCCGGTGGTTTGCCCTGCGACCCCCTTCACAATGGCCTTGCCGATGCCTTCCCCTCCATGAGGGGTAGAGGGCGTTGGGCATGTAAGCCCTAGAGGTGTGGAGCGAACCCACCTCGTCCAAGTTTCAGGACGTTAAACTGCTAAGCACCTCGTCCTTAACATGAGACGTTAAAATGTGGTTCGACCCTGTGCTTCGCACGCAGGTTCCCCCCAGCTCGGACATTTTTTACGCCACTCGTCTCCACGGGAATGGACTCTTCCTCACATGGAATTAGATCCTCCTTTTCGGAGCGGCGTTTGTCCGCGGGGGAAGGGCTGCCTCAGAGCGTAAGCCCCTAGCCTCTCTTGCGGATGATTGCACCCATGCATCTCCGTACTTCCCCCCTGCCAAGGCCAGTGGAGTCCTTTTCCCACTACGCTTTGTCGCACCATGAGCCTCCACCCTAGAGTAAGCCCTGACACCAAGGGTCTCTAACCACGCGTAAGCCCCTGTTTCCTCTTTGGGCCGCTCAACGCGTAAGCCCATTCCGCTTCTCACGGACACACCCTTTGCGACGTGATCAGCTGGTCCCTGCTGCCTCTTGTTTCTCACTCTGAGCATGACTCACGTTGTCTTAGAGTGCGCATCGAACATGACATCCTCTTATGGGCCACCTCAGAGCGTAAGCCCCATCCCAGCGAACTACGTGGACTTTGATCCATGCTAACACACGATACATAAGAAGCCTCCACGAGGTTCAATCCCACCACCCAGTCGTCCCGGCCTCTCCATGTCGGTTCCCTGACCACCTTGGGCCGCCTCAGAGCGTAAGCCCCAAACCCTCATCCTGCATGACGTTAAACTGTATTCTGTCCTACATGAAGTTAAACTGAATTCCATCCCGCATGACGTTAAACTGTATCACCCCTCTTGGGCCGTCTCAGAACGTAAGCCTCATGTCTCACTCCACCATCCATCCTGATCCTTACTCGGGCCGCCACATCTCGGTGAGATCATGCCACTTTATCCAGCTCCATGACATATGGGAATCCACCCACGTGATGGCCCCAACATCGGTGTTCCCCCTTAGGGATCCTTCAACCCGATCCATCTCCGCAAGACGTTAAACTCGCGACCTACCCCGTGTTAAACATGGGAAGCTGAGGAAATCCTCAGATGGTACAGATTCCCCGCGTTCGATGTGGGATGCCTTGGGCTTCTGCGCCCTCGAGAAGCCCTGTCATGAGGGACCAAAGACAGACATGCCGACGACGCCCCAATGTGACCATTCTCCTCACCGAAGGTTGATTCCTCGACAAGACCCCTTGGAGCATCTTGATGGAAGCACCGTAATTAACTGGCATACATGTAGATATGGCACCGGCAATGAGCTTCACGAACCTGTCTTAAATCTATGAGGGAGACCCAGACTGGGTGATGAGCTCTGAGGAGGAATCCACTGAATGAAGAACAGACGTCCCATCATTCTGTTTCGATCAAGGAGCAGACGTACCTGAACAAGGAACGAATACCACCCGCCTTTGGAAAGAGGGTATGCGGGGAAACAAGTAGCGCGTCCTCCTCCACCAACGGATGCACGCGCCTTGGCGAAAGCGTCAGAAACAACTACAACTACCTGTTGTTTTTTTGGTGAGCGTTGCTGGTGAGGTTGGGTGGATAGAATTCCTTGCTAGGTTTTGTATTCTTCTGTTGTTCTCATGGGACATTAGGATGTCTCCCCACTTGTGCATGAGAGCTTTAGATTTACCTACTGAGTATACTTGTATGCACACCCTATGTTTACTTTCATGTGTCCAGGAGGACTACCAAGGCCGTGCGGGACCCTACTAGTCGGGACGGTTGATGTTCTTGCAGTTTAATGTACTCCTTTTTCTTTTGTTATTGTACTTTTGAGCTTTCTTATACTTTTACTTCGATTCATAATTGTTTAAACATGCATGTCGGATTGGTTTGGGTTCATTTCCTTTTACTTGTTCTTTTTTGTTTTGGTGTTTGACTCATCCAATTTCTCGATCTTAAATAATAAAAAGGATAACGCCTCCCATGTTTGTAAATACTCATACCCTTAGTTCTATTCTCCACCCTGGGGCCTACTGGAGGTGGGACTCAGGGTTCATTATCTCCCTTTCACCATTGCCATCTCAGGAGGGGCATCTTTGGTGGGAGGGGGTCATGACATCTAACTTCAGTATGTGGAGGATAAATTTACTATATAGTTACATCACAATACATAAAACTTCTACATTGAGTAAAATGGGTAGGACCTCCTTGTTTGTGTATAAATAATCCATTATGTCTTGAATTCCAATTATAGGGTATAATTTCGCATAATATACCTCGGGGGGCCTCATGTATGGATAATCTAGTTTCCATGGGTAGGATATTCATTGTTACCAATATTTAGTGAATTCTAATGTAGATGAAATAATTTATCACTGACCTTGAAGTTATGGGGTGGACCTCTAAAACTGTATTTATGGTGGGTGTATGATTTATGACCATCCTTCACATTATCATAGGGAGGAAATGTGTCATGTGTAAATTGGGGATAACCTCCAAAGGTGTAGGTCATTGTACCATGGAGATGACCTTCTTATTTATTATTTCCTTACCCTATGGATTAAGGGTCAAAAACATATCGAGTATCCATTGATAGATTTTGTAGGGATTAAATAATATCACAATTGATTAGGGAAAACGTTAAATAACATGTCTAATTTTTATATTACCCATGATAAAACATTCTAATTCTATATGGCTGGTTAACTAGTGTGGGACCTTGCTCCGGATTAGATTTATATAATGTGAGAGAAAACACACATGTGTATGAACCTTTAAATGATATCTCGTTTTTATAATTGTAATATACATATGAATTTCTGATATATCTTCATGAATATGTCTAGTAAATTCACATGTATGAAATGATTTGGGAATATTAAGCAATTATTGATATTTGGTCACTACCAGAGCATATTGAAAGGCATATGGGATCAGAAAAGAAATATCATACTACTTCTTGATGGTATATATTACGATATTTCAATGAGAATCTTGTACATAATCATGAATTTTAGCATGAATTGAGTTCATTTCAAGAATATTTTTGTATCTCCTCTAGTGGGAGGAAGAATGTGGACCCACATCAGAGTGATTATTATAGTATCTCATCAAGTTACTTTGATGTTTCCATGGATTTTATCCTACCCTTAAGTGACTATTGGTACATATATATGAACATTAGTTGGAAAAAATACTAATGCGACCTTATTCTTCATTCATTAATTGATATGCCAATAATCCTGTAAAATGAGCCCATGAACATAATCCCACTCCCGATTATCTATTGATGCATACAGATAATACACCCTAAAGAACAATGTAGGAATATAGGATTGCACCTTATTATAAAATGAAATATGGAAATTTTTTCCTTTATTTTCAATTTTAGGATATGTTGGAAGCTCTACAAGATATCATAAGGGATACATGCATGCCTATAATTTACATTGGGATATGGAAATTAGTTTCTTTGATTTCAATGAGAATATAGTATAATTATTCAATTTGAATGGAGGTATGATCCCAAATTGTTCCTCTAATTTCATTCAATATATACCGATGCACTTAATATACAGGAGCATCAATACTTACTTGGACACTGGTTGTATTCTTGGGGTGCTAGAATACCCATTGAGAGATAGCCAAAATATGGGCTTAATCCTTGGATGAAACCGTGAGGTGATGAGAAACATTACTAATGAAAAAAGGGATATGATTTCATTACCATGTGGTATTCCACCCATAGTAAGTCTTCCACCAAGGAACAACGGTCTAGTTGATTAAAATGATTCTTAATCGGAAACAAGTTCAGTGAATTTTTGAGTGGTTGGGATCATGTTAAATTGGTATTAGGGATAAATATTATAATGATCATTCATGGATGAATCATACCTAATTTAATGTACACATTCATCCTCATTCATCTCTTTATTTTAAGGGAGGAATTCATTTCTATGGTCTAAGGATAATCTAATGTAGTAGTTGGATGTTGAAAATGGAACCACTGTTTTCACTGTAGTATTTTTTGGTGTTTTCTCCATGGTGAGTAAATATATGGATTCTATATTAATATACCCTGAAGTACTAAATAAAAATAGTAATGTTTTTATTCTAAAGACATCATTCAACACCAACTATTAGATTTATTATTTTGGTGATAGTTTTTTTATAGTTCTTATGGCTTCCACTACATTCATGATAAAGGTGTATGTATGGAATTGTGGCTTATGAGAAGTGGTCTGATAAGGTCCACATTAGATAACTATCTTTCTCATCATCATATTATGTGAACATAAATTAGATTAATCTATCCCTTTATATTTAAGCGTTCCCTTTTGAGGTTCCCTGGAGGACACCTAAAAGCGATAAATAACCATAACCATGAAACATGTTTATTAAATACCACATGTATATAAGTTCATGTTTGATAAATAAAATTCATGGTCATGGATTTATGTTAGTTTTAATTTTTTTTTCTGACTTGAAATCTTACACAAGTTTGTTTTGAGATGACAAAACCCATATTTCCAATGCTAAGTGTTCATTTCGGTTTTACCAGGGACACTTTGGGAATACATTTTTTAATAGGATGGGGGATTAGGATCATCTCACCCTTTAGAGGAAAATTATTTCCAACTTCAAGAATATTTAATATATTTTACACATGTTCAATAATCCTTCCAAAATATTAGTGAATGACAAATTTCTACTATTCTAGTGATTTGATCAAATTCATGCATTGATGTGGATTCATTGCACATCAGAGTATCCCCATCAATGTTTTTGTATATATGTATTAGAGGTTCTCCATTGATGGATTTATAAATATGTATAAGTGGTTCTCCTTCCATAGTGCCTTCTATATATTTTAGATCTTCTCCATAAATAGTATCATTTATATATATATATATATTAGTCGTTCTACATTGATTGTACCATTTTTATTTATCTAAAGTTCCTCATCAATGGTACCATACCAATATATCATAGGTTTTGTATATTTATTTTTGTAGTAAGTGATTAAATATTTTAAAGCTATATAACTAAGAACAGTAAAGTTCATCTCCATCCAAGGCAGTAGTAGGTGTTCATGGTAGTGGGATCTGACCCATAATAATTGATCCCTACGTATCATTATTAGGGGAATCATAAACCAAGTAGTTTGGTTCCGCATAATTAGACACATAATACTATTTAATGACATGTGATAAGGCCCATTATGGTTCCTTTCATTGTTGTATTACCAATATGGATTCAAAATAGTTTATAAACAAGCATAGTTAACAATTAGGAACAATATTAATATTAGTGTTTGGTGTGGTACATACAAAAAATTGTACCATTGAAGATTACCCTATCTCTTAATAACTAGATCAAAGAGTGTGTGATAGTATTTCATGATAAAATGTACTCAGTGATAATGAATTATATATATTAGTGGAGAATATTTATCAATAATAAGGAATGATATGGATTATATGGAATATGTACGAGTAAAAATATGGGATTCATAATGAGTATGACTTTGTGGAAATATATTTTTTAAATTTGGGGTTTGAACCATTGTGAGGATTACATTGTATTCTCATTAATAGGAGTCAAAAAACACATCACTCGAGTTTCACAATTTAAGGTTATGTTATAGGACTATACCGTGTAGTCTAATATCTTGTAGTAAGGATTTTGTTGTGAAGTTTAAATCACATGAAAAGGAATTTTGTACCTAGAACGTGTTCAAAATTATGGATTGGGTGGGCCTTATAGAAGAAAATCCTAATATGATTCATCCAGTTTGTTGGTAAATAAACCAGATAAGATATTATTTCCTCATGAAAAATATGTCCCATAGATAGGAATTTCATGAGGGAGATATTATTTGACATATAGTGGGTGGAGATATCATGTTCCTTCCATTATGATTCATACAATTATTTTGTAAATACATAAGATAATATGTGTTTTTCTCATAGTAATATATCCCTTTTAGAAGGAATTCTCAAAGGATAGTATAGTGCTTACAAATGGAATTCCAATTTCTTATCTGGGAAACATAGAGAATATATGTAGGTTTTATACATATACATCACTTGTTAAAAATATCTTGTATCATTGATGAGTCATGGTAATGGAATAATTTATGGGAGTATTGGGTTGGAATTATACTTAGGTGTGAGGCCTAGAACACTAAAATTCATTTTTTGGGACAAAGTGGAAAAATCAAAAACGATATATAGCCTGAATGAGAAAAATAATCTTATAGATGCTTCACTGATATCTTCATGAAAGGGATCATTATTATAAACAGGGTAAATTGTTTTTATAACCATGAAGTTTCTATTTGGTTGGGGATTATTTCTTAGGATAGCTCTATTATCAAGGAATTACTTTATCAAATGAGTATACAATAATGTTCATGGTCTGATCATGAATATATGGATGGAATTTAGGAAGAATCATTTTAATAACATATTTTAGGATTCATCTTTCTTGAATAGATGATTATAAGGTAAATTGGTCAATTTAAACATTATTTTATGACTTAGGTGTGGGAAAGAGTACTAAGTAGGCTTGGATACACATAGATAGGTTACTTAATGATGTGTCCAGATATGAGCTAATGGTTTGGTTTTTTAATTCCATCATGCGAAGTGATAAAAATACCCAAGATAACCAAACATTACTTAGTATTAGGGTTATATGCAAAGGGATTACATCCGCATAGGGTTTGTGTTATAATAGACAAATAAATGATCCAATATGAGTGATCCCCTATAAGAAAATTCTATGGAAAGGGTCTCATACTAGGGAGTCTCAAGAGAAATTTTT
This sequence comes from Viscum album, assembly GCA_963277665.1. Lineage (NCBI taxonomy): Eukaryota > Viridiplantae > Streptophyta > Magnoliopsida > Santalales > Viscaceae > Viscum > Viscum album. The sequence goes on from OY728140.1 coordinate 2,053,520,118, forward strand.
CAATGGAGCCTCATGGAGTGAGAATGTGTGAATGAGGAGCCACAAACGGATTTCAATTTTTACCCCTTATAATTTTATTTAAAAAATTATTCACTAGAAAGGAAGATCATTATTTGTTTTCCTATTTTATTCAACCTTTTATTTGGAATTATGTGTGGATTTTTTGAATCATTTTGAGATAGAATGATTAATTGAATTCATTGATAAATATATTTTTATTCTCTTAAAGTTCTCAGGACTCTCTTATATGTTCCCATCATCTGTCATCTATCACCCATTCATAATTCAAATTATAATTTATCAAAGTTATTTTATAACCAACTTAATGAAATAGGTGATAATAAAACAAGTATGTGGTTGTGAAGTGGGAGATTTACATAATGATGGTTCACAACCAAAAAAATCCAACAATAAAATAAAAAAAAGGTTCTATATGATTAAAACACATAGGGTGCATGGAATCTAAAACACACTTCCATGTACAAGGATGAGAAAAGTCTCGATGTCATCACACAATTACATAGATTTATCATTCTCACTTCTATGTATGGGAATGATATCAGTTTTCTAGGTCATTACAGAATCATTTGAAAATTTCTTCCTCACTTCCTTATATGAGGTGTGTGTGTGATCCATTTCGTTTTTTTCTAGATATCATGTATTATAATGAAATTTATTTCTCTGCATATCAATTGAGAAACATCATGAATCATGAAAAAATATTCAATGAATTTGTAAATTATTTCATGATAATATTTACTTTATCTATTTTTTTACTTAATTGTGTCGTCAGATGAAATCCAATATTTTATAGGCATAAAAAACGTTTCAATTAAACACTTTTTATTTTGGAATAAATTTTTTCCATGATTGATACGACAAGTTTTACTTTAAATTAAATTTTTAGTATCATATGATTAGAAAGTTAATTTTCTTCCTTTGTGTTTAGTATTTTTAAAGAATCGTGTCTAATTAATTATAATTTTATACAGTTAATAATTTTTAATATAAATTTTAAAATCATGTTCTACCTTACTAAATTCTATGTTGTTTAGATTAAGGAAATGTTTCAAAACATTGATTTAAGAGTTTTTCAATTCCAATATAAAAGTTTATTCCATGTTTTCCCCCCAATTTATGATAGATTATATACTTGTGTTTGGAATTGGAAATATTTTATTTTGGTAGTTTATTTGAATAGATATTGGAGGATGGTTGGTATGCTTAGTAAGAACCCACTAAATTTAGATAAATTTTACATGACTGATATTATTATTTTATTTTACATAAAAATTAATGTTTTTGGATACTAGAATACTTATGTGTAACACATTGAATTAAAATAACATTCCATGTGTAGTTTTTTTATTATATATTAATTATTAATGTAAAATATTTTTTTATCTTAATTAATCATGTGAATAAGTAGTAAAATTTTCTTTTATAAATTCATTATTTTGAATTGAAATAATGGGACTAATTAATTTCTAGATCCATTCTTTAGAATATATTCTATATCCATATGAATTAAAATTAAAGAAAAGCAGCACATAATAAAATTTATAAAGTTTATCCTCGATGTGAGAGCCTACTAATTACAATGTCCAACCTACTCCATACTACAATAAGGTATCATCCACATCCTGAAATAGTGAGGTTTTATATACTCCCCAAAAATGATATGGATTTATTTTTACTATAACAACAAGTTCATTAAAATTCCACATTCACTCTTGTGGATGAATCAACATCCTTAATAAAAACTAAAAAAATCAACCATGGGGAATAAATCTTCTTCAAGAAAAAAAAATGAATTATAGAATAATATAACTATATTATTAGAAGATAATCCAAAATACCACAAATCTAAAATGAACAAATTGTGTTTTAAAATTTGAAGACTTGAGATACTATTCTTACACCTTAGTAGAAAGTTCTTAAATAAACAATAATTTAATTGGATTACCTAAACATCTTAAATAATTTTCAGATTGAGTGTAGGTAAGGTTCTTCATATAATTTATCTACTAAATAAAAGTATTCATTAGTGAATTAATGTATAGTTTTACTAAAAATTATTAGCCAATTTTAATTTATTCATTAGAACACTTTTTTATATTCCAAGGCGATAAGAATATTATTTTAATTATAGATTATGGAAATTTCACAAAATAAGTCAGATGTAGAACTTTTTTTCTCAATATATTTTAATGAAACAAAAATTATTTTGGTAATGAATGGTTTCAAATATTCCAATTTAAAATACACATCAATTTCACAAAATATTCTTATTTAATCCTGGTATATTATTCATATTAAATATCTATAAATCATAGAATTATTCACCGCTCAATGACTCCATAAAATCCACTAGTTTTAAAATTTCATGCATGATGGAATGGTTGTGAAAATGGAACTTATCATAATATCATCATGGAATGATCCATGAATTTATATTTATATACATTGATCCTAAATTGAATCATGATACCATTCTAAATAATGATGTTTGATTGGTGAAGAAAAACACTAGCAATATCATCTAAGTTTATTCCCCATATTTCCTAATTTCTTTCATTAGTGCTGAATTAGATAGAGATATTTGGAAGATATAGATACGCATACATGAACCTACTCAAACATGGATCATTAGTATGTGGATACTAATAATTTTTTACATAACTGTTATATCAAGATCCATCCTTACATTGATCTTCATTAGTGGATCTCCATACATTAGATACCCTTATGTACATAAACAAATGTGGATCTCTATATATGTATTTCCTTATTTCTATCCACATATATGGATCTCCACAAATGGATCCCTACACATAGTTCCTCAAAAGTGGATCACTAAATACATGACCCTTTGTATAAATCCATATACATGGATATCCACATGAGGATACCATTACATGGATTTTGGACTAAGATGTTTTTATAGATTGATTTAATTAAAATCATAATCATCCATAATCATTATGAACTACATATAAACACTTCAAAAACACATCTGACACCTTTTACAATTTTCTTAATCAAATTTGGAATTAAAAAAAACTTCTCATCAATTCCAAGGGAACTACATCCTACCTCAGTTTTTTTATCAACCCATAAAACTCTTTCTATATTCATATTTTCACATTAATTATTATAAAATAGTCAAAAATTACCTACTTAGGTATCAAAAATATTAATACCACAACATAGGTTGAAGTAATGTTTTTGAGAGAACCCTGTATCCTAGTGATAAGTTACATTTTACATAAGTGAGAATGTTATCTCCCACCAATCCATAAACTCTCCCCTTTAAATGAATTCCATTTTTAAAATTAAAATGATCAAATAATTATAAAATTTTAATTATTTAAATGTACACTTCTCCCACAATATCAATTCAAATCTCAACATTTTAGAGGAAATATGTATTTCACCAGTCAAAGAGTTTTGCACTTACATCTACCATGTGGAAATCATAATCCAACTATGTCATTCCCTAACCATGAATTTTAATTTATTTAATCAATTTCTAGTTTTGGATATTTTAACTATTCTTTGGGTTGAGATTTTGATGATAGTTTTCAGTTTTTGGAGGTTTTAGGTGAGTCGTGTCCTGTTGCATGATTTGTGTGCACTGTATGCTGGTTAACTATGCATCATATTTAGGCTAAAGTAATTTATTGTTTATTTTCTTCTTTCAAACTTTGACTATCATTTTCTGATAATGGTTTATAACAAACCATCTAGGTCATATGAGTAATAATTAATCTAGTTTTAGGTTTCTAATCCAAGGAAAGTGTTTTTTGCATGGTTAGTAAAAACTATTTGAAAAAGTGTGTGGGAGGACCTCTCATTAGATAGAAACATTTTTATTGGTGGTCCTTGTTTTACCAAAATATTTTTTCATATCTTGTATGAGTTCCTGCTTTTGTAATAGGGTTCACATGGTTGGTGCACTGTTTGGTAACTGTGGTGCCAAACTGTGCGACCTATCTATGTTCATATTTTTTTTAAAAATCCTATTCTACCCCAATCATGTTTTAACCCAAAATCCCCTCACCAACCCCTAATTTGGGTTTTCTAACCTTGGTAGCCTTATGAGGCTTCCTCCACACCTCCTTCATGAATCTATGGTTCCCCTCCTTCAAATTTGTGGTGGATTCTTCCATGGGTAAGTATCATTCTCCTTCTTCCTCCTTATTTATCTAGTCTCATAGTTCATTCTTAGTGAGTTCACTCTTAGAGAAACCCTAGAGTATAGATTTGATCTATGGATATTATTTCTATGATGTTAGGAAGTGTAGATATTTTTTCATAGCTAGTTATTCTTTATCTAGGAGTTTCATTTCATCAACGCATTGTTGAGGTTGGTGTTTCCATTATTCTCATTTCATACACAATATATTGATTCTTGATTTTTCCTAATTATTTTCTAAATGTGATGTCATTTATTGTTATCACTTAGTATAAATGGTTTCAGTGTCCCTGAGATAGGATATGTAAGGACATGGGGTTTATAGGGGTTTTACAAATTATTCTTATATGTATATATAAGTAATGTATTTGATGAAATTCGAGTAGGAATTTTAAACATTAATTGGTTACATTGAATTGTTTTAAGAATTTATTAGGTTTTGGTTAATTGGTTTACATTGTTAATTGGTTTTGGTGTGTGGTTCCATGGTTTAATTTATATTTTTAAAACGTTTAAAAGGATCGTTTAGATTTTTTATGAGAACATCATGTAATTTATTGGTGATTTAAGTGTTCCATTGGATGTCAGAACTTCCATATGCTCACAAGGTGTACTTGTGGGCGTGATCACAAATATTTATGGATCCCATTAGAAAATTTTTACCAAAAACATAGATTTTCAAAACCCTCATCCTCTCTCCCTTATTCTTTTTCATTCACCCTTTATTTACAAAATGTTTCCTCAAAACCCCTAGTTCTATAAAAATGGATCCATAGCTTAAAACTGAATAAAATGTGATTTTAAATGTGTTTTCTAAATCTAGTATCATTTTGAATCTTGAAGTGTGCTTTGGTTCCCAAATGAAATACTGGCCCGTTTTGAACTATCCATGTAAAATAGTATTTTTACCTTGGTTTCAGATGTGGTTTTAAAAATGAATTGTTATTTGGGAATAGTAATTCTTAGTTAGAGCCATCTATTTTTTTGGAAAGTGGTTTTATAGTTACATGATGTGTAGGCCCAGTTTTCACTAGTGATTATATTTATGTGTGATTATGATCCTCTATGGTATTCCTTCTGAGGATAGGGTCATTGAATTGGTGGTGTCAGAACATGGTCTATGATAAAAATGTAGAATATGTGGGTTATTAGTTCTTTCCATGCATGTTTGGACCTCCACATTCTCCATGTGATAATATCTTAGGATTCCTATGCATTATCGAGAGGGTCAAGTGAGTGTTTATTATCGACCTTGAATAGACGAGATGTTTCCACATTTAATTTTTAGAGGCTATGTGGGTTGCACCACTAGTGAGGCATGTTTAGAGCTTATATTTGGATGTTGACTATATTGATTCACTATAAACATATAGGTTTATTCGAACCAAATATGTCGAGGAATTTCTTCTAGTGAAGTTTAGAAAATTCCCCAGAATACTATCTATACGATATGTTCTAATTTCTCTTGAACATTTTTCTTATTGATGAAATTTCAGGTATACTTTCATAGTTTCCATTATTTCTAGTATTTATTTCTATCACATGGATTGGTACCTTCTTCTGGTGTGGAATTTTAAACCAGTTTTTTCTTTAAATGGAAATCTCTTTTTAAAAATTCAATGTTCCAAGTGTTGTTTTATAAAGGGAATGTGGTGTATAAATTCATTGAAATGGTAAAACCTTTATTTTTAAATGTATTGAAAAACATATTTTACATAAAGTTTTATAAAGTAAATGTATAGACTCTTTGGTACTTACATAGTGATATTTTTCTAATCAAACACTACTTTTTCCACTTTGAATATGTAGACATAATATTTTTTTATGTTTGGGTTTATGGATCAGTTATGCCTTTGGAGTATATTGGTTTATAGATGGTGATAACAAGTAGGTCACATGGACATCCTGTTAGCCTGTTTGGTTAGGTTTAAATATTGTTTTTATTTTCTACTTTGTTAATCTTCCATTTTATCTATATATAGTTATGTATTTATTGATATTTAGTAATTTTTGTCATGCTGTATTCACTGTTTTTTTATTTTATGATGCTTTTTCTTGAGATAAATTATTTACACAGTGTTATATTTGAGGCTCATCACTATTTGTTAACCTGAGAGTATCTAGAATTCATATCTGGTCCTATCTCAAGCATGGTTGGGTGGTATCCTATCCCAGTTCATGAAAAATATGACACAAGAGAAGCCCTTTTTTATTTAAGGAATTAGGTAGACAGAAGATGAGGATTTTGAGGACTCGATGGGTATGTGTATGAAGTATGTCATGAACCATTTCTTGTCCTAACTATCGAGTTTCTATGGGTAGTGTGTGATTTTATTTTTTATTTGGATTTATGTGTGTATTTGTGGAATGATAATGGAGGTTAACTGGTGATGTATGATGGGATTATGTGGAGTTGTGACCCATGTGGATTCTGATTTCATAGTTCAATGTACTCTTAGTGGTCGACGTTCATATAAGGGATGCTCCTTTAAACCGTGTGTCTTGGATATACATTCCAATAGATTTGAGTTCCATTTTTTATGTGATTTGTGTTTTGTTGTGGTTTTGGTTGGTGTGAGTGGATTTTTTAAATTAAAATGGTTTTGGGTAAAATGTAATTTCAAAATAAAAATGACTTTGGGATTGATTTTATTTAAAAAGTGCACATTGGTATTTGGAAAGTGTCCTTGGAAGTAGTCTATTTTGAATTGGTAATTGAAATTGTGGGTTTTTAAAGTGTATATATGTTTCAAATTTTTTAATTTGTCTTTTGATCTTGATTTGTTTCATTGGGATGTCCTATTTTTATTCCATTTTTGTTTTATATTGATTCAATATTATGTCTTTTTGTTATATTTAGTATGGAACCTAGAAAGATCACAAAGGTTTTTAGTTGGTATTTTTATACTCTTGGACCTACCTAGAATCCTATTAGATTTATAGGGGATAGATCTTCTTGTTTTCTTACCAGATTAAATGAAAATGGAGTTTTGTTAGAGGATTCAAAGTTGCTGGATGAAGTCAAAGTTGACTTCTGATCGCTGGGATGTATAGATGCTATGTGGGTGTGTGCTATTTTGGGTTTATTTTAAGTGCTGGGATTGGATCAGTAGAAGGTTATCATTCATTCACCTCTATAATTTTGGATTTATTTCTAATACATTAGGGTCAAATTTATCATATGGTTAATAATCGAGGTGGAAAATTTGACAGAAGTGGTAGAGCTCTTGAGCAGTCATCAAGGTCAGTAGACAGTGAAGTCCTATGTGGATCATTTTAAAGAGATAGTTTTTTATTCATTATAGATAAACTCATATGATCAAATTAATTACCATCTCTTTGTTTGGGGTCATTTTTCTTATGATCATGGAGTGAGTCCTCTCACGGGGGAAATTTAGTTTGAGAATTTATTGGTTGAAGAGTTTCTATTTGAGTTAGTTCTGAGAGCACAGTCTATGGATGTTGGAAATAAGGTTTATATTAGAACTCAAAAAGGTTACATATCTTGAGAAAGTTTTATTCATGAGGATTTCCCATTTATGTTTCTACAGTCTCATTCATTAGACCATTTTGTTCATCCAGTATGGTTGGTTTGGTCATTTGAAGCCATCCTCCGGAAATACTCAGAAGGCTTATCGTCTGTGTGGCTGTTTGGGTCATATGGAGAAGATAAAAATGTGGTGTTTCCAAAAGATGAATTATTAGTTTGATGTTGTAATATTATGATTTTTTTGAAGTATATTATTCATGAAATCAGGAATCTATCCACCTATCTTTAAGTGATGCTTTGGAATCGTTGGGAATGGTGGAGTGGGTTAACTTTCACATATTGTAGTTTTCTATGATGTTATAATCCCATCTCCATTATAAAGGGATCAGTAGTTCCACCAATTTATTTCCCTATGATTATGTCTTGTGGTTGAGTATCATTGAATTTAATGAATTTTGGGGATAAATAATGGTTTTGGGTTATTCTCTTCTTGGAGAGGCTTGTGTCTTGTGAAAATGATGAATATTGTTTTAATTAGCTGTATAGATTAATTTCCTTCTATAGTATTACCATTATATTTTGGACTTTGTCCAATGTTGGGAGTTCACAAAGGTTGTTCTGGTTGTCTTCTGTGTGGTGTTACAAGGTTAGTTCGTTTTGGGTTTCCCTTGTAAGTGTTGTGGTGTTAGATGATTTCTAATGGTGGGGAGAACCCTTTCATTTTTCCTCTTTTTAATTCTCCTCAATGTGGTTTTCATTATATTTGGCCAGGTGTAACATGTAGTGTGAAATTTCACACGAATGATTGGGGTTCCCTTTAGCCCATTTCTGTATGATTTTTTTTCACTTCATTTGTCTTTGTGAATTTATAGGGGATGAAAGTGTTTCTAGTGGGGAGAATTGTTTCACCCCAACCATATATTTTAATTTATTTTATCAGTTTCAAGGTGTTTAATCTTTTATTTTAGGTATGGGATGATTTTGTGGGAATATTTTTGTTTTTATGTAGTTTTTGAGTGAGTTTTGGCCATGCACAATGTTTTTTCCCAGTTTGGGCGTTAACCATATGGCCTATTTAGAATAAGAAACATTTCTAGTTCAATATCTTCTTTCATGGTTTGACAGGAACATTTTGAGAAGGATTTTTACCAAATCATGAGAGGCCTAAAAGTAATAGTGCATCTTGTTTCAGGTTTCTAATCCAAGGAGCATGGCTTGCCAATGTTTAGGAGAAACTATGGAGAAAGCATGAGGGGATGCTCTTTCATTTTACTGAGTCATTTTTCATAGGTGGCACACGGTTTCCCAAGCTGTGTATCTAGAACATGCGGGTTCTTTACCTACATTGGTTGGGTGCACATAGTTTTCACATGGTTTGCGAAACCATGTGGCGAAATTGTGCGACCTATCATAGTTTTTATAAATTTGAAATTCCTATTATACCCCTCTTATATTCTAACCCCAAAACATCTATTCTCCCCTCCCTCTTGTTTGTGTGGACCCTTGGGAGATATGTCAGGATTCCCCCTCTCCTCATAGTTATATTTAAAGTTCTACTCCATTAATTTTTATGTGTATTCCTTAATTGGAAAGAATATTTATCCTTCATCAACCTTCTTCTTAATGTTTCTTGGTTCATTCTTGGTGGATTATCTGGTGTACAAGCCCACGAATCTTGGATTAATGCTTGACATATATTCCATTGACATTAGGGTATTAGGATAATCTTTTGGACCTGGTTCTACCCTATCATAGTGTTTTGTTGCATTTTCACATCGTTGAGGAAGGATTTTTCATTATTCTTTTTTCTTATAGATTCCATTTATGTTTGGGATTTTCTAATTGTTTTTATATGTGACTTTGTTTCTTGTGATGCATTGGTATAAATGGTTTTTGGTCCCTAGGATCATATTTTGATGGAAAAATGTTTTAATGTGTTTTTCTAATTATACCAATTTGTATACATATGTAATCTGTTTTATGAAATTACAGTTGTACATATAAAATTAAATTGGGTTCTTGGGGGGTTTTTTGTAATTATTTGTGTTTTGGTAAATTTATTTCTATTTTGAATTTGGTTTTTTGTTTGGTTTTGTGGTTTAATGGTTTTGTTTAAAATGTTTGAAAAGATCTTTTTGCATTTTGAACTTGATGATCTTTCAATTTCATGGTTATTAAAACATGTCATTTTATGTAGGAATATCTAAATGTGGATTGGTTAAACATTTGTATTATCTCACAAATGATAATTTATTTCTTTAGAATATGGTTTTCCTAAGGCCATATTTTAAAAACATTCCCCCTCCCATCCACTTTTCCTTCACCGATTTCATTCCTAAATTGTTCCTCAAAACCCCTAGTTATTTTTAAATGGTTCCATTGTTCCAAATGATTAAAAGGTTTTTATAAATGTATTCCCAAAATCTATGCATGTTTGGAATCTTGAAGTGCGGTTTGGTTTCCAAATGAGATAAAGGACTCTTCGACACCTTCTATGTTAAGTAGTGTTTTTTCCTTAGTTTCCAAAGTGGTTTATGAAATGAAGTGGAATTTTCAAAACATAAGACCTGGTTGAAAATTTTTTATGTTTTAGTAAATTAGTTTTTATGTGAAATGACGTGAGAGATCAGTTGTAAATTTTGGTTGGAATTATGTGGGATTAGGTACATCTACGATAGTCCTTTCGATGAAAGGGTGATCACATAGGTGGTGTTGGAGTTTGGTCAAGGAAATAACAGAGGAATATGTGGGTTATTGGTTCATTCCACACACATTATGACCTCCTAATTGATTATATAATACAATCATGGGATTATTGAGAATCATATAGAAGTTCAAGTGAAGTGTTTTTATGAACACCTATTATATTGATTGTTACATCTGGTTATGTTGAGAGGCTAGGTTTGATGTGCCACTAGTGGGGCTTGTTTAGATTACCTAGTTTGTTATTGACTACAGAGCTACACTATATTCCATTAAGTGATTATAAATATTTTATTCCCATGAATTTTTCATAAATATTTTTATGTTATTACCATGATAACTATCTATATGTTATATTCATTTTTCTATGACATGTTGGTATTGTATGCTTTTATGTTTATGTATTCGTTCTTAGTTTCATTTATTTTTTTCATTTATTTTGATCAATTATATTTGTAACTACTTTTGATCATGGTTTTTAAAATGATTTTTCATAGAATAGAATTTTCTTTGAAAATTGGAAGTGATTTTTTTTGTTTTAAAATGAGGATTATGTTTTTAGATCCTTTAAAAATGATAAATTCATATTTTCATAATGTAATGAAAATAGTGATTTTGGACTGTTTATAGAAAGTAAATGTATGGAATCTATGATTTATACCAATTGAGATATTTACATACACGCCCTATTTATGACACTCAATGTCTGGATACCCGATATGTTATTTAGGTTCTAGTTTCTAGTTCAATTATTCCATTTTAGTATGTTAGTTTATTGATTGTGGTGACCACGATGTCACATGGAGAATGTGTTAGTCTAGTTGGATTGGTTTTAGTATTGGTGTAATTTTTTATTTTGTTCAAGAAACATTATATCTATATTTGGTTTTGTATTTATTGATGTTTCATTATTTTTGTTATGTTACGTGATCTATTTTGGTATTTTGATTCTTGTTTTTCCGGGATAAATTCATCCCACCATAATAATTTTGATTCCCATCACTACTCTCCATCTCGAAGGGATTAAGTATGCATCTCGGGACTTGTCTTGGACCAAGTAAGGTGTCAAGTTGGATTCAAGATCAACCTGGTTCATTAAAAAGTATCCCCCTGAAGGTTCTCAATGGTTTTTAGGGTTATAAAATTCATGTCCAAACATAATGCCTCAAAAATATAGAGAGAACATTAGTGAAAATTTCATCGAAATAGTTTGAATTTGGGATAAATTATTGATTAATATACCAATTTTAAACCCCATTATATGTGAAGTAAAATCAGATTTCAATGTTCTTAGATCATTAGTGGGGTAATTTATTTTAAAAATAGTCAATTCAACATTGATTATCAGAAAAAAAAAACTAGAGAGGCTCTTAAATTTTACTCTCAAATCATCAAGATTGTCATTCACCAAAATAATTTTTATATAAGTACTGGTAGTAGAGAATTATTTATAATACTTAGTACTTTATGGTACTGAGTTATGTTTCTCAAAATTCCAACACACACAAATACCATATAAAAGGAAAATTCAACTTTTTACAGACCTTCTATCATCATAATTACCAACCAAGTTTTCATCAGTAAATCTTTTTAGTATTAGGTTCTTTACAGTCATATAAATCATCTAATATGTCATTATTCATTAGATATTTTAAATGACCCTTTTTCAAACACTAAATGTATTTATTTTGGATTTATTTTATATATATGAACCCAACACATAACGTAGAAAATATATATTCTAGATTCATAGATATATAATAATATTTCAACAAAGTTTCTTAAAATATCTTTGATTAAAAATCTCCCCATTTTAATCATGGGATATATTTGGCCCTCCATGAATGGATGTAAGGGCTATTTATGAATCATTTATCTCAAAATTATTTGATAAATAATTAAAATTATATTATTGGGATAATATGATAAAATTATATCGTTTCGAAACAGGTAATGAAAAGAAGTAGCGCAACACTCCAAGCATGGAAATATGGAGATTTTCATTCATTTTTTAGGAAAAATATTGACATATACTCTCTCTTAGTCACCTAAAATGATGTTTCCTTATATATATACAATTCAAATGAGTGTACCAAAATTCATTCCTTTTATATACATGATGATTTACAAAATTCCATTATTGAATTTCCACACATTTAAGAAACATTAAAAGCACAAATAGGAGGACCTTGGGGAATATTTAAACCCAAACAAAAACATCCTTGGTTTTTAAACTATATATAAACATTATCATGAAAATGACCTATAGTATGATTAATATATATGACTTATTCTAGCTTATAATTTTTCAGTGTAGATTTGAAATCTATTTCAATAATTTTATATTGATTATTAGATTCAACTAATAGGGTCATTTTGATATTCCCCGACCACATAATTAGAGAAAATGTATCTTTATATTAATAACCTTCAATATTAGTGCATCCTTTTCAAACAAATATTTCTTTACTCCGAATTTCATAGATCATTAAGCTAGTTCTAGGATATCCACTTGGTCCCAATGAAGTTGATATCATAATGATTTCCGAAAATGTCCCAAAGAGAATTCTTCACTTTTTGGTCCAACTTTTTATCGATGGATCCAATAAACACTTGATTATTGAATGATTATCCCATTGATTGTGTATAATATAAGAGAAAAGTTATGTTTGAATATTAAATATTAGTCATCTTTTAGATGGTTCCTCGGTATGAATCCCATATTTAAAATTACTTCATCTTTGAAATGGTGCGCATTTATTATCAATTATATTGTACTCTACCACATTATTTTCAAACATATAACAGTTATATTTTTTATTTTTCAATAAACACTTCCTCATCACTTGTATGGTCATATTCATTTTCAGTATTCTATAATTTAGTTTCACCCAGTATATAGTTGTGTTTCCCATATATCATTATATTATTTTATATTTTATATTAAAATTCTAAAAATTTTGAAGAAAATTTATTTTGGTTTATTATCAAAAAATTTTAAATCCTAAAATTTTAATAATTTTGGAATTAATTTATTATAAAATCTATATACCTTTTCATTGGATAAGTATCCTAGAATGGTTCCCTTTTCTGCTATAACATTAAATACTTGAAGACTATAGTTTTTTATTTTAATTATACAATCGTTTTCAAAGAATCTGAAAAATCTCACTCTTGGATTTATTTTACAAGACATTTTATATGAGTTCTGAAATTAATTTTGTATTAGTATGATCTAATTTTTAACTTTTACAACTAATATTTAATATTTTATCTATGAATATTTTTATATTTCAAACTCAAAATGAATTTTTCTCTCTATTTAAATAATTATTATATTAATACTCTAAGAAAACCGATTATGTTGAGGTTTGTAGGGTTTCTATATTGATTATTAATTCCATATTTTTTTAAAATATGATTTAAAATTATTCCCAATATATTTATACCAATTATAAGTCCATTAATTCTATATATGAACATCAAGTTATCTATAAACCCCTCATTTGAAGAGTTCAAGCTCTATTAATTAATTTGACTTGGGTTTCGTAAACAAAACTCTTTCCATACTGTAATTTATTTTATGAATTAGCTAAAATATTGTTCACCTATATTGGACTAGGGTTTAATGGTTCTATAATGATCTTAGTTAATCATCTCAAGTAGTCTTGTTGAATTTATCTCTACTATATTATCATAACTACAATCACATATGGGGAATATTTTCAAATAATATATCTATATTTACTCAACTAGGGTATATCTCTCATAATAGTTTCTTTTGATTTTCTTCCATAGGATATTTTGGTCAGGATGGAAAAGTCTTCAATTCCATATATTATTGTATTCTTCGGTACTTATATTTTATTAATTACTTGGATATCCAATATGAAATAAATTCAAATTTGTTATTTAACATGTTGTGATGAATTTTACTTATTTTTTTATATGTAAATTTCTATTTCTAAAATTCATCTCATTTTCTTAGTCATAGAGTTTACTCACACCTGGAACATAATGATTTAATAAATAAATAAATAAAACCTCATGTGAATTTAACCAATATTTCTAAACATAAACTGAGAAAATTTACATAATAATTATAGATATTAAATAACTGAAATTCATAGAACTATGATCATGTTATTCAATATTATTAAAGATCATGTTATTTTCTATTATCTGTGATTTACATCCACTATCAAATATTCATGAATTTATTTTTTTGTCTTTGTGTGAAACTTCGTCAATGGGAGAATACTAATTGTTAGATATCTATTATGTATTATATGATTTATAAATATATTGTTGTTGACTCAAAATCATGTTCATACACTATTCTAAATCATGAATTATTTGGTATCATCTTCCATATATCTCTCTAAATCCATCAAAGATATTTGGAAAAGGCACTATGGGTGGAATCCCATTCTAATTATGATTCCTTGTGTTTTTTTCTAATATTTTAAAGTTATCTCCCCCTTATTTCTGGAATACATTGTTTCCAAGGGGGTGACATTTTTTTTCAAAAAAAAAATATTTTTTGTCTATAATTTGAATGAAACCAAAATTATCTTTTAATGTAAATCCTTATATGATGCCATTATTTTTTCCCCAGAAATTCTGCATGTGGTGTTGGTACAATTTTATCTTTTTCATATTTGGATTAGTTGGTATTTTTATGATTATTCACGAATCCATTTTATATATGAGTCTTATTTTCGTAATATTTCTAAACCTGGGGTTTTTCAGAGTAAATCATCAGATATACACTATCTAAAAAAAGAATCCACATTTTACTATAGATATTGATATTACATTAAAAAATATATTAAAATACCCAATAATTTGTGATATCTCAGCTTTTATATTCATGATATTATTATAGTTAGTCCTGATCATTACATGAGTATTTTAAACAATAATACCCATTGTTAAAACCATATTATGTCCTTTTTCATAACCATCCATATTCTATTTTATATTCATTTATAATTTTTTTATCTTACACATTTTATTTAAGTATTTTTATATTTCTAATATAATCAATCTCACTACTTAGAAAAAAATATTCACCTTTCATTAGTTTACACACTTATATATTGAGATTTTTTTTCTTTTTTATGATATGTGTTTCTCTTAAAGAAAAAAACATGTTTAATTTTCAACATATTATCAATATAGGTTTCTTCACCACATTCATATTCAATTATTTACTGGTTATCAATATTTTTTACATGATCCAAGAAATTGGAATCCTTCCTTGAAAAAATCCCTTACAATCACTATATGTGTAAGATCTATCTTGTTTCAATTTACTCTACATGAACTTCTTATTTATTTCTTAAAACTTTTCCCCATTAATCAGATTTCTTGTATAATTTTGAAGGTTATTTTTTATATCATTCTATAGAATTTTAATTTATACAATTCAATATCATACATTATAAACTACTTTATTCTTGTCCAGTAATATACTATGCTCCCAACTCTTCCAATCCTATAGTTGTTAAATGGGAGGTAATCCCTGAATTTTTCCTTTCTTATTTTAACATATTTATTAATAAAATCTATAAACTATTGAAACTATTATCAATTTAATTATATTATTTAGATTCTCATACAAGTTCAACCTCATCTTATTTAATATTAAACATACTCATGGCTTTAAAATTTTTCTCCTCTTTATCATTATTCTTGAATGTTTGTTCATTTTTCATTTCATAGTTCAAAATATTATTATGTAACATGTCTATGAAATGATATTATTTATTTTATAAAATATAATTATTTGGATCAAATATAAATGGGATATTTCAAAATAATTTTTTTATAAAATATAGATATTTACAACTTATCCTCAAATTCTCTTATTTGACTAACTATTGCCTTCATCCTTCTGAAGTAGTTATCGACATTAGAATCTTTGGTCATTATTATACCTATAAATGTTTCTCTCTAAATTAATTTTTTCCTCCATCATGAAATTTCACTTATACATATTTTCTAGTTTCTCCCAAATCATTCTAGTTCTTTACAACCTCATCATATCAGTGTTCACTTATTCTAAAAAATATGGATGTATAGTGTTTTAGTATCCACCATCAACTTCTAGAATAATATTGTCTGAATAATTCATTGGTTTATCCTTTTAAAGTTGTGGAGAGCCCATAGTAACAACACCACTAACCACTAATCCTTCTGAAAGAACATAGGGTAAAGTTTCATTCATCCCCCAATAAATGTGTTTCCCATCAATAATGGGAACGTCCGTTCTGTTTATAGAACTCAAACTATGAATGATATATTTCAAAATAATAGAATATTAAGAGT
Source organism: Viscum album (assembly GCA_963277665.1). Classification (NCBI taxonomy): domain Eukaryota; kingdom Viridiplantae; phylum Streptophyta; class Magnoliopsida; order Santalales; family Viscaceae; genus Viscum; species Viscum album. The sequence goes on from OY728140.1 coordinate 2,053,536,842, forward strand.
ATTATATATCTATGATACTTCTTATAGAGCCCAGATAATTTAGTTTGCTATTTGGGGGTGAATCAAAAGTAACTATTTTTGTTTTTATAAATTAATCTATTTGAATTAAAATATTATGAATTGTAAAAGTCTTGAAAAAATTTTATAATCAAATCATCACTTATATGCAATAAAATATATGGAAGAAAACAAACATGAAACATTACATGGATAAAACACATCGTGAGTAAATAATTTAATATATATTTATAAATTTTATTAAGACATGATTTATAATATCATTATAGTTTTACAGTGATCAAAATGAAATAAAAGTCTCATTCAAGGTTTTATAAGGTATTATCCTCTTCTAAAAATGGGAATGTATGATATATTTTCCACAAATGATATTTAATTATTAACACTAGAAGATCTATTTCGTTTAGATTCCTCATTCTCTATTGTTCTTTAATCAAATATGTAAATCTCCACTAGATTCCTCAACGTACATGAATTTATATTATTTAAAAAATAGTTGAATACCTTATCAATATAAATATAGTACTAATTGATTAACTCTCCTATCACAACATTATAATGAATAACTCATGCATGAGAGATTCCACATATGATATGTTTATATTTATCAAAAGAGATAATTTCCTTGATCAACAGTAGTGGACTTTTCCTTCCTTGAACTCTTAAAAAATTCTTATATAGCGTGGATTTCATGTTCCTCTATTAATTTATCTCCCTAAAATATATATTATTAAGTGTAGCAGTGCATCAGTTTTATATAGAATTTTGAACATCCATTAATCTCTTTATTTATTATAGTTTACATATTCCATGTAAAATAACAAAAATATTTCCTTAATAGATTATTGAAAATTTCAACAAAGTAAATATGTATTGAATTCCTTGTCCAGTAGTTACAGAATAATTTTTAAATACGTCAATAATGAGTGTTTTCAAATATAAATATTTTATATAGATATAAATTCTACACAATATAATTATTTAATAACATTCAATTATTCATTTTCAATCTCCAAGAATAACAGGTTTATCCTCCCTTTTAGTCCTCTATGAAACCCAAACTAATTAAAATTTTATCCATGTTTCTAGGGTTGTGAAATGTGGAATTCGTCTCAAAAAAACATGGAATAACCAATTAAGTTATAGTTACCTCATTGAAATAAATTTTAATCCTAATTATTTTAGGAAACATGTTTTTTGACCAGTGAATACAAATACTAAGAGCAACGTCTGATTTTATTCTCAATATTTTTTTATTTTTTTCACATGTTTGAACTCATATGTAGAACTATAGAATATATAGGTACCCATACATGTACCTAAAATCCTATCATATATCCATTTACATATATCCTCATATGTGGATCCCCTAACATATATCCATTCATATTGATTCAATATTAATTCATTTTTTAAACATTACTTTAAAGATACACAAAATAATCTAAAATCACTTCATACTACTTAAAAACACATCCAAAACACTTCCTGAACTTCTTATGATATTTTTGAATCAAATTTTACAGTATAGAAAAATACATTAATATTTAAAATGGATTTTTTTGGGGAGAATATCATAAATATATTGGAATATGTTTATGCATTATCATTGATTAATGATTTAACTTATATCACACATTATTTTAGGGATATTTTTTATTTGAGTAGTTGATTAATATTTCCATAAATAGGGATTTATGTTGAGCATGATTCATAGAAAATATGAAATAAAAAGTAGGTTAAACATTATTAAATGTAAAATCATGTTTCACTTGTGATATGACATTTAAAGTTTATTTAGTTTGATAATGTAACGTATGATGAACAAGATTAAATCTTGTATTGTTTTTTATTTTATATTCTAGAAGTGAGTTCAAGTAATATTAATGAAGTATATTGTATAATGATTCATATAATTTGTAAGTTAATTATTTTTAGGTATTACATATGATTTTCTACTTTCTGATTTTAGTCTCAAATTATTGATTCATTTTACTTAAAATTGATTTTATAAATAATAAATTGATTGAAAAAATGTTTCCAAATATAATTTTTTTCCAAAATAAATATTATTCCTGAATGTTCCATTTTATTTTGTTAAAATACCTGATAATTATTATTTGGAATGAATTATGGTGATGTTTCTGGATAGGTTCGTGATATGTTATTTTTTTGAGGAATGGGGTGGATGGTGAGGGATTGACATTGTGATAGTTGTTTCATGTGATAATGGATTGCGAATTGATGTTATGTGATGTGGATTGTGGAGAAAGAGTAGAATGGTATTTTCATGTAGAAGATAAAGTGTATTAGAGTAGAATAGGGGTTAATGTTTTTTTAATGAAGGGTTGATGACCTCCATGATTTTGACGTACTTTGTGTTGTTTAATATAAATGTAATAAAATTTGATATAAAGATATTTTATTTAAATTCCATTAAGATTTGAAAAATGGAAAAGAGAATGATAAATATAAGTAGGGAGTATTATTAAATATTCAATGGAAGTATTGAAGTTCAATAGAGGTAGAATCATGGCCCAAGGATGAGTACATAATAGAGGATATTTAAGTTTCTTCTGATAAAATAAATTCTCTTGATTAATTATGCATTTATTTGGATGTTTGTATGATAGTCGATATCTTTCAACAACTTTATTTCAAAACTAATTTCATTAAAACTAGTAAATAAAACACCATAATATCAAGAGTTTAATGATATGACCCACTAGGGCATACCAAGTCGGTGTATACAACCCCAAGACCACCTCTAATGGGACATGGGTTAGTTACAAGAATTGATAAGTCATAATAAGAATGGGAGGCCATTAACTACCCAACCATCTCCATGAAATAGTATAGAGGAATAATAAGAAACAATAGTAACTTCTATAGTAATCCATGAACATAATACCTCCAAGGAATAAATTATAATGTGGTATAATATAACCAATTTCTAAAGGGGAAAATTAGATTCCCAACCAAAAAAATCATAACTAGAAAAAAACTAAACAAATAAATCTGAAAGCGAGAAACTATTAATCTCCATGATCAACAACCATACATGGACTATGCAGTTGAGTATCAATATAATACATTAAAATCATCATAGATCATTCTGTCTTCTTATGAAGACACGGTATATGTTGGTGGATCCCATGTAGGGTGAGTATAAAAATGCCTAGTAGGATGCCTCAAAAAACATAGGGGAATGGGAAATATAACATATACTATCAAAGAGGTCAACCCAATAGAAATAAATAGTGAAACATAATCTAATAACACACACACACACACACAGATATATATATATATATGATCATAAATAATCCCAAATGAGATATATTGAGGGTCTCCATCTATTATCCATGACATGTTCGATGATACCCCCAATAACTCTAATGGATCTGTCACTTGTGCCCAGCATCTCATGTATATGTTGAGGTAACAATGATGGGGACCGAAACCACACTATTGTGACAAAACGGTGAGGGGGTACAATCTATATTATATAAAACAATCCTAAGAGTTTTATTTGGGTTATATTGATTTGATAGAAGACTAATGACATAGTGTGGCTCAGTGGGGTTTCACATGGTAGATACAGGACCCACTCCCTTGTCTATTGAGGGATGGGGTCACTCTATATGTATAGGACCCACACTCTAGTGATTCAGGTTTGTGTCACTCTATAGGAAAGGACCAATATACTAGTATTTGAGGGGGTTGTGTGAAAATATATAGGTAGAGGAACAACAACCTAATAAGTAATGGGGGTTCCACTCAAAGCATTACAAGTATTATTGTGGAACTTTTTCTGGATGCAATAGGGGTATTCCAACACAAAATTATCTATGCTGATCTCTCTTGATCACATTCAACATCCTGAATCACTTAAAGATGTCTCGTGCTCAAAAAAAACTTGTCCTCAGATAAAATACATTAACAAGGCTACCATTTCATTCTACATGGAAAATGTCTTAGGATACTCTAATCGTGGGATAAACATCATATCTTGAGGAAGGAGTTACCCATGGTGGATGTTACTCATAGGGGTACTTGACATTTGAAAGGTCCACTCAGCATGTGTTCCTGGTCTTATTCCTAGTTCTTTTCTCTTATGTAGATATCTAAGTGTAAATATCACTATACATGTCATTAAAAGTATTCTACATGGTGTGTATCAGCCCCCAATGGTCTTCCCATGTGCCCTAGGTCATACCTGTGTTCATTAGTACATTCTTGTTATCTTATCCATGTTCTTGGCCATGACTGGGTATCGGCCCATGACAATGTACTCCTAGAGTACACAATGTGTACTTCTACATGGCATCATATCAATGTGTAGCTGGCTTACATATTATCTAACCAAGAATGGTTTCACAGTATGTTATCCCAACCACATGACATGTGATTCTTATCACCCTAAAAACCTTATCCACTGTAACTAGAAGGGGATACACATTCTGTTTTCTTCAACTATGTGTCATGTAGTAAAATTTTACACTGAAATTATATATCTTCCCACAGATACTACATCTATATCCTTTTCCTCAATTTCACTATTTGACCAGCCAAAATCTGTGGGGGGCCTTCCAGTCATCGTTTCCGAGTCTCTAGTGGTAGGATTTTTTTAATTCACATGAATCATGCATGCCACATAGAATTACACCAATCATCTACTTCTAGGTCTTTCCATCGATATAGATCTTGAATTCATGGGTCATCACCCACAACCTATGATGAATCCCAATCTATCCTAAATCTTCAGATCTATTTTTCATATGAGAAATTGCCTTGAATGTGTGGGTTTGATCATTCTCTAACCCAACTCAGCAAAGTGTAACAATTACCCAATAAGTGAATGGTTAATAACATGATTAAATAAGAGGGGGAGATGAAAAAAAGTGAATCGATCAATATCCCAGCATTCGCTTCCAACCTTCATTGATAAAGTGTTTTTAGGAGTGATAACAGGTGAGAAAAAGAGTGACATGTTGAATTAAAAATATAATTGAAAAACTGGATCATGTGAAAGAAAAGATACATTTCATAACATGAATATATGATAAAATCAATTATAAAACTTTATTGAAATGTGGGAACCATAATTAATGATACATAACTCTATTATGGATAGATTGTTAGTGAAAAATGTGTTCTCAAGTGATGGGAAAACCCACTACATTCTCTAACTCTCATCCCAACTCGATCTGATCATTGGTCGCCATTGGAATCTTATTTCAAAATGATAAATGATTTGAACCTCTTCTCAATTATCCTAGGGTTATGAAGATAATCCTACATAATTTATATAGTATCAATTATATAGATGATTTTATGTTTTAGGTGTTAAATTGGTTAGGTAAAAAAATTAATTAATTAATCAACTTAACATACCTGCCAACAACTACCTCATCCAACCATTTTATGTCACACCTAGGTTAAAAACCATATACTGGATTAAACCATGGTCTCAAATTTTTGATATGATGATATTTTTGTTAGAGATTCCTTTATTTTAAAAAATCCTATGTACATATGATATTAATATATTTTAAATTATTATAATTTAAATTTTGGACATATTGGGACAAATAATCTCATGTAATCTTAGAATATGGCACTATATACATTTCTTAAAATATTTCTATGTATTACAAGGAGAAAAAAAATGTCCCTATATTATTCCACCTTCACAATTTTTCCCCCCAAAAAATAAAATTTTAAATAAAATGCGGGGATACTGTTCCAACATTTGGTTATCCCACTCCTAGGGGATCTCATGTATTCTCCTTGTTGACACATCATATTGACTGAGGGAATGGAATATCCTTGTAAGATACTCTCCCTGTTATCTTTGATTTCCACTGATCACTTTTCAAAGGTTGAACCATATTCGATGTCAAAATATACCCAATAAATGAATTGTGTAAGATCATACACATATCTCCCCAGATATGACACGTCGAAGACATCATGCACCCATTCGAACTAAAGGGGTAAGGCTAGGTGGTAAAAAAATCACCCACCCACTATAGTCTCTCTAATAGCCTGATGATCATCAATGAAAACTTATCGCTCCTTCCAAACTTCCACAATCCCTATTATGGAGAGAATATTAGGAAAAATGGTCTCCCTACATGAACTCCAAGGGCCTATGAAGTCAATTTTCATGATATTTCTATCAGCTTTGGGATATCCTCATCAAGTCACAGATTACCTAAACTTTCTACATTATCACTTGTACCATCACTGACCCAATAAGAGATGTCTCACCAATATCAGTCTATCATAGGGGTAACCAACAGGGTCTCATGTAAAAGGTCTTGAATGGGTCCATACAGATCATAGAGTGATGTCTATTATAATAGAAAACTATAATAATATAAATTTATCCTCCAAGCATTGATCGAGGATCAAAACATAGTCTCCCAATATGTCCTCCAACACCTAGATAATGTTCTTGGTCTTCCAATCTTTTTATGGGTGAACAACATTTTCATCTGCAATGGGGTCCTGAAATCCTCTTACATGTCCCTCCACAACCATAATATAAATCTCATGTCACGGCCAGAGACAATCATCAAGGGTACCCCATATAGATGGATGATCTATCTCATGAAAAACTTTTCCAAACGTTCCATGGATATATTATTCCTGATAGAAATGAAGTGTTACCACTTTTTCATTTGGTTTTAAAATCACCCAAATGGATTCATGGACTCTCACTACTCAGGGAAGACTAGTCACAAAGTCCTTGGATATGTTATCCCACTTCTATTGCGAGGTATTAGGAGGAAGTTTATATCCTTCAAGAACCTAGAGCTTGGATTCATAGGGTAGCATGTGAGGTAATGAGAGATGAACTTGGAAATGGTCCACCTCATGCTATACCACCAAACATCCACAAAATATCCATGTACATATTACCTGCACCATAATATACAAACAAATGATAAATTTCCTTCATGACCTTCTCCCGCATCATGATGGGAACCACCATCCATCTCAAGAAAATGATAATGTTGTCCCCTCCTTTAAGAAATCCATTTGTTGAATCTATTAATGATATCTATTTATGAAAAACCTAGTAGTCCATGTATCCCAGTTGATCCTCCCAAACATGTTAGAGAAACATAGGAGTAAAAACCACAGATAGTATTTAATTTGGACCCCTATCCACTATAAGGTTCTGTAGTAAAGATCCCAACTACTTTGAATACTCCTCCACTAAACTAGAATGAGGCTTCTAGGTAATGTAATCTAACACTAGATTTCCCATCCTAGGAGTATATATTTTCTAAAATTCATTGCCTTGTAGGAAATTTAACAAATTCATATTATATAGGATTATATACCTCTACTTGATGATATAACCTAGACTTTGATGGTCCTAGTAAACAAAAAATCACTCATCTATAAGATATTTTTTATAAATCATCTGATAGAAGTCTACTGATGCAAACACTAGACCATGAATCACATAGTCTTACTCATGATGTATCAACTTCCATGACCGATATGAGATAATTGTCCACCTCTTCATCAACACATATATGATCCTTGCACTAGAAGAATTAAAATGAAGTATATACTTCAAATCCCCTACTAGTAGTGTCAATATTAGAGATCTAGTCATCCTCATCCTCAACCACAATAATGATCTCAAAAAATTCACAATCATGTTAAGCATATTCCATTTCCACATCATGGAAGTCAAAGGGGTTTCAGTCTGAGAGAAGTCTTCCAAAATCCTTCTATAGCATCCTTCCCAGCCAAAGAATATCTAAACCTCCATTAGAATCTTGTATCTCCCAGTAAATCACCCGATACATATTCACTGAGTCCCCAACTAAACCAATTTCATAAAGGAAATGCCCCAAAATGTGAACACCGAGGATCAATAGCTTGAACCATAAGATATTACTATACATTTTTTTATCTTGGAGTAAGTCTAGGACTATCCTTAAATTCTCTTCCTGCTCCAACTATGATGAAGAATAAATGAGTCCATCATTAATGAAGGCAAACACAAATTGTCAGAAGTATGGATGAGAGAGTAAGTTCATAAAATCTATAGCCATAGTGGTGGAGTTTTTCACATTAAAAGGCATCACCATGAACTCGTAGTTTTTGTAAAAATATTGGAATTATATATTTTTAATATCATCCTGGTGAACCCTAAACTGGTGGTAGCTAGACCTAATATCAATCATTGAGAACCAATTCATGCCTAAAATTTCATCAAAAGGGACTAAATACACAACAAGGGTCACATATTCTTGATAATTTCCCTCTTAAGGTGATTATAATCAATAACAAATCCTCAATCTGTGTTCCAAAAATTTCATGACCAAAACTAGAGTGGCCTAGGGGGACATTATAGCATTGATGAAACCATTCTATTGAAGTTCCTCCAACTACGCTATCATCTCCTAGAGCTCTCTAAGGGCCATTCTATGTTCCAAAAAAGTTATCAATGTGGTCTTGGGGTGAAATTAGATGAATAATTCCATCTCAAACGTGAGATGTAGTCTCAAAACATCCTTAAAAAATACATCCAAAAAGTACATTGCTACTAAAAAAATCTTTTTTCCCAAAGATCATGCTACTCCAAAGATGTAAAAATTCAAACTAATGGTTGATGGGAAGAAACCCATTACTCACTGAGTCACATACCCATCCATGATATATCACTCTCCTTTAAAAAAATATCATCCCATGTATCTGAAATATTCTGTCTCACCTATGATGATAATCGATTTGGGCTCGAACCATAGAAATTCAATTTATTCCTAAGAGGTAACGATAAGGTGTCATTATTATGAATAATAAGTCCTATATAAAACTTTACCCACAAAAAAATATGTTGAACTACCAATATATAAGCAATATCACTGAATCACACTAGTAAGAATCTCAAGAAAAAGTTTCTATGGTAAGGTATCAATAGGGAGTTATATCTCTCATAAAAGTGATACAAAAATGAATAAGTGACTCAGACATGAGTCTAAAAGTACTGGATAATGTGTGTAAGAATCCGATATAATATTCCATATCATCTTTTGAGCTACCACGTCATAATCCCCCATGGCCCACAACCACCTATGACCTTAACCGCTAGCTCCCAAATCCAATCATGGGTGACCTAATTATGGTCGTAGAAGTAGCTCATAAAGTTTACCTCAACTAATGAATCATTCTCCTAGAGCCACACATTCTCCTCTACCAACACCATCTCTCTAGGGGCCACCCTAGCCTTTCTTGGGTGATCCCTCATCAAGGCACTAACTCTGTAGTATAGGCCCATCTCATGTCTACCTTACCTCCTGAAAATGATATATTTGGAAATAATGTTACATGTGACCATTCCCATAACATGAAAATTTTATATTCTCTTAGGGATGACCTAGTAATCTATGTGAACCATGCACAACATGTACACATGAATAAGGTTGACCATTGAATTTTATCCTATTCCGTCACCGTAAAAACTGATGCCTACTAACTACTATTGATGAATCATCCCCCAGATTCCCATTACCAGTCCCTTTTACCTAGTATCCCTCATATTGGAACATCCCCATAACTAGCTCCCACACTAACAATCTTACATTGGTGGGAATGAAAAGGGGAAAACAATGACAAATATATCTCCATGGAGACCCATTTTGAACATCTATTCTAGGATGTTACCAGGTTGCACCATTTTGAGAGAGTACCGTGTAAATTCAATAAAACTCTCTAAATATTAAACAATTTTCATACTACCTAGCCACATATCAAAAATATTCTAAATTTGAAATGATTTTAGGGACCTTGGATAATACTCTTAACAAAATACCTAATATATGTTATTCCATGAGAGTGTCATTTTTACATGTAGGAGATTTGGATCATCATAGAACCTCAATGGACTTTAGTGATGGAACTCATATAGAATAATAAAAATGAGCACATCCTAATCCTCTCATACTGGTACCATCGATTTCTTAAAAGGGAGGGGTTCTTCTCCCTACCCACTTGGAGGAAATACCTCATTATACGACCCCTAAATTGAGGCCTCATAACTCATCAGATCATCATCATGATCCTAAATTGGCTAATTTTGTAGAGGAATCCTAATTGTGAAAAAGATGTACCATGGGTATATGATAATATATATATATATATATATTAAAAGTAGATTCAAGAATTATAGTAAAAGGAATAAATCATATATGATGCATTACCATTTTTACCCTAATCCAATGTCATGGACTATAATGTTTACAATCATGTAGTGAGAGTCCGAGTGTATGGATACATTGTAAAACACACTAGAACTAGGCTCCTTTACCCGAATGATTCCCTCGAGACACTTCAACACCAATTCCCTATGTCCCAACCAGTCCTCATAATGGGATAACTCCAAACACTATCCCATGAAATAACAACATTTGATACCACTCTATAAGGACATGACCCAATAAGGCTTATCTTACTGGTGGAAGTAAAATAAATCATAATCTCAACCATGACATTAATAATATAGGGGAAGGATAAAATAATTTTTAATTCATAATGGTAATGGGAATAATTTTACTGTTTTAAATGAACGAACACATCCAACCATATCTATGAAATAGTGGAGATTAATAAGAAGAATGTACAATAACATGATGAGTGAACCATGCATGTATTACCTATAAGGAATACATCATGGTATTAATAAATAAAAAAATCTGTAAAAGTAAAAATTTCTTAACTAATTATTAATTGATTTTGAACCATTCACAAACCAGAATAAAAAATGCTGAGAGATCCCAACTTCTGATCTCAAAGAACCACCACCGTATGCATCCTATACACCATATTATCCCTATGCTCTATATAAAACACTACTGATCATTCCATAATATTTATAATACATGACACATGTGGGAAAATCACTTGAAGGGGGGAGTATATACATAGCTTGTAGGACCCCCAAAAAACCTATGGGAGAGAAATAGATGATAAACAATATAAGTAGTCAGCTCAACCCAAAGTAAGATGGAAATTAAATCCAATAACACACACACATATATATACTAATAATGAAAATCATGTGTAAGAGAAAGGGGATCTTTGTATCACATCCCAACCCAAGTCGATGAGACAACCAACATCTCAAAATGGTCTATCATTAATTCCAAACATCTCATATGTCCATTGAGGTAACATTGGTGAGGAATCACACCTCACTATTATGACTTGGAATTGTGGGGAAATGACCTCTAATAGAGGACCCATTACCTTGGGAATAAAGGGTGTTCTACTAACTAGATAGGAGAACTAGAGCCCAGTTCACCGTTGGGGTGCTACTTGGTAGATAGAGGACCCATTACCTAGTGTGTTAGGGGGTACTACATGGTAGTAAGATAAAAAATTATATATTATTCTAGGGGTACCACTCAATAGGTATAGGACTCATACCAAAGTTCTCTATGAGGTTCAAATCAGTAGGTAGAGGACCCAACCCCTAGCACATCTATGGGTGATAATCAAACCAGTGTAGGGTGTATTGGGGACCGACACCCTATTATAATAGGGGTTTCTAACCCTTGTATATCATTGATAATCCCATCTAATCACATTATTCAACAATAATATCCTAAATAAGTTTCGTGAGCATAATATTTCTGTACATATCATTAAATTCACTAATAAGAATACCCTAACATTCTCTATGGGAAAAATTCTCAAGATAGATAACTCAGGGGATGAAATCTGAGTCTAGATAAAGAAGCTACCCAATGTGTAAGTTTATCATAGGGGTAAAGTCATGTATGGTTTCCACATAATATGTTTTCCCACTCCCCTGATTTCCCATTTTCGCCGCTGGACGTGGATCAGAGTCCTTGTCACCATACACTGTGTATAAGGTATCTCACATGGAATGTCTCATCCACATTGGACATTCTTGTGTGCTCATAACCATTCCCATGTTTATCAGGCCATGCCCATATACCAAGCCATTTACCTGTCTGTTACAAGGTACCAGTTTATACATGTGTACTCCCATAGTATACAGAGAAACCACTTATATGGTTTACTATCCATGTGAAACTAGAACAAGACTTATCCACTCAGGGTGGGTCACATTGTGTGTTGTCATATTTACAGGGATATTTATCATTATCATCCACAAAACCCATGCTTCTATAGATGGGTGGGTCTATATGGATTTTTTTCTTCAACAAAATGTTGTGTAGTTGAATTTTGTATTAAATGTATAGATATTCACACAAATACTAGATCATCCTCTTTCCCTACAGTTCACAATGTTTTAAAACCATAATTCAGTGGGGGTCACCTCAGGACAACATTTCATGGCCTCTCAAAGCCAAAAAAAATATTTTTTTGTTCACACAAAGCCCGTGCAACATCTGACATACCTCCCATCATATATTTATTGATCTCATCACTACTATATATAACAAAACCACTGAGTATCACCCATAAAATACGATCAATCCCAAAACATGCACTATTTTCCAATCCATTCATTGTATATTCAACATCCATAAATCTGGGGGTTTGATCATGCTTGAACCGACCCCGAAAAAGCTGAACCGTGACCCCATAAGACAATGGTGAAGAACATGAGGAAAAATTGGAAAAAACCCAAGATTAATGTAATAGATAATTTTAAAAGAATTTATGTACAATTAAAATAGATATAAAGTTTGTGTTGGAGATAAAAAGTGAATCAAGGAGAAAATATTGAATTAAAAATATAACAGACAATAGGGCTCATGTGAAAAAATATTTAATAAAATAATAATAGAGAAATTCCATTCATATTATTTTAATAATTGTATTATATTGTAATTGACTATCTCTTACATTATTATGGATTGATGTTTAATGAATAAGGTACTCTCAAATGATAGGGAAGACCCATTGCTTTCTTTCCTTCTTGTTCCATCATTATCTGATCATTATTCACCATCCAGTTTTCATTGACCAATTATTAAAACTTTGTACCTACTCTAAAATATCACATGGTTATGTAGAAAAATATAGAGAATTGACATAGTATAAAATATATGGAAGAAATTAGTTCGGATTTTTTAAATTAATTAGTTAAATTATCTTCTTAACGTACCCACAAATGGCTACTTTATATGATTGTGTCATGTTGACTCAATCTTTGTCATGCCAAGGGTAAACCCCAAATTCCAAATTCAACCATGCTCTCATATTTTCAATCTATTTCCCCATTTGGGATATATTCCATTATTTCTCAAAAATTGTGCAAGTGTGATATTAATATCTTTAATACATTTTTAATATTAATTTCAAGCCCACTAAGCCCTTGAATCTTGTTCCATCTCTACCTCCAGCTGTGAATATATTTATTAATATATTTTGAAGTGTTAAAATGAAAAAATAAGTTGAATATTATTAGTAATTGTGTATTTGGAAAATTATATACATAGAACATTAACATGATACATAGACACAACAACGTTATTAAAAACTCTAAAGCCTGGCCTTATATTCAATATATCCTCTAATAAAACATGACATAAATTGGGGAAATACATCATATTGGTGTGAGATATAAATATCTATAAGAGAATATATAAATAATTTTAAAAGTTAAATTCATTTATGGGATTCAAAATGAATATCATGTTGACATAATTGGTGTTAGAATCATAATAATGAACAATGAGTCATGATATAACATGATAAGATATAAAAACATAATAATGTGGAAAAAACATAAAACATGACTTCATTAACACAAGTCAAACATACAAGCTATGAAAAAATAAAATCTTGTTATTATGATACCTCCCATCCACCATACAAAGAATCTAATGATATTGAAACATTACCATGATTCATTAGAGGGTAATATAATTTCAAGCCCATATATTACACTCATATCATCTACATGTGTAATTGTTTTACATAGATCATTCACCATTGGATCATTTTTCATAACATTTAACACTGTTGATTAAGGAGTGTGGTAATATATATGGAATAAGTCTATAAATTATGGAATGGTTTGTCTAGTTTAATATCATTTATTGGAAATATGAACATTTATTCATTACATAATTTTTTTGGCATGGGAAATCACATGAAAACATCGACAACATAACAGGGGTACATACGGTTATATGGAAAGGTTTAAATGAATGTAAAAGGGGTTTATCCTCACTTGGAAATAATAAGGATAGTAATATGTGTTTTTAAGAACAAATCCAAAAGGTATAAATAGAAAATCAAAAGGGATAATATGAATAAGTTTCTTGAATGAAGTGGAAATTGAGAGGATCACTTACCTTGAGGAGGTGCTTCTAAAATAATGGGAGGAGCTTTCTGAGTGCATGGGGGAACATTTTAAGGGATTTATAAAGTTAAAGGATAATTAATTCCATTCTCAATGTTTTTTAGTGAATAGGAATATAGTAACCCATTCATTTTATATATATTATTACATGATTTTTATCCGTAAATACCCAATAAGTTCAACCCCAATTATTATGAGCCATAATATCTTTGGAAGACTAGGTTCATATTAAATTAAATGAAATTAAAACAAGACATCCTTAATTTATTCTCTATAATAAGATCATAATTCTATTTGAGCTCTGAAAACTGTATAGGATAACCTATGGAATATATAAATAAGGGGTTATAAAAAACTCTTAGTAAGGGAATAAACATGATATAGAAACATAACACATGTTTAAAAGGTATAACTTGATATCATAAAATAGAAGAATCATGAGTAATCAAATGTAAGAAAAGTTTAAATAAAATGGTATCATTTGAAGATGGCAAGATAGTAAATGAGGAAGAAACAAAAAATACTACATAAATATGAGTTAAGGATAACATCTTGGAAAATATCACAAAGTGTATATCCCAAAATGAATTAGGATTACTACGTAATCCCATACAATATGCCTTGTGTGACTAACATTTTACCTAATTAATTGGTTCTATATTTAGGGGAACTCATCATTAATTATTCATGATATATGTGTGAAACATAAAGAGAGTCAATTATAAGGATTAACATAATAATTAACCATGGGAAAAATAAGTTTCATAATCCTTACTCATATCACAATCAAAGGATATTTCATATTGAATGAATTTGAGAGATGAAAATAAGGCATGTGTTTCCCAATAAATGGAATGGAGAATAATCTATTTATATATTTTATAGATATATATATTGAATTTAGAATCATTTAATAAATTTAAATATACATATTAAGTGATTTCAAGATATATTTGACATAACCCAAAAGGAATGGGTTGTTTAAAGAGATCCCTTACCTCAAGCATGATTTCTCACGTGTGTTCTTTATCTTCCTAAATAATTAATTAATTTTAATTGTTTAAATTATGATGAATTTTTATCATGTTTAATATTAAATTTATTTTATTTATTATCATGTTATATTAAATTACTTATTCATTTAGGTTCGAGTGGGGAAATTTGATTATATTTTCCTCAAATTTCCAAAAACACTTTGGTGATTTGACTAAGGTAAAAGATATTAATATTTTATAATATATATATTAATTATAATGCAATTAATATAATTTTTGAACCTAAATTATAATTTTAAAACCAATCGTTATTTTTTTATGAAAAACAAACTATATTACAATGATGAAGGTGATAGTTCATACGTACACATGAGTAATGTATACATTATTCAGTGATCATGATGGAAAGAAGTTAAGTGTTATTTTATATTTACATAATTGTAATTATTTAAAAAAATATCAGATAATTTCATTAAATTTAATTATATATACCATCCATTTTAATATGAAATAAAAATTGAATCGTTTCACTTTCGATGGTGGTAGTCTTCCTTACACATGAGCGATGTAATCATTTTCAATGAATTGTAATTGAAGAAGGAATAACATATGTAAATTTTATATAATGATTAAAATTTCATGAATATAATATATAAACATTAAATACATTATCATGAACATCTATGATAGGTGATCATGAAAAATAAATTTCCTGGATTCATGAGGTGGTAGTCCACTGTACACATGCACGATGGTTTCATTTCCCATTTTATGGAAGAGGATATGGATAAATATTATTTACTAATAGTAATAATATCTATGAATAATTGATATACATGTGTTTTTTAATTTGAGTGTTTATGATATAATTTAATGTTTAAAAATAATAAGTAAAATGAAGGAACTCGATGAAGATGGGTACATTTAGTTAGAAGAACCTCTTTTGGATATTTTATTAAGGAAACTATGGTTGATATTTTTAGAAGAAAATATTATCTATAATGTGTGTAAATTTTTTTTGATATATTGTTTCAGTTTTTGGTTGTAGGGACCCAAATATTGACATACATGGATGTCACATTACATTGTTGGAATACTTAATATATAAAAGAATAGTCACCCAAGGACCATAATAGTTTAGTGTCTTTGGAATCTCGGAACAAAATCTTCTAATCATGTTGAAAGATCATCAACATCTCCCATAAAGTTCTTCCCATTTTTTTCATACCTAAAACTTTTATTTATATCCAGGGGAAAGGAATACATAAAATGAGTGATCTTAAATTCTCAGTAAGGGTAATCATAGTGAACATCAAACAATCAATAAACATTTGAACGTAAAAAAAATGAACATAAAACATGAGTAATTCCATAAATCTTTGCAGTACTTAAGGAATAGATCAGAAAGGAACATTAATCATGATAAAATATCTTAGGAATAAAACATGTAATTGTGTAAAAGAATTAAGAACATGATATTATTCCCATAGTAGCCAAGGCATTGCTTCTAGGACCATCATAGTAGATAAAGTCCATTACTGAACTGGGATTATTTTTCATTCCAGCCCTGTATTACTGAACCATATTTTTCATTCTATTCCATCCATGTATATATCATGAGATATAAATAATTACCTAATGAATTGAAGTGATATATAGGTCCCATCCAACTCATATTGATATCATTCTTACATGTGACACAAAACAATGATAAATCATTAATCATAACCCAAAGAATAAAATGGGTTTTTTAAACATCATCCCTTCATAACATAATTCATATAAAACAAATGGATATAATTTCATCATAAGAAAAATAAAACCATGTAAATAATAGATACATTATACTTGAAACATAAGCATACTAAATAATTTCATCTAATATGGAAAATAGTTTTGATAAAACACATGAAATGAATCCTTGAGTAAAATATCATTTCTCCTTCAAAATCAATTTCTCTTCACAAAATGAAAAAAATTTCAAAGAAAAGGATTTTATTGAAAATAATCATGAAATAACATAGAGGAATATTCATGAAAATAATTCATTATTACACCATAAAGATTTGTTCATGTTGTATTAAAAAACTTTCTCCTCGTACTTTTGCTGGAAAAGTCCAAAAGTACCACATATGGTAAACAAAAGAATAATTCCTTCCATACCTTGTGGTAAAAGTAAAAAAAGGAAAAAATTACTTTAAACGTACCTATATAAATAGTAAAAATTTTATAAAAACATATTTAGAAAACAAGGAGAAGGATGATAAACATAACCCCAGTAAATACTTACGAATAAAAAATCTCAGATAAGAACGAGATTGGAATAATTATCCCTTACCTTTGGTCAAATTTCTTCTGTATGTGTCCAGAACTACTGTATACTGGGTTTAAACATATTATTAACTTGTAACAGAACCATAATAATATTTATGATATCATATATCATTCCCTATGACTTTAAATTTACCATTCATTTGTCAATTCCATGTTAAAGTAGCGTTTTGGGTAAAATCGTTTCCTTTATCATATTTGTTTTGACTTGTAATTTTTCATATGATTACTTATATAATGATTAATTAATTAAATAATGTAAAACATGGTTTATATATCATATATATTCAATATATTAATATATATAATTGACCGATAAATGGAATGAAATACACTGTTCATGGAGACGGTAGGTTGTACATAGTCATGAACGATGTTTTCATTTCCTTATTAAATTTAATGGAAGTAAATGACATATATATATATATATAAATCTAGTATTATTATTATGTAATATATCTCCCAATTATTCATTATATATATATTATAATCATTCTTGAATGGTTAACATGGAGATTGAATCTCATCGCGTCGTGGAGACAGTAATCCGTACGTACGCACGAGCGATGATTTCATACCCATAATTATTGAATGGAATTGGAGTGGACAATATAATATCTCATAATTATTATCATTTTATAATAATCATATATAGTTTTTATTCCCACCATTATACCCATCCATGTAAGGTGGTGGTGGGAAAAAAGATTACACCACAGCGTGGAGACGATATTCCGTACGTACGCACGTGTGGTGATTTCATTTTTCATAGGATGGATTGAAGGTGAAATAGGGTTGCTTCATATTTATAATAAAATATCAGTATATTTATACTGATGCTATTACTTTATAATGAAACAACTAATTAAGAGGACGTAGAATAAGAAATAAATTTTTCAATGATTAGTAGAAGATATTACCTCTTCCACAAAGTTCCTCCTTTAAAAATCCTCTTACGGCACTAGAGCTAGTATTTTGAAAAGACCAGAACCTCTATAATGTAACTATAGAGGTTTAGAAGATGAATTGGAAGGGGTTTTCCGGGCTGGAAGGATCAAAATTTATATAATAGGAGATGGAAGGAGGTTCCATTATATAAGAGAGGAGAGGGGCACTTTTGGAATCCTCAAAAATATTAATTTATAATATACTCAAACCCCACATAAAAACATCCAATGTGTCTAAAATTAGAATATGAGAAAATATTGGGTTACACTCTCATTAACCAATCAAATTTATACATGTTTTGATTTTATTGTAAACCTTATCATTTTGATTTATCCTTATTTAATCTATTTAATTTTATTTGTGGTAATAATGTTATAAATTTTTAATGTTAATAAAAACATGCTTATGTATTGTTAATTGTACATAATTTGATATTTCATGACATGTTAGACCATATAAATTTTAATTTTCTAATTTCTAAATATTTTTGTGATTTTTAAATAATTTAATAATATGTTATTTTCATAAAATATCAATAGTGTCAATTTTGACACAATTCAATTATTTGAATTTAAATAAAATCCAAAAAGAATATATTTTTGAAAATAAAAATTTAATAGATTCCTAAAAAGCATCATTCATCTCGAAAATTCATGGACAACATTAATTATGTCATATAATATTTATTGTAATACTTGTACAAATATTTATTTGATATTTCTCTTAATAAAATAATTACTACAACATTTTTATATAATTATTTAATATACTTTTTTGCTGCATAATGATTAAAAATAAAATTCTATGATGAATATAAATATAATATACTTCATAATAATACTTTTAATATAATTTATCATCTTAAAATCACAACATTTTAATTTTTATATTCATTAAATTATGAAGGTGACAACTTTGACATGATTTAAAATAAAATAATATAAATGTCCTAATATGTTTTATAAGGCTCAAAATTATCCATATGTCGCCAATTGTATTCTTATTAATTATATATACTCGACCAATAAGTTTTGGTCATGTTTTTGGGCTTTTGATTGGTATAATTATTTTAATAAAAACTATATTATTGATTTTTTACTAAACAAATAATTTCTGCATCATTAATGTATAAGATATTAAGATAATTATATATTTCATAAAAATTACTAATAAATTATTATGATAAATAAAAACATTTTATATTTCAAACGAGTATTTATAATGGAATTTTTATTCTGTATAAACTTATTTTGAAAATAATTTAATTGTTAGAGTTTGAGTGAACCATATTTCACATTCTTTAAATAAAATAAAAAAAGAACTTAATCACATCTGAGTGGGATCCAAAAGATACCATTTCGACCCAATTATATTTTAGGACGAAATATAATCATCCAATTATATTAATACACGTGTTAGGGTAATTTGTTAATATTATTTTTACCTTAATTACCTGATTTACCTTTAACTGTAGTAACTAAAATTTACAATAGTTAATATTCATAATGTTTAAATATAAAAAGTAGCGTATTAACATAATTTGGACCTACTCATTCCAAATATGGAATCCATTTTTTCAAATTCAATACTCAATAGTTTCTGTATTTAATTTTAAATTAATCCCGCAATTGAGAAAAATGTTTTTAAAAGTTAAAACATTGCAAAAGATTGAAATGTTTTTCCCTATGAATTCAGTGTAAAATTAATGCTAATGACTTAAATTATATTAAATGTTAAAAATATATTCTATTTATAATTTAAAACCATTAAATATTATAGATTAACCATATAAATTATCTCGATGAAAAAATTTGTTTTAAATTAAAATTTAGCGTGTTTTTTATTATTCATTAAAATATGGGAGTTATCAGAACAATATCAAAAATTTATCCAACATTAATTTTTATATCATGATTCAAGGAACATGTTTTAATGGTCCATTTGAACTTATAAACATGTTAAAAACTATATTTACAATGGGTACACCATCAAAAGGTGCCAAAACTGCATTTTTAAAAAAATACTTATTTTAAATGAATTTTTTTGTTCTCATACCAAGTTATAGAAAATGTGTAAGATAAATGATAGTGTCATAAAATTTAAAATTTATTTAACACTATAAATAATGGAAAGTTCATAATAATTTTATAACAATATATCATTGTTTAGTGAATCTCGGTATTGCGTACAACACATACTATTGAGGAAAATCTCTCTTGCGTGCAGCACAAGCCAAGAATCGTGTTTGCATGTAATACAAGATAATACGGTGTTGTGTATAGAGAAAGATAATTTTGGTTTGGCATACAACACAAGACCTCAAGGAAATTAAAAATAATATTTCTCATAAAATCTCAAGATGTTACATTCTACCCCCTTTAAAATGAATCTCTCCCTCGAAATTTTTCAGGGTTATAAATGGTTTACTACTTGAAAGTTTCATTCATAGAAACCCACATAATAAAAAGGAATAATAAAACATAATTTTAATAACTAAAGTATGAAATGTAATGGTCACCCAAAGTAACTCATCATTGGGTTTCCACATAGGAGAACATAGGTGAAAATATGGATATGTAAGGGAAATCTAACCATCATGTTCTGATGGAGAGTGGTAGAGAACATGGCTATGAAAAATCCAAGAATCAGAAAGCCATAAATTTAGGATGATCTAAGGTACCATATGATTCATTGAATATGAGGGTTCTAGGAAAACATTTTTGGTTTTCAATATCATTCCCTCTAAGGTTGAAAATTATCAATTTGAATAAATACATACTTGGTTTTGGTACAATCTCGACGTTGGTCATTCCTTGAACAATTTAGGCTTCATATCGTAAATAAATGAAGTTGAATTTTTCATTCATGAAGTGTTAGCAGATCATGGGATAGAATTATGGGTCATTATCTCTATCTCAAACAAAAGGTTAGCAAATGTTATCAAATATACATAAGTCCATATATAGTGATATTAATCATATATGGTTCCAAAATGGACTTATACTTCATCTATCATACCACTTAATGAAATTAAACTAATTTATACTAACCAGAGACTTCCTGTAGGATAGTGGTAGGAAATAAAGGCATGTTGCACTTCGGTAGAGGGTTCGATTCCCATATCCTTGTTTGACGCGATGGGTTATCGCCCATCCTATAGGTTGTCCTTTTTCAAAAACTACACCATTATAAAATTCTAGAAATAATATTGGAAAAAATTTTAAAGCCTTAAACAATAATATATGATGTCTAACATAATCCATTCCAACCTTTAGGCTTATCTGAAATACTTCTGTCCAAACTCACAGTATAAAGAAAATGATTACTAGAAAGGCTGCATAAAAAGCATGTGAATACCATCATTTATCCCCCATATATCATAAGATATATATTTTTGGCCACATTAAAAACATGTTAACACCTTAATCATGTATTATATTGAAACATGGATTACCATATAACCTTAGTGAAAACATGAATGCAGTTAATTGTTAACTCTATCCACATACCAAAATCCCAAAAATTATATATACACAGATCATGATATCACTTTGTCCATATATCGGTCATGTGCTCATTAATAATATCCAACATATTATATTCTCTTTATCCCATAATTATGATCATATCATCTGCTTTCCAAAAATACTTGAATAACCTTTCATGGTTTCCAGTACCATTCAACGTATACATTCAAATACTTTAAGAAAAACAATAGTGTAACAATCCATAGATGTTTCTTTATTCCAAAGTACCAATAAATTACCTATACAACATTACTCTTTATGAACTTTCAATAAATCTACTACCTTCTTAAACCATCAACCAAGATTCATCATTTTATTCCTCAACACTTTTTTCATATCATATATCATTTGCAGTCTCATCATCATCATCAACATAAATACAACCCATATGACCATGGTGATTCTCTTCATGAGATTTTACCTTAGGGAATTGGTTTGCATAATGCCCTTATATTCCACATTTAAAAAATTTAACTGTAGTTGATGTCTTAACAATACCATTATCCTTTTCCATGGTGTTAGTTGTACCTTTTCCTTTGAAATTTATTGGCTTTATGTCATTCTTTAACACACCCAAAGCATCATCCAGTTCTGTTGAAACATTATCCCTGATGCCTCTTCCCACATTATTTACATGAGGGAAATTGAACTTTATTTCCTCTATGATCATCATGAAACTCCATGTTTCTCTTATTAGATGATTCAGGAAACATACCAGAGTTTAGATTATTGATCATATTATGAAATTTCTGATTAGTCATAATAACGATGTTTGGACTCCCAAATCCCATTTCACGTGGTTTCTCATGAAGAATATCATTCCACTGTCCACCATATTCTCCATTGACATGAATCTTCCTGTTTCTAGCCCTTTTCTAGAACTCGAAAAGAATACTGTGAGAGGAAAAAATCATACTAGGAAAAAAAAAATCAAGGGGGAGTACATTCAATCTCTAGAATCTTAGGTTTAATCAGAGGTTATTCATGATTGTTATCATCATTCTATGATTATAACCTATAGTTATACATAACCATATGGATATACCTAGACATACCTTAGAAATATCTCAAGGGATCTGACTAAAGTTTTCAAATCCAAGTTTTCAATGGTTAACTAAACCTTTCCTCTGATACTAACATTAGAGACCCAAAGCTTGACATACATGTACTTTACATTAATTTTGCGGAATACATAATACCTAACAAAAAATACACCCAAGGACTATAATAGTTTAGTGTCTTTGGAAAATCAGAAAGAAATCATCTAATTATGGTGAAAGATCTTCAAAATCTCCCACAAAGTTCTTCCCCATGTTTTCTTACATAAAACATTTATTAATTTCCTAGGGAAAATAAAACATAAAATGGGTGAGCTCAAATGATCAGTAAGGTTAAACATGGATAACATCAAACAAACCATAAACATTTAAACATAAAAAAAATGAATATAAAATAGGAGTAAAGACATAAATATTGTTAGTATATAAAGAATATATCAGAAAGGAACATTAATCATGATAAAATATCATGGGAATAAAACATGTCATTGTGGAAAACCATTAATAACATTATATGACTTCCATATTAGCCAATGAATTACTGCCCAGACTATCATAGTGAACAAAGTCCATTACTAAATCGGCATTACTTGCCGTTCCAACCCTATATTACTGAACAGGATTTTACTTTCCATTCCAGCAATGTCTATCCCATGAGATATGAATCTTTACCCAATTAATTGGAGGGAGATATTGTTCACACCCATCTCATATTTAAATCATTATTATGTGTGCCCCAAAACAATCATAAATCATTCATCATAACCCAAATAATAAAATGGGTTTTAATAAACATCATCCCTTCATAACATAATCCATATAAAAAAATGGATATCATTTCATCATAAGAAAAATCAAACCATGTAAATAATATAGTCATTATACTTGAAACATAAACAAACTAAATAATTTCATCATATATGGAAATTAGTTTTGATAAAACACCTGAAATGAATTCTTAATGAAAAATATCCTTTCTTCTTCAAAATAATTTTATTTTCACAAAATTCCATGTTATTTGGAAATAAAAATATTTTGTTGAAAATAATCATGGAATATCCTAGAGTAATCGTCATTAAAATTAAGTCATTATGAAACCGTAAATATCCATTCATGTCGTATAAAAAACATCATCCTCTTATTTTTTCCAAAAAACCAAAAAGTTCCACGTATGGTAAACAAAAGAAGGATTCCTTCTATACCATGTCGTAAAAGTAAAAAAAATGTAAAAATGACTTTAAAAATACCTGGGAGAATAGTAAAAATATACTGAAAACATTTTTAGAAAACATGGATATGGATGTTAAACATAACCCTAGTAAATACTTATGAATAAACAATCCCAGAAAATAACGATATTAGAATAATTATCCGTTACCTTAGGTCCAATTTCTTCCATATGTGTCCAAAACTCATGTATAGTGGGTTTAAATATATTACTAGCTTGTAAAATAACCATAATAATATTTATTATATCATAAATTATTCCCTATGACTTTATATTTACCATTCATTTTTCAATTTCATGTTAAATCAGCGTTTTGGGTAAAATCGTTTCATTTATCCTATGTGTTTTGACATATACTTTTTCATATAATTACATAGATCAACATTAATTACTTAAAAAATTTAAAAAGGTGTTTATATATAATATATATTCAATATATTAATATATATAATCGATCAACAAATGGAATAAAATATATCGTTTATGGAGACGGTAGGTCGTACGTACGCATGAACACTATTTTCTTTTCCTTATTAAATTTAATGGAAGTAAATGACATATATATATCCAGTGTCATTATTATGTAATATATCTCATTATTATTCATTATATATACTTTATAATCATTCTTGAATGGTTAACATGGATAATGAATCTCATCGCCTCGTGGAGACGGTAATCTGTACGTACGCATGAGCGATGATATCATTCTCATTATTATTGAATAGAATTGGAGGGGACAATTTAATATCTCATAATTAGTATCATGATATAATAATCGTATATAGTTATTATTTCCACCATTATATCCATCCATGTAAGGTGGTGGTGGAAAAACATATTACACCACAGTGTTGAGACAATATTCTGTATGTACGCATGCGTGGGGATTTCATTTTTCTTAGGATGTATAGAAGGTGAAATAAGGTTGTTTCATATTTATAATATCATATTATTATATTAGTGATACTTATGTTATTACTTTATAATGAAACAACTAATTAAGTGGATGTATAAGAAGAAATAA
Source organism: Viscum album (assembly GCA_963277665.1). NCBI lineage: Eukaryota > Viridiplantae > Streptophyta > Magnoliopsida > Santalales > Viscaceae > Viscum > Viscum album. The sequence goes on from OY728140.1 coordinate 2,053,562,309, forward strand.
ATTTGAAAAGATCGACAGAAGATATTACCTCTTCCTTGAAGTGCCTCCTTTAAAATTCCTCTTAGGGCACTATAAGTGGTCTTTTCATAATACCAGAACCACTATAATGTAAATATAGAGGTTTAGAATATGAATTTGTAGGGATTGGTTAATCTTTAAGGATCAATATTGATAGAATAGGAGAGGGAAGGAGGTTCCCTTATATAGGAGAGGAGAGGGGCGCTTTTGGAATCCTCAAAAATATTAATTTATAATATACTCAAACCCCACATAAAAACATACAATGTGACTAATATTCAGATATGAGATAATATAGGGGTTTAATATCATCAACCAATAAAATTTAGATATGTTTTGATTTTATTTTAAGCCTCGTAATTTTGATTTGTCCTTATTTAATATATTTAATTTTTTTTGTGGTAATAATTTTATAAATTTTAAATGGTTATAAATACTTGCTGATGTGTTGTTAATTGTACCAAATTTTATACTTTATGACATTTTAGACCATATAAATATTTATTTATAAATTTTAAATACTTTTTTGATTTTTAAATAATTCAATAATATTTAATTTTCCTAAAATATCAATAGTGTCAATTTTGACACAATTCATTTATTTTAATTTAAATAAAAATCAAAAATAATATATTTTCAAAAAAAACTCTTTAATTGATTCTTAACAAGTCATATTCATCTAGAAAATTCGTGGATCACATTAATTAGTTCATATAATATTTCTTTTAATAATTTTAAAATCATTTATTTTATATTTCTCTAAATAAAATAACTACTACATCATTTTTTTATAATTATGTAGTATACTTATTTTTTTCAATAAAATTAAAAATAAAATACTATGATGAAGATAAATATATTATATTTCATAATAATACTTTTAATCAAATTTTTCATCTTAAAATCAAAACATTAAAATTTTTATATTCATTAAATTAAGAAGGTGACAACTTTGACATCATTTAAAACAAAATAATATAAATGTCCTAATCTGTTATATAAGGCACTAAATGGTCCATAAGTCGACACTTGTATGGTTATGGTGTATATATTTTCGGCCAATAAGTTTTTGTCATGTTTCTGGGCCTTTTGATGGATATTATTATTTTAATAAAAACCATATTATTGATTTTTCACTAAATAAATAATTTCTGCATTATTAATGTACATGATATTAAGATATTTATATATTTATTAAAAATTACAAATTAATTACCATGAGAAATAAAAACATTTTATCTTTTAAATGAGTATTTATAATCAAATTTATATTTTTCATAACCTTATATTAAAATTAATTTAATTATTAGAGTTTGAGTGAGACATATTTAACTTTATTTAAATAAAAAAATTAATCCTATTTATCACATCCAAGTAGGTTTCAAAAGATACCATTTCGACCCATGTATATTTTAGGACGAAATATAATCATCCAATTATATTAATAAAAGCTTTAGAGTAATTTTATAATATTATTTTTCCCTTAATTACCTGATTTACCTTTACCAATAGGAAATAAAATTTACCATAGTAACTATTTATAATTTTTAAAAATAAAAAGTATACTGTTAACATATTTTTAACCTAATGATTCCTATTGGACTCCTCATGTATTAATCAAGTTTTAATGATCACAAATCTCATTACTATTTACAAATATCAATAATAATTAAAAATATTGTTAATGAACGCAAATCTCACAAATCTTATCATTTATGTGTATTTATGTTTCATGTTATCTTATACTTTATAATGGTTAAGATCAATTTATTCTGTGCATATTACTATTTATGTTTGAATACATTTGTTTGTCTAAGTACAAGACACTGTGAAGCATAAGTCTCAGACACAGTGACAATGAGAGACAGTGTCCTATGAGACACCATGACCATGAGACAACATGACACAGTAGGCCTAACACCGTGAAGCAACACACTAAGAACATACACCATAAGCCAAACACTCTTCCAAACACAGTTAGCCAGACACAATCATCAAGGCAACAAAATCCCGAAACCGTGATAGAGATACCATGGAGAAGAAACCGTGATGGAGACACCATGAAGAAGACACTGTGATGGAGATACCGTGAAGAAGACACTGTGATGGAGACACTATTTGCATAACTACTGTGACAACATTTCTTAAAGTCTTTTTTCATTTTACTATTTACATTTTTTAATGGTCATATTTGAGAACTTTAATGCACTGAAAAAATTAATTTTTATTTTTAGACATAGTACGAGGTACGGGGCACAAAATATATGGAACATGTTGGCTCAACCTCATGCATTCGAAGATAAAGAGAAGTGTGCACAGGAGAGACAACATAAGGAAAAGCAAGAAATGTGAGTGCTCTGTACTGAACAGAAACACAATCCTGAGCACAAATGTGAAGAACACATTGCACAATATTAAAAGCACTCTCATGCATGAAAACCAATAATACTTAAGAACACATGAAGTATAGAACATTTTCACTTGTGAAGAAAAAAATCTGACCTACGACACTCTGTTTTTCAATAAAAAAACTAGAGAAGGACTCGAAAGCATTTATGCTCAAGAAAATGAGTCCATAGCTGAACTGCTAATTACTAGATAATTCTAAACTCTTTTCTACTTACTCTAAGTTATTCTTTTGTTTACTTTCTATAAGTGTGTGTACTCTATTTATTTTACACACACACTGACTCCGGCGATAAACTGGAGGATTTCAAAGTCCTCACACCAAACTTTTTTTACTCCTGCTTACCCATGGAAATTGTGGAAGAGATCCCTGTGTGGCCTGATCATTATTTGTTTTCCCACGACAACTATGGTAGAGGTCCCTGCGTGGCCTGGACAGTCTATGAACTGTTGTTAACCCTGATCCAGGATGTGGATCAAAGTATATTTATATAAACTTCTTGGTGGTAGGTGATCACCAAGTGGAGTGGATTAGGTCTCGTCTTGAGACTAATCCACCTGTTTTACATCTACTGTGCATTCTTAGATTATGTTTAAAATAATCAATATATATTTTATATTCCACTGCAAATTACTTTCATATACAAATATATTTTAATGTTACATTGATAATTAATCTAGTAAGTGTTTGTAAATATTTTAAATCAGTAGATTAGTTTCAAAAGCTAATTTAATCTCTTGATTAAATTTACTGAGACCAAATCAATCTTTGAGAACCTAATTTAACTCTTACAGTTTTAAAAATTCACGACAGTTTAACTTGTTTTATAAATTGGGGATTTTAATAGAAATATTTTTAACAGAAATTTTAATTGGAACTCAATTCGCCCCCCTCTTGAGTATCCACTTCAACCAGCTTTTGGTATCAAAGGGTTTGTTTTTATTAAAGGATTACAAAACATTATGTTTCATAGCAGTGATTTTAGTTTAACATAATTATCTTAAATTTCTGTTAGTTCTAAATTTTATCTCTTTAAATATATTTTCTAAAATCTAACTATGGATAATAGACTAGAAGGTGATGCTACCAACATGCCACCTTTATTAAATGGTACAAACTATGCCTAGTGGAATCTTAAGATGAAAATTCACTTAGAGAGTATGGATTTTGACATCTGGACTGCTATAGAGACTCAATATAAGATTCTTGAAACTGAAAGAACTACTTGGGATGAACCTACTAAAACAGCTTACAATAATAATTGTAAAGCTTTGAATTCCCTATATTGTGCTCTAGGAGATGAAGAGTTTAATATAATATCTTCTTTAAAAACTACTTATGAAATATGGGATACATTGTGTGTTTCACATGAAGGAACAACCAGTGTTAAAGAAATGAGATTGGACACTTATACTATTAAATATGATTATTTTAAAATGAAGACTGATGAACATATTGATGATATGTATATCAGGTTCAATGAAATTTTCAACACTATGAGCTCCCTTGGAAAGGTTGTTCCAGTGAAGGAACAAATTATGAGAATATTGAGATGTCTGCCAGACCGATGGAGAGGCACATCTATTTCAATAAGAGAGTCATGTGGCATTGGTGCTCTGCCTGTCAAAGATCTAATTAGTAAATTATGATGTATGAGGAAGAACTCAAGGTGAATAAGGAAAGAACATGATGAACCTAAAAAGAGGTCAGTGGTATTTAAGTCTACTACCTCAAAGAGGAAGGTCAAGGAGAAAATTTACATACCTACTGAAATCTCAACAAGTGAAAGTTTAAATACTGATAGTGATGTTGAGATGGCTCAAATATCCAAAAGATTTAAGAAATTCTATAGGAAGAAGAAATTCTTCAGAAAATCAAACTACAAAGGTAAATGTGATAAAAAAGGTCATTAGAAAAGGGATTGGTAGAAATCTGATAAGGGTGATGAAGTTATCTGCTATGAATGCAAGATAAAAGGTCACATTAATGCCAATTGTACAAAATTGAAGTTCAAGATGAAACATGACTATAAGGATAGAAAGTATCAGAAAGCAATGAAATCAACATTGAGTACTTTAGAAGACACTTCAAGTGATTATGATTCTTCTAAGGATGAATATTCTCATAAATATAACATATGTTTTTTGACAAACACATATGAGGTAACACTAGACCCCATGCTTTAAATTCATACAATTCCGGAGTTGATTCTGATTCTAATTCTGAATCTGAAAACATGTCTAGTGAAGAATTATTTGAATATTGTAATATGCTAGAAGAGACCTATAATGAAATTAAGGACAAGTACAATGACTTAAAGAAACAACATGCTTTATCTATCACTATTAAATCTTCCCATTAGATTGAAAAGGAAAATAATGCTCAACTATAAAAGGAAAATACTGAACTAAAAATGTCTAATGATCAACTGAGAAAGGACTTAGAAAATTTAAAAAATTGAAAGAAAAATCTAACTCAAATTCTAGGAAAACAACTGGAACCAAATTATACTACTGATTTGGGATACCAACCTAGACAAAGACAGTTTACCAAAAATATATTTATTCCTAAATCTGGACAAAATTCTACTTGTTCCAGTTCTGGAAATTCATTTTCCTCAACTAGTTATTCACATTGATATAGATCAAACAATGTTTATATTTCCAAATAAATTGATTCTATAAATTATATGACACCCATAAGGCAAATTTGGGTACCTAAAGCTTTACATGCAAACCTGTCTGGACCCAAGAAAATCTGGGTACCAAAATCATTCTCTGTTTAAACTAGTTTTCTAGGAGACCTATCTAAAGAGTTCCTATATGAAAACATGGTACTTGGATAGTGGATGTTTAAGGCACTTGTCTGGATATTACTCATGATTTAAAAGCTTAATAAATTTTGATGGAGGCTATGTCACCTTTGGGGATAATTCTAAAGGAAAGATCATTGGCCTAGTCCAAATTGGCAACACTAACTCAGTTTTAATTTCTAAAGTTTTATTTGTTGATGGATTGAAATACAACCTGTTGAGTATTTCATAGTTATGTGATGATGGATTTAATGTTAAGTTTGAAAATTATTCTTGTAATGTATTTTAATTATAAAAATGTTTTAGTATTTTCTGCCTTGAGAAATGAAAATGTTTATACTATTGATTTGAATTATTTAGCTAAATAAAATGTTGCTTGTTTAAATGAATTTCGTATAGAATCATGGCTGTGGCACAAAAGGATAAGACACTGCAACATTCATTCACTTAAAAAACTGACTAGGAAGAACTTAGATAGAGACCTACCCAAATATTAATTCCCTTCAGAAAAAGTTTTTAATCCCTATCAAAAATGAAAACAACATAAAGTTTCATTTAAATAAAAGAAATAAATTTCAACTTCTCAACCTCTCGATTTGTTTCGCATGGACTTGTTTGGACCTTCTTGAGTTTCTAGTTTAAATAGGAAGCACTATGTCTATGTCTTAGTATATAAATTTTCTAGATATACTTGGGTATACTTCTTACCTCACAAAAGAGAAGCATGTTCATACTTTATTAAATACTCCAAGTCTGTAGAGAACCTTAGTGGACTTAAGATTAAGACCCTGAGAAGTGATCATGGCTGTGAGTTTGAAAATCATGAGTTTGAGTCTTATTGATCACACAATGGCTATAGTCACAACTTTTCTGCCCTTATAACACCTCAACAAAATGATGTAGTTGAAAGAAGAAATAGAACCCTTCAATAAATTGCAAGAAAAATGATTAATTAGTATGACCTTCCTATTTAATTTTGGGCTGAAGATGTAAATACAGCTTGTTATATAATAAATAGAGTCTTGATTAGACCTGTTCTTAAGAAGACCCCTTATAAGTTGTGGAAAAATATGAAACCTAAGGATAGTTACTTTAGATTACTTGATTGAAAAGTCTTTATTCATAATACCAAGGATAATCTTGACATGTTTTCCTCTAAAAGTGATGAAGGAATATTTTTAGGATATTATATAACTAGCAAAGCCTAAAGAGTTTTGAATAAGAGAACCAAGTGTTTGGAAGAATTTGTTCACATCAAATGTGATGAAACTGGTCCACATGAACCTAAGTCATCTCTTAAAAAAATTGAAGAAGATTTGTCTATTCTGAACCTTAATGATAAAATCAATGAACCTGTTGTAAAGACAACCAGTTCTAGAATTATTTCAGAATCTGCTCTTAATAAAACCAAACCTAGAGAAGAACCTGAAATTTCTAGTCATACCTTTACTTGATCAACTAGGATCTTAAAGAATCATCCTTTAGATGTTGTTATTGGTAATCTTGATAGAGGTACACAGACTAGAGCTTATCTTAGAAATCAGGTTGAACATCAATCCTTTTTTATCATAGCATGAACCTAAAATCATTGATGATGCAATAATTGATGAATTTTGGGTAGTGGCTATGCACGAAGAACTTAATTAATTTGAAAGAAACTAAGTATGTGAATTAGTGGAAATACCTAAGGACACTTTCATCATAGGAACTAAATGGGTGTTTAGAAATAAGGTAGATGAAGATGGAAATATAGTTAGAAATAAGGCTAGATTAGTTGCACAAGGCTACAGTCAAGAAGAAGGAATTGACTATGAGGGGACCTTTTCTCCTATAGCTCGATTAGAAGCCATTATAATTCTATTTTCTTATGATGCACATCTGGATTTCAAACTATATCAAATAGATGTAAAGAGTGAATTCATAAATGGGTACATAGATGAGGACATTTTTGTTGAACAACCCCTGGATTTACAAACCCTCATTTTCAAAATCATATCTTCAAACTATCAAATGAATTATATGGTTTAATGAAATCTCCAAGAGCTCGGTATGACAGATTGAGTACTTTTCTTATTTCTAAATGTTTTAAAAAAAAGAATAGATGATCCTACCCTCTTTATAAAAATAATTTCAAATGATATTTTAGTTTTTTAAATTTATGAAGATGATATTATTTTTTGATCTTCAAAAAATTAATTATGTATTGATTTTTCTAAAATGATGCAAAACGAATTTGAAATGAGTTTAATGGGTGAACTAAAATTCATTCTTGGATTTCAAATCTTTCAAAATAATGATGGTATTGGTTCAACTCAATGTAAATATACTTGAGATCATTTAAAACGTTTTGGATTGGATAGCACTAAAAGTAGTGACACTCCCATGAGTATCACCTGTAAGTTGGATCTTGATGAAGATGAAAAATCTATTTATCAAACCACTTATAGAGGAATGATTAGTAGTCTAATCTACTTAACATCTATTCATCCTGATATTATGTTTAGTGTGTGTATGTGTGCTCATTTTCAAGCAAACCCTAAAAATCACATTTAAATGCTGTAAAGAGAATTTTCAAATACCTCAAGTATACACCCAATCTAGGACTGTTCTATCCAAAAGGACAATCATTTGAACTAGTTAGTTATTCTGGTGCTGACTTTGTTGTATGTAAGTTAGATATAAAGAGAACATATAGAACATGTCACTTTTTAGGTGAGTCACTAGTATCATGGTTTAGTAGAAAAAAAAATTCTGTTACATTATCTACTGCAGAAGCTGAATACAAAGCTGCTGGAAGTTGTTGTGCACAAATTTTGTGGATGAAACACCCTTTACTAGAATATGGATATCAATTTAGACATGTACCAATAAATTGTGATAACACAAGTTCTATTAGCATTTCAAAAAATCTTTTTTTGAATTCTAGGACAAAACATATTGATGTAAGACATCATTGTTTGAGGGATCATTATCAAAAAGAAGATATCACTTTGGAATTCATTGGTACTAAATATAAACTTGCTGATATATTCACTAAAATATTAAATTCTGAGAGATTAGATTACATCATACATGATCTTGGAATGATCAATCAAAAATAGATATGTTAATGGTCTTGCTGTTTAATATTTTTTTATATTTTAATTTATTGTTTCATATTCATGGTCTTGCGATTACTGTCTCATGTTTACGGTCTCACAGTTAGCACTTAGTATTCATAGTCTGACACTCACTTTCTCACCATGACTGAACAGTTTACTGACTATCTCACTATGACTAAACAGTTTATTAACTGTCTCACCGTGACTGAACAAACTACTCACTGTCTCACAGTGATGACTACTGACTATCTCACAGTGAAAACAACTGACTATCTCACTGTGACGACCATCCACTATCGCACCGTAACGAGTATTCATGGTCTCACCATGAACCTTATTTATGATTTCCTTTTAACTCGTATTGCAATAATATTTATTTATACATCTTTTTTACTTTCCCGCATTTTTATTTTGGTGACTTTTGACATTCCCAAATGATAAAACCCAAGGGTTTCACTCGATTCTCCACCCGAACTCTCTCTATTAACTATTTCCGAACCCTCTCAATCTTGAAACCCTTCTATCCTTCTCCCTCGCCCAAACCTTCAGTGGATGCCCTGGATGAAGTGTCCATCTTCATATACTCCTGAGAAGCATTGCTCGATGAAGAAGAGAATAACACTAAAGCTTACTCCTGAAGGAACCCTGAATCCAAACCTTTTAAACCACACTGTAGTTCTTGAAAAGGAAGTTTTCCCTGAGTGGATGCTGTCTAGAAAATCGTTGGTTTTAAAAGTTTTGAGAGAACAAGGCTATCTAGAATGGTTCAATAGAAAGGATAGACCAATTTACTCGAGGTTGGTATCTCAGTTCTATCAATATGTACAATTTTATTTCGATGCTGGTGAAAGCTATGTTGTGGCAAGTTGGGTTAGTGGACAAAAATGATCTTTCTCTTCATGGTTATGGGTTGCATGCCTCAAGATTCCTCACGAAGGAATTTGTGATGATTATCAAAGAGATCCCCATCCTACAATAGATATATTTGACATGGAAATTGCTAAAGACACCTTAACTAGAAATGGAACCAAGATAAGGGCCATAGCTACTGAACTTGATGGGGAGACAAGGATATTGTTTAAGTTTGTTCAGAATTTGATTAGCCCAAGGAAAGAAGGCTTTGCTGTATTGAATTATCATGATGTTTTCATTATTCATCTAATGAATAATGGACACAAGATAAATCTGTTCAAGTATATCATTCACCATATATGTGAATTGATTAAGGTCACATCAAAATCCACCTCTTTGTTTTATTTTAGGATGATCTCAACTATTCATATTGCCAAAGGAGTAGTTGGACCAAATGAAGAAGTTCTTATGGATTTCGAGTTTTGTCTATTTAAACCTACAATCCAAGGGATGAGGATCAATTGGAACCCTAATACAAAGGAGTGGGTTGAATATAATGAAAAGATTTATGAGATGTTCAGTTATGTTGATTACCAAAGATGGCCAAAGGATATTACTGATCCTGGTTTGAAACTAGATGAAGTTGTTGAATATTCAGAAAATGAAGAAGAAGAGGAAGAGGTACCTGAAGTACCTCAAAAGGAAGCAACTCTTGTTGAGAAAGAAATTACTGTTGTCCCTGCTATTATTCCTACTGAAGTACCTCATAGAGAAGAGGCTGCTATAACACATAGAGAAGAAGATGATGTTGAAAAGGAAAAAACTGATGTTCCTCCCATTGTTCCTGGAAAATGACCTCCCGCCCCTAGCAATGTTGTTGATCAGAAAACCCAACCTAAGGTTGCAAGAGACTTAACTTTCCCATAATCTGAGCAGCAAGCCATGACAGAGCCTATATTAGAAAAACTCCCTGCAATGGAAGAAGGAAATCTAAGAGAACTTCCTAATGTACAGGAAGAAACTCAAACAGAACTCCCTGCTATACAAGAATAATTTTTGGATGACTATTGAGAGGAAAAATCTGCTACTGAAATAATACCCTCTACTGAAGAGAGGATGGAAATAGCCTTTCAATTGGCTAGGCAAGAAATAGATGATGTAATTAGAGATGATCTTGTGGATCTAGATCATGTACCTGATCCTCAAGTTCATGGAATGGAAGCACATTTTGAGGGGGATGAACCTCAAAATCTTGAGTCTAATGAAGCTGAGACTGGTGAAGCTGGGTCTATTGGAGCATCTAAACCAACTGAGTCATACTCTGTGTACACTAGTTATGAATTCCATAGCTTCAATGATGTGACTGAATTTCAGTAGGTGACTAAAACTGGGATTGATATTTATTCTCTATTTCATTTGAAGTCAGTCACACACCCTTAACCTTAACTTGAAACTGAATATGAACCTCAACCAGACCCTGAACCTGCCCATGTACCACTTCCTACTACTACACCTTTACCTGATCAACAATCTTCTATCAGCAAGGATGATCTAAAAGTGTTTGGAGATTCTATATTAGCTAGAGTTGAAAAAATTATGTCCTCTCAACCTCGTCTTGTGACACAACTAAGGCAGGATGATGCCTCACTGGTTTTGGAAAAAAATTATTTTGCACATTCAACCCATGATGATCCATGAAATTCTAGAAGTAAGGGTTGAAAATATGTTACTTAGTACTGAAGATGCAACCTTGAATGGTATGGTTGAAAACCTCTAGAAAGAACTGTATTCCAGATCAGAGTTTGCACCTATTGCTTCTTCTCCTGAATCTACTGTTTCCATCATTTCTCGAGATATTGGGTCAAAAATTCATCCCTACCTCTATCCTTTGATGAAAATATTGGAGAAAGGCACACAGAGATGTTTCACTAAATGAGGGAGATTTTAGAGAACCTGAATAAAATCATAGATGAGTATACTGGCTATCTTCAGATGGTTATGAATCAGCTTAAATCTTTGACCACTGCTATTAAAGCTTCTAATGCCTCTGGTCAGACCTCCACTCCTTCCTTGGACAATACTTTTCTATGATCTATAGTCAAGGGAGAGATTCAGAATTCCTTTAGTCACTTTGATTTGGATTATTTATCTGAAGTTGTTAATAACTGTGAAAGAGTTCTTGACCTGGTTCAAATTCACTCCATGATTTCCAATGATGCTTAGCAGGAAATCTCTAAGAAAGTTGGCTTCTATTACAACCGTATTTTCGCCAAGACTAATATGACAAATCATTTTAAATATCTTGTTGAAAATATATGAATTCCTCCTGTAACCCAAGCCTTCAAAAACTAAGTCTAGAAGCTAATAGAGTTTACCATATTTTTGGACATGTTCATGGAAAATAAAGATGATTTTGAAAAGGCAATGCATTATGGAGGAGAAATTATTACAGACTTAATCAATCTTCTGAAGCCTTACCTTCATGTCCAGAGTAGAACAATAGTTACTCCATTTGCTACCCTTTTCAGACTTGGACTGCCTGCTTTAGCCTCAACTGCCATGACTATTATCCATGCTCTTACTCAGATCAGGCCAGTGATTCTTGATCAGCCACATAATAGATCTTTTACATCTCCCACTTTGGCTCGCTCTATATTCGAAGGTCTTCCTTTACCTTGTTTTTCTACCACCTCTATGCCTTCTTCCACATCAGAAACTATCCCTATCGATTGCTCTTCTGCTGCTGATAAATGAAAAGAGAAGGCCCATCCAAGAAGATGAACAACGCCTACTTTTTTTTATGTGGATGTCTTTGATTTTTATATTTCTTCTTTATGTTGCACTCTGAACCTTTTTAATGACATATACACTATTTTCCCTCTATTATTTCTACTTTTTGATAATCACAAAAGGGGGAGAAAAATTTATGTGTTATTTTATAATATGTTATTCTATATGCTATATTCTCTCTAGTTTCATCTCATTTATACATTACCTATATATGATTTGTGATCATCAAAAAGGGGGAGATTGTTGGACTCCTCGTGTATTAATCATGTTTTAATGATCACAAATCTCATTACTGTTTACAAATCTCAATAATAATTAAAAATATTATTAATGATCACAAATCTCACAAATCTTATCATTTATGTGTATTTATGTTTCAATTTATCTTATAATTTATAATGGTTATGCTCAATTTAATCTATGCATATTATTGTTTTAAGTCTGAATACAGTTGTTTGTCTAACTAAAAGACACTATGAAGCCTAATTCTCAGACACAGTGACAATGAGACACCATGACCAATGATACACTATGACCACGAGACACTGTGACATAGTAATCCTGACACCGTGAAGCAACACACTAAGAACAGACACCGTAAGCCAGACACTCTGCCAAACACAGTTAGCCAGACACAGTCATCAAGGCACCGGAAGCCAGAAACCGTGATGGATACACCGTGAATAAGAAAATGTGATGGATACACCATGAATAAGTCATCGTGATAGAGATACCGTGAAGAAGCCACCGTGAAGGAGACACTGTTTTCATAACTACTGTGACACTATTTATTAAATTCTTTTGTAGTTATACTATTTAACTTTATTAACAGTCATATTTGATGACTTTAATGAACTATCATAATTAATGTTTATTTATTGACATACTATGAGGCACGGGGCACAAAATACATGGAACATGTCGGCTTAACCTCATGCATTCGAAGATAAAAAGAAGTGTGCATAGTAGAGACAACATAAGGAAAAGAAAGAAACATGAGTGCTTTGTACTGAACAGAAAGACAATCTTGAGCACAACTATGAAGAACACATTGCACGATCATAAAAACACTATCATGCATGAAATCCAATACTACTGAAGTACACATGAAGTACAGAACATTTTTACTTATGAAGAACACAAGATGACCTACGACACTCTGTTTTTCAACAGAAAAACCAAAGAAGGACTCAGAAGAATTTCTGCTCAAGAAAAGGAGTCTAGAGCTGCAGTGATAATTACTAGATAATTCTAAACTCTTTTCTACTTACTCTAAGTGATTCTTTTGTTTACATTCGATCAGTGTGTGTTCTCTATATATTTTACACACACAATGACTCTTGCGCTAAACTGGAGGATTTCAAAGTCCTCACACCAAACTTTTATTACTCATGCTTACCCACAAAAACTGTGGAAGAGGTCCCTACGTGGCCTGATCATTATTTGTTTTCCCACGACAACTGTGGTAGACGTCCCTTCATGCCCTGGACAGTCTTTGAAGTGTTATTTACCCCGATCCTGGATGTGGATCAGAGTATATTTATATAAACAGCTTGGTGGCAGGTGATCACCAAGTGGAGTGAATTAGGTCTCGTCTTGAGACTAAACCACTTGTTTTACATCTTCTATGCATTATTAGATTAAGTTTAAAATATACTATATATATTTTATATTCCACTGCTAATTAATTTGAAATAAAAATGTATTTTTAAGTTACTTTGATAGTTAATCTAGCTAGTGTTTGTAACTATTTTAAATCGGTAGATTAGATTCAAAAGCTAATTTAATCTTCTGATTAAATTAACTGAGACCTAATCAATATTCGAGAACCTAATTGAACTCTTACAGTTTTAAAAATTCACTACAGTTTATCTTGTTTTTAAATTGGGGATTTTAATAGAAATATTTTTAACAGAAATTTTAATTGGAACTCAATTCACCCCCCTCTTGAGTATCCACTCCGACCAAAAATTTCAAATATGGAATCAGTTTTTTCAAATTAAATTCACAGAAGTTATAGTATTTAATTTAAAATTAACCCCACTATTTAGAAAACAGGTTTTAAATGTTAAAACATTGCAAAAGATTGAAATGTTTTTACCCATTAATTCAGTGTAAAATTAATGATAATGACTTAAATTATATTAAATGGTAAAACTATATACTATTTATATGATAAAAAATTCAATATTATAATTTAACCATATAAATTATCTAGATGAAAAAAGTTGTTTTAACTAAAATTTAGTGTGTTTTTAACTATTCATTAAAATATGAAAGTTATCATAATAATATCAAAAATTTATCCAAAGTAAATTTTTATATCCTGATTGCAAGGAAAAAGATTTATTTTTCAAATTTAATTAAAAACATGTCAAAAACTAGATTTATAGTGGGTACGCCATCAAAAGGCGGCAAAAATGCAATTTTTTAAAAATACTTATTTTACCTGAAAATTTAATTTTGTTCTCATACCATGATCTAGATAATGTGTAAGATAAATGATAATGTTATAAAATTGAAAATGTGGTTAATAATATTCATAACAACTAGTTCCTAATAATATTATAACGATATATCGTTATTTAGGGAAACTCAGTATTACGTACAACATGCGCTATTGAGGAAGGTCTCTCTTGCATGGAACACAAGACACGAATAGTGTTTGCGTATAATACAAGCTAATATGGTGTTGCATATAATGAAAGCTAATTTTGGTGTAGCGTATAACACAAGACATCAATGAAATTTTAAATAATATTTCTCATAAAATCTAGGGGTGTTACATTGGTTGAGATAAATGGATTTAGAGTTGCGAATAAGTGAGGGGAGGGGTTCCCTTTTATAATTGAGGCATGATATTTTTTAAAGACCCAAAACATTACAATATTATGAATGAAATATCAAGAAAATATCTTCAAAAATTGATAAATACATCATTGGTGGATATAGAATTTTGGTTTATAAATATAAAACCAAAAATTAAAACCATTTAAATATTTTATCCTCTTTTCCTATATGGTAACTCAGTTTTACCATTTTATAGTTTTTACAATGGTTACGATTTTTACTATTTTTAATATTCACTATGGCGCAAAACTATGTAGAATATCTTATATTTTATAATTTATTATTATTACAAATAAAAATTCCATTTCATCAAATTTTATTTATAGATATTGTAGAATTTAATTTTAAAAAATACCCATAAGCATGATGAAACGCAGTCTTCCAAAAAATTCAATTATCAAGGAAAAGATTATCGAATATTAACTATATGAATAGAAATAATTTTTATAATAATTAAATTAATTAAATATAGGTAATATATATATATATATATCTTATTTAAATAAATTTTTGTTAGGGATTATTTTAATTATTTAAAATCGTGTAACATTATGAACTTTAAAATAGTTTTTTAGGAAAATTTGTTCTTAAGCGTCCACAAAAACATATAAAAAATCCATTATGAAGTTGACTTAAATATAATTAACTGAATTATATATACTTAAATAATACTTATGTTACTTTCAAATATAATTATATTAATAATGGTTCTTTTAAATAAATTATACTTTTACAAAAAATGATATTTTTCACTATTAATTGGAAAACAATATTTTATAAAAGATCTAAAAATTTTACCCTAAGATAATATTGATAAGATTATTTCCAAAATTATATTCAATTTATAAAATAAATTTTTAAATATTTCAATAAAATAATTATAATATTTTCTCACTAAATAAATATAAATCATTATTTACGGAAACCTATTTTTTGAATATTACACTATCTTTATAACAGTTGAGTGAATATTCATAAATAATTTTTAAATTATTTTATATTGATTTGGAAAATTATATATATTTTAAAAATAATTTATAACTATGAATTCCCAATAATTTAATGGCTGGGTTATATTGGTCATGTTTATATAATAATATTTTATTATCATATCACTGTTCATTTAAAATAATTATTTTATGTTGAATATGATATAAATTATAGTTTATTTTTAAATTAATGAGGTGTTAAATTATAACTCTTAACTAAATAGTGTGTCCCATTATGAACTTGTTTTCAGTAATCAAGTGTTTCACCTTCAAAAATTCCTTTCTGGAAAACACACATCATAAAAAGTGTTAATAAAACATCCTCTTGAAAAGATGGAAAGAGAAGTATAAATGTCAACAAGTAACTATGTTTCCACATAATAAAAAAATATTGGTAAGTGGAAACATGTATTTAGAAGGAATATCCTTTTAAGAGATAATATTATTCTTTTTAAGGGATATGGGTCCTTGTATTTATCAATAATGATTATAATTTTTAGTTCGAGAACCTTTTCAGGATAGTTAAGGGATCCTTTTACCATATAGTCTAAGGGAATATGAAAATATAATTATATTAAAAGTATAATTTCGACCATTAATAAATTTTTACCACAAATATCATCTGTTTCATCAAATAAAAACTATCCAAGATGAGTTTTTCATGCCTGACCAAAAAAATTAACTTTTAGTGGATCACATGATTCCAAAAAATGATATCATGATATTCCATTAATATTTAGGCATTAATTAAAAATAAAAATGGTTAGAATAATATAATATAACTCAAAAAATGAAAAAACTATAATTATAATCTTAAAATCAAAAGTTTAATTTAAATTAGTCCATAACTAAATAACCCTGAATCACAAATAATCTCAACATTCCTGAATTTAACTTTTTTGTTGCCAAAAAATCCATCATTTTAAATCGCATGAAACCTAAGGGTGACATATACCTCAACAAAATGAAATATTTCATAAATTTTTTTTAATCATATAAAATTCCAAAAAACTAAAAAAATATCTTAAAATATTTTTCCCAGAATAAAGAAAATATTTTTTCCATTAAATCATCTAAGTAAACAAAAAATAATACTAACAAGAAAATTTCATATTAATTTTGTTGGTTATTCACCCTTTTCATTATTTGTTCGAAGTTTCAAGCCTCGTGGCCGTTCTGGATGCGACTTATTATAGACCTACTTGCATTTATCCTTTTTAAAAAATTATATATAAACTAATGTGACAATCATATTCATGAATCACCCTTATCATATAATTTTCTCATGATAATAACATTAAAAAATAAAATTAGTCATAAAGATACACTGTATTTTAACCTCTATTATTATCTACCCAATACATTCTTTTCCACAAGATCAAATAATTTTAATTGGTTATAATTACCTCAATATAAATCACATCACAAATATTATGTCTTCCACAATAATGTTTTCTCCCATAAAATATCAACTTATCATTAAGACATAATTCCTAGTCATTAATACCATTCAATATATTAATGCCATTCAAGCCAAGTAGCCTTGTCAGATGCGATTGTTTATTGAGTGACTTGAAGTTATCTTTTTTCTATATATATATATATTAATGTGACAGTTATATTCACAAATAACCTTAATAACGTAATTTTATCAATATCATAATCATTAAAAATAAAATTAGTGATATTGATACACCTTTTTTTAACCTCTAATTTTTTCTACCGAGCACATATTTTCGACAAGATAAAATAATTTTAATTAGATATAATAAAATACAAATAAATAATATCCCAAATATTATCCATTCCACAAAAAAAAATTTCCATATAAAATATCAACATACCATTAAATCGCCTTTCTTGGTCCATAATACCATTCAACATATTGTATATTTCTAACTATTATTATAACTTAAAAATGATTAAAATACCTCTAACACATAATTATTATATCCACAAATGAAAATAATTTATCTTTAATGAATTTTATAACAATGTTCTTTTCTTTGTCTATGGGATAACCTTTTATTTAGGGCAATGATTTGGATGATTACCATTACCCCAGATATAAGACATCAAATTCCTTGGAAATTAATTTCCATGTTACATTTTTCTCCACATAAAAAACATCTTATACTGCATTTTAGATATTATTCGATGTGTTAATTATTACATTATTAAGATATCAGAAACAAAATATTGTTTTTTTCATTATCTTTTTCACTTTAACTCTTATAAGACATCATCATTCTATTATTTATTGTGTTTGAAAACTCAAATATATTCTTGTTATTGATTAAAATTCATGATAACTGGGTTGTAATATTCAGAATATTCTTTACATAGGCTCTAATCAGGTTAAAAATATCTTTGGGGAAATCCTTAAATTGACCATCACATTGGTTGTTGGCATTGTTCCTTATATTTGACGACATGAACAAAAAGATAAATGATAATACATTCACTTCCAAAAGGAAAATATATAAACCAAGAAATAATAACATATAAATGAAAATTATATCCTTACTTATGTGTTTTTATGTTTGAATCAATTTTTTCTAGGATAATGTTTCCTATTAGGTTTTCTAAACTATCAATTTCTTCATGTTATTAAAAATGGATTAAAAAGTGTCTGTGAATTTCCAAATAATAACTTATTGGGATGTTAAACTAGGTGTGCAACAAGGCTCATTATTGTGAACAATGTGATGATCTATTATAGATCAATGCACTCTTTTTAGAGTTATTACCCTATGTAAAACTATCCTAGTGACACATCTACTTATAGTATCACGACTGGAATGTAATTTCTTGTGAACCACTCACAATATCATTCACCATTATTCCTATATATTTTTTTATTCTTATAATTATCTTTATACTTACACATAGAGTTTTCACATAAGTTTTCTCATATTTACAAAGAATAAGTAAAACATTTCTATTATACCAAATTTAGCAAACCATTCTATTTAAAAATATAATTACATGATTTTAAGCAAAACTATATGACATGTAAACCCACAATGATCATAAGGCCTAGTGTATTTAGAAGAATACGATCATATTACATCAAATGAAACTAAAACATGAAATCATTAACTTATTCCCCAAAATGTGTTCCTAATTCCATTTGGGATCCCAAAACATCGTAGGAGAAGCTGGGGTTGCAAAAATAAAGGGGTGAGATAAAAATCCCATTAAGGGAATAAACATGATGATGAAGGAAAACATATGACTCAATTGTATAACATGATATCATAAAAGGGAAGGATAATGAGTAATCACATGGAATTATAAAATAAAAAACATGGTTTCATAATATAATAGTGACATAGGAAATTTGGTAGTAGCACAAAACATGACATTAACCATATTCATGGATAACTACACAGATATTATCATATAGTGGAAAAGTACGATAAGGTATTAGGTTTACTCCCTAGTCTCATAAATGACTTCTCTTGAGTCTAAATCTTTAACCAATGAATTAAGGATTATTATAGGTTCACTTGTTATAACATATTCATTATATATGTGTGAAACATAATGAAATTCAATCATAAATCATAACATAATAAATAACCATGCAAAAAAAGAGGCTATATAATCTTTTCTCACATCATAATCAAAGGAAATTTTCTAATGAATAAATTTGAGATATGAACATAAGTTGTTATTTACCCAATCAAAGTAAGAAATAATAGGTTAGTTATATATGTCAGGCACATATATTAGTATTTTAAAATCATTATATAACATTAAATAGTGATATAAATTTTGTTAGATAGATATTGGGCATAACATAAAAGAAAAGTTGTCTTAGAGAGATCTCTTACCATAAGCCTGATTTGTCACATATGTTATTTATCCTCTTAAATAATAAATTTCTGTTAATTAATTACTTACATAATAAAATTTTTCAAGTTTATTATCCCATTTATTTTATTTATTATCCGATAATATTCAATTATATGTCCATTTAGGTTTATGAGGAATTTTTTGATAGTATTTGTGTCACATTCCAAAAAACCATATTTGTTTGTTGAATAAGGTAAATGAGATTATTATTTCATCATATATAGAATACTAATTAATAAATAATTTTCATATTTATAGATCAATTGTAATTCTAAAACAAATCATGAAGGATGGTTATGATAGATAAATTTCATTAAAATCCTGGAGATGATAAGACATATATACTCATGGGTAATGTTTCCATTTTACAACAATCCTGATAGAATGAATTGAAATGTTATTTTATCCTTATAGATTTATAATTATATCAAAAATATCAAATTATTTTTTGAATATAATTACAAACACTCTATATTAGATGCTATAAAAAAGATGAATAACACCACTTTGTGAGGTAGTAGTCCGCCGTATAGAAAACGATGTTATCATTTTTAATGAATTTTAAAGAAACACTTATATGATATGTTACATTTCCAATTTTTGTAATAAGTAATTTATATCAAATATAATCATCAAATTCATTATAATGGACATCATTGATATGACGTGATTAAAAATGAATTACATTGGTTTGAGAGGAGGTAGTCTACCGTACACCGGAACGAGGGTCGCATTAAACATTTTATGAAATCAGAGATAGATAAACATTATTCCATAAACATAATAACATATATATATATATTGTTTAGTTATTCTGTTATATTTTAATTGTTAAAAAGTAATGATTGGTGTAAAGAAAGAAGTAAAAAAGAATGATCTCGGTGAAGAAGATTACCTTCTCTTAGAAGAACCATTTTTATTATCTTATTAAAGAACATATGGTTGGTCTTTTGTGAATAAAAGATTATATAGAACGTGGATAACTATGTTAGGGAGAGATTTTTTTAGTATTTTTTCTAACCAAATGGTTAGATAGGAATGAATAACTGAGGAAAGGGGGTTGGATTTTATAGTTGAGGCATATTGATGTTTTTTAAAATATACATAACTATTCAATAATGGGTAGTCAGTCTCAAGAAAAGTTATGAAAAATTGATAAATAATGTATCTGAGGAGATATAAGTCTGTGAAAAACCTATATCACTAAAAATAACCACCATCTGAACATGTTATTCACTTTAACTCGAAGGTTACTAATTTTTACCATTTGCTTTTTCTTATGATGGTATCTAATTTTTTACTATATTTATAATTAATTATGACAATAAATTAAGTTGGCATTATTATATATCAAAAATTATGTTTATTACTAACATGGAATTGATTATATCAAATTAAACCCAATTAATTTGATGTATTTTATTTTAAATAAAACACACAAGCATGATGAAATGTTATTTTCCAACCTTAAAGCCTGGAGGCTTTGAATTTTTCATATTTTTGGATAATCTAAATTTTAATTCAATAGTGGGGGAAACATACAAGGAACATAGCACCAGTGGCATATATGGATTAATCCATCACTCTTAAGATCCCCTAATACTAAACACCACTAGAACTAACAATTCCTGACATATTTTGATTCATTTTAACCAAACTCATTTCTAACATGGCTTCACCACTAGCAATGCCCCATGTAAGGATTCATGGTTCCTATTACTGATGGAAGATTTCATTCCCTTCCATTATTCCTAATTTGGTAACCTTATGAAGGTGGGTGGTTCTAATTATAAGCCCATATGGATATGTACCTGAGTTATATTGATGCATGTATTTTCAAAAGAAACAAATTTCATGGAAAAGATGATCTAATATTAACTATATCCATAGAAATAATCATTATATTAATTTTAAAAAACAAATATATATATATATATATATATATTTATAATAAAAAAATATTACTAAAATAATTTCTCATTAGGGTTTATTTTAATTAACTAAATTGGAGGAACGTTGTGACCCTTAAAACAGTTTTGAAGAAAATATGTATTCAGCCTAAAAATAAAATTATTCAAAAATGAAATATAATAGTGATTTAAATTTATTTAAATAGATAATATATTACTAAATGATATGAAAATTAATATAATACTAATAATTTTAAATAACTTAATTTATGAAAAGAAATAAGACTTTTAGAGAAGGTAATATTTTTCCCTATTCACTATGAAATCTGTATTTTTAGAATATTCCCAAAATTTAAATAGAATTTAATTTCTATATAATTATTTGAAATACGAATTTAATTTTTTTAATTTTTTTTAAGAATTTCCAAATATTAATTATAATATTTACTCAAAAAATTAATAAAAATAATTTTTGACGAAAAAATATTTTTTATAAAATAAAATAACTTTATTAATATTGGGTTCTTATTTATTAATAATTTTTAAATAAATTTAAATTTACAAGTATATTTATATTTGTTTCATAATGTAGTCATTATTATTAATACCATCAAATTTAACGGATGGATTATATAAGCCACATTTAAGATTTAATATTTTATTATTATATCACTGTTCATTTAAACATACTATTTCTTGTTGAATATGTCATATGGAATAGTTTTTTTAAATCATTATGTGTTACAAAGAATTTTATATTTGTTGGTATTATAATGAAAAATATTTTTGAATTCTTTATATAACTCTATACTTTGGTTTTGGACTCTATATGATAAAGTAATTAAAACAAAAAACCTAACCATGCCCATAGTTTCTACCAAAGTGGAGTGTTTTCAATATTTTTCATGTATAAAAACTAGTCACATTAAAATATCTCCCTATATTATTTGGAAGTGATTTGTGTTTATTAATAATTCATTTTAAAACCATAAAATATATTATAGATTTTGGACGATTTATTATGTCATTATAAAAGTAATAAAAATACTTCAATCAAAATTTTTAAATGGGAATTTTATATTTGTATATTGATACCTTTTATAGTGTTCATAAAATCACTTTTTGGTAATTATGGTGTCCTAATAACACCATATAATTATATTATATTTAATATTTTCCAATAAATTTGACCATTTTAAAAAATATAAAAAACTCTATATTGAAAATTTTGAAAGTGATGGTTTCAAAAAAAAATTAAAAAAATTATATATATATTATAATTTAAACATAAAAATTAAAAACTTGTATTGATTAAAAAATACTTCTTTTTCCAAAATAATAATTTTATGTCCCTTATTAAAATTATATATTACTTTATAAAATTAAATTTTCATTTATATTTAATAAATATTATTTGATAATAATATTTTGTTAAAATATAAATTATTTTAAAAAACATGAATTCACCAAAATACGTTCCATGATATAAACTATATATTTTCCAAAAATACAATTTGATGTTTCATTATATCCGAATCGATTTTTTTGAAAATTATTATTTAATAATTTAAAAATTAATATTAAAAGTTATAATGATATTAATTATTTTTTAATGGAAAATATAAAAATTCATTATTTTACGTTCAATATACTTATTACTTTATGACATAAGAATTTTTTTAAATGGTGTGTTTATTGATGGTGATATTTTCATTTGGTGGTTGAGGGAACCTAGTTTCGGTTGTGACACAAATGATATAGACGTTATTCTATAAATGGGTTTTCTTGTGCATTAGTTATTTATTCCTTGTCTTGGTCTTGGTCAAGGGAAAATCCCATTGATTCTATCTCCCTAATGGTATCTAGTTAATGGGCTTCCTAGGGTATGATCATACTGGTCGGGGCTTTCGCTTCCTTTTTTTGTGTTAAAAGGAATTTATCCTAACCCATAATATAAAATTTTTAATGGACAGTATATAATTGCAATATTATCAATGTTTGTCATTCAAAATTCTCTTTCAAATTTAGCATACCATGTAGTGGTCCAAATTAACCAAATAATTATATGATTTTCAATAAATATATTACTTAATAATGCATTTATTTATCCAAAATTTCTTTCATTTATAAATGTTTGAGTCAATGAATTTTCTCCCCATTATAAATTTCTCCCTAAAATTTTTATTTCATATTATAAATGGGTTTATGGTAGTTCTGTTTCATCACCTCTTCATGTACCCATATTCAAACCTCAAAACTTTTGGTTCCACCACCACACCTTGACAAGGTGAGATTTATTGTTTCCTAGAACATTGCCATTATGATCTTAAATATTCACTGGCTTCTCCTTGTATGAAGGATAATTCTCTAATGGTACCACCTCAGGTTTTATTAAATAAGACATGTTTGGTAATTAATAAATCAAGAGGGATGCATGGAAAACTTTATGTTCATGACATAGGTTAGTTGGGAGTACTAGTTAATAGGCCACCGCTCCTGTGAGACCAAGGATCTCAAAGGGGATCATGTATCTTGGAATAATCTATCCCATCATCCCAAATATGATGTCTTTCTTCAATGGATTTATATGAATGACCAATTTGCCTCAAACCAAAACTGCATTTCTTCTCGATGATTTCCTACATTTATTCGCTATCATCTCTTTTTTCAGATTTCATATAATGATGAATCGTTTACACCTTCTCTATAATCAATTGGATAACATCCTGTCTCACCATCTTTTTCTCTTCGATTTTATTTTTACCTTGATAGAGTCTGGAACCTTTTCACATACATATCCTCATATAGTCTTATTTTAATAATAGATAAGAAGTTGTTGTAATATGGGAACTTCTCTAAGAGAAGGTGTTGGTCCCAAAATCCTTGGAAACAAATTTAAATAAATCTCATGATTTTCTTTTGTGATTCAGTGTTTTATTCATACAGACCATCCATCTGAGTGTGTTAATGAGTTCTAAAGAATAACAATATAATTAATTCATTTTAAGGATTTATCTATAACCTCATGGTAAACCTCATATCTTGATAAGATACAATAGATAGTGGAACTACATGCATTATTATTACATTCTTTATTTATATCTTTGAAATTTGTTCAACAGATAAGTCTTCCTTGATAGCACTAATTTTTTTTGACTTTGTAAGGTGAATGACTACCACAAAAATAGTGTTATTACCTTTAGGTTTCCTAGGGAGTCTTGAGATGAAATCAATGGTTATGTTTTACCATTATCACATTGGTATAGGAAATAGTTACATCATACTATTATAATTATATCATTATAACTTGTCTCATTGACATAACAAGTATTGAAATACAAATTCTATAATCCCCATCAGCATGTTATCCCACCAAACGTTTTTATTCAAATATATATCAATCATATTACATCCTGGAAGAATAAATAAGTATATTCTAGGTGAATAAACTAGAATTTTCATCTTATGTTTTTTTTGATTTTATGATGCACACATTTCGGTTCCAAACCCAAAAACTCTATTTTTTAGAAAACCATGAGTACATTATATTTCAAACATTCTTCCATATCAAGATATCTTATTTCTCAGCCTTTGTGATGTCCCTGGGAAGATGTATGTCATAGGAGGCGATGCATACATGATGCAATCCTAGTGATGTTGGCTAGATGAGGCTGGTATAGTGCTGCATTGGGCCATAAATCCATTTTCATGGGAAATTTGGCCTTGGGCATATAGATTGTGAGATGGGTCTCACTCTATGAAGAAAAAAAATTCATATTCCATCATAATTAAAAGACGCTTCAACCCCAACTATTAAAAACATATCAAAAAATTTATATTAAAAAGGGATAAATATAATAATTATTTAATTTAAATATAATATATAGATTATTATTATTAGGTCTTGATACATATCCCCTTATTGAAAAACATATTACCTAAGGGTACGGTGTGTGATTATAAGATTCCCATGTGGTGGTTCGGTGAACATATTTTCAGTCATGATCTCAATGAGTTTGAACTTCTCCCAAAAACAATTTCACTCATGATTTAGTTGTTGAATTTTCACTTGGTCTTAGTCACAGACAATGTATAGTGATGATATCTATGTCAAAATATCTCATAAATGGGATTCTTAGGGTACGATCCTATTGGTCGATTCCATCACTTACATTGTATATGTCAATTGAAATTTTCTTTAACCCTTAATATACCAATTATAATGGTCAATTTAAATTAGATATATTATCCATAGTTATGACTCTTAACGGTCATTCAAATTTGAATGACCAAATAACAATACAAAATATCCAATGAAGTATATTCATTTTCTATAACTAAATTACTGAATAAATTATTTATTCATTCCAAAAATTTATTTCATTTATACGAGTTTTAGACATTATAGTTTTATTGTTTTTTAAATAATCTTGATGATCCTAGAAGTTGAAGCATGAAAATTATTAACAATATTTCATGGGATTTTGTTCCTTGAAATTTGTAATAAGGTTTATATCTCTTGATTCTAGGTGAGTGATCATATGAAAGAACATCACAATATTTAATAGGTATATAATAGCCGATCAATTTTTGGGAATCATTTTATGGACTTTATTAATAAGTTTTTTTGTTTAGTTTCTAATAAGGAGAAACATTCCCATCATTTTGGGTACTCTTTAGGGATGTAGATTCATAAATCTGTCAAGGTTTTTAGTTAAATTATTGGACATATGTTATGAGTCATTTAGATACCGTAGACAAATATTTACCCATAATGGGTGATTAAAATAAATGAACCTATTGAGAATTAGAGAGGCTGAGTTTAATGATCTACGTTGTGGGACTCAAGGCTGATATAAGTGGAGAGTGAGGTGATCATTAATAGATAAGTCATGGATTCAATCCATGGATTTGAGTAAGTCATACTGTCCTGAGTGTGTGTATTTTTTTCCATATGATGAAAGGCTATGTGATATCTTCTATTTGTGTAATGATCCATAATGTTTTGGGGTATAAAATTTAGAGTAAATTTAATTTTTTGGATTTAGAGTGGTAATTAGGAGTCCTCAACATGTTTTAAATAATTTTTATCAAATTTCGAGTGTATTTTTCTTACAAATGAACTCCTAGAGTGATTTATTGAGCATAGATTGTTGAACTTATATAGTATGTAGAGGATAAAGTGTGACCATGATGAGTCATACTATGGTTATTTCTTCCCTATCACAAGAATTGTTATCTAGGGTTAGTCACATCGTAACTATGATGGGTCACACCGTGAAGGTTTTTAGCCAATGATCATTCTCATATATGTGTTATTGGCCAGGATGAGGCATAAATGGGTCACTCAATGGTCTGATCTGGGTGATGGAATATGCCCTCTACTAAGGGTTAGCAACACTACGACCCAAATGGGTTCTACTATGATAGGGGATTTCATGAGGTTGGCCCCTTTACATATGTGGTGGTTGTTCCACAACACAAAGGCGTCATGATGTGACTAAGGTTAATTTATTTTTTTTAATAGATTTTTTTAATTTGATAGGGTGTATTATTTATAATCCCTTTAGGGCCCCTAGGCTAGGACATATAGAACAAGAAGGGGACCTCAATTTGGAAATCCACTCCCCATGTCGTCCCTTCCACCAGAGTGTGTTGAGAGGGATTCATATTGAATATTCTAGGTAAGGACCCTATACACCTACACATTAAGATTATTATTATTATTATTATTATTATTATTTACCTCATAATTTATGTTATCCCAGTGTGGTTTTTGGAAGCTTTTTCCATGAAGTCATGGTGGAATCATATCTCTTCTTTGGGCATCGGTATGCTAATTGTACAACAGGTCATAGTAATAGATGTTCAAGATTTCATGGATTATTCATATATAGGTATGTCCTCTTATAATTTTTATTTGGGATGTAGTGATTTTGGATTTATATATTAATTATCCCAGGTGCATTAATTTATGATTGGGCTTAGTCATTGGTGTGTTTTAGGAGTGGATCATACCCCAACACATTAGGATTTAATGAAATTATGTCATTATATGAGTCTGGTATCAATTTTTCTATTCAATGATATTTTATTTATTTAATTGGATTATATATTTTAATAGAAAATGTGGTTGTTATATCATTATATAGATCTAGAGATGGTCTCTATATTCTTGGGATCAATTTATGGGTCATTGGTTGATATAGGTGGCCCCATTCACAACTTTTTAAATATAAAACCATGATTGATTGCTTATTTTTATCAATTATTTGAATTACTAAATGATTTTTAAATGAATTTATAATCTAAAATTATATTTTAATATAAATTCCTCCATTTTTATGTGTTTTTTAAAATGAATTGTATGATTGTTTTAAATGGATTTGGAAGTAATAATATTGTTTTCATTCCTATTGATTTTATGTAGAGGAATTTCATGATTTTAAAGAAAGTGGTTTACAAATAAAGTATATAAATGGTTTTTATAAAGTTTTTTTTGGAATTAATAATTTTTTGAGGTGTTTTAATGATATTTTTTTGAAAATACTATTTAAATTCCTTAACATAAGATTTATAAAAGAATGTTTTTTAGAGTGTTTTAGAGTATTGATTTCTAATTTGGTTTTCAATTAAATGAAATCATGATTTCCTTTCCCTAATGATATATCCAATATCTCATAGGAACATCATAAAAGGGTTTTCATGATGAAACTATTTTGTTAAGAAAGATCCATATAGTTGTTTTTAGGTTAAAGTTATATTGATTTTTCAAACAAACTCATGTCATCCTCAAACCATGCTCTTGAACTGGTCTACTAATTGGCCTAAGAAGTGTTCCTCATCTTTCTGAGATTGAAAAAATTACCAAGAATTAATAATAACTCAATTGGAAATGATTTATCCCCTAAAAAATAGATAAATAAAATAAAATCAATAAAAATAACACAATAAGTTGTAATGACACAAGAAATTGGGAGATAAAAATTAACACTATATGTACATCATTTTGACCTTGATGATCACCATAATCAACTAAACAATTGTCACTCTATGGTGATGGGGGCCAATATTTAATGTTTACTAAAAGGTATTAAAACAAAGATAGAAGTATAGACATCAGTACTAAAAATCAGTATTCATTCTTGAATAAAAAAATCTTTATGCCTTACCTTTCAAAATAAATCCAATCATGCTAGTATTAATATAAATTAAATAAAAATATTATTTCAATCTCTTTAAGAGAAACATGTAATAAGATTCTATTTTTTATAAAACATCCTTCCATCAAATTTCCAAAACAATTTCCAAATACTAAATTACATTTCATAAAAATTCATTATAATAGATTATTAATACATATATAGGTTGAAGAATATAAGCACATAAGAATAAGAACAATTGTAAAAAATGGTACCATGGAGAATATAAAAAATCGAGAAACCACCATGGGAAATCCTGAAGAATCTAGTTCAAACGTTTCTTAATATCCTTATACCATGATGATCTAACCACATAATTTGTTCTCATGCATGAATTTCTAGAGTGTTTGATTCAAAATATTTATTTTTCCCTCAATAAAAAATGATTGTCAGTTAGTGATTGTAGAATAATCCTTTTAGGGAGCCTAATCCACTGCCCTACCAACTCAAACAACATACTAGTCCTTTGAATCCCAAATATATACCTAGGGTTCCCATGTTATCTAATTTTTTCCATAAGCCACAAAATCCATTTTTTATGATATCAAAAAAATTTAGGAAACTCTTTCCATTCATTTAAAGAGGGGTTATTAAATTTAAAAAAAATGCACACACAGACTTCAATGGAATTTTTTTACTCACACAAGAAAATTTAAAATGACTTTTGAGAATTTATCTTTTTAAACATTTTTAAAAAATACAAAAAAAATTATTAAATAAATAATATTCATGTAAAATCATAGGGGAAATAGGAAAATATGGAAAAGTATAATACTATTATTGAAAACCATTTTTCATAGAATATAAAAACTATTGTTTATTAAAACCCACTTTTAAAAAAAATAAAGTAATTAAAAAATTAAAATTAAATTCACGAACATGGGGAACCTACCTCCGTACATGATGCATTGAAAATGTTCACTTCAAACTTACAGGCATAGATATCTTCACAAACACACACACACATATATATTTACCAAATGTATATATTCCCCACACCATGATGGAAGTTTTTCCAAGGAGGATATATATACACACAGATATATATATATATAAATATATTTGATATTACCAATTTAGAAAAATCCAAGTTATCATCAAAAATCCATAAGAAACCTAAATAATTGAAAACTAAAAAAGTTAAAAATCCATAATTATTATTCAGTAAAAAATTTAGAGAAATAGAACCCCTATCTAGAATTGATGGAGAACCACCAGCTTCAATGTTTGTGACTAAAAGAGACCTCCAAGGTAGATGATAACCCTATATATCTAGACAGAACAAAATAAATACCCAACATGGGTTTAGGGTTTGGATGTGAAACAAACACCGCACAGGTGAAGAGAAATAAAAAATTAAAATGGAATTAAAAGGATGGGGAGGAAGAGGAAACCATACATTAGGTGATCACATCACAATTTTATAGAAGATGTAGTGTAGAGAGGTGTTCATTAAAAGGGGATGGTGCACATCAGGGGTAGAGGGGAGGTGGGATGGGTCATGAAGAGGTGAAGAGGAGGATAAAAGGAACCCCTTAGGTGGGTTATTAATAATAGAAATATTATTATTATTATTACCAATATTTTTAAAAAATCCCCATTTTTTTATTTTTTTTGAATGGTTGGAATGTTTGAGTGGTTTGGCTGCATGGTTGGACGAACTATATGCCAACCATTCTCCCCTCATAAGGCCCCTATATCACATCAAAAATGTATTACACATAGTTTGGAAAACCATGTGCAGGTCATGCAATTAAAAAAATTCAAAAACTATATATGGGATCACATGAGTTGAACACATTTTCTTCTAACCATGTGCCAATAATAAGTCTATTCACAAAGTATAAAATTTAAAAACATTAACTCTTCTCAGCACAAAACTATAAATAGTAGATAAAAAATTATATAATTAAAAATAGTTAATATGTCAGTGTTGTGGTGTAAAAATTATCCCCATGATGACACTCTATTCCCCTAGAAATTCTCAGAGATTGAATTAGTTATAACATTAGAAAAAAGAAAACCCCTATATGAGGTAATATTTTTGAAAAAAGAAGACCAATATCTAATACTCGCCATTTATGTGAAAAAAGACCCAATGGAGACCAAATATGATACATTCAAAGAAAAAAACCTACGTGAGAAGTGAAAATGAGAAAGACTAAAGAACATTAACCATAGAAAAAAGGACCCAAAAGAAGTGACTTATACCTGAAAAAACAATCAAAAAATTGAATAACCTAACCCCTAATAAATAAATCACTAAAGAAAACCAACTTAGTTTGTGGGGAATGTCCCAGAGCATCTTTAACATGAGACATTATCCAATCCTATTGAACTACTATGGTCACTTCAATATGGGAAAAATTCAAAGAATCACAAATGAAACTAAATTGTAAAATTCTCAAGAGGAAAAGAAAATATACAATGGAACATGGATCACCATTAACTTATCAAATGTTTTCTCCATAGAAGTTTTATAAAACTATTTAAACACAGGTTCCTCAAACCAAAACAAGCTCACAAAATGGTAATGAAAACCAAAAATAATGAAACAAATCATGGGAAAAAGAAAGATTTAAATATTATTTGGAGTTTTCTTAGTATCATTTTGTAGTTCTATTATGTTCCTTTTTGTATAATTTTTTGGGGTAAGACCTGAGTATTTTTTCGATAAAATTTTCAGAAAATAATTAATGAAAAGAGATCTACATAGTTAGCACATGTTTAGTGAAAACCATGCGCACTAGCCCAACAAACCATGAAATCCTGGATATTGGGGGTTCTAATGGATGGCGCGTGGTTTGTAAAACTATGTTCCCTAAATTGAGAAACCATGCACCCATAAAATAATAGGCTCATGTTTTTTGCATGGTTAGGGTAAACCATGTTCCCTAACCTAGTTAACCCTATTCATGAATTAAAGTCCCCTAAAGATTAATTTAAAAAATGGAATCACCCCATAATGATCCCCAAATAGACCCTAATTCAACCCAAGGTACTTTTTAATTCATTGGATCTCTTATAAAAAATTCCAAGACCTTCTAATTACTATTATTTAGGAATCAAATCCAGGACCAAATCTCCACTCCTCTCTGGGTTAGGGTATTCTCTCCCAGTTTTCTCTCATGTTTCCCCCGTTCTTTCTGCTTCCTTTCAGTGAAGTAATATTATATTATGGATATATATATATAAATCCACATAGTTAGATATAGATATATTATTCTTGATCTATATCTAGATTTAAATTAATATTATTTATTCGATCTTGATTTTGAGTTTTGATATTCGAACCTAGATCTACGTCGCTGTGACGCCCAATTTTTAGGGATTTCTATGGTGTTATTATCCATCAGAAAATTAAGGTATGTGTTCTAATCTTCAATTCGCATAGTCGTGATTTTAATATTTTTATTAAATTATAAAATTTCTATAATTATTTATCAATTTTAATTCTCAAATTAGGTTTAAGTAATATGTCCAATTGAATCATTGAGTATTGTGGAAATAGAAAATTAATTTGATAAATAATTATGAAATTTAGGGATCATGATTTAGAAAATTAGCCTTAGAATTAATTATGATATATCGATTTTTTTAATTGGCATAGTTTGTTGTGGGATTAGTTATGTTATATTGATATTATTGATTGAGATAATTAATTGAGGGATTAATTTTCATATTTGAGTTTGTTAATATTGATTAAATAGTTCTTAAATTAATAGATAGGTTTGATGATGTATTTAATTATTGAATTAATTAAGTGTAATTATGTGATATTTTTTTAATTATAAATTGAATCTATGTAATCAATTAATTTCTAAATTAATTAAGATTTTATGAATACAAACATGGTCATTCGTGTATGAATTATATAATTGGACCATGATCATTATAATGTTTGATTATGATTGGTAATATGGTCATCCAAAAATAAATTAGAGAATGAGAAAAAGGTCAGTCTAATGTGTAAAATATGGATGGTTTATGGGCATTCAAGTATGAATTAATGAATGGTAACCAAATTACTATAAGATATGACCACACATGGGAATAATTCAGGCCCCGGAATGTGTCGAAGTAGTTACTTTGATATGATATCAACATTGAATTGTGCAGGCCCTAGCACGTTCCCAAGTGGTTATTTAGATATAATTTTACCAAGGAAAACTTCGGTCTCTGGTATGAGATGAAGCTTCATGGAGTTATGGGTGTACTAAAAAACGTTGGAGTTAATGTGGTGTTGTAAAGAATATATGAAATTGTGATAATTATTTACTTGTTAATTTTTATTATTTATTTATAAAATAGCACACATTATTATCTGATTGAATATTGTTTGAGGCACCATTGGTGGTGACCGACTGAGTTTAACATTCACCCTACTTAGGTATCTTGATCGGTACTTGAAGATACTTTATTATTCCTGGACAAGTTCAGGGAAAATGAAATGTGTTGGATGAATAATTTTGGGATGTATCTTGGATGAGTGAATAAGATGTGGTTTGGGACATTCATGGGATCTATCAATGTCTTTATTTTTAGTTCTCATTATAGACACTTCACATGCACATTAACATGGAATGTTTTCTACTTTAATTGGATATTGTATTTTCTTATATTGAATATATTCATATATTGGTATAGATTATGGTTAAATATGATTTATTTATTGTTTACTATTTCTTAAAAATTATTAATCTATTTAAAAGTGGTATAGTCTCCCCATGATTTTATTATCAGACATTCATTTCTAGTCAGCAGCCTAATTTATATTAGGAGGCATTCTTGAGGACATGTGACCAACTGATTTGGGGGGCCAGTGTGTGGAACCCGGGACGGGACCTTATAGAGTGGTATCAAAGAGATTTTCATTTATTTTTCTTTTTTATTAATATTTGGGAAAGGTATAAATGAGTCTAGGAAGATTCAGAACATAGTAATGAGCTTGTCCATGGGAATTTCAGACCCACATACTTGGTAAAACCCAAGCACCCAAGGTGGGATTATTATTATTTTTGTTTATTTTTACAATTGAATATTGTTTCCCTTTGGGTGACACATTTTTTTTTATGTGAAAATACAATTTGAAATTTTCTAAAAATTGACTCATGGCCTGAAATGGCATGATATTTGAGTATGTAAGCATTATTAGAGGTAGTTATGATTATTTTGTGACACACATCATTATAGGCGCACATGGGAAAACATGTTTTAGGTAATTTTTTTAACTTAACTTTTTTCCACTAACATTTATAATGAAATTGAAAATGTTGAATAATATAAAATTAGTAGTGTTAAAATGATAAACTAATGTGAATAATTGGTTGTAAAAATATAATGTTTATATGAGACTGATAATTCCCTTAGATGACCAAGACCTAGTTGTAGGATGGTTAAGGGTAGTGATAGAGCACCTGTTTGGACCACAAGGTGAGGTTTGGGGAAGAGACTTGTCATTATTATTCCTCTCAAATATATATGATAATGTTTTATTTAGTCCTAACATGTTTCTTTATCATTGTAGTGATTTGAATCCAAGAAAAGTATTATATAGGGGTTAACAAGAGGTCATTGATGATAATTCTCCCCTAATATTGGAACTCGAGACACCAATTTTGTAGTGTGAAGAAGAAGGAGAGAAGTTTTGAATGAAATTCACTCTCTTTATAAAATTCAGGTAGAGAGACCTAGGTTGGGTTGAGAAGAGCATTTATATCATAACTAGATAGTTTGAGTTACATGTCCCTCTTAATTTTACAAGAGTGGATGGACTTGAGGAAGCTGAGTTCTGGGCTGAGTCCATCAAGAAATTCATGACTATTTATAGACTCCTACTGAGAGGAGGGTCGGGTTGGCTTCTTATATTCTTTAAGGATAAGCTATGAACTAGTGGAAAATTCAAGAATATATTGGAAATAATGATGGTATATTATTGAGGGAATTCATGGAGAGGTTCTTAGGGAAATTATATCCAGAGGTACTAGGGTGGGAGAAATAAGTTGAGTTCTTGTGGGTGATTTAGGAGAGAATTTCCATGGGGGGGGGGGGGGGTTATGTTGTACACTTTACAGGCCTACAATGATTTTCTCTATCCTTGGTAAGAGATGATACTAAAATATTAAGACACATTTATGATGGAATTATGTGTGATATTATGTACCATGTTAGCATATTTAAGTCAAATAATTTTTTTGTGGTGGTGGACCAAAATCTCATAGATAAGGGGAACCTGAAGAAGGCTTCCAGCGTGGGAAAGAATGTTGCTACTAAAAAATCATGAGGACTTACTTATGAGAGTAGGAAGAATTTTTATGAGAAATTTTTTCATGGTATTTGAAGATGAGCGATCATAAATTTTGTTCAATTTCATAGAAAATTGTAGGAGTGATCTATCATTTGTGTGGTAGGTTATACCATTATTATAAACACTAAATCATACCACCATTATAGTGGTGATATTGTGGAAATATGGGTATCTATAGAAGTCCTGTATGAAATAATGATAGATGATTAGTGAGGGTGAAACTATATAGAGTAAGAGTGAGAAAATGGGTTCGTCTACACCTTATTAGACTGGTGGACGAATTTCTGATGGCTATGGTGGTAGAGGTAGTAGACATGGTACTTCTAGGAAAGAGCACCCATATCAGCAGAGTGGTGCAACACAGGAGAGTCTAACTACATCACAGGGAAGTGGGGATGGACATCTACATGCAGTACAACCTACACTTGTGAATATCAAGGTTGGAAAATAAATAGTGAGAGGTACTATTATTGTAGAATCCACATTATCTAGTTCCTTATTTGATATTGGTTCCTCTCATTTATTTATATATGAAAGACTTACTAATGGATTTATCCTATATTTATAGTTTTTGAGTAGTGTTATTACAATAAGTACACCATTTGGAGTGTAATATAGAGATATATGTATATGTAGGATATGTTCTCTTGATGATGGGGAGTATCATTTTATATGGGATCTATATATCCTTGACATGTCATCCATCGACCTTATTATTGGTATGTACTATCTAGTCGCATTCCAAGACCACATAGATTGTTTCTGGGGGAGAGGGACATTTACTTCTAAAAAGGGTGACCATTATATTCACCGTGGGGAGTTAGATATCCAAGAAGGATGTGCATGGATAATTAATCAAAAATTGTGAGAGCACACATCCTAGG
This sequence comes from Viscum album, assembly GCA_963277665.1. Taxonomy (NCBI): domain Eukaryota; kingdom Viridiplantae; phylum Streptophyta; class Magnoliopsida; order Santalales; family Viscaceae; genus Viscum; species Viscum album. The sequence continues at coordinate 2,053,598,292 of OY728140.1, forward strand.
TTTCTAGTTTATTGTTGGATCATGGAGGCGTAATGCATGATATCTTTCCACAAGTGGTGGAATATTTTCAAGATATTTTTCTTTAATAATTCACATGGATTCCACCTAAGAGAGATGCAAAATTCACTATTGAGCTCATGCCAGGGGATGGTATATTTTATATTCCACCAAACATAATGGAACCTATAGAGCTCCAGACTCGACTGGAGAAGTTGGAGGCTAAATAATTTATCTATATGAGTATGTCACCTTTTGGTTATCTATTGTTGTTCAAAAAAATTATTATAGGTGTTTGTGATTGTGTGTTGATTTCCGTAAGTTTAACAAGATGATGGCATTGAACTAGTATCTTATTCCATATATTTATGATATTTTTGAAAAGTAAATTGGAACTTGTTTGTTCTTGAATATTGACATCATATCAGGGTATAATCAGTTGAGTGTTTGGATTTATGATATACAGGTGACTGCATTCAGGATATGTTATGACCATTATGTGTTCATTTTGACTATTTTTGGTTGTCAAACACACCAGTGGTGTATATGGATTTAATGAAAAGAATCTTCCATCCATACTTGGATTATTTTATGTTTGTGTTCGTGGTACAAACCTTGGTGTACACTATAACTCATCATGTCATGCCCAATATCATCACATCATCGTGAGTACACTAAGAGATTATTTTCTATACATCAAGAAATCTATGTATCTATTTCCGATCAATCATGTATACTTCTTGAGAAACACCATCTTAGAGGATGGTGTTTCAGTTGACCTATAGAAGGTTAGGTAGTTATTTCTTATGACCATCCAAATAATGTATTCGATATCCATAGCCTTCTGGGGTTAGCTGGATATTATTGGAGATAAATCTAGGGATTTTCCAATATGGAAGCACTACTTTAAGGATTTACCAAAAAAGGATAAATATTGATTGATTAGGAGCATGTGATTAGGTATTAAAGGATTTAAAGATGCATTTTACATAAGCAGTGATCTTAATCCTTCCAAAGACATGTGATAAGTATATGGTGTATTGTGAAGATTCGAAGATCAAACTCAATGTCATATTGATACAAGAAGATAGAGTCAAAACATTTGGGTATAGGAAGATGATTCCACATGAATGTGAAATCCATATGAATGACCTCAAGGTGGACGTTTTGGTTTATTCTTTCATTTGTTGGACACACCATCTATTGTGGAAAACGTTTACTATTTACACAGACCATAATAGTTTGAGGGACACATTCTCGCATCGATATCCAAATCTTATGTAGTTGAGATGTGTTTAGTATACATAGTCTTTTGATTTTTAGATGGAATATATGACTAGAAAAGGAAAGTGTGTGGTAGAATTTTTGAGCTAGATTACTTAGTATCCTACAGTTTAGGAGTCTAGTACTGAGTGGAAGATGATGACCTCGTTGGCAGAGATGCATGTGGTGGTACAGGATAGTCAAGAACCTATGAATCTCATATTAGTTTTTGCGCATTATACACTTTTCACCTAGATTATATAGTAATAGTATGATTATTTTGAATATTATACCTCAATGAAAGACTAGAAGGTGGGAAGCCACCTTCTGATTGGAGCATATATGAGGATTGGATAACCTATTGCAGGAATCTGGCTGTTGGGACTATGTGTATATAGCAAGATTTGATTCAATAATTTAGTGCCTCGATGTGGGTGGTACATCTTGGTGTAACCAAAAGGTACCCTCACATAAGATGACTATTTTTTTTTCTTGGTATGAAAAATAAAATTATAGGTTTCGTGAAATGATGCTAAATCTGTCAGTAGGTGAAGGCCAAGCATCAACAACCTAGACGTTTTATATAGACAATACCCATTCTGGAATGCATGTGGGACGTTGTGACAACAGAACTTGAGGAAGGCCTCCTAAAGACACCAAGGGAGAATTATGTTATTTAAGTTATTATGGATCGACTGATGAAATTATGACATTTTTGTTCTATACAAGTGACTTTCTCAATAGTGGAGATGGGAGATTTGAATTTTAGAGAGATATTTCTTCTATACGAGCATCAAAATACTATATTTCGATATCATAACTCATGTTTCACATCAATATTCTGGAATGGATTGTAGCAAATTCTTTTTTCACATTCTATCTTGTGTATGTATATCTACCCGCAGATAGATGGACAGTCTGAGAAAACTATACCAGTGCTGGAGAATATGATTCATGCATGTGTTCTTGAATGTGGGGTATCTTGGTAAAATCACTTAGATTTAGAGGATTTTTCATTTAAAAATTTAGTAGGAAACTATATATATGGAACCATATGAGGATAATTACCATATACCATATAGATCACTGCTTTGTTGTATCAAGGCATGTGAGATAGAGGTGTTGGGACCGAGTGTCATATAGGAGATATAAGAAATTGTGTAGGAAATTTGGATATGTATGGTTGTGACCCCGAGTAGACCAAATTCATATAATGATAGAAATTGAAGACCCCAAGAATTTTCAAGGGGTGATCACATGTACCATTGGGGTCTCCTAGAATGAGTAACCAAAGGATATAATGGTAGGTCATGTTGTAACCCTAGTTTGTTCGATAGTTTGGGGTTATGGATAGAATCAAATTGGTGGCATACCAATTTGATATTAAACATAAATATATTATCTACATGAAATTTTCCATGTTTCACAACTAAAATAGTATTACCCCAACCCTTCTCATATAAACAATGTGGATGAAGATTATATGGAGAAATATGCATCCTTTGAGGAGCATCTGATATACGTGATGGATCACAGTGAGAATGTGTTGTGGGGAACGACTATGTTGATTGTACATGTATTTTTGTAACATGGGTTTGTGTAGGATGAGATATGTGGAAGGGAAACATATACGTGGGTATAATGGCCTAATATTTTTGAATCAGAATCTTATAGTTGCGTGGAAGTACAACTTGAGGAAAAGTTGTTTTAAGATTGATAGATTGTAAGATCATGAATTTTTATGGATTTATATCAATCTCTTTTTCAAGTATTATTCCATTTCATTTCTTAAATCTTTTTTTGGTTATGATTTGAGGTGTGATTGGATAAAAAATTTAGAAAAAAATGTTAGAAAAAGTGTTTTGCATGGTTGGCACATGGTGAGGGAAAATCATACGCCCCACCTTAGAAAACCATGAAACCCTGAATAGTGGGGATTCTCATGACTGGCAGATAGTTTTTCAAAACATGTTCCTTAAAAAGAGACTATGTGCACCAATAAAATTATAGGTGCATTGTTGGTGCATGGTTAAGGAAAACTGTCTACCCAATCCCACCTAACACTATGTCAGGATTAAAGTCCACCAAAAATTAATTTTAAAAATTCTCAGATCCCCAAATTATCCCCAAATCGACCCCTATATGACCCTAGGCCTGCATTCACGTTTTTTGATCTCTAATAATGAATTCAAATCCCTTATTTCAACTTTTCATCACAAATCAAATCATGTATTGAAGGTCCACTCCTCTCCCGATTAGTTAATCATCTCCGAGTTCTTCTCTCATTCCTCTCTGTTATTTTCATTTTATTTTAGTGATGTAATCCACTTTATGGGGAAATCTATAACTATTTGGTGATATGTAGATCTAATATTCTTGATCCAAAAATATATTTAAAAGATCATGAATTATTTAATATTTATTTAGTTATTTTATATTAGGTTCTATATTTAGGTCATTGTGTCTCTCAATTTATCAACATTTCTATTGGGATATTATCCATTATCCAATTGTTGTTGGTGGTATAATATTCAATTATAATTGTAATGATTTTGATGAGTGTAGAAAAATTGTATATTTTCCAATATTATTGAGAAATTTGAATTCATAAATTTGGTTAATTAATGTGGGAAATTATTTCATTGAGTATTTTGGAAATAGATAATTAATTGGAGAATTAATTATGTGATTTAGGGATCACAATTTTAATAACTAATTGGGGAATTAATTACGAGAAGTCAATTTAATTGAATTGATATAATTAGTTGTGGGATTAATTATGTGAAATGGATATTATATATTGATATTATTAATTGTGGAATTAATTATGATTAATTTATTTTGAGAATGAGATTATTAATTTGGGGGTTAATAATGGGATTTCATTTTGTCAATACTGATTAATTATCTGTAAATTATGTAATGGGAGTAACATATTAATTAATTGGCTGATTAATTAATGGTTATTGTGAAGTAATCTTATTTTTGAATTAATAATGAAATTTATGTGAACAATTATTTTATTAATAAATTATGTGTTTATGAATGGTAACATGGTCATCCATATATGAAGTAAAGAATGGGGACATGGTCATTATAATGTGTGTTTATAAACGGGAGCATGTCCATTCAAGTATGAATTAGATAATGGGAACATGGTCATTCTAATCTATGTTTATGAATGGTAAAATTTTCCTTCAAGTATGGATTAGATAATTTAAATATGGTCATTATAATGTGTGATGTATGGATGATAATGTGGGAATTCAAATATGAATTAATGAATGGTAGAAAAGGTACACTGAGATATGACCTAACATGGAAATGCTTAGGGCTCTGGAATGATCTGAAGAAGATATTGGGATAAGATATCACCTTGGAATACTTCAGGCTCTTGCATAAGATGAAACATGTATTAAGATATGAATTTACCTATGAACACTTCAGGCTATGTCATGAGATGATGATGGAATCGAGGTTTGAGTTTCATCGGGAACCCCAAAGTTAATGTGGTTAAATTATGAATAAATGTTAATGTGAAAACTACTTACTTATGCATTGTAATTATTTATTTATACAATGGAATACACTATTATCTAACTAGATATTGTTCTAGAAACCATTGGAGGTGGCCTAATAAGTTGTACTCACACCCTTCTGGAGCCACCTGATAGGTAATCGAATATACCTAATTGTTTTAGTACATGTTAATGGAAAATACCCTGTGTTTGATGGATGATTTGGGGATGAAGCGTGGATGAGGGAACCAGATGCGGTGTTAGACCTTCATAGATGTCATCAATATCTTTATTTTCAGTTTTCCTTTCAAACACACGACATGTACATTAGAATGACTTGTTTTCTCTTTTAGTTAGATATTATATTTTTCTACATTGATTGTCTTGAGATATTGGTGTTGATTATTGTTATATATTCTTCCAATATTGTTTATCATTTCAATTTGGGTATCAAATAGATAAAATAATGTATAGTATCCCCATGATTGACTTATCAGACCCTATATGCTAGTGAGAAACCACTGAAGTCTTGGGAGGTGCGCTTTAGGTCATGTGAACAACAAGCATTGGGCACCAGTGTGTAACACCCGGGTCAAGACTTTAAAAAACACCACCATTCCGCAACAACAATATTGAGAACCTTTTCCAACATAAGATCATTTAAATAGAGTTCCTAAATGATCTCCAACATAATTATCCATACCCAAAAGAAGAAAACACAATGAGATATATCAGTTATAAAAAATGAATTTATAGTAAATAATCTTTTAATTGATCTTATACTACTGGTACATTCATCCAACTATTATCAGAGGTTATCCAAGGGATTTTAACTTGATCAATATCACGTATTTAAAGCACTATTTAAAATAATTTTATATTACCAAAACCAAAATAGGTATGAAAATTCAATTTTATTTTGGAGAATGAAAATTTCTTATTCCTTGGAATCCCACACTGATAACATAGACAGAACATACTCATGGAGGAATATTTTGGTAGGATATATAGTTGTATTTAAATACCACTTCCCAAAAGACTATACATAGCTAAAAAATATTCCACTTGAACATCATGCCTCATCAAATACACAATGTTTCAGGGAACAAAGGCATGTCCTGTTGAATTATTATCGGATTCCCCTTTAAAATAATTGATCCTTTAATAAAACATCTTCTATAAGATTTGGGAGATTTAGAATAACTTTAAAAATATATTATCATACTATAATAACATTGAATCACCTTAATCGAGGTAGTAAAATTCCAAACCCTTCATTATCCTCACGAAATTGGAGAAGAACTGTTGAATGAAAAAGTATTTCATAATTCCCATGGGTAGATATTATATGATTTAGTCTGAAGAAAAGAATTCCACCAGTCATATATTTGGACTTACAAAATAATGGTCAGAATATTGAGTTTGATAGGTTTTGAATAATCAAGATGAAAAAATATATATAAAAACTGTTTTACAAACATTTATTGGCTTATGATTATTTCATCTTTCTGAATAAATAAGAGGGGTTTTGATTCTCAGAACCTCTAAATAAACGCATGGTACTAAATAGTTGACTGAGACCTACTAGGAACTATAATAAGGACATATAAACAAAATTAATGGGATTGGGCTTGATCAAATAGGCCATAGAAAATAGGGGAACTTCCGGCAGATAATCTTCAACATTTTTTATTAATTAGTGGGGGCATACTATGAAATGAGAAACCCAAAATCAAATAAATAATCATCACAAACTAAAACTACTCAATTAAATTACAAGTAAAAAATCCATACTCAAAATACCATTCCAACAAAAGTTATAAAAAAGAAAAACAAAATCACAAAAGGGAAATCTCCAAACACAAAAAGAAATAATTACCCACAACAAATTTTCAAAAAATTGACCTCTCATTTATTGAAAACCATTTTCATAAAAAAAAATATAACCACAAGAGATTATGTTATTTTAATTTGTGTTATTTAAATCCTCACATATATATCCTTATTATAATTCAAACACCCATCCAAAAATATTAATAACCATCATTATTCTACATGAATACATCTCTATATGTGATCACTCGTAGGAATACCAACGGCCAATTCAAATCATTATCTACTCCAAGAAAATATTCCACCCAAACACAGATTCACAACCAATCAGAAGGCAATTCTTATCATCCCAAAACAAAACATTTCAAAATTCTGATTTTTGACAAGTATCCACAAAAAATTTAATAAATAGTATTTAAACCTCCCCAAATGATTTCAAAAACTATTCTATTTTCCCTTAACATATTATTTTCAAATGCAACATGTTTAATTGTTCAAGAAAAAAATGGGTTTCATTTTATGAAACAAACATTAATAAATGTAACACAATTTTTAAAATCTAAAAGAAACACCCAAAAATAAACTCAAATAAATACAATAAATAAATTAAATTATGATAATAATCAATCAAAAAATTCAAAAATATAATAGGAATAGTCATAACACATAACTTGGTCACTTTTTTTGGAAGGTTGTGTGCACACCAGGTCAACAAAATATAGATCATGCTAGAAAATGAAACAGTATTTTCATGGTTTCATAGACCATGAACAATAACCATGTACTCTATGAATCCCTCCCATAATAACCAAAAAATAATAAAAATTAGAAACACTCAAACAAAAACCAAAGAACTCAAAAGGCATGAGATTCAATAATTGAATTTAAGGTAAAACACCCCAAACCACCCCATAATTTCAAGTGTCCATCCAAATTGGTTTTGATCAACCACCTACCAAAAACTAAATACTTGGATTCTAATAATAATATCTTTGAATTACCAAAAAAACCCGAAATAATAATGGATAATCGGAGGATACCATTTTTTCATGAACTAACCTAGGCTAACCATGGACCTATCAGTGAGCTAGAATGTGTGGAATTACCAATCCTCTACAGATAGAAACTAGTGCTACAAATAATTTATAACTCAATTGAGAATGATTTATCCCATGAACAATACATAAATAAAACAAAATATTAAATTAATAGTGGTAGTTGAAAAGTGAAAATAAAATGAATGATATAAATAAACACTAGACATACATCCATGTGTCATCACAAGTCGCCATTTTCCACCAAACCATAATTGTTCTATGGTGACCAAGATTGATCTCGTAGCTACACCAAAATCTAAAACCATGATAGAGGCATAGGGGTGAGAATTAATATTTAGTATTCATTACATATTAAAATACTCCATATGAGTTACCTTTGAAAATAAATCTAGTCATTCTAGTTTGGAAATAATATATATATAAATATGATATTCTAAAATTTCAGAAAAACCACTAACAAGATTAAATTTTTTAGAAAACCACTTTCCTATATATTTTAAAAATAGTTTCCAAAGCTCGGTTGACATTTCAAAAAATTCATTAAAAGGATAATTAATACTATAATTTATGTAATAGTATTCTCACTTAAAAATCGAATTTAAAAAAATGGTACCAAGGTAAATAAGAGAAAAATATTCCAAACACCATGAGAAATACCTATGCAGCCTGGTCAACAGGGTTATAGGAGCTTTATACATATATTATCAAACCATAAAGTCTATTATCATGTACAAGCCAAAGGGTAGGTCTAATACAATGGTCTAGTGTTACACAAGGAAACATAATTTAGTTTAGTTAGTTTTTAAGCATAATCCTTATAGAAATGATGAGATAGTGCACTATAGAGTCAACAGATATACTAATTCTTAGTAACTCAACAAAGTAACTAGGGTTCCCATGTGATCAAATTTATTTCACAATCCACATAATTACCTTTTTTATCAGTTCATCAATTATTTGGAAACCATTTCCTAACATTTCAATATTGGATAGTACGTTTCAAAAAACATATAATTTTTTTATAACATCCATTTACACACATAATATAATATAAAACCCACATTAGATTGTTTAAAATGATTGGATTGTTGAAAAAATCATTAAAAAATATTTTAATAAATAATATATATTTATAAACTTAAAACAAAACACAAAAACATGGGAAAATATAATACCAAGCATTAAAACCACTTTTGAGAGTATATAAATACTATTTAATATTAATAAATCACTATTAAAACACTCAAAAAATTATGGAATTGAAATTAAAGGCTTCGACCAAGATAACCCATATTAAAATAGACTACATTTGATGTTGGAAACATTACACATACACATATATACACCTTCATAATTATATTTACCTTTTGATTAATTTTACATATTCTCGTCTCTACGATAGAGTATTTTCAAGGAGGATATATATATTCTTACCTAATTAAAATTGTTCCAAAGAATTAGATCAGAATAAAACATCCACGAATTAGATGGAAAACCCACTTCCTTCAATGATCATGAATAAATTCATTATTTTATGGGACCCAAGAACCTAAGACATTTGGAGAATAAAAACAGTACACCCAATTTGGTTAGGTTTTGGATGGATCAAGCGTGACACATAGGGGAAAAAAATTGGTGCAGCAAAAAATGGAAGGAAAAAGAATCAGGGGTAGATGAAACCATACCTAAAGTGATCTCACAATGAATTGGTGGAATAAATGGCATGTAAGGTTGGAAATAGGAAGGGGTGGCATGTTGAGGGGTGGGGTTTTAGCCGTGAAGAGGGGGAATATGGGATGAAAGGAAACCCCATATTAATTGGAATAATAATAATAATAATAATATTATTATTATTATTATTATTATTATCATTTTTTTTATTGTTTTTTGTTTTTTTTTTTGTTTTTTGAATGGAAAGACATTGTTAGTTGTTTGTATGCACTAGTTTATAACTTTTACACCAATAATTCACCCTCACTAGGCCCCATGTGCAACTTACATGGAAATTCTGCATGGTTCAGAAAACTGGGAGTCAGTTGTGATAATCGACACTGTAAAAAATTACAGATCAACTCGCACAAGGTTTTCATGATTTCTACTAACTATACTCCAATATTGTACCTTTGAATGAATCCAAAAATTTTAAAATTTAAACACGATCAGGGATAAAACACCAAATAAATGCTAAAAATAATTTATTGATTATAATAATTAAATATTATGGTTATGGTGTGACGAAGTAATTATGTGAGTTTATGGGGTTCTATTTGAGAGGAAATTTATTTATTATATTGTATTATGGATGATAAATCTTCTTTTTCATTTAGGGGTGTTCACTGGAAAAGGAGTGTTACCATTATTCTCTTTTATATGGTTATGGTATATTACTAGAATTTGATATGATGGATTTTATAATTAATATTACTCGCCTCCATTGGTTTATAATGGGTTCCTTGGGTACTCAGGTAGAAAAGTCTAGAAATTATACCATTAGGAATATAGATATTCTCTACCTATATTTCATACTACACTAAAACAGTAACAAAACAACACTATGAAATGAATATGATTATCACTAGTAATTAATGTACTTTTACTTAATGGTTCATGAAAGGGACATGGTATAGTCAGTAGTGGATGGTTGAAAGGGGTTTTATTACTAATATATTATATGGATCATAGGGTTCTTTGACCTCAGTTCCCTGGGGTTACTCCCATGATGCTTATATTTTCTTTTCCTTTATACGTGTGATGTTATTTAAATTTAAATTTAGTTACATTCCATTCGTTTTTCTGGATGTTATTACCACTTACATTTCCATTAAGTAATAATTTATATATATATATATATATATTGTTATTTTTATTTCTTTATGATTGTTATGTTCATGTTCATCACCTTAGATATTATTCATTATTTTAAAAATCGGATTCTTTCAGTGATTTTGAAAAGCTTAATTAAATAAATTGATGTTTTAGTTTACTTTTAAAATGAATGTATTATAAAGAATAATTTTTTATATAATTTCTATTACTATAAATTTTATTTTCTAAGCTTGATTATTTCTAAATGGATGAATTTATTACAATGATTATAATATAACCTAAGTAATGCTCACTAGTGATTATTTTTAACTTGAAATTGAAATTGTACTCTCATAGTTGTACTTTCAAATATGCATGAAATTGATTTAATTTTATTAATTATTCGTTAGATGTGGAGTATATTGAAACAATGATTTCTAGAATTAATATTTATATTCAAATATATCATTTTCTTTCTAGGTTCTATTTGGATATGGTTTTTGTTATTTTGTGTCTAGTAAGAGTATAATTGTGGCATTTACAATAAATGTAGTGTATTGATACACCCATGAAGATTGGTGATCATGGATTTAATTTTTCCTGGGAATTTTGTCAATATACTTTATGAAAACATATAGAATACATCATTTAAGTCTCTCTTAGATATATTGGTATCATATTTAAATATTTTAAATTATTTTTATTGAGATTATTCTTTCTTGTTGGTTGGGTTTTTTTATGGTTGGTTAGTCATGTGTTATGTTTATTCCATTTCTAGTTTTTTTAATAATTAATACATTTTTTATAAGTTATATTTAAATTTGGTAGTGTTAATTCCATTTTTCAAAGAGTATGGTTCATATTATTACTATTTCATGAAGAAATGGTTAACCCTATTTAATAAATTTGATTTCTCTACACTGACATCTAACCCTTAGGGATCAACAATGACCTTCTAGAGTTAGAGCGATTCATATTAGGTAAAGAGGTTAAGTATAGCTCTGGTTTATTCATAATAAAATGGTTTCAAAGATAGGTTTTATATTATTCCATTTCAGGAGTCATGGTGGATGTGAGATATGACTATCAAACTCATGAGGTTTATATAATGGAGTGTCAGACCAACACTTTCAGTACAGGATCCTGAATTTCCTTAGTATGTTTAGAATTCATAATATTCGTTTTATGATTTATTTATCTATATTTCTAGTTAAAATTCAAAATTTCAACAACAATTTAAGGTTAAACAATGAACTTCGTGAGTATGGTGCATGAACTATAAACTATATACATTGATCAAGTATCATGGAAGTGATGAGCTTTTGGTTATTTTCTGTTTTTAATTTTTTCTATTGATCTTATGAAATTATTTTGATTGGTGCTGACAATATTTAAATGACGGTGAATTAATCATTCATAGCTTTATTTTAAATTTAAAATGTAATAAGATGATTTCCATGGTAATTTATTATTGTTTAATTTTTTCATACCTTTTTTTATGAACTCAAATATTTCTTTTGAAAGATGATATTATTAGAAATTAAATTTGACCATTTTAAGTTATTAAAACAAATGAATGTGAATTTTCAAAAATTATTTATCAGTTATCAAATTTTTATTCCTTACATATATTTTTTTAAAATATAACATAGTTTTTAAATATTTATTTCAATGGGAATATAAAAATGACGAAAAATTGCGGATTTGACTCAGTGTGATATTAGTTTTTAGGAATTATAAAATTTTTAACATGGTTTAATTTTCTTTATAAATCCATAAAAATATTATTGAAAATGTCATTTTCTAGAGGTTAATGAATAAAATGCATTCAATTTATGACAAATTTAATTTTTTGGGATTTTTTAGTTTTTGTTTTATGTTGGGGGTTTTTAAAATGGAATAAATCTTAAATCAATATAATCATGAAAAAATAAGCTTCAATATCTTTATTAATCAATTAATCCAGTGGAAACCAAATTTTTATGGGGTTAAATGTTCATTTTTCATGACACTATCTTTTAATAATAGTGGTTTAATATATTTATGTTGTATGAATTTAATTTTCTACATGTAATTTTTCAAAATATTTTATTACAAATAAATCTCAAATAGTAATAAAATACATTATGGATAAAATTGTTTTCTTTTATTATATTTTCCTAAATATATTGTTTATTGGATATTTAAATGCTTTTTTATTTTTATTATTGGAAATTTAGATTTTATTTTTTTAATTTATATTTTTAATCTTTTAGTTTTCAATCAGTTTTTAGAGATATACCATTTATGGATTTAAAATTATTAAAATCCTTATTTAAAAAAAATATTATTAAAATTTTATGTTATTTCTATTCTCATCTGTATTGGGTAAATTTAATGTGTTGATGATGGTCTATTATTTCAAGGGAATTCTACTGTTATGTTGTACTAACATAAGAGTATTTGGTTGTTTGACCTGATTTATTTTACTATTGAGTTTTTACTCTATCGATGAGTTTTCATTTATCCGGTTAAAATTTTGATAATATTTGGTTTTGGATAATTGTATTTTAAATTATTATATTGGGTAGAAGAATGGTTTTGTATCGATCATTGATCAACGGTTTTATGATTTTTGGTTTATAAATTTTTAAAATGTGTCATTATCTCTAATTATTTGAGTGGGTTCATTTATATAAGTTCTACAAGAATTTCGTGTGATGGTATATTTTTATGGTGTGTACATTATAATTAAATAAATTGTTTTGAGTTATAAAATTCATGGTGAATTTGAATTTCTATATTTACATTTTAGAGTAGATGTTTGGACCATGTTTGAAATGTATTATAGGACATCTGAAAAGTAATAGTCTGGTTGAATAATGTTTGGACTATGATCTTGAGCATTGGTTACTAAAATTATACAGTGTTCATAGATCATGCCATAATACAACTAGGATGTGCATAAATTATGCTTGTCTGAGAAATCATTCATTCTTCCTGGGGGTAGTTGTACCACAACCTCAAGGGGCCATTCCGTAAAGCATTATTGAATGGTATCATTTCCTCTATCAGTGAGTGGTTAGGCTAAGACCCAAATTGGTCACACCATGATGTTTTCTCACTAATAGAGGAGGTCCTAAACCTAGGTTTAGTCACACAATGACCAATATGGTTCATTACATGATAATTTTCATCCAATTTATGGGATCGTTATCTATGGTAGGTCAAAAAACTACCCATAGGGTTCTCACCGTGATTACGGTGTTGGGTGTTTTTAAAAAAGGGGGTTTTGGAAGATTGAGAGGGGACCTATTGGGAACACCCATTAGGCTCTCTAAATTTAGACCTTGCATACAATAAATCAGATCTCTCTTCATCTCTACACACATTCCCCGTATCACCCCTTGAATTAAGGTTATTAAGAGGTATTAATTGTGCAGATTCAATGCATGGTTCCTCTAGATATCTCCATTTTCCACTTTTCATTTGTTTTACTTATAATATTTTTTCCAGTAATTGTTTTTAACATTAAATTCCACCATGTAACAATGGAATAATTAAATTTAATGGGTCCTTAGCATGTATCTTGTAAATGAAGTCATGGGATGGTATGTTCTCACTATTTTTCTCCATTTATCTCGTTGTATGTATTTTTAGGGTTTTGGTGATTATAGGTTTCTTTAGACACACATTCATAGATATTAAGTGAGTATTTATTGTGAAATATACTATACTAGATAGTGGGAGTGGATCACACCCAATTTTTCATGTTTTTACACCTTAATGTCTTCTTAAGAGTTTCGAATTGATTATACAAATGTGGGATTTAGGTTTTGGTTGTTTGATTTATTTATTTTTAGGGTGTTTATGGTTGTAATATGTTCTCAGGGACCATAAAAGTATAATTCAATCATGTAATCCATTTAGGGGTCATCAGTAATGGTATGTGGCTCTTGTAATAACTCTATATAGAAAAATATTTTATTATGTTCATATTTTTGATCTGTGCATTGAATTACTAATTTTTAGTGAAATTGATTTCTATGATGAAAAAAAAGTTCATATATATTATTCTTTTTATGTGTTTGTTAAATTTACTTAATTTATTTATTTGAATGGATTCAGTAAAAAAATTATGCCTTTCTTCAAAGGGTCCTAAATGGAAAAAAACTAGTGATTTTAATGAAAACTAATTATAAAATAAAGATGAGCATGGTTTTAAAATGTATTTTTGTAATTAATTATTGTTCATTGGTTCATATTATTATTTATTCATAATTGGTAGTGATGGTGTTTTTGGGAGGTTTATAGAAAATTATGGGGGTTTAATGAATATAAAGTGTTTTTTTAAGAAACGAAATCACGGTTTTTGTTTCAAAAATATTTTTACAAAGGACCCATTGAAACTTATTATAATTTTTTTCCTAATGTAAATCTTTCTTGACGTGGTCAGATTTGTGTTTTTTGTTTTAATGAAAATGGGAAATTGATGTTTCATGAGTTGATTTGGTTATCCCAAATAGGGGATGTATTTACTATAATGTATTTATGAGGATAATGGGTTGGTTATTTTTTACGGTTTCATGAGTTGAGGGAGTGTTATTTTTCTTTATTGTAATATCTTCAACTTTATTTCTAGGATTTGATATTAATAATCATTGGATGATATTACTCACTTTTTTTGTTGATTAGGGAAACCCTGGGATCTTGGGAAGCTATTCCCTAGATAATTTTAACTAGGCATGTGGATATTCTCTAACTTGATTTTATACTTTGATGAAACACTAAAAAAAGTCACTATTATATGGATATGATTATTTTTAGGTCTTGACAAAGTTCTCTCTAGAATAGAGTGCATGACACATGATCTAGTTATTTATAAATGGTTTTTAGGGGTTTTATCATTGGGATACTTTCGGTATCCTGTGTTTCTATGACCTTGTATTCCATGGGTAACTCCCATGATGGTTATACTTTTCTTTTCATTTATCTAATTTATTTTATTTCCATTTAAATTCCATTTATTCACTATCATTTGAAATGATTCTATTGAAAATTATATTTTCTTTCAACAAGTGACTTATTTATTTTTATGTATGTTTATATGTGCATTGATTTAGGATTATTATTTTCAATTTAATCACTATTGAATTATTCTTTATTTAGAAAATGGATTCTTTATATTAATTTGGTGATTTTAAAAAAAGGAATATAAATTTGTTTTTTTTTTCTAGTACATTTAATGTTAGGGTATTATAAATCAAATTTTGAAACTATTTGTCATGATATAAATTTCATATATCTTTAAAATACATTAAAATTTAGAATGTGTCTAAATGGTTGAATGTTTAACTATGATTAAATTTTAATTTAAGTTACGATCACATGTAAATATATTTAATTTCAAAAAATTCTACTCTTATTGTTATAATTTTAAACTTACATGGAAAGTATTTACCAATAAAGGTTATTCACATGGTGCGAGGAGGATACCTAATGAAATTATTTCTCAAATATATATTTTAAGATCATTTAAAGTTATACTTGGATATAATGGTGGGAAATTTCTATATGAAATAATTTTGGTTGTTTTTATTTAAGAAATTGATTATATTTCATAAAACATGGAGAAGCATGATCAATGCTTTATGTTTACTATGGTGTTGACATTTATCTCATGCATGATTCTATATTAACTATATAATTTGAGTCTCTTCTGGTTATTTTGGTATTTTATTTAATTCATAAATGGATTATATTTAGATGATTTTTTTATACAGGTTAGGTTTTGTTTTATAGATGTCGATCATTAAAGAATTTTTATTCATTGTTTTTTTTGGTTTTTTTATTGAAACACTTTATTTTGTATTAAGGATCATCTAAATTAAGAAAATTTCATTACGGAATTTTTTATCAGAGTATACTTTTATTCATGTTTAATTGGGTGAAATCCTTTCATCATGTATACATTTTATGTCAATAAATAAGTTTCTAACTTATTCGGATGTATAAGACCCTATGGGAATTGTCATGGAACAACTCAAGTACTTATTTTTGGGGTAGAATGTGTTAGATCTTAAATTATTTACTACACTAAGATTTATTATATTTATTGATTTTTGATGTTGGGATAAATTTATGAATTCAATATGGTGATAATTATCAATTCACTGAAACCCATATGGTGTATTCTGAACCCATTATAAAAGAAAATAATTATTTATATTTAAAATTTAATATAATTTTTCTTCTTTTAAAATTCCATGTGTTCATTCAGAAAATACCTTTAAATTAGTTGAGTATTTTCTATAGGGTATATACTTTGTAAACTGGTTTAGGAGGAAGGGATGACTAAAATTATTTTTTTGTGATACAAGGTGGTTAATTCAACATTTGGATTCTATTGATGGTGGGAACTTTTAATGAGATATGTCTTATATGATTTTGGGGGTTTTAGGGGTGTTTTCTTATTTATAGGAGTGTAATTGTTTTAGATTATCCCTTTCCATAATGGTGATGTTTGTGAAGTTTTCATATTAAAGAGTTATATCCACTTACTTAATAGTATTATAAATATTCCTATATGTGTTTTCTTTTGATTATCAAGGAAAATAATCATTTTAGAGGTATCTAATCCAATGGACCAGATAGTATCAAAATACTACTAGGTGTATTTTGGGAAATGGAGATGTCTATGAATGCTTGAGTGAGGGATATATTTCCAAATATGAGATTTCAACTGGGAGGGTGTTATCTCAGTGTGATCTTGAGCTTTATGACATGAGGGTCTAGTTTTAATTGATTGTAGTTTTCTGGGATGGTTTTATTCTAGGGTTTTTATTGGTATTTTAGTTATTATTTTATTGTGTGGTGTTCAATGTTTGAGAGATAGGGTTCATGTTATTTTGATGAATAATATAGGTAACAAAATGGGAGGTTTGATCATAGTGAGAAGGGTTTTTAAAGTGGTTTCTAACTGAAAACATTGTATCAATGTTATGGAATTATAAATTAGGGTTTTGAGGTTTTGGGCTGCCATTATATATGATTTTTTCACTACATTAAGTGATTTAGTCCAATTGTGAATATTTTTAGGGAGCAATCATCATGTTTTAATCAAGATGTGGTCATAGTTCTCAATGTGTGAATCTGTGAGTGGTTTTTTTTTTAAATTCTTCGATTTTGGGTGTTCCTTTTATATGATTCCCTTATTACATTGTGCCTTGGTTTGGATTTCTTCCATGCCCTTTTCAGAATCATACATTATGGCATGAAAACTATGCTCATCCCATGAATACCTTTATTGCATTAATTTTTAAAATAGTATGCTTATGAGATTTTGTGGAAAGATAGAGGGGATTGCAAAAAAATTCATATATACATTTAACATGTCCCCGTTGTACCATGATTCATTTTGTTTCCACATAATTCATGTGTTTTATATACATATTCTAAATTTGAGATTCCCCCTAGGTCCCCTTTTATTCATTTTAACTCCTTATGACCCTAGGTGATCTTGGATGATCTTCTGGGTGATTCTAGACACACAAAGATGATCCTTGGTCATTGGATTCATGTGATATATTGTCCTTTGATCTGAGGTCCCCTTCTATTACCTATTTTTCTTCAATTAATGGTTTTTTTATTTTTGATACATTGGTAACATTTTTTTGGGTCTAAATGGGTAGTGGTTGACTGATGATGGAGGTTGATGTATTATTTATTAGATGAATATTCTTGTGATATTGTTAGGGATCGTCATAAACTTCATCAAGTCATGATATTTATAAACTTTTCGTATATCATCTAAAATAAAAAACATTATTATCTTGTTGTGGTTTTCTAAAAAAATATATCCTTATATTCTTTATCCATAATACTTGGTTATAACTTCTTGAGTAATGTTGATTTCTGGGAAGGGAAACAAAGAGATAATTATTTTAGTATGAATTGGATTAAATTATGGTATTAACTAAGTATGTGTAATATGATAGGGGAAGGATAGTTTCATATTATTGACTGATTTTCATGATATTTATAGTGCACAGATTCTTTTTTACTAATATTTAGGACTATGATATATATACTATTTCAGTTATTAGGGTTTATAATATATCTCTCATAAAAGTTTTATCATATGATAATTTTTAATAATTATTTATGTGGAATCTAAAATTAAAGTGATGATCATCTTGCAAGATGTTTTGAATTAATATTTTGAAATAATTTATATATGGAAATATATAGGGTTTTTATTTAATTTGGGTGTTTTTATAAAAATATTATATTTTTGTGAAGCAATTATTGGGGTGGTATAGGTAGAGTTGATGCTTTTTTCATGAAAATGGGTTTTGATGCGTTGTCATTGTTGTTACTCCTCTTAAACATATGTAAATAAATTTATGAGTTAAATATGATAATAGGGATTGAAAAGGAATGTGGGATCTCATATTGCCTATTAAAATGAATGATATTTTAAGCATTTCAAGAAACATGATAATGTTATAATTGGGGTATTTAGTATCATGAAATTATAATTTTATTAGTTGGGTGTGTTTGGGGTGATATTTTGTGGTCTTTTTAATATTATTTATTCTCTGAGTGTTTTTTATCTTTTTTTAATGGGATATCTTATAGTTGTAATCATTATTATTTATATTATGGTTTATTTTATAAATAATGTCGATGGTAGTGTGAATCCTAATGATATGTGTTTTTATGTATGGTTTCGTTGGTTTCGGAGTGGTGTTAATTGTAAATGTGATGGGTTGAAAAGTATATAGGAACTAAATAAATTTGATATTAATATCATCATTAATGATATATGAAAACAAAATGTAAAATAAAGTGAGAAATAAATGATGTAAAAAGACCATGTATGTATTTAAGGTTATTATTGATGAATTAATGTATTGAAATAAGAAGTTTATTAGGAGAAGGATTGAAATTAAATATGGATGAACAAATAGAAAAATAACCAGGAAAGTAAATGGAAAAGATAGGGGTTGGAAATTATTTTGATAATGTGAAGTGGTTGATTTTGTGGCTTAATATTTATATAGTGTTAGTTATTATATTGATAATGACTTGTTTTATAATTAAGTGCTTTAGTGTGTGGTTTTTAGGTTGTTTTTTCATATATTTGGAGTGTTTTTGGGGATGTGATGTATTAAAAGAGGAAGAAGGGTGTAATTTACTTACTATTGAAGGAAAATGTCATCATTGGTTTATATTATTAAACACATTAGTGATTTAGAATTTAATTAATGGGATTACTTGGCTATATAATTTTAATAATGATATATTTTTGGGGTCATTCATGTTTGGTCAAGGGAACAAGGTTGATGTCTTTTATATTCATGATACCCTACTACAAGGATGAGGATTTTGATATTAGGATATGGGTGGGGGATAAACATTTAATGATTAGGGAACAAGGTTCACGTCCTTCATGTCTTGGTTACCCTACCAATACATGGTGGTAAAAATGGATATATGGTTGTGTGATGTGGCTATATGGTTGTGGGAATTTTGATTATGGCAGGGATGTTATGTTTTGTAAATGTGTCTTATAGATGATATCTTGTTAAATTAAGATAAAATATTTATGTTGATTTATTTTTTTCATTTTCACATTCTTAATTAGATATAGATTTTTTCTTATTGGATAAGTATCAATATTAAGTGAAGTGGATATAATTAATTGTAGGAGAAATGGTAATATTCATAGGACCTTTTAATAATTTTATATTTATGTTTTCTTAAATATTTGTAATTATTTATCATTTATTTATATAATTGTGATATTTATGCTATTTGATGTACTTGTAATTGTTTGGGAATATTGGTTGGGGAATATAATTTAGGATACTTTGGGAAAAGTTGAAACTAAGGTAGTTTATGTGAAACATAGAGTTCAGTGACCTATGTTATTTTTATTTTCCAGCTTCTATTTTTTTGTATGTTTCTTTTTATTGATATTATACTTGTTCAATATTTTATATTTATTTCACATCTATGATAATTTTTATTATGAATAATCCTATTGAGTAATCATATGTTCTCACCAATTAATATTTTTGTAATAGTTTTGATGGATAGTATGGGAATATGGGAGCTATTGTTCATGTATCTTATATGGTGTTAATGGATGATTTATAGTCTTAAAAATTTGATTCTACATTTCCATTATTTATTATTGTATACTATGGTATATTGGTGACATTTAGGCGGTGATAACTTATTTATTTTTTAATGAAAATTATTCTGAATTTTTTGGTGGGGTTTTCACCATTATTAATATGATTTTAGGAAGATAATGAATCCAATTAGTGGGTTTTAAAGCCTCATTTCATGTCTTTAACCCATGGCCTATTATAGGTGGTATTTATTGGTCACTAAATCCATTATTTACAAACCATTAGGGGTTTCCCAATGGGGAATAGTCATATAAAAAAGAGTATAAAACCAATGGATTCCATAAGGAAACATAATATAAGAAACAAGTACATTGGACTATAATCAGTAATATGGTATAATGGAAAATAAAATTCTATAATGAAGGATCCAATACATGTAATTGGTTTAACCTCATATTTATTCTAAAACTAACTCACCAACCAGTATTGCATATAAGAAATTATTTTTATCCTTAACATATAAATCTGATATAGAGTAATCCTACAATGAGTAAATATGGATGAGGATAAGATGTAATTTTAAGATGTGGGATATTCAAATACATAATTTGGAAATAAAATTTGGATGAAATGAAAATTATATTTCTACAGCAACTCTATATCATCAATTGTTATTAAAGAGATGTCATAATGATTCACAATCCGTCTAAAAAAATTATATATAATAGGAAATTAGAGAATGTAATTATATACATAAAATTCATTTACCAATATAACAGAGAAAATTGATCTAAAACTAAATGAATCACAAAATATTATTGAAAAAAATGGAATCACCTTCACCATCCTCTCAAATCTACCAAGATATAGGATAAAGTTTGATGTTAAGTCAATGAATATTAATTAGTATATGAAAAACATAAACTATAATAGAGACATCATTCCATAAATTCACTCATATTAGGCCTTGATAAGAAAATATAAAATAAGCCCATAGTGATAATGATCATGAAATCATAAGTCTAGTGTTTAGATTAAGTATAATATCTATAAGGAATTCGTACATTACTGACTAGAAATAGTGTAATGAATATATTATATCCAACACAACAATTAAATGAGTATATCATTTAATTATGAGAATTCAACTTGTAAATAAAAATAATTGTACAATAGTATGAATAAATATTATGAAACATAGAATACAATGGTAATATATATTTATAGACTTAGTTGAAACTGAATGACCTGCAATGGTCAAGTATGTGATAGTGAGAAGTTAATCCACATTAGAACCTCCAAACATCTATAATACTCAATGATGAAATAGGTTATGATATATATAGAGTAGGGTACACTAATTTTAAGGGATTTTAGAGAAAAAACTAATGTGGGTGTGGACTAGATCAATCATATTTAAAAGAGTGAATATAGAGAAAAGGGAGAATTAATGATAGAATACCATACATTACACCATCTTCCTTTGATATACTCTTCACTCTCTCTTTTAAAGAGACCATTAATTTCTCCTTATATTTCCTGAGTTTATCATCTCCTTCTAATTTACTTATCCTTTGATCTTATAAACCTATCAAAACATTAAAAGGTATATCAATATTTTATTAAAACCACCAACACCTCAATCATTTTATTGAATATTTCTTGGGGATAAAGGCTTTTAATTTATTGATCAATTATCGATGATGTCATGAGGAAATGAATATATTTAATTTTGATTCTATATTAAAGACTTTATAGGGAAAATTACTTTTATATATCAATATAAATTTGTAATGTTTTTACTATGTATTCATTTCATCAGGGAAAAATAACCTCAAATATATTTCTGATGAAGAAAATAATGTATCATGGGATAGGAACTGATCTTATATAAAATAATTTATGTATGGATTTATTATCCTGTAAATCTTTAGAATTTCTTATGTTGTATTTTTTTCAAAAAAAATGTTCTTTGTTTTCTCTATCTACTTTTTGTATTACATTTATCCATATTTAGTTATAGTTTTTTAGGACCATGAAAAATTAAAGGCAGTAGGATTGAATGACATCACTCATCAACCTCTAGAGTTTCTTTTTATTTATATAATATTAAATGATTAATCTTATTTTGAATATATGGATTTTAATTGATTATTATTATTGAATTATTTTAAGTTTTTAATCAATCAATATTTGGAATTACTTATCCTACAAATTCTAAAACATGTCTTCTACTCACACATTAACCATTTTCATCCTCATTTAATTTTTTTATGAATAATTTAATTTATTGAATATTTTATAATAATTTGATTTATTATTATGTGTTTATATTCACCCCTATTGGAATTACCAACGTAAGGTCATCTACATTACAAGTTCATTGATGAACAAAATTATGGTTTAATTTTGATAAAACTCACATCTTATGAACATTCATCAATATTAAGATCAAATTCATCACATTATTTTTACACACCAAAACAATTCTATTATTTTAAAATGTAAAATAATTTTATTCCATTGTATACCCATAAAAATCTCCAACCTAGTGGGTAATGGAATTAACTATCTAATCACTACCGTAGTCTACCTGCTTAAATCTTCTTTGATATAAAAAGTATTAAAAAATTAACCCTATCAAAATATTATAACAATTATCATTCACATGCATTAGGCTACCCAAATAATATTCATTATCACCATGTACTAAAGACAATATTCCATTGAATAAAATATAAAAATTTGGGAATTATTTAACCCAAAATATCAATAAACAAGAAATTAAATCTTTTTGAGAACCTATCATGGTTCTTCCATACATTGGATAACACTGAATAATAAATTTGTAATTTTAAAAATAAAATTAAAAAACAATGAATAACTATCATGAACATTCAAACCCTATTTAAAATATAAAATTTCACATAGAATACATAACAAGTATCTAAAAAATAAACCAAAATATAATGGTTGTTTAAATAAATCATACATGAATATCATGAAAAAACCCATTATACATAAAAAACTAATAGATAACCTATCTATAACCAAAGGTAGCCTCCAAATACTATACCATCCATAAACTGGTTTAATAATGTATACCAACAAACATGAATTCATTCCCTAAACAAATTACTGATTAAATTATAACAACATAAAACATAGGGTTTATATTAGTGGTTTGATCTATTCATGCCCTATATGATTCCACCAAATAATTTATATAATTACTTTTATAAAATATTTCATTAATTATAGTTCAAAAATATTTAGACATTACGTATTTCAATACATAAGATACATTGTTCAAAGCTGATCACATGTTCTCACCATTTTGGAATTAAAGCCTCTCATTTTATACTAACCAAAATGGATACTAACATTATAAAAGTAAAACCCTTAAACCATGGAAATAGACACTTATCTATTTCATAAAAACACTTTATTATAAAAATAAATACATTATAATAATATAAAAAAATTAAATAAAAAATATACCATAGTGGGAAATAACCCCAAATAAGTCTGATTGCTCAAAATTTAATGTCAAATTCAATGAGTAATAAATACTTAAAAAAGATATATAATTGAGAAAAAAATAATTATGGAAATTAGGTAACATAAAATGAGTTAAAACACATAATTATCATTAAATTAATCTAATATAAAAATTTAATAACTTGGGAAACTCTCTAGGACATAATGGGATTATCTTGGACATATTCAAGATGAAAAAACAACTATACTATGTTTTATTCCTAACATAAATTTCCTCCTAACTTACTCTAAACTAGGCTCGTTAATTGTACCCTCTAAGAGTGTGTGTAATCTTAACTAAAGGACACTAGTTAGTTCATTATTTAATCTTATGTACCATTAATAATGATCTCCCACATATTTACCAGAGGTTCCCATTACATATTCTAAATGGAGGTTAAGAAAAAAGTAATAATGTCATTAACAAAATTAAATAACATAATATGTAACTGAATATCACATATTAACTCTAAAAAAATTAAAAAACCACACGTATCATATTTATATAGATATTAAATAATATGTGAATTCATATGAAATTGAATAAAATCTTATATTAAGTATAATTAAAACTCTCTTCAAACAATGGTGTCATATATGTGGAAAACAATCTTTAATAATGCTCTAAATGGGCCTTTAGAACAAATTTTTCAAAAAAATGTTATAAATGCACCCTATTAAATTTTTTAACAACCATAAAGTCAAATATAACCTAATTAAAATCATTAAAAACACATATTAATTAATAAAATAATAAAACATCACACATTTTACATAAAACATAATGTAAATTTATAACACCCTTAAAATATACTTTTAATGAATGATAGCTTTTCGGAAAAACAACAATTAGCATTAAGAGAATTTTGATGTATTATAAAAATATTATTAAAACCTATCCTTTGAATTGGAAGGTATAAATAATATTATCTTCATTATTTAATGATGTTTTTAAATATTAATTAATTTATTAATTCATTATAAATAAACATATATTTTTTAGTGATGTTATCTTATACTTCAAAAATTAATTTTCAAAAAAAATTAGTTTTATTAAATTTTGTGTGTAGAAATTATAATTACTTTCATCCACTAATATTATATTTCATTGAAACTATTTATATCATTTTTTAAATAATCATTTCAAAATTAACTTAGAGTAAATATTTCCTAATTTTATGAAAATATTTTTTCTAGTTAATATTGAAAAATACAGATTTTTATTGTAAACAACTATTTCATTTCAATCATTTAAAAATTTAAATTTTTAAAAATGATTTTAAAAGTAAAATTTTGATATTTACAATTTTAATGATCTATTAGGGTAATTTTAATTAATTTTATATTGTATTTTGGCATAAAATATTTTTATACATCTGAATTCTTTTTCAAGAAAACTATTATTCATCATTTGTTGCAGGTCTATCCTTAAATTAACATATACCAATTTTATGAATTGAATCCTTAAAAAATTATTTCATATTTTCAATTAGGATGTTAATGTTTGGTAAATGTGTCCCCTAGAATATTTTCCATTATCAATAGTAACTATGGTAAATATTTTTCACTTTTTTAAGGGAGAAATGAGTAAAATAGAGTTAAAACCTTGAGTTAGGGTCTCAAAATGAACCCAAACATTATTTTTTCACTTTGGGAAATATATTTGACCATATCCATCTAAAATTAAAATATATGGAAATTTGGATAAAATTTACCCTTGATAATGACATTTATATTATTTAAATTAATTCAAATTCCAAAATACCACTCTCTTTAATATTCTATCTATAAATTTTTTATAAAAAACTAAGAAGAGGATAAGTTTACTTAAACATGATTATTTAAAATTAAAATTAATATTTCATTCCAAGGTTATTTTTTTAAAATACATTGTGATTAAATAATTACCTTAAATACTGAAATTTGCTACAATATTTTTTGACAACAAAAAAATATAAAATAATTAATTTTCAAAAGTATTAAAAGAAAAAAAATTAGAGAATTATTCTATTAAAATAATTTATTATATATATATATAATGTTAATTTTTTATATGTTTATAATCAAATTCCATTGAAGTATTTATTTTTTTAAAGTCAAATTAAATTAACAGTATAAAAATGACATTAATGATATTTTTGTACAATAATATTTTAATAAATTATGTAAAATTAATAAAAAAACATTGAAGAGGATATGTATATTAATATATAGTTGAAACATTATACCTTGGAAATTTAGGACACAATTTTTACCATATCATTAAAATAATAACTATATATGATTCAAAAAATTTGTTACCATGGTTTAGGTTAGAAATAGTAAACATTGGGGTAAATAAAAAAGGATAAGTATTAAAATTAAATATAAGCCTATATAAATTTAATTGGATGATTAAATTAAGACTATATCCTCCCAATATTTTTATATGTGACATTTTTACCCACTTATCCATGAATGTTTGTTTATAATATTTTAATATGTTGAAAAAATCCAAGACTTCCCCTCCCCTCTCTTATATAAAAAAACTTTATCTAATTTATTTACACATTATTGAGATTTATATCTTAACAAAAAAAACTAAATTATACTATAAAAATACAATTTAATGAATTATATGATTTGATATTCTTAAAAGACCAATACAAGAGTCATTATGAAATAATCTAGAGAAGGATTACTAAAGAAGAGGTAAAAATCCTACTGAACCTATTTAATTTTTTTTCTTATACAGCCTAAAAATATATGTTATTAATTATAAAATAAAAAAATTTCCTTAATTTAATAACATGTTATTGTGATTTTTAATCAACAATTATTCACCTTTTATTCCATCAAATAGGCATTGAATGTACTACTCATGTGCACATGTGATCTACTACCTCAACACGATTATACAATTAAATTTCTATAACCACCATTCATAGATGGTTGTTATGATTATTTTTATGTTTATAAATGTTATTTATGAATTAATTATTCTTATATAAATATAATATCATAACAACATTTTTCTTTCAATTTTTTGGAAAATTTTAATGATAGTCGTGTGTGTAAATGGACTAACACCTCCATGAAGCTACGTGATTTATTGTTCATATATATTTTACATGGATGGTAATATTGATATATTTAATTAATATTTATGATATCTATGATATAATAAATATCACTTAATCTTTAATGGTTATTTACCTTTTTTTCATTCGTTGAAAATTAAAAATAGTATTCATGCATATATAAAACTTACCATCACCATGAATAATGTAATTAATATTTATATCATTTAATTTAATGGAAGAATATAGATATTGTTGAGTCAATAAGGTTTACTTATGAATTTTCCATCCCTTCATGTTTTGAAAATCACAAACACTCTATCATAAGGCAAATTTCATTTTCCATCAGATTTTTCTTAATGAGAAAAATTTTCCATCGCCAAGGAAAATTTATCATTACTTGTTTTTCATTTCTCATATTTTATTATAACTCCTTTTATTCCTATGTGAAAAAATAATTTTCCCATATAAAAACTCATAATTCTATAAATACTTAGATATAGAGAATTTTGTTTTCGGGATCCGAATTTAAACTCTAAATCCTCTAAAATTCATACTCTGGATTCTCTGAAATTCTGACTCTGAATTCTCTAAAATTCAAACTCCCAATTATCTAAAATTAATACTCCAAATTCACTAAAATTATAACTCTGAATTCATTGAAATTCAGACTCCGAATTCTCTAAAAATCAGGTTCTGAATTCCTTATAATTCATGTTCAAAATTCCTACGAAATATGAATCTGAATTCAATAGAATTTATGTTCTGAATTCCTTAAAATTCAGGTTCTGAATTCCTTAGAATTAAGGCTTCAAATTCCTTAGAGTTCAGGTTCCTATTTATTTATAATTTTTGTTCTGAATTTTTTAGAATTAAGGTTTTTATTTCCATAGAATTCAGACTCCAAATTCATTAGAATTCAGACTCCTAAGTCTACTGAATTTTGATTCTGAACTCCTTGAAAAATAGAATCTGGATATCCTTGTAATATAGACTCCAAAGGTTTACTCTATTAGACTCTGAATTCTAGTTTTTCCTTAGGCTCCAAAAAAGTGAATTTGGTTGAGAAACCATATTTAACTTATCCTTTATAATGTTATAAAATGATGTCGTGCATTCTATTTCTAACCAACCATTGTTTGAGTGATAGGTGTAAATGTCCCTTAGAAATTCAAGTAAAAATATGACCGTTGGAGGAGGGAGCCGACCATTAGAAATGTGCCTCTAAATAGAAGCACATTTGAATGAGCTCAATACTGATGTGGATCAGTCTAGAGATTACATGGTGTGGAAGTGATTTCTAGAGAGAGATACTCTCATGCTTTTTTCATGCTGAACATATTATTCACATTGCTTTGTGCAACTTTGATTTTTTCAATGTAAAACCAAAGGCTTCCAGGGATAGGAAGACAGAGGTAATGACTACATTGATGTTTGAGGGATTGAGGGGATAGTAAGATAGACTCTGATATTCTTATCGAGGGATTAACCTAGTGTGGGTAAGACAGAATTTCTTGAAAGTATAAATCCAGGGACCTTTATCGAAGGATTTTGGGAACCCTACTCTTTGGTTTAAAAGATTTCATACTTGTTACTTGTATTTTTTCAAGTTTTTTTTTCCACTGAATTTTTATTATAAATGAAATTATACCTATCTTGTACTTTCTTATTCGTGTATACTCTGATTTGTATGATTCTATACACTTTAAGGTAGAATCTTTATCCTTGTAAACTTTTCTTAACATTTATTTCTAAAACCATATTTCTGAAATCAAGAAGGTGTGTAGAACTAATAGGTCTTGTGAATTTACCTTATTTAACCATGTTGAACAATAGAAATTGTTAACCAACCTTAAAGGTTCCAAATGTATTTTTAATGTATACAATTCACCCCCTCTTTTATATTGAGCATCTACATTGTTATTTTGATCCTATAATTGGTATTAGAGGAGGTATCTGAAATACGTATATTCACATATATGTTTTTTATAATGTTTTTCATTGTACTATATTTTCCATGCTCATGATATTTTTATTCTTGTTTACAAACATTTATTACTAACAAGTTGGTGTGGAATTATTTTTTATTTGAGATGGAAGTAATGAATTTTGGTTCGATTGAAAATCATAATCCAACTACACCACCTATATTTGATGGGAATGATTATGAATACTCGAGAGATTGTACAAAGAATTTTGTTATTAACACTAGAGTGGAAAACTTTTTAATGCTTACTGGAGATTACCAGATTCCTGATAAGAATGTTGAAACATTTAATAATCAAGAAAATTCAGAATATCAACTAAACAATAAGGTATGCAATAATTTGTTGTATTCAATGACCATGAATATATATATCCATATTTGATCTTGTGAAGCTGCAAATTGTATTTGGAAGAATCTTGAAGTTGCCCATTTTGGTACATCTAAATAATTGAAACTAGAAGAGATATGTTTAGAGAAAAATATCATAGTTTTTTATTTCCTTATGGTGAACCTCTATGTAAGGTAAAATAGAGATTCATGACTATTGTCAATAGTTTAAAATCCATGGGTGAAAAAGGTTTATCTTATGAGGCACTTGTGGACAAGATTATAGATATCATGCCTAATGAGTGGGACTCAAAGAGAAAAGATATTGATGAGAATAGTAAAGTCTCACAAATTACTCTTGATGACATTTTTGCAACTATTCTTCAACGTGAAACTAGAATAAAGAGATATACTGATCTAAATTAGAAGAATAATGAGAATGGAAGTGTTAATTTTACAATTACCTCTAATCATATGAAATCCAAGACTCCAGAGAGTGTTACAAGATCTAAATTAAAGAAGATCACTATTTGAACTGAATCAAGTGAATGTGAACATTATGGGAATGAACTATCTAAGCCTGCTTGAAGGATGAAAAAGATAGTTGGGAAGAACGAAATTCAGTATAGAAATAAGATGAAAGAAATAAAGGAAAATAAATACTCTGAAGCCACATGTTATGAATGCAAAATTGCAGGGCATATAAGGCCAGATTTTCCTATGCATAAGAGAAAACATAGAATGGTAAAGCATTATGAGAGGAATAGAAAGATTTACTACAAGGCTATGGATAAGAATTTTTTTATATCCAATGACACCTGGAGTGCCAGTTGTGGTGACTTTTCTGATTAATCCTTAGAGTATGAATCTTCTGTTCATAGGAATCTCGGTTTACTTTCCATGTTACCTATTGAAAATCATTATTTAATGGCTAAGGTACATAATAATGAATCTATCACCAATTTGTCCTTTATTGAAAATTATAGTGATAGTAAATATTATGAATCATCAAATTAATAATCTTCTTTTTATGAAGATAATACATTACCTACATATGAAGAAGATTCTAGGTTTTCTAAGCTTTGGGAGAATGAAAATTTAAAAGCGAAGAAAAATATTGATAAAAAATATTCTAGGATTTCTATTCTTACTAAGGAAATATAATATATTTATAAATATCATGGTATTAAAATTTTTTATTTTAAAAGAATTTCAAAATTCCTTGAGGAAGTTAATTCGGAGAAAGATAAACTTTATAAGGATCTAGAAAAAGTAATTTCTAAGAAAAGTTTTTTAGAGAATAACTCTAGTTCTAGAACCAATATTTTTGAGGATAAGAACATAGTTATTAAGATAAATTTAGAAATATTTTCCTTGAGGAAGTGTATTTCAAACTTTACCTTAGGTATGGAAAATTTTGATAAGTTGTATTCCCAAATTATACCTTTAAGGAATAATTATGGTTTTGGTTATACTAGTTCAAAACCTATTTTTAGTAACATTTATTTTGTACCTAAAATTTCTCCATTATGAACTATGTGTCAGTTTGGTGGGAATTTGGAAAAAATTGTTCCATAAACAAAACTCAGTCTTTAGGATTTCATAAATCTTATTTTACTAAGAAAATTTGGATTCTTAAAATTTTCCTTTCGGAAGTTTCCAGATCCAGGAAAGTTTGGGTTATGGAAGTATGACACACGTATTTTTAGGAAAGTAATGATAGTACCAACAACAATACATGGTATGTGGATAGTGGATGTTCTAGGCATATTACTGGTAATAAAATATTCTTTGTAAATATTATCCAGACGAATGGATGAAAAGTAAAATTCGGAGATAATTCTCAGGGAGAAATTATTGGTATATGTAATATTGTATTTCTTGAAAAAACATTGATTTATAATGTTTTTTTGTTATGGTTCTTAAGAACAACCTTATTAGCATATGTAAATTACGTGATGATGGTTACCTAGTGAATTTTTGGAATGAAATGTTCTTTGTACACAATTCCAAGGAATAGTTTATTCTTTCAGCCCATAGGCAAGTTGATGTTTATAAATTAAACATAGAAGACCTTAGGATCCAAGACCTAACTTTAAATAGTGCAATGGAAGATCATTCTTGGTTATGTCATATAAGGTTAGGACAATGTAACTGTAGGAACCTATTAAAACTCTCTAAGAGAAGACCACTTAAGAATCTACAAGATCATAGATTTGATTCTTCAAAAGTTTGTGATCCTTTTATATATGTCAAGAAACATAAATCAAGTTTTAAATAAGTTGGTGATGTCTCAACCACTGATGCATTAAAGTTAGAGCGTATGGATCTTTCTGTCCCAACACAAACCGGAAGAATTGGAGGCCAATATTATGTATTTGTCTTAGTTGATGCTTACACTAGATTTACATGAATATATTTTCTAGTAAATAAATATGAAGGTTTTTATTATTTAAAATGTTTTAGAGGCCAAGTTAAAAATTTAAAATACCTTCCTTTTATAAAATTCCATAATGATAATGGAGGTGAATTTCAAAATTAGGAATTTGAAACCTTTTTTAGTAGAAAATGAATTTCTCATAACATCAACGCACCCAGAACACCTCAAAAAATGGTGTTGTTGAAAGAAGAAATATAATTCTTTAAGAAATAGCAAGAAACATGTTGAGTGAATATTCTGTAGCCAAACATTTTTAGGCGGATGCTATAAGTACTGCCTTCTATACTATAAATCATGTTTTGATTAGACCTTTTTTAAATAAAACCCTTTATGAGTTTTAGAATAGTAGAAAACCAAGACTTTCCTACTTCAAGGTTTTTGGTTGTAAGAGATTTCTTATCAATACTAAAGATAATATAAAAAATATCACACCAAAATCTAATGAAGGAATTTTCTCAGGCTACTCCACAACTTCTATGGAATATAGAGTTTTCAATTAAAATACTTGTACAGTAGAAGAAACAGTCCATGTCAAATTTGATGAACAAATCCTTTTTTTAAATAACCTCAACCTATATCCTCAGATGTGTTTTCAAAAACTGATTATCATCCCTTTATAGAAGATACTTTTGATAAAATAATTTCCAACAATTTTTTTTGAAGCATTTACCCTAGAAACATCCTACCCTATTTTAATGAATATTTTTTGAAAAACCCAAATCAATTGTTTCTAAAAAATAATCCTTGTTATAGTATCATTGGTGGTGTAAATCAAACCGTAAGGACTAGAAGTTCCTTAAAAAATTAAGTAGAATTTCTATCATTATTTTTCCAATTAAAACTAAAAAGAACTAATGAAGCTTTAGGTTATTATGATTGTATAATATCTATGCAAGATGATCTGAATGAATTTGAAAGGAATAAAGTCTGGAACTTGGTTGAAAGACCTAAGGAAACTTCAATTGTTGGAGTAAAATGGGTCTTCAAAAAAAAGGAATGAAAATGGAATCATTGTAAGAAATAAATCTAGATTGGTTGCTAAAGGCTACAATCAACAAGAAAGAATAGACTATGAACAAAACTATTCTCCATTATCTAGACATGAATTGATTTGTATTCTACATGACTTTGCAGCATTCTTTAAATTTAAATTTTTTTAAATGGATGTTAAATGTGCTTTACTTAATGGTTTTGTTCAAGACGAGGTTTTTGTTTGACAACCTCCTATTTTTGAAGATACCAAACATACATAAAATGATTTCAAACTTACCAAAGCTTTGTATGGACTCAAGGAAGCCCCTAGATCCTATTATGATAGACTTGCAATATTTTTTCTTCAAAACAATTATGTTAAGGGAAATAATGATCCAAAAATTTTAATAAATAAAGATAAGAAAAAAATTTGATTGTTAAAATTTATGTTGATGACATTATATTTGGTTCAACTCAACAATCATTAACTGAATCCTTTGTGGATCTAATGAAATATGAGTTTACAAAGAGTATGATGGGTGAGTTAAAAGAAATTTCTTGGTTTTCAAATTTATCAAAATCCAGAAATAATATATATATCCCAACATAATTATATTAAATATCTTCTAAAAAATTATTGACATGACAACTCTAATATTATATGTACTCCCATTGGTACCTTAAATTCACTTGATCTTGATGAAGCTGGGAAACCAGTTGATCAAGCATCTTTTAGAGTATTGATAGGAAGCCTACTTTACATGACCACTAGTCATCCAGAATTAACATTTTCAGTCTTCTAATGTGTAATATATCAATCCATTCCTAAGGAATCTCATTTAAAGGTAGTGAAAAAAAATTCTACTTAAAGGGAACCATAGATCTAGGACACTTTTATACCTCAGGAAATGATTTTGTTTTAATTTTTTTTGATGATGACTTTAGTGGATGTAAAATGGATAGGAAAAGTACATCTGGAATTTTTCATTTCATTTGAAATTAATTATTTTCATGGTCATGGAAAAAGCAACACTCAGTAGCTCTTTCCACTAGTGAAGCATAATATGTAGCAGCTAGAAGTTGTTGTGCTCAGGTGATGTAGATGCAACACCCACTCACATACTATGGTATGAGTTTTACCAAAACACAAATATTTTGTGATAATACTAGTTCCATTTACTTATGTAAAAACCCTTCACATCACACTCGTGCTAAATAAAATATATTAGGAATTGCTTTTTTAGGGATCATTCACTAAAACGAGATATCATTCTTCAATTTATTATAATGCAAGATCCACATGCTGATATTTTCAAAAAACCACTACCATCCGATAGATTTGAATACATAAAACATAAGTTAGGAATGATAAACGTATGGTCATATTCCTTATTAACATCTTGTTGAAACCTATCTCCTTACAGTAAGAAACTTTTTTTCATAGGGGGAGTACATTTTCTTTTTAGCTAAAAATTTTTGTAGTTAAAATTTTTGTAATTAAAATTTTTCATAGTTAAAATTTTTAATTGATAAAATTTTCATGATTAAAATTTTCATAGTTAAATTTTTTCCATAATCAAAATTTTGGAACCTAATGTTCATTAAGAAAAATTTTCCTCATTACAAATAATCTTCATAGTAATCTGAAAGGTTTTTTTCCCTTCCTAGGTCTTTGTAATCATTTTTTTCCTTACCAATAATTTCATTTTTTTTTAAATTTTTTGAACTCATTTTTCCTTAAATCCGATTTTTTTATCTTAAAAATCTCAAAAGATCGGAAGCTATCAAAATCCTTGTTTTGCTATAATCTCAACTGTCAGATCTTCTCAATATGAATTCAATCATTTGATCAATCTAGGAATCTGAACTATCACTTCGTTTGCCTATATAAAGGACCCCTCAATGGATGACCCACATTGAAATTAAACCCTTCGCGTGCAGAATCTCTACCTCTATTTTTAAAAGCGGTTTTGGATCTTCAATGATTCCTTAATTTTTTATGTCTGTTGAAGCCTCTTCTCAGAAAGAGATGTCAAGTGTTAAGGAAATCTCTGAGTGGAAAATCTACCATGAAATGTTAGTAGATCTGATGTTTTGTTCCATGTATGATTATATTGTGTCTAATAATATCAAGATGAATATTTGGGAGAGTGTTTGCATATCGAAACTAAGAGCATAGGATCCGGTGTATCAGTAATTGATGGTTGAATTCTATAATATAGGTAACTTTTTCAATGAAGGAGGAAGAGATAAATTTTCATTCAAGAGCTATAAAAAGTCATATTCAATTTCTTATAAAATGGAAGAAAATTTGATAGGAATTTCTTATGAGGTAGATTCTGAGTTTAGCTCTCATAAGATACCTGATGTAATAGAATAATTTGACAAGAAAAAGGCTCTATCTTGTCTTGGTCTTAAGGAAGTGAAGACTACAAAAATTATTTATCTCTCTAAAATTCATCAAATTCTTCACCTATGGGTTCAAGGTTTTCTAATTCTAATAAAAGGGGGCAAGGAAAACCGAAAGAAATGTGATATTTATATTTTGGATTTTCTGGTGAACCTAAGAAAGATAACCCTGGTTAAGCATATATTGATTTTGATTGAGAATATAAAGAATGGAAATATGAAGTCTCATATTATCATATACCTGACCATTCATTCAAAGATCACTGTACTTTTTTTTAGTATTTCAATATTTCTTGTAGTTAGAAGAAGATAAATTGTAAGGTGGTTCTTTTGAGTTATGATACTCTAAGTAGGATGAACATTGGATTTAATAGTCCATCCAGAGAATTTCATGATTTGTCGGAAGTAGAAGTTGAATCTCTATCAATGAAGCTGGAAGTGGCTGAAACTTCTAAGAAGGCTGGAAGAAATAAGAAGGTGAAGGAACCAGAAAAGAATACAAAAACCCCAGTGGCTAAAGAAACTCAATCCACACTTCCAAATCCAAAGAAGAAAAAAGCATATCCTGATGAAGTAGTGCCTAAGTGGAGAGAAGATAAGAATAACAGGAAGGAAGGGGAGCCTATGTTTGGCTTGGACCCTACTGAGGCAAAATAATTGAAGTAATAGACTGCTGATAATCTAGAAATAGAAGAAAAAGAATAGAAGTAATGGAAGAAGTTGTCTGAGGCTGAGATAGTGAAATCCCTTCTGAAGGCTGCTGAAAAAGCCTCCGAGAATATTCTAGTACCAGAATAATTTTTTTAGAACCATTACCAAAGAATCTGGGAAAGATGTTAGTGATTCCGGAAAAAGATATAGTCGAAGAAATAATGCAAGAATAAGAATAGGAATAAGGTAGTGGTGATACAGAAGATATTATAAAGTAGGTAGAGGATTATAATGAGAAAGAGAGTCCCTATATGAAATTATCCATCATAACTTCTGAAGTCGTGTCTTCAAAACTTGATACCCCTAGAAAAAAAAGAGAAGGGTGATGAAGAAGTGAGTAATTTGTCTGAAAATGATGGTATAAATCATGATTTCATTCACCCAGAGGATGTTAAGGCAGGATCCAAGAAGAAAGAAGTTGATAAGGACAAAATTGTTCAGCTATTAGACAGTGAAAAAGAATCTCTTTATCCAGAAAAATTCATTTCAAAGGATTATAAGGGAAAACAGGTTGTTGTGGATACACCTAGAAAAGTTGTGAAAAAGAAGAAAGAAGTTGGTGGTTCATTGAAGAGGAAGTCCATTGAATTAGAAAAGGAATCCTCAGCAACCAAATTCTTGGATTCTAAATCATCTTCTCTTGGACATGAATTTGTAGTTCAGTCCTTAAATGATCTTGTTGGGACTATTACAATATTTCCCTGTATAGACTCGAGATGCCAGATGCTTCGGCATTCATTAAATAAAAAATTGGATTCAGTATCAATGGTAATGGATAAGTGTGTCAAACTCCAGGAAGATGTCAAGAATTTTCTAATTAGCTATGAGGCTCATAATAGATCATTAAAAAAATGACAAGATAGTAATGAAAGAAAATAGAAGATATGAGAATATTTGATAAATTTCAAAGAAAGTGTCAAGGATGCTTTTTCCACCGAAGATGTAAAGATCAAGGATCTCACTAAAAGTTTTAAGGAAAATCTAACTCTAGAACAGGCTTCTCGGAAGCAAGAAGTTGAGGATTTGAATGGGGAGATAAACTTAGTTAATTAGAGATTGAAAAGGGAAAGGGATCTTAGAATTTAGATTGAAGAGAATCTTACTAAGCGGGAAGAAGTCTTGAAAGCCCATGTAGAGAATCTTAAGGCTTAGGAAGAAAAAATTAAAGCCTTAGAGAAGAAAACTGATGATCAGGATTAGTTTCTCAAGCATGAAGAAGGGGATCACAAGGAGCTTATGAAGTTAAAAACCATAGTGAAGAAGCTGATGCCAAAGGAAAAATAAGGATAATCTTTTTCAAATCCAATCTTTTGATGTATTTCTTTCCATGTACAAATTTTGTCAAACATAATGGATTTTTAGTTGCTCTTCTTATTTTTTGTTTATTTAGTTCTAATATTTTAGGTAACATATTTTCTTTCCAATCCCTGTATTTCTTTTTGAAAATCACAAAGGGGAGAATGGAATGTCAAAAAAGAATACTTAGTAAAGAATAAATTTTCCTATGTAATGGGGAGTTCATCTAAGAGAGAGGTTTCATCATGAAGATTTTTGTATGAAAGAAAATGAATAATATCATTCAGAAAATTCAGAATACAATCCTTAGTGTTACCAAAGACTAAGGGGGTGTTAGTTGTATTCACTTTGATCCATATGTAAAGGGAGATATGTTTTTATTTGCAAACCCTTAAAAATTTCTATGTCCTTATATTCATTTTCGTAAGGATGTTTGTGCTTTCCAAAAAGGGGGAGATTTTTGAGTAAATAAGGTTTACTTATTAATTTTCCATTACTTTATGTTTTGAAAATCACAAACATGATCTTAAGGAAAATATCATTTTCCCTAAGATTTTTCTTAATGATGAATGTTTTCCTTCCCTAAGGAAAATTTATCATTACCTGTTTTTCATTGTACATATTTTAGTCTAACGGTTTTTATTCCTAAGTGAAAAATTCGGTTTCACATATAAAAACTTAGAATTCTATAAATACATAGATATAAAGTATTTTTTTTTTCAGAATCCCAATATAGACTCCAAATTCTCTGAATTTTAGACTCCGAATTCCCTGAAGTTTATACTCTAAATTCACTGAAATTCAGACTCCGAATTCTCTGATATTCGGAGTCTAAAATCTCAGAAATTCAGACTTTGAATTCTCAAAAATTTTGACTCAGAATTCTATGAAATTTATGTTCCAAATTCCTTATAATTCAGGTTCATACTTCCTTCTAATTCAGACTACAAATCCCTTATAATTCGGGTTCCAAATATTATAGAATTAGACTCTAAATTCTATAGAATTCAGGTTCCAAATTTTTTATAATTCAGGTTCCGAATTCCTTAAAATTAAGGTTCCAAATTCCTTATAATTTAGACTCTAAATTCAAAATTCCTTGAAAAACACAATCCAAATATCCTTTTAATATAGTCTCCTATTTTTTACTTTCTTAGACTCTGAATTATATTTTTCCTTAGACTCTGAAAATTTTAATTTAGTTGAGCAATAATTTTTTACTTATACTTGTTAATGTTACGAAATGATGTTGCGTAGTCTATTTATAACTGACCATTGATTGAGTGAAATGTGTATAGGTACCTCCAGGATTCAAGGAAAAATATTACTGTTGGA
Source organism: Viscum album (assembly GCA_963277665.1). NCBI lineage: Eukaryota > Viridiplantae > Streptophyta > Magnoliopsida > Santalales > Viscaceae > Viscum > Viscum album. Next base: position 2,053,636,963 of record OY728140.1, read on the forward strand.
GGAGGGAGCCAACTATTTGAAATGTGCCTATAAATAGGATCTCATTTCAACGAGCTCAGTACTGACGTTGATCAATCTAGAGATTACATGCTGCTGATGTGATTTATAGGGAGAGATACTCTCATGGTTTTTTCATACTAAACATCTTGTTTAGATTGCTTCATGCGACTCCAATTTTTGTTGTGTACAATCGAGGTGCTTTGGGGATAAGAAGATAGATGTTCCAACTACTTTGATTTTTGAGGGCTTGCAAAGATAGCAATACAAACTCCAATATTCTTATCGAGGGCCTACCCTGGTGTGGATAATATAGACTTTCTTGAATGTATAAAACTATGGACCATTATACAAGGTTGTTGGATACCCTACTCTTTGGGTTAAAATATTTCATACTTGTTACTTGTATTGTTTCATGTTTGTTTTCCACTACATTTTAATCATAAAGGAATGTATAACTATCTTATACTTTCTTATACTTGTATACTCTAATTTTTATGATTCTATAGGAATTAAGGTAGAATCTTTTACCTTTTAATATTTTCTTAAGTGTCATTTCTGAAACCATATTTTCATAATCAACATGTTTGTAGAACCAAGAGTCCTTGTGAATTTACCTTGTTTAACCTTGTTAAACAATATAATTTTTTCACCAACTTTTAAGGATCCAAATGAATTTTTAATGTATAAAATTCACCCCCCCCCCCTCTTGTATATTGAGCATCTACATCATTATTTTGATCCAACAGATATGTATATAATGAATATATATGATATTTTAATAATTATTCAAATTCTACTATTTATGTAACCATGATAATAATATAATTTTTGGAACATCAAAACCCAAAACTCTTATGAAAAATTAAACTCTTAACACCCAAAAATAGTGGAATTAATTTGAAATTATTAATAAATGGTTGTTAAAGTGTTATAAGTGGATAATAGATAATATTATAAGTATGTTAATTAATCTTTTATATAATTTTTATAATGTCAAATTTATTACATTGATTGTCAGAACACTTCCTAGACATGTCAAACTTGAGGTATGGGATTCTCATATCACTTTTATTTCTTAGATAAACATGTCATAATAATCACATTTTATTTTTTTAGTGTATATATTAAACCACAATACATTTTATGTTGTTTCTCATTTAATTATTTGTATTTATAAATCTATCTATAGTTCTCCATTTTAGGATTATATGATATAAATGTTTCCAAAGTTGTAAGGGTTCTTCTCCACAATTTTGTTTTATTGGGATATATTTGATTCTATACAACTATATATGATTATTATGTATATATAAAGAAACATTCACATTATATATATTGAATCAGTTTATGTTAGTGATATTTAATGTTTCATTTTATGTTATACATTCAAGAGGTTTATGATTCAGAATTTATTGAATAAAAAACAGTTTCATAATACAATTTTATTATTTATAATGTTTATTATGATTATGTTTATTATGATGAACTTTTATGGTCTACACATAAAATATACCATGAATATTCTTCCCCTATGGTTATTTATTATTATTACATGTTTTAAATTAATTTTCCCCACATTTATAAATCAAGATACTAAATGATTTTTGTAATAAAACCAGAATTTATTTATCTCTTTAGTTTGAAATAAATTTTCATCCATATTGATATTTTTTTAAAATTATTTCATGAATGTTTTTAATATTATTTTATGATTTTTTAAATTATTATTAATAATGAATGAATTTTTACAAAACTATTTAAAAGAAATCATTATATTATTTTCCAAACGAGGTAATTTTTGAGATTTTCTTAGAAAGCATAAAAGGAATGGTTTGTTTTAAATTATATGTGATGGAAAAAATCTCTATCCATCTTGAGTGATAAACGATTTTATATTTTCATTACTTGTTTTAAATTTTATTTTAAATTAATCATTTCCCCTAATATTTAGGAAATTATTAGATTTTAAATAATGGATTTCAACATATAATGTGTGTTTTCCTTAAGTATTTACCTAGTGATAATTTAAATCCATTTTTATATGTGATTACATCCTATAATATTAAATATTATTTATTAGGGACATGAAAAAATTATTGATTCCACTTTCATGATTTTAAAGGATTAGGATGATTTGAATTTGATTCTATAAAACATGTTTCTATCCTATAATTTAATTAAGCTATGTTGAAAAATTTATGTAACATGTTTCTTTTCAACATGTGGTGATATAATTAATGGATTAAATATTTATGAAAACTCTATATTTACCAATTCTTAAGCTATGATGAAATGTTTATAAAACCCACTTCTTTTTGACAGGTTTAATATGATGAATTTTTTACGATCTTAGAGAACATATATGAATGAATTTCATTATTTGATGGGTGGGACTGGAATTATATATCCTTCCAATGCATTGATTAAATATTGATATATCATGATATAATAAGGAATATAATGGAGAGTAAAACCAGTTAAGTAAGGGAATTTTTCCACTAAGATGGTCTTGAGAGTGACCATGACTAAGGATATGATGGAATAAGTACTGAATGAAATCCACTATAATGGTCAAGATAGTGGTATTCGACTAATAAATAATATTATATCGTTGGGTTCATACATAATTTATTATGATAGTCTGGGAAGTGTGCGTTGAATAATACAGAAATTATTTTATATTCATATGTTCAAGGCACAACATTATTTATTATCCCAATTTTATTTTATCATTGTTCATTATTATTATTTTCATTTTGTATCATGGATTATAAAAATACAATATTTATTCTTTAAATCATTTTTATGATCTATGATATGTTGTGTTTGGTTTTCTAATTTTATGACCATATTTACAAACTATTATACTCATTTTTTGATTATTTATTCATTGAAATATCATTTTTACCTATACTAAGGATCTGAGTTCACCAATTATAATGTTTCTATTCCCCATGTTATGATGAAAGGATTTATGTATGGAATTTCAAAAGGAGTAATATTTGGGAATATCGCAATGGGATATGTTTAAGATATTTAATTGGATAAAAATATTGATTATCTATCCTCAAAAGACATTATAAAATTACGATACTCTACTGTGTATTTGTACAATATAATGAATATTGGTCTATTAAGATGTAATATTTATGTACGAATAGTATTAGTTTATATAGTTTGTATTATAGAATAGTTTATTTAATCATTATAAATTATTATTTCGAAACATTATTAAAAACACTAAGGATAATTCAATTTATAAGATAACATCTTAATTTTTTTTGGCAAAAAGTGATTTTCTTTTTCTCTAAAAATGCATCCTCATCTTGAAACTTCAAGCCAGTGTGGTTTTAGAATTGATAAATTAAGGGGTAATATCTCTTAAATGTGTTTTTTAGGAATATATCATCCATAATTTATAATCATGGTAAGTGTGACCTTAATGCGCACTTGGTTTGACCCTCTCGGGGGACACTCATGGGTAAATTAAAATTTTCTTTACAAACAATTTTTAAGGAATTTAATATATGATAATATATTTTGGTCTATTCTATAACTAATAATTTATAGATTGATAGGAATATTTTATGGTTTACTGTGAATTTTCAGGATTACACAGTATGAACATTTTATTTTATATTATGGATTTTATTTGGATTTTTTCAATGGTTAAAACGTGAAGGAATCATTTTAATGATAAATATGATAGAAAATACAATGATTTTCCCCATGTAAATTGACGTCAAATGTCACCAATAATATGAAACCTTGTGATTATTGAAAATTAGTTATATTGTTATAATATTATCAACATAAACTTGTATAAGTTTCTTGAAACAACTACTCAGATAAAAATAGTGTTTCATAGATAACTTGGAGGGAAGAGGATTAAGATTCATATATGTCAAGTATATAAGAATAATCACACATGGAAATGTCTCAAAGTAGTGGGAAGAAGTTTTTGGTGTGTAAAACAATAACATATAACAATTAATTACCATGTAAAATTGAAAATTTAGTTTATCTAATGGGATTAAAATAATGGTTTCCATAAGGAATCAACGACGACTGAATGTTTTAAATGTGTAAAGTATGAGAAATCTACAAATTAATGTACTGGGATTTAGATGAAGATCAATAATGATTTATCAGTAATGGTATCTTCATTCATGATCAAGAGACTGTGAATTACATTTGAAATTAATGAGGTATTAAGGAACAAGATTATGAATCATAGTTAAAAGTTTAAGAGGAAATTGGAAGGATTAAGACATATTAATATTCATAATTTAAGATAAATTTTCTAAAAATATTTTTATCAATTAAAATATGGTTTAAATATTCATGAAATATATATATATATTATGTATCATATTTTTCATTAATTATTTCCAATCATATTTTGAATGGTATTGATAAAAATTATAATCTACTAATAAAGTGATATATTTGGATAACAAGCGATTTTAATGTTGACATAATAATGTTCAATTTGGATAATGTCCTAATGAAGTTTATTTGATATTATTGATTTATTGAGAATTTATTAATGATTTCATGGAACAATGATTTATTTTTGGTGAATTTTACTACATTTTTTAACATTGTGAATATTGGAAAGTTTTTGTAGTATTAATGATTAAATGATTTTATGTTTTCATTAAGGTTTTATACTGATTTGGGTTGTTAGAATTTTTATAGAGAATATTTGACAATGATATTCACATTGTTGGTATGTGAAATTAAGGTACACATTATGTTGTTTAGGGGTTCAATGTAAATTTTATTTTAAACTTTTAATGAATTTATTTGTAAATTATTTTTTTTCGAATTTGGTGAGCCATATTTCATAGGCGACAGATGGTTAACTATTTAGGGAATGGGTTAATTTTCACATTGAGTTTTATTACTTAGTTTTAAGATATTTTTTCATATTTGATATCCTATGATAACCACTTTGGTGTTGGTAAATATATTAACACATGAGAAATGACTTTTTATTTTTATTATTGTTTTAATAATCTTTTAAATGTTAATTTTGGAGCTTCAGGCATGTAAAATTTTACTTCAATTATTCATTTCATAAAATAAAAGATGAATTGTAAATTCATCAAAGCACATAAAAATTATGAATTTTTTATTATGGAATGGAAATAAATAATGTAATTAAATTTTCTTCTGTTCTTTATCTAGATAGAAAAATAATCCCTTGCCTTTAGGAAAAGGATTTTCAAATAATAAATTTATCTTTTTATATTTTTTCTGATAAATATATTTTCTTTTCACCTATCATAGATTTATGGTTTTATGATCAATAACATTTTCATAATCATGGTTTATGCCTCTTTCTATTATCCCTTAGATGCTATTTTTCTCCTCCATTCCTATGTTTTAACATTCCGCTAATGTTCTCCTCCTTAGGGAACCCGATTATGTATTATTTATAACTTACTTACTATTTATTAAACACTTAAACATGATTTATTACCTTAAATTTCACATAATACAACTCGGAGTATCGAGAGGTCTAGTGTATTGGTAAATTAGTAAAATTACATGACAACTTATGACATAAAATACAACATCATTATTGAGAAACAACTTTCACATGACCACAACATTCCTTCATACTTAGCATTGCATGAGATAACCTAAGGACATATATAAGAAAAGTGTGATCTATAAAGCCTAGTAAAGCATAAAACAAGGAATAATAGGAAGAATAAAATACATGTTAGAGAATAGTCATATCAATGGATCATAAGAGAAACATGAACGTAAAGGCATGATATTTCATGATTATCATAACATAGAGATGTGGAAATAACATTTAACATGATATTAGCGTGACTTGAGGATCATTGCACATGGAGTATGAGTTAACCATCATTTCACTTGAATTAGCATTATTAAACCCTCATTTCACATGAAGTATATTGATACTAATTGTTACCCAATGCATTAGAGGGCTATTTGGGGACACCCTTATAAATAATTTCATTTAATGCATAAGTGTGCCACATAGATCATACAACATGGATTCATTACATGTCATAATTTATTCCACAAATAATAAATGAGGAATAAATAAATGTATGTACTCAATCAAAAACAACATGTTCATAATGGTGAATACCCTTGATAGATAAATTTTTATGGTATTCACTTATATGATGATTTTGACATGGAAAATATTGGTGTAACCTCTGTAACATAATGATGTCAAACAGAAATCCAAAAATGAGTTGATGAGAAAGAAAGGGGTATCAGATCATTTATAAATTAAATATACTGTAAGAGGTTCATATAAAAAAATATCTCAACATTGGTAATGTAATTTAGATTCATAAAATAAAATATTGTCTCAAATTTAAATGAAGAGAGAGAAATCCCTTATAGAATTTCGGCATGGTAACAGGTGTACATGGGACGCATTAATGAGAGAGAAATGGGTGTCTCATCATATAAACATAAAGAGGAAAATATATGGGAGGTGTGAAATCTTACCCCCGACATTTTTAATTTAAAATAAAATTGGCATAACAATATAAGGAAACATGGACATAAATAAGGAAGAATGTGAGTATCCCTTACTTAAAAGTGTGTGACTTCAAGAGCTTCTACATGGGATTATTGAGAGATCGGGGTGCCTTGGGAATATTATAAAAATATGAGGTCAAATTAGGGATGTGATCCAAGGTTTTTGAGTGAATATAAGTGCGATATTGGGTGGATTTATATAGGAAATTATTTGGGAATTCTTTAATATTTCGAAAAAATAGGTTTTGGAATCTAAATAATTAAAATTTTAAAACCCCAAACCAACCCGTGGTTTTTTCCCATAGTTTTTTCCAAGATTAGTGGAAAAATAATTTTATAAGGCCAATTGTTGATGTTATTAAAATATTAATCTTGATTACGTGGTGGTGAGTCAAACTCCCAAGGAAATCATTTTAAAAAGATAAAATATTTTATAAGTTTTTGAGGGTCCACTAAGGCACTATAAAATTAATAAATAACTATAAAATTGCATTATTTTAAAGTAAAAAACATATATTGGCCAAATACATTCTATCGAATTTTATTACATACAATTGGGTCATTATGATGTCACAAAACACATTATATATTAAAACATTAATTTTTTTACCCAAAAAAATCGACTAACTCAGAAAATTATGAAAAAATTCACTGTTAGATAATTTCAACATCCTAAATCTATAAATAATATTAATTTTTATAAATAATTTTCTAAATATGTTAATTTTTAATTTTAAAATAAAAACTGACATTTTTAGAGAATTCATGTGTTTTGGAAAAAACAGCTTTCAATCAATAATAAAAATTACAATTGTATAAAAATAATATGATCATTTGTGTTTAATAAAATTTAAATTGGTATAAAAATTTTATAATTTTTTTAAATAAAAAATATATTAATTTTTGAAAATATATTTCTTAATTTAATATTAAATATAAATATTATGTGTGATTTAAAAACCATTTACAAAGTAAAAATAATAAAATGAATGTATATTCTCTATAGAAAAATAATGCACATAATCATAGTGCTAGGGTATTGTTACATAACCCATTATAATACCCACATAAGACTTAAGGGTATGCCGTGCGATTGTGATAGACTCTTGGGGCGGCTCAGATAACATCGCTCGGGTGGTAATCTATATTAACTTATACATATCATGTAGATGGTTTCGTTCAAGAATAACGTGTTGAAACTTGACTTAGATTTTGTTAAAAGTAATTACTAGTAACACTACCTCCCTTATAAGCTCTGAAAAATGGACTTCATATGGTAAAATTCTACTGGATGAGGTCGTCAATTCATTTTTCTAAGTAAATTGGATTTTCTAAAGCCATGTATTTATACTAATCATGTGATAACTATTCAATAGCTATATTAGCAACGATAAAAATTATTTTGGATATTTTAAAATACCTAATCATGAAACCATGTACGTGAAAATGATTTATATAACCATTTTAAATTATAAGACATTGAATTAGAACAAGATTTATTTTAACTAATAAATGTTTGGGTCGTTACAATATTCTACCCTTAAGAAATTTCACCCACTAAATTTTATTTTCCCATAATAAAATAGATGTGGTTAACATTTCCTCATCACTTCCACTAGTTCTCACATTGCATCTTTAAACATGTGGTTTCAACAAACACTTTGAGGAGGGGAATTGTCTTATATTTTAGAACTATTCCCCTACAATCTATGATCTTCACTAGATTATCTTCATAAGAGTGGTGATTATCTTATGGTACCACCAACGTATTGAGTACATGTGATGGTTCAGCAATGTACTTCCTTATGATGGGTACATGGAATACATCCTGTATGTGAGATAGGTTCTGTGGTAGTGTTAGTCGATAGGCCATAGCTCCAATGTGATCAAAGATCTCAAAAGGACTGATATACCGTGAACTAAGATTTATCTTCTTCCCAAATTTCATAACTCTCTTCCATGGTGATATGTAGAGGAATACCGTGTCTCTAATATCAAACTCTAGGTATCGTTGACTATTATCGGAATATCACTTTTTTCATCTCTGAGCAGCTTTATAATGATACTGGACGGTCTTAACATTCTCTGCCATTTCTTCGACCATTTTTGTACTTAAGAGTTTTCAATCCCCAGCTTCATCCCAACATGTCGGTGTTCCTAAAATCATCCCATAAAGAGATTTATAAGAATCAATTTGGATGCTTTAGTGAAAACTATTATTCTAAGAGAAATAAACCATATGAAGTTGTTGATCACATCCTATTTTTTAAGTCCATTGAGCATTCTCTCAATATATCCTCGAGTGTTTAGATAGTTCACTCAGATTAGCCTTCAGTTTGAGGATGATAATCCGTACTAAAGTTCAGATCAGTATTCAGATTGTATTGGAGACTCTTTTAGAACATAAAGGTGAATCTTGGATCTTGACCAGATATAATCGATAGTGGAACTCCATGCAGCCTTACCACATCTATGATGTATACCGGTTCTAGTTGATCCAATGAGAACTCCTCTAGAATAGAAATGAATTATACAGTCTATGTAAGATTATCCACAATAACCCAGATAGAATTGTTCCCTTTTGATGTATTTGGAAGTCTGGTGACAATGTCCAAGGTGATGTTCTACCATTTTTATATAGGTATGGGTAACTATTGCCTTATCCCCTTATACTTTTACTTATCATACTTCACTTGCTGACATACCAAGAACATTCATGTATACATAGTGATCTCCTTCTTTATGTTATACCACCAATAATTCTCTTAGAGATCCCCATATATATTGGTGTTTCCTAGGTGAATGGGGAAATTTGAACTATGTGCATCATCCAGGAGACCATTCTTTAACTCCATATTTTATTAAACACCTAGTCTTGACCCAAAACTCACAATTCCTTCTTCATTAACATTAAACTCTAAGGATTTTCCTTTTCTGATAATTTCCACTTTATTCTGAATTCCTACATCATCCTTTTGAGCATCCTGTAACCTTTCCAAAATAGGTAGTTGAGAAATAATTTTTGAAAGGATTGATGATCTTCCCTTATTTGTGATTCCCATTTCCATCTTCATCAAATCAATGAAAATTGGATCCTTTTCAATTATCATAAATGAAAAAGTGGTTGGATATTTTATACTTAGAGAATCCTCCACCATGTTCGCATTCCATGAATGGTAGTGAATTTTTCTATCATAGTCCTTGATCAGATCTGACCATCTTTGTTGGTGCATGTTCAACTCTTTTCATGTGGTTATATACTTGAGGATTTTTTGGTCCATATATATTTCACACTGCCCCCCAAAGAGGTAATGTCTCCAAATTTTTAAAGAAGATATTTCTACATCCAACTCCAGATCATGTGTTGGATATTTTTCTCATGAACTTTCAATTTCCTTGAAGCATATGCAATCACTTGTTTATTTTTTATCAACGCACAGCCAGGGACCTTCTTTAAAGAATCACTAAATACAACAAAAAGTTCCCCACTTGTTGGTAGTGTGAGTATAGGCACAGTTATATGCCTCCTTTTCAACTCCACGAATCTATCTTCTCATTCATCACTCCTGATAAACTTGACTCCCTTCCCAGTTATATTGGTAACATGGACTGACAATCGTAAGAAATTTCTCACAAATTGGCAATAATATCCAGCTAATCCATGGAAGCAACAGATATCTGTCACTAATGATGGCCTCGAACCTCCCTGAATTTCATTTTTATTAGAGAGATCCATATATATCCCATTACTTGTGTTTATATAACCCAATAATGAGACTCCATTCAACCATAACTCTCAATTGTGGTACTTTTCCTAGATCTTCTCCATTCGTAAGGTATCTAGTACAATTCTTATATTCTCTTTATACTCCTCCATGGTTTTGGAGTATATTATAATATCATATATGAAGACTACCAAAAATTTGTTTATGTAATCTCTAAAGAATCTATTAATCAATTCCATGAAGGTTTCTGGAGTAATAGTGAGTTTGAATGGCATTACTATGATTTCATAGTTCTTGTAACTTGTATGAAAAGAAGTCTTGGGATATCCTCCTTATTCACCCATACATAGTATTATACTGACTGTAGATCCAACTTGGAGGAGTATTGTTCTCCATATAGTAGATTAAACAAGTCATCAATTCATGGGAGAGGGCACTTGTTTTTCATCATGATTTTTTGAGCTCATGATAATCAATGAAAAGGCGCATTGACCCATCATTCTTTTTGACCAAGAGGACTGGTGCACCCCTTGGTGAAGCACTTAGGAATAAAAACCCTTTATCGAGATTCTCCTATAGTTTTTTATTTATCTCCTCATGCTCCACAATGGCTATTCTATACAGAGTCTTGGATATTGGGAATGCCCTAGGTTTAATATCCATTGAAAACTCAACATCTCTTCTTGGTGGGAGACTAGGAAATTCCTTAGGAAACACTTTAGCGAATTCCCTCACAATATTCATGTCTTCAAGGATGGTTACTTCCTTAGACTATATCATCTGAGTAGGATACATTTGCTCCTAGGGCAGTAATATACACACTTGAGATTATGGTTATAAACAAGATTCATCCTCATCCATTCCTTTGTACAGAATCGGGGGGTCGATTTTATATATGGAGAGCAATTTCCCTCCCATGACAATTCATGTTAGCTCTATATAGGGGAATCCAATCCATGCCAATAATTGCATGAAATTCCACCATAGGGAGTATTCCAAGGTTCTCTGAGAATTTCAATCCACAAATTGTAACAAGGGAGGAGTTATATTCATTTGATGGAATGATTTCCCCATTTTCCATTCTCACCGACATCTCTAATTCCATGATTTGTGGGGGGTGGTAGAATTCTTCTACTAAACATTCAGGATATAAAATAATATGAGCAACCAAAATTAAAGAGTACGTTTACTATTCCTAAATGAATAACTAGAATACTTATAACCAGTTCACTGTCGAGGTTCACATTGGTGATAGTAATGGAAACAGCTCACCCTTGCATCCTTGTAGGTTATAGGTTACCTCTGAAAACCCATGTCTTAGTAAACTGGTTTGTTAAGTCATGTTGTTCGTTGTATTTGATGAAATGGAAAATGTGTTGAGGGTTGAATAGAGCATTCCTATCCTCTATCATAGTAGTGGATTTTTTTTGACAGTAAATGGCCTGGTTCCCTTCCCTTCTACACCTAAAGCATTTCCTTTTCCCCTTCAGACATTTTATATGGTGCTTCTTTCCACATCATTGGAAAGTGGGGTGCTGTATTTTCATACCACCATTGGATTTATCCATAGAACTAAAAAAAATTTATACTTTCCACTTCATATCTCTATGATACCCCTGAGATTCGCTGATCTATATTTCAATATTGAGGGAACATTAGACAATTTTCCCAAAGCTATCGAAGTCATGAATCTCTAGGTATTTCTGTAGGCTCGGTTTTATTCCACCAAATAAGTGGAAAAACATTCATTTTGGGATAAAAACAAATCCATGGGTATACCTTTCATGTTTTGTTATGTTTTCCTCGTACACTCTGATGGATTCATCATATTTTTTCTTGAGGGAATGAATGTCTCTTTCCGTCTAAAGTCGGAGGGTAAAAGAAAAATATTTAACAAAAAATATTTTCTAAAAAACCTTCCTTTCCAATGCCTCAATATATTCCTTAGTATTGTTATTTTTGAACAATTTCAACCATTGATCAGTTTCACCTTCCATCTGATAAGCATCTAAAATAACCTTCTCTTGTTCGGAACATAGAAGGATGGAGAAGATCTTCTTAATGGAGTTGATCTATTGTTCACCAATTAAAGGATCAGATGATCCATAAAAAGTAGGATGCCTTTGTCTCATGAAGATTTCAATTGTGGATTGTTCATTCATTGTGGGGGGGCGTTGGACGGTCCCCATGAACCATGTTTCATTTCAAAACATGAGTTAATTGAGAGAGTAATGTTAAATTTTTTGCGATTCCCGCTCCCATCGGATTGGGAATATCAATAGAACAATCGTCACACTGATCTTCACATCGGTTGTTAGACTAATTCCTCCTATTACCTATCATTGGTTGGAATAAAATGAATGTTAGGGGTTACATATAAAGTCCTATCCAATTAAAAAAAGTATAACTTATAAATTACATTTATTTCCTTAATATATGAATTTGTAGGATTTAATCTATATAATCTATGATCTACTCCATCACATATATTCTTAGAGGCATTTTTCAATCCATTAAAAATTATATATACTTAGATTATAAATTTACCAAATATTATCCACCAAAATTGTTGAAACAAGTGTGTATAAAGTGTTGTTTTCATGCACCAGTTCCCAGTCGATTCTATCTCAAGGCAGTTTTTTTGTATTACCCTTAGATGCATCTGTGCCAGATCGATCTCAACTTGTTCATATATAGATAGGGATGTATTTTCTTGATAAACCACATACTATATACCCACCAAAATTTATGGATGTTTTTTTATATTTTGTCTTATCTTTAAGTCTTTCACTAGGGTTTTCTAACCCTAATCTAAAAAATAACTAAACCTATCCTGTGATACCAACTATAACAACCCAACTCTTTATTAAAAAGTTAAACATGATTTATTACATGAAATTGCACTTAAAAATCTGAGGATAAAAAGGTCTATTGTCTTGGGATATTGCGAACACTACAAAACAAATTAACACATACAATACAACATCTTTTTTGAAAACCTTCTTTCACATAACAACAACATTCATTCGTGCATATCATTGCATAGGATAACCTGAGGACATAGATAAGAAAAGGGTGATCTAGAAAGCCTAGTAAGGGATTAGAAAAGGTATAAAATGAATAATATAATACATGTTAGGCAATAGGCATGTCAATGGATCATATGATAAAAATGAACATATAGGCATGCTATAACATGATTATCATAACATAGAGATGTGCCAATAACATTTAACATGACATTACCTTGACCCAAGGCTCATTGAACATGTATCATGAGTAAACCCTCATTTCAAATGAATTATAATTAGTAATCCCTCATTTCACATGGCATATCATGATACTAATATTTACCCAATTCAATGGAGCTCTATCAGGGCACACCCTTCTTAATCATTTCATTTCATGCATAAGTGTGGCACATAGATCATGCAACATGGATTCATTAAACAACATAATTTATTCCATGAATAAGAGATGTGGAATAAAAAAAATTAAGTCCTAGGTTAAGAATTACATGTGCATAATGGTGAATACCCTTGATAGAGAAATGGGTATGGTATTCACTTACATGATGATTTTGGCATGGGAAAGTTTGGTGTAATTTCTGTAGCATAATGACGTTATATAGAAATCATAAAATGGGTTGATGAGAGATAAATGGGTCTATCATCACTTATACATGAAATGAAATGTAATATGGGTCATGGAACATAATATCACCACATATTTAATGGAATTTAGATTCATAATATAATTGAATTTTTTGATTCTAAATGAGGAGAGATAATTTCTTTACGGAATTTTATCATTGTAACATGTGAACATGTGAGGATTTAATGAGAGATAAAGGGGTTTATGATAATTTAAACATAAGGGGAAAAGAATATGGGAGGATAAATATCATATCCCAACATTTTTAATTTATTATAAATGGTGCATAATATTATAAGGAAATGTGTACATAAATAAGTAAGGAACGTGAGGACCGATTACTTGGAAGTGTGTGACTTAAAGAGGTCTAGGAGGGGATTAATGAGAGATTGGGAAGACTTAGGAGGATTATATATATTGAAGGTAATATTAAGAATTCTCTACAAGGGTTTTCAGTGAAAATAAGTGGGATCATGGTTGGGTTTATATATGAAAAAAGAGGGGAATGTTTTAATATTTCCCAATCATAGGGTCTGAAATCTATATAATTAAATATTAAAAACCACAAAATAACCAATGGTTTATTCCAAATATGAGTTGAAAACAACATTTTCTAACGAAAATTGGTGACCTTATTAAAACATTACGCTTACTTATGTGGAGGTGAGTCACAGTCCCAAGGAAACGATTTTAAAAAGTTAAAATATTTAATAAGTTTTGGAGGGTCCACTAAGGTACAATGAAATTAATCAAAAAAATATATAATCATATTATTTTAAATTGAAAACATATATTATCCTAATATACTTTCTATATTATTTTATTATACCCCTATAGGGTCATTATGTTTTCATAAAACACATTATATATTTAAACATCATTTAATTTTATCCAAAAATTCAACTGTATCAGAACATTATGAAAAAATAACTATTAAATAATTTTGACATCCTAAATCCAGGAATAATATTCATTTTATCTAAATAAATTTCTAAATATGTGAATTTTTACTTTTAAATTAAAACCATACATTTATAGAAAATTCATGGGTTCTCACAAAAACAACTACCAATCCTTAATAAAAATTATAATAGTAAAAACACATATGATCGTTTATATTTAATAAAAAGTAATTTAGTAATATTATTTTATTTAAATGGTATTTAATTAAAAATCCATTAATTCATCAAAATATATTTCTTAATTTGATATTAAATAGTAATATTATTTGTGCTTTAAAACCTATTTACAAAGTAAAAATAATAACATGATTTTATATTCTATGAAAAAAAATAATGCACATAATAATAGTGAAAGGGTCTTTTTACATAATCCATTATAACACCTGCATAATACCAAATGATAAGGTGTGTGATTTTGACAGACTCTTTGGGTGTCTTTGATAACATCACTTATCTGGTACTCTATATTAACTTACACTTCTCCCATAGGAGGTTTTATTTATGCTTAACAAGTTGAAGCATGGATTGGGCTTGGTCAAAAGAGAATCCCAATTATGCTACCTCTTTTCCGAACTCTATAAAATGGGCTTTGAATGGATCAATTCTACTTCATGTGGCCATCTCTTACTTTTTTTGAGTAACTTGGATTTGTTAAAACCCTATATTTATACTAATCAGGTGATCATTCTTCAATTGTTATATTATAAATAGTAAAAATTATTAATGGTATTTTAAAATCCAAAAACAAAAAAACAAGGAAGTGAATTTATTTTACATATCCATTTTACAACATAAGATATTTAATTAGATCAAGAGTAATTTTTGTCGATTAATGTTTCAATTGTTACATTATTAGTAACCTTCATATTCCCCACTTCCATTTTTAAATTTTGTTTTAGTATCCCATTGTATGATGTGGGTTTTTGAAACATTATTTTCAAATAATTATCCTTTTAGGACTAAGATAAAATTGTGAAGGAACAATTTAGTTGGAGGGTGATGGGGGAATGTAACACCATGAAAATTGAGATTACATGTTTGATAGCTTGCATGACATGAATCATTTTTCCTTAAATGAAATGTGATATTTTGTAACAATATTATCATAAATTATCCCATGAATTAGTGTGTATAAATATGAGTAACAGCATTATGTATTGTCCCCATCAATACAATATTATTGTGTAATTATTAAAAAATATGGCCTCAATATTTAGTGAAGCCATTTTATACTTAAAAAATATATTTTCCACAAAAAATAATTTTTTCATTTCATTCATTGAAATCATAATTAATTTATGAAACTTCTAGAAATATTATTGGAAAAAATGAACTACCTTTCTAAAATAGAATGTCAATTTTCATGACCTGACCCACTAGGGACTTCTTGGATAGTCACAATCTTTGTGTGAAACCTATAAGCATGCCTGAAATAATCTAGGAACTAGGTAAAAGATCTGTGACGGCATAAATAAAATTGGAGGCCTCTGGATATGTATCATAACAAACAATCCAATATGTCTCGATGTAACAATGTAGATAAATAATAAAATACTGCTACATCTAGTTTATAACATTACATATAATAACCTCTAGATAATACATCAATGTAAGGTAGTGTAAGTAAGTAACGTAAAGGGGAAATATATTCACCCAACTAAAAATGAAGGTCCAACATGAAAAAAAAATTATAAATAAAAGATTAAGAGAGGAAGAAACCATATATCTATGTATGAACATCTAATGTAGCCAAGGAACCCATGCATTTTAATTATATTATGATTTCACCATTGATCTGGCCATCTTCTGTATAAGGGACAACATCTGTGGATAAAGACTGTGTAGGAGAGAGTATGTACATACCAAATATGACACACCAAAAAATACAAAATTCATAATTGAAACATCCAATAGAATACAACACAACCCATAAAAACAGGGGGAAAACCCAATATATATATATGTATATATATTTGTGTGTGTGTGTCTGCTCATAATGAATCCCAAATGATATAGAGTGGGGATATCCATCTCCAAAGCTCAACCAAGGACGATTAGTCTACCTAAAACGCCAAAGGTCTATCCCTAATGACCTGTATCAACATATTTTGAATCCATATATAGAAAATTCTTATTTGAGACATGCCACTCCACTACACTCCACAGATAAGGGTAACATTTTTGAATAGAGGACCCAATCATTATTGCATTAAGTGGGTGACAATTGATGAATAGTGGAAATATTCCCTAGTGAGTCCGGGGGAACTTAGTAGATATATGGATCACATCCTGGTGTGATAATATATTTCCACTCAATGGATGTAGGACCCACACCCTAGTGTGACATGGGGGCCCCACTCCATGGATAAAGGACCCATGCTCGGGTGAGGTACAAGGTTCCACTCAATAGATAGAGCACCCACACTCTGGCATGAAAAGTGGGTACAAGTCAATCTTGATAGAGAGTATAGGAGTATTTCACCCTATTGTGTTAGGGGGGAATCCTACCCAGGCATATCTATGATGATATCGTCTGATTACCACTGTTGATCAAGCATTTTCTAAAGAAGAATCATGATCACAACACCTCATGTTGAATATTAAAAGACACAATGAAGGCTACCATAAAATTATATATAGAAAAATTCTTCAAAAAGATACTCATGAGCCAAAAGATAAGAAAAAATGAAAAATATAAGGGATATAGATAACTATTATGGAGGTATATGGTGTATACCTAGGTTCCAAAGGATTCTACCCTCACCTAGAAACCTTACATGTGTCCCTACTTGTACATGGATTAGATGAACATATGGGACTACATGGAATGTACAATATATACATGATTTGTCTTGGATACTCAGTCCCTACCAGTTAACTTTGACTAGTACCTTTGTAAATTTATCCATGCCCATTTAAATATGTTCATTCCCATATACCTAGAACCATGTTCCTGTATTAAGGTTGTTTTTGAGTACAAGCCCACACCAAAAATACATCTTGTTATTCTTGTCTTCCTAGTCATTAATGTTCTCACAAACTCACAAACTACGCATCAATCTTATAGAATTAGATCAGATTAAATGTATGGGCATAGAGGGGGTGTGATAAATTTTTTCACCTAAAACCCTATACATTGTAGTTGGGTACTCCACAATGTGTGTTACTCTACTATACCCTATTTAGTCAAATTCTTTATGGAAACGTGGTTTTTTAATGTGAGATCCAAATATTCCCTCTAACCTGCCAATACCACAATTTTATTTCCCAAGAATATTAGAAACCCACATTTTCCATCAATTCCATTCCACTGATGCTCAGAAATCAAAATTTGGTCACCCTTTGTCTGAGTCTGTCACATGTCTTCCTCTTTTCAGGTTCCCAAAACTGATTTCTGTTTCCCACAACCCATAATACCATCATGATCCATACCCAAATCATCAAAATAATAATAATTTCTATGAGTAAAACATGAATATAGGGGTTTTATCATGCTCAATCCTACTGAGGCAATGTCGAACTGCAACCAAATTTTCCAAGAAAAATATAAAGAAACATAATGGGGGAAAATCACACAAAAAAAGTGATGAGTATCATTGGAAAATGTAATCCATACCAATGATCCTAAGGTTAAGGTTCAAGGGGGATATAATCCAATAAATAAATAAATTGGATTCAATAAGTCAATTATAAAATAGCCTCATTCTAATTTTGGTGAATCACCGATCAATGTAAAGTTTATATTCAAATCCTTTCTCGTATATCAAATTGGGTGGAATAAAAAAATAATGATTCTTAACTCGATGATGGATTTATTGATGTTGAATAACACATTTCCCAATTATGTGAAAGATGAAAAATTTTGTTTTTCATATTTATCATGGTACACCTCAATCATAACTTTGATCCACATCCTTGAGTTTTATAACACCATTAATGAATTCTTCTTATCCTCTCAAATCCTCCAAATGATATGTGGCTAAACCTGGTGATTTTATAAAATAGTTTATTTATTGAGGGAGGGTTATGTTTAAGGTTATTATGTGAATGAATTTAATTAATTAATTAATCAGCTGAATGTACCTTCCAATGGATACCTCAATCAAATAGCAGACGTCGACCAACATTAGGCCAAACCTAGTGTAAACCCTATATTATAGAATCAAACATGGTCACATATTTCCCATCATAGGTATAAAATAATAGAAAAACATATAAAAAAATGATGTGAATAAGTGTATTAAAATATATTAATATATTTAATATATTAAATATGGGGTCTCAAGACTCCCAAACACCATGCCGACTCAGAGGAAAAATCCACATATATATAAAGAAAAATTTAAAAACTATTCCAAAAAAACTAGGGTTGGTACATTCTCCCATAATTAATGGATTTAACCCCTAAAATACCATGATATAAAATGGTTTTAATGAGTCTGTGACTTACTATTACACTCCCAATAGATTTTGATTACACTCCCATGTAGCAAATTTACACAAAATGAAGGAATGGTCCATCCATGCAGAATCCTCTCATGTTAATTCTTTATCATCACTGGATACCTCATGTAGGTGTATCCACCCTTTATGTCCATCTCAACTGATTCTATTACATATCTAGTGTCATGAACATACCTTCTAAGGTGTAACAAATGGATGAAATAATCCATTCATTCCATCTCTGGGAGATTTTCTAGGTGATAATAATCCTTTCCTACTCTTCATGGGATACAGAACAACTCATTGAACTATGGGGATAGCTTACCTCCCTCATAAAATCTTTAACATCCTCATCATTGGGAGCCACTCAGGAAAACAATGTCTCTTTGATCACACTATAAACGCATATTTCATCTATGTATAAGATTTTTGTTTGGTCTAGGTTATCCTCTTGCATTCGTGATCCACCCAGACATTCTCTACAGTCACTTTCACTATCTCTAAGATAAAAAGGGATGTCTCACCAATCTCAGTCCAATACAAAGGTGACCAGTAGGGTCTCTATTATAGGGACTCGAAAGGTAACATAATACTATTCGATTGATAACTACTATTATAAGAAAAATCTACCAATGTTACATGACCCACATCAAAATCAAAAGTCATACACATTTTCCCTCGGTTTATGCTCTAATATATGTATAGTGTTGGTCTACCCATCATTTGAGGTATAGAATTATTTATGCATCCTCAATTGGGTCCAATGGCCTCCAGTAAGCCTCTCCACAACTATGATGTGAACATAAAACCATATTGAATATCAATATTAGAGGGAATCCCATGAATTAGTATAATATCCCTCACTGATAACTGCCCCAAAATCCCAAAAATACCATCCTCACAGATAGAAAAGAAGTGTTATGGATGGAAAATATTTGCTATAATAACACAGATAAAACTATGGATTTCTTTAATCTATGTAATCCCCATCACAATGTCTATGGATTCGTCATCCAATTTCTACTCTGGGATCTCAAGAGGTTATGTCAAACATGTGAGAACATAATTATAAGTCTTTATCTACTGACAAGAAAAACACTGAGAGATAGAATCATTGAAAATATGCTGCATTTCATCCCACCAAAACATCAACTATGGGTCATTGTACATCTTTTCTATAGTGGGATGTACAACCAAGTGGGTACTGTGAAACTCTCTCATCATCTCCCCATAAAATTTTACTAAAACCACTATTCTTACCAAATAATGGATGAAGTTACGCTCCATTAAAAATTCATCAAGTTCATATACAAAGGATATCAGGGCATACAGATCCTCACAGTAAATGTCACCAAATAGAGTCTCTTTTCCAAGATAGAGAAGTAGAGGAGTCACCAGCATTTACTGAAGAAAAATCACACCCCTCTCCACCACCTTGTCCAGTTGCAATGAAGCCTACTGATTTGATTTCTCCTCTTCCATGTGAGAATGTGACATTATATTAATGGAATATTTCACAGAATTCCCATTACCATTATTACTAGATATCTCAAAATCACATTCAAGTAGAAACTCAAATGAATGCCTCTATGTCATATTAAAATCCATCTATGTGAAGATGTAACTAAGACTCCAGTGGTTATTTTAATTACAAAAATGATCACAAAAAATGGATTGCATCCACATCTTTAGTGTGAAGACTAACATTTCTAACTGTAGGTCGTGATCTATGTAATTGTGTTTCTAGATTATCAACTACCTCAAACCATATGCTATAACATCCTTCTCTAAATTAGTACATAGCTTATACTAGCTTGAGAGTCATCACAAAACACTACAAACTAAAAACCATCCTTTGATAGCCTCACCATAGGATCATTGTTAGACAAAATCTTATCCCCTTGGAGGCTCTATGAATCTTCTTGGTTATAGTAAAGAGATTCTCATTACATGTAAAGGTGGTTACAGGGGATGTAATATTATAATTCTATCAAAAACGACTTATACTATTATATCAAGACAATAAAAATCCAAACCCATTGCTCACTCTTAGCGGGATCCTAAGAAGGAACCATCTCAATTTTCATGGGGTCCATAGATAAACCATGATTATAGATGAAAGGCCCCATAATGTGATCCTAATGGTTTGAAAACTACTAATTTGATATCTTACAATAAATATGTCACTCCATCAGTATGTCTAGGAATATCTCAAGTTTTATTTATTATCCTACTCTAACTCAGAGTAAATGAGTATGCTATAAATGATGAAAACTGTAACGCCCCAACCCCCGTTACCCAGAGTTGGTGCATTATTTAAATACATTTTCATGATTACAAAGAATCAAGTCCCGAAGGACCGATTGGTTTAGAAGTCTTGGAAAATATATTACATACATGAATGTTACATTACACATTATAATATACAAAACAACATAAATAATCCTTTATGAATGGCATTATTCCCTTGGAATAACCCTGCATATCAATCACAATACACTTCTTGGAATCCTGGGAAAAATAAAACCGAGAAAGGGGTGAGATCAAATGCTCAGTAAGGATATCAATACAGTGTAATCTTTCATAAATAAGCATAAACATTTAAGGAAATGTATAACTAAAACAAAATACTTTTAAACATAAACATCAGCATAATATGGAAAAAATAAAATGAAGTAATTCCATTTACTTATTCACATAGATATTCTACTAGTCGAATAATCACATGCAATATCACTAACCACTTTAATAATGATGGAATGCATAAATCCAGACTATCATAACCACATAATCAAGGCCTTCTTCCAAGACTACAAATAATATTTTGTCAAGGCCTTGTGCCAAGACACTAGTTTGTCTCATGAGACCTACCGATGCGTCGAGGAGATATATCGGGCTCCACCCATCACTTACTAAGTCCAATTCATTCCTCATATGTAAAGGTTTAAACATAACATAAACATTCGTATTAAAACTAACATACGAAATGTCAATAATTTATCCCTAAACCAAGAATGGTATAAAAATAACACATCCATAGTCAAACATATCACAAAACCTTCAATACATTATGGAAGTTTTGTATCATAATAAATCTTCTTCAAACAAGTTTAAAATCAATCAAAGGATGTTGACATAGATGAAAATGATTTGTAAAACTCTTTGAAAAAAATATCACTTTTTCATGAAAACATTTAATAGTCACAGAATTTAGAAATGAATACATTTAATGAATTTTTTGAATCAAAGTGTCCCATAACACTTTTAATCTTTTTAAAGTAATTAAAATTTAAAAAACATTCATGTCTATATAAATAAATACTTAAAACCATTTTAAAGACATTGACATTAATGAGAAATATTTACAAGAGTAAATATTTAAAACATTTGAAGTGATTTTTTTGTTAAAAAGTGCCTTAAAAGAATACATTTGAAAACACTTTCCTGAAACCTTTACATGGATAATAAATATGGCTCATTAGATACTTACGTAAAAATAACCTCAGATAATAAAGAGATTGTGAAATTAACCCTTACCAATTTGGTAAATTATGAAACATACACCCCATGAATGAGGTATCATACAATGAATATGTATATACACATAAATTAAAGTTTATTACACATAGAATACAATTATGGGCAGTAAATACACCACACAAAAGGTAATAGTGGCAATATGGCATGAATCTCACGGGAATAAAGAGTAAGATGAAAACCATTTACCTTGTAAATTTCCTTGGTTGAGGGTAGTTTAATATCCTGTATAATGGTTAAATAATTGTTATTAAATAATAAAAGAGTCATATACATTAATATGATATCATATATTATATTTTAAAATTTCTTTGTAACTAATATCTTAGTATTATTGTTGTTTTGTGTGATAACTTACTTGTTTTATTTTATATGTTTTGTTACATAAGTCATGTTTTTTATTCATTGGTTGTATCTTATTCATATCCAGAATGATACCGAGTCCTAAAAAAATATTTTTAATAATAAAATGAGAATTATACTTGAATGGATATGATGGGGAATGAATCTCATTGGGTTCGTGGAGACGGTAGTCCGTACATACGCACGAACGCTACTTCCATTTTACTTTTCATTTTAAAAGGAATAAAAACCAAATGATACATAGGAATATTAATAATAAAGTATAATATAATATCATATATTTGTTACTTATGTTCATTAACACCATCCTTTATACATTCCATGGATGGTATGAACGAGCCATATCACATTGAGGGGGCGGTAGTCCGCACTTCCTCAAATTAAATTATCGTATATCATGAAATGAATAATGGTATGCTATAAAATAGAATTACAGAAACTTATATATAAAATAAATTTCATTAATATTATATTTAATTATAGTTCCATCATAATGGCCACTATGAGAGGTAGTAGGAGATAATTGAACAATCATCTTTTCGTGAGACGTTTGGTTGCCAGCCACAGAAAAATTATGTTATTCACCCATTAGATGGATGTGTGTGCAAGTGTAGTTCTAATTAATCTTATAAAAATATCCTAGTATATTTAGGAAACAGGTTTTGTTACAAAATAAAATAATAAGAAGAGTTTAGTGGTTGGAGAAGTTAAATAAAATAAAAGAGACTAAGAGAAATCGTTACCTTTAATTTGGGTAACTCCCTTTGGTTTGAATCAAACAATACTCTTGAAGTACCTTCTTCCTAAGCTGAGGCTTATATGAGGATGAGAGGGGTGTATGGAGCTTAATTTTTAAGAGGTTGTATGAGCCAAAAGGCTTGATAGGTGTGAGGTATTGGTTAGAATTGGTGTCCTTTTATAATGGGGAGGAGGGGCTCTTTAGGAAAAACATAAAGTACTATTTTATAATAAAATCATATTCGGTTTCTAATGGCTCAAAAGTAGATATTTCAAATTCTAAGGTGTTTATAGGTCGAAAAAATCTCAAACACTAGGTTTTAGATAGGTTTTGGTCACTTTATTAGCCAAATCTTTTTGTTTTAACACTTAATTAAATAGATTGAGATTTACCATGTCTCTTTGTATTTTTATATTATATTGGTAATAAACGTACTATATACTTTCAAGATACCCCAAATTGGTCCTGTAATTATACACCTATAATTATATAATTCCTTTGGCCGAACCTTAGATTTTTTTAGAATAGAATATCATTTAATAATATAATATTTGTTTTAAATACTCATTTATGTCAATTTTAACAATATTCAATAATTGATTTTTGTTAAAGTCTTAAAAACTTTATTAATGAGAACCAAATTCATTTAAGAAATAATAACACGTCATATTAACCAATAAAATTCTTGTATGTCATAAAAACTTTAAATTTATATTTATTTTAACATTTATAATACCAATTATTAGATTCTATCATTAATAAGGAAAATATTGCATCATTATTATGTCATAAATAAATTTAATTATTCATTGTCTAAAAATTAAAAATTAAATACCATTATGTAGGAAATATTTTTATCTTTCTAATTAATATTTATAGTCCAAAATATAACATATATAACCCTATTTAAAAACTATTTTTCTAAAAGATATATGCTTATGTCATTTTTGTATTTACTTTAACTTAATTAATATAATGTGTCTCTATCACTTACAAGTGGCTCCATGGGGTCCCAAAATCGACCCAAAGATGGACATGGTCGGACATGTATCAAAAAATAGAGTTAGGACACGTTTTAGGGTAAATTAATATTATTATAATATTTTTTTTACCCTTATTTACCGGATTTACCCTTTAACCATGGTAAATAAAATATTTACCGAACTAATTATTCAAAATGTCTAAAAATAAGAGTTACCAATTTACAAAATTTGGAAATCCTGATTCCAAATATGGGATCCATTTTTCCAAATTAAAAACATAGAAGAGGAATAAATTAATTTAAAATAAATTCCTATTGTCAAAACAAAAAACGTGTTTTTATGAAATAATAACTATCAAAAGATTGACACTTGTTTATATCTGGTTTAAATGTGAAATTATGTCCAATGACCAAAATTGTATTAAATGGTTAAAATATATTCTAAATATACTTTAAAACCACTCAAATTCATAATTTATCACTACTAATTATTTTGATTAAAAAAGTTCTTTTTAATTAAAATTTAGTAATTTTCAGTATTCATCAAAATATGAAAGTTATCAGAAAAGTAAAAAAGATCACCCTAAGATAAATTCGATATTCCAAATCCAAAAATGAAGTCCATTTTGAAATATAAAATGTATAAAATTTCAAAAAATGTGTATTACTATTCATAACGGCTAGTTTGATTTGTTTTGGTGTGTGTTAGAACTCGAAGTTGTGTACAACACACGCTACTTTATTATTCAAAGAGAAGCGTACCGTGGAAGCTTGGGGTGTTACATTCTACCATCCTTAAATAAATTGCGTCCTCGCAATTTATGCTCAGTATTGGAAACTTGGGGTTGACATTTTAAAATATCTTAGTTGAAATCCCACAGCAAAAAATGGATTAATGAGGCCTCTATTTAAAATAATGAGTGGTAAGTATGAAGGATACCAAAAATAACACATACTAGGGTTATATGTAGGAAAACATGGATATGGAAGAAAAATATAACCATCTATATCTTATGGAGAGTGGTAGAGATCATGGCTATGAAAAAGCCAACAATCACAAAGCCATAAATTTGTGTTGATCTAAGGTACCATCTAGGACAACTTTTTGTTATATGTTCCTTTTATTAATGTTGATGAATTTATTTATGAGATTGGATAAGATTATAAGGACATATACTTACTTTATAATTAGAGTATTATCCATTAATAAATTTCTACCACAAACTCATCTATCCCTCCAAAACAAAATACAACTCAAAAATACTCTATTTATACTAATCGTATAGGGTTAAAAAATTAAAAATATACAATTTAAACGATGAAAACTATTTTGTAACAACCAGGATCTTTATATAGGCTAGTGGTAGGTCAAAATGGCATGTCACACTATGATTGTGGGTTCTATTCCTGCAGCTTTGTCCGACGCGACGGGTAATCACCAGACCACAGGTTGTCCTTTTCTAAGACTATAGTGTTATAATATTGCAAAAATAATAATAATAAATGTACTAACCTTAAACAATACCATCCAAAGTTTAACTTAATTCATTTAAAACATTATAGTTATCCAAAATACCTCTGTCTAGAATCTTTGTAAAAGGTATCTAAATTCCAAAATCAATTGTAACATTAGATTCCCCAAACAAAGTAAAGTTTCTCTTATTGTCAAATACTGAAAATATGATTACCTTAGTCCTATTAAAACCTTAATGAAAACAACAAGTACTGCAGTACAATCCTTATATATATCACATTATCCTTATAACCAGAATATAGTTCTTGAGTCCAAAAAGACAAATACAATAATTATACAACTTCAACTGTAGTAACATCATAAGCTTGGCCTTACTCCCTTGGCCTTTTCTGAGGTAAGTTTCCTTGGTGCTTATGACATTAATTTTCATAATGCCCTATTTCTCTACAATTATAGCATTCAATGATGACAGAATCTTTCTTTCCCTTTCAATGATGAGCTTGGTGGCCTTTTTCACCACACTTGTAACAGACTTTGATTTCTTTTCGGCAAGTACCAGGGTGTTTCATCCCATAATTATCACATAATGGAAAATCCTTATTTCCCTTTTTCCCATTACATATCTCTTTCTCCACCATTCTCTTATTCTCTTGCATTACTTTATTGTCATAATATTTATATAATTCCTTTTTGTCTTGATAGCACATGAGAAAATATCTCTGTATGATGAGAAGGATTGAGATACTAAAGCTCAGCGGAGAAATTGTTTTGACCCATCAAATAAATGATCAATCTTACTTCTTGTGTTTCGTATATAATCTGATGCATGCCTTGCTAACCTTGTAAAGATAGCCTCATACTTTTCAACATTCTCATCCTCCTTTTTCCTCAGACTGATATATTGTCTTTCCATATCTGCTCAATGGTCCTGAGGAAAGTATTTTTCTAAGAAAATTTCCTTAAACTCCCTACATTCCATAATTGATACTTCTACATCCTCCTTTGTGTTTTGAATCAATTTCCACCATTTATCAACATCTCCAGTGAGGCGATAAACTGCAAGGACAACATTTTCCCTTTCACTACTCCCCAAATCCTGAAATAGTTTCTCCAGGGAAATTATACATTGTTTAGCTACCAATGGATTTGTATTCCCATAGAATATTAGTGGTTTTTTCATCATGATGTGATATAACATTGATACTCTCCATTTTGGATTAGGGTGCTCCATACGAATAAGGTTATTATTCATAACCTGAGTGAGTTGTCCCAGTATGGTGATAAGCTGATCAGCAAAAGTTGTATCACCATCTCCACTATAATTTTCTTGAGTAGGAGGGAAATCCCTACATGGAGTACATGCATTGATACAATTTCATTTCCTTCCACTAGGTACCATTTCTAAACAATGGCATAAACTAGATTAGTTTATGAATCTAAATATATAATTCCACACTTGAAAAATACCTAACGTAAATTGAAAAGTTTATGGATATAATCCATAATCATAAAAATGTTTTCTTTGAGTAAGTATATTCTTATAAGCCCTTCATAATGGTTTGTAAAGAAAATTATAATTATCCTAAACATATCCCCCGGAAGTATCGTAATCAAGAGTGCAGCAATGCCCGTTGTCATGCACCAGTTCCCGTTTGAGTCTAGCTCAAAGCAGTATTTTTGGGTTTTACCCCTAGGTACATTTATGCTAGAGCCGCCTCTACCTGATCGTATCCAGACATTGATGTATTGCTTGGCTAACTCACAAAATCTATACAATACCAAAATTCTAGGATGTTCTTCTATACTAATCCTCAAAGTCTATCTTAGGGATATGTGCTCTAATCATAGTTTATCTAAATCTAGTTTCCAAGGTTATTCCTAAACTTCCTATTATACCAACTGTGACGCCCCACCCCAGTTACCCAGAGTCGGTGCATTATTTCAATACATTGGTATGATTACAAAGAATCATGTCCCAAAGGACTGATCAGTTTAGCTATCTTGGAAAATATATTACATACATGAAAGTTACATTACACTTTATAACATACAAAACAACATAAATAATCCTTTTTGAACACCATTATTCCCTTAGATTATCCCTGCATATCAATCACAATACACTTATTGGAATCTTGGGAAAAATAAAACATATAAAGGGGTGAGCTCAAATGATCATTAAGGATAAAAATATAGTGGAATCATTCATAAATAAGCATAAACATTTAAGGAAATGTATAACTAAAACAAAAGCCTTTTAAAAATGAACTTCAGCATAACATGGAAAAAATAAAATGAAGTAATTCCATTTACTTATTCATATGGATATTCTACTAGTCTAATAATCACATGCAGTATCAATAACCACTTTCATAATGATGGAATGCATAATTCCAGACAATCATAACCACATAGTCAAGGCCTTGTGCAAAGACTACAAATATGATTTTTCCAAGGCCTTGTTCTAAGACACTAGTTTGTCTCATGAGACCTACCGATGCATTGAGGAGCTATAGCAGGCTCCACTCATCACTTACTAAGTCCAATGCATTTCTCATATGAAAAGGTTTAAACATATCATAAACATTCATATTAAACCTATAATATGAAATGTCAATCCTTTATCCCTAAACCATGAATGGTATAAAAATAACACATCCATAGTAAAAAATATCACAAAACCTTCAATACAGTATAGAAGATTTGTATCATAATAAATCTTCTTCAAACAAGTTTAAAATCCATCAAAAGATGTTGAAATAGATGAAAATGATTTGTAAAACTCTTTGAGAGAAATATCCCTTTTTCATGAAAAAATTTAAAAGTCACACAATTTATAAATGAAGACATTTAAATACATTTTTGAATCAATGTGTCACATACCACTTTGAAACTTTTGAAATGAATTAACATTTTTAAAACATTCATGTCCATATAAATAAATCATTAAAACCCATTTTGAAGACATGGACATTAATGAGAACGATTTAGAAAAGTAAATATTTAAAAGATTTGAAATGATGTTTTTGTTAAAAAGTGCCTTAAAAAATCCCTTTGAAAACTATTTCCTGAAACATGGATATGGATAATAAATATGTCCCATTAGATACTTACATAAAAACAACCACAGATAATAAAGAGATTGTGAAATTAACCCTTACCGATTTAGTAACTTATGAAACATACACCCCATGAAAGATTTATCATACAATGAATATGTAAATACACATAAATTAATGTGTATTACACAAAGAATACAATTATGGGTAGTACATACACCACAGAAAATATAATAGTGGAAATATGGCACAAATCTCACGGGAATAAACAGTGAGATGAAAATCCCTTACCCTGCACATTTCCTTGGTTGAGGGTAGTTTAATATCCTTTATAATGGTGAAATAATTTTTATTAAATTAAAAAAGAGTCATATACATTAATATTAAATCATATATGTTCTTTAAACATTGATTTGTTAATAATATCTTAGTATTATCGTCGTTTTGGGTGTTAACTTATTCATTTTATTTTATATGTTTTGTTACGTAAGTCATGTTTATTATGTATAGGTTGTATCTTATTCATATCCAGAATTATATTAATCCCTTTTAGAATATTTTTAATCATTAAATTAGAATTATACTTTAATGGATACGATGGGGAATGAATCACATTGTGTTCGTGGAGACGGTAGTCCGTACATATGCACGAAAACTACTTCCATTTCAATTTTCATTTTAAATGGAATCAAAACCAAATGATACATAGGTATATTATTATTCCATTATAATATAATATCTTATATTTTTTACTTATTTTTATTATCACCATCCTTTATACGTTCCATGTATGGTATGAACGAATCATATCACTTTGAAGGGGCGGTAGTCCGCACTTCCACAAATGAAATTATCGTATATCATGAAACAAATAATGTTATGCTATAAAATTGAAATACGTAAGCTTATATATAACATAATTATCATTAATATCATATTTAATTATAGTTCCATCATAATGGCCACTTTGAGAGGTGGTAGTAGATAATTGAACAATCATCGTTTCGTGAGGTGTTTGGTTTCCATCTACAAAAACATTATGTTCTTCACCCATTAGATGAAGGTGTGTGTATGTGTAGTTCGAATAATTCTCATAAAAATATACTAGTATATTTAGGATACTGGTTTTCTTACAAAATAAAAGAATAAGAAGAGTTTAGGGCCTGGAGAAGTAAAATAAAAGAAAAGAAGATAAGAGAAATCGTTACCTTTAATTTGGGTAACTCCCTTTTGTTTGAAATGAAAAAGAACTCTTTAAGTGGTTTATGCCTAAGGTAAGGATTATAGGAGTATAGGGATGTAGGGAGATTAATTGGAAAGTGTTTTGATGAGCCAAAAGTCTCAATAGGTGTCAGTAATTGGTTAGAAGTGGTGTCCTTTTATAAGGGGGGAGGGGAGATTGAGGAAAAACATAAAGTATTATTTTATAATAAAATAATATTCAGTTTCTAATGGCTCCAAAGTAGAATATTCAAAGTATAATGTGGGGATAGATCAAAAAAAACTCAACTAATAGGTTTTATACAGGTTTTGGTCACTTTATTAACCTTATCTTTTTGTTTTAACACTTAGTTAATTAGTTTGACATTTACCATGTCTCTTTGTATTTTTATATTATATAGTTAATAAACATACTATATACTTCCAAGAGACCCCCAAGTGGTCAATTAATAATACACCTATCATTATATAAGTCCTTTTTCTGAAACTTAGATTTTTAAAAATATAATATCAATTAATAATATAATGTTTGTTTTAAAAATTCATTTATTTCAATTTTAACACTATTCATTAAATGATTGTTTTTTAAAGTCTTAAAAACATTATTAATTCAAAACAAATTTTTTAAGCGATCCTAAAATGTCATATTAACCAATAAAATTCGTGGATGTCATCAAAAAATTCAAATTATATTTATTTTAACATTAATAATACCAATTATTAGATTCTTTCATTAATAAGGAAAATACTGCATCATTATTGTGTCATAAATAAATTTAATTATTCAATGTCTAAAAATTATAAATAAACTACCATTATGTAGGAAATATTTTTATCTTTCTAATTAATATTTATAGTGCAAAATATAACTTATATAACTCTATGTAAAAATTGTTTTTCTAGAAGAAATATGCTAATGTCATTTTTGTATTTACTTTAACTTAATTAATATAAAGTGTCCCTATCACTTAAAAATGGCTCCATGGGGTCCCAAAATCTCCCCAAAATTGCCCATGGTCGGACATGTATCAATAAAATGGTTTAGGACACATTTTAGGGTAAATTAATATTATTATAATTTATTTTTTAACCATTATTTACCAGATTAACCCTTTAACCATGGTAAATAAAATATTTACCGAAATAATTATTCAAAATGTCTAAAAATAAGAGTTACCTATTTACACAATTTGGACATCCTGATTCCAAATATGGAATCCATTTTTCAAAATTCAAAACACAGAAGTGCTAGAAATTAATTTATAATTAATTCTCGCTGTCAAAACAAAAAGCGTGTTTTTAAGAAATAATAACTATCAAAAGATTGACACTTGTTTATGTTCGGTTTAAATGTGAAATTACGTGAAATGACCAAAATTGTATTAAATGGTAAAAATATATTCTAAATATACTTTAAAACCACTCAAATTAATAATTTATCACTATTAATTAAGTTAATTAAAAATGATGTTTTTAATTAAAATTTAGTAACTTTCATTATTCATCAAAATATGAAAGTTATAAAAAAAGTACAAAAAATTCACCCTAATATATTTTTGATATCCCATATCAAAAAATGAAGTCCATTTTGACATGTAAATTTTATAAAATTTCAAAAAGTGTGTATTACTATTTATAACGTCTAATTTGATTGGTTGTGGTGTGTTTTAGAACTCGAAGTTGCGTACAACACATGCTAATGTATTATTCAAAGAGAAGTGTATCGTGGAAACTTGGGGTGTTACAAAAACCCAAAACTAATCCATGTGAGGCTGGATGACCCAATTCATAAGATCTATAAACACCACCCGTTCATTCATCATACCAGTAGGAATCACCAGGAACTCAAAGTGTTTGTAGAGACATCAAAATTATATATTCATAATAACATCCTCATGAACTCTCACCATGTGGTATCTGGACCTCAAATTGATATTTCAGAACCATCCCATGCCTCTCAACTAGTAGAAGAGGTCATCAATCTTAAATGAGGACTACATATTATTTATCATTATATGGTTTAGGTAATTATAATCAATAAAAATCATCAAGCACCCATCTATATTTTCACAAACAAACTATATTTTTATAGGGCACACCCTAGGCCTTATAAAACCATTCTCTCAATGGTTCCCCAACTACACCTCCATCTTCCATAGCATGGTAGGGACCATCCAATATGCCGTAAAACATATTTTTGTGATATAGGGTGGAAATTAAATGTAATTATCAATCTACTTATTCATAGGTGGTCCTAGAACCTTATCTTGGAGGATTCCCATGCATCCCTATACCACTGAAAGAATTCACATTCCATAAGATTTCACTGTAATATGTGAAAAATCAATAATTAATGGGTGATGGTTTGCAACTTCTCACTCACAAAACCCACCCACCAAACCTTGAGATCTCTCTCACTCACAAAGGGTAATCTCACCCCATCTATGTTGAGGAATCTAAAACATCTAGGATGATAGTTAATATGGTCTAGAAGCATGTAAAAACAATCCATACCCAATATGACATCATAATTAATAATTGTAATGATAAAGTGGATCAACAAAAAACTATCTACACCATGTGCAAGCTTAGACTAATAGAAAATAAGTGATATCGAAGAATCACACCTCGATGGAATCTATAGAAGAAGCTAATGGGGTAATGTGTGAATGAGGATATCTAGAAACCACACAAGTTATATGAAGATAAATTAATTACTCATGCATGTTTCTAAAATTACTCAATTTGTAGTAGTAATGAAACATATCGTACCTCAGATAATATCATGCGTAGAATGGTTATATCCCTATGTAGTTTGCAGATGATTGCAACCTTGAATACTGCACCTCTATGCTTTGAGTCATCCATCTAATGGTTTTGGTGGGATTAGCTCATAGAATATCCTTCTATTTAAAATCCTCCCTCTAGATACGCACCTTCTCCTCTGCCCGCACTACCATCGAGGGGGCCACCTTGGCCATGCAATAGAGATCCCTAATCATATTTTTTGATTATCCATGGAGGTCCATCCCCTACCTAACTTCCCATATCAGAATTATAGGTCAATAAATAAAATTTCATGTCACCTCTCCTACCACATTCAATGATCCACCCTTCTATAGGATAACCAGGTCCTCTACACAAAATAGGAATCGTAGGTCAACATGCATGAGTTCGACCAAGGAAAGGTCTCCTGTATTGAGACTCTAATGACTAATTATTAATAACTAATAAAAATAAATTAGCACCATCATGTCCATATATAACTCTATCCACTTTTTATTCCACTTCTTAGAATTACTCCATAACAAGAACTCATTCGAGTACTCTAGAAAAATTATGTACGAATAAGAAGACCATGATGGAAAGAATGTATCTACAGAGACCATGCATGAACATCCTCACCCAATAGAATATATCTTTCATAGTATTTAGAGACAAACCCATGAATTCAGTAATCCTCATGACATACTCAAAACCATCATATCACCACAATTCATTTCAATGAGCTCCGGAATCAATATTGAGCACCAAAAAGAATGGTTATACTCATTGTAAAAAATATACGAGATTTATAACCATGAGATCATTATATCATCATGGGTATACATAATTATACTCAACCAACACTCTACCACTCAATGGAAATTTCTAGACACTAGTGAAACCATCATATCATTTGGGGTTCAAAAATAATGATGATACAAATCACCGACTCAATCCAAACCTCTATTTCTTGGGTATTTTTCTTTCTGAGAAACCTCAGTGGTCTCTGATGGGGAAACTAAGCTAATGTTCTAAGAATTAATGTGTAGTTATTTTTAAACTATTGCTAATATCTACTCCATGATAGGCTAGGGAAAGACTCCCTACCCACAATGAAGAAATGCCTCATGAGATGGACCCTAATCTAAGTCATCATCAGAAAAATAATTCATCATCACTATCATATATCAGTAACCTGGATGGATGTCTTCTTAGAGGAATCATGAAAATCATCAAGATGAACGAGGGTAATATGAGAATATATATTTGGATATGACTTAAGAATGAAAAATAATGGAAAAATCTTATATAAAGAATGTAACAATAGTTCACTTCAACTGATGTCTTCGTATTCTAAGCCTACAAACTAATAATTAAATTCTAAGTGATTTGATACATTGGTCATAAAAACAACATTAGGTTCCCTATCATGAAATCCAAACTCATGATACTTTTAAAATGTTTCTTAAAGTTTACAAACCAATATATAAAATGGTTCTATCAATACAATGACCCGAGAATGAATAACCATTGATTTAACATGTTCACGAATAGACCCACTATGGCCGGCCTCGCTAGTGGACAGTTAGGTGTGACAACCCCAAACCCAAATTTAATAGCTTAGGAGATGGAAAAAAGTAATTAGAATTAATAAATGAAATGGGATGCCTTAAAAAAAGTTACTCTATGCACTCACACACCCATATATATGAAACCTTTTGGAGGAATAATAAAAGAATGAAATATATTGAGTATAACCATGCATGAAATAACATTTAGGGAATATATCATAGAAAGATGGCATAAGATTAAAGTATAATTAAGAGAACATCGAACTAGAAATTTAATCCCAACCTAAAAAAATATAATAATTGAAAATGAATAGAGATCAGCTCTCGATCCCCATGTTAGACCAGCCAATACCTTTAATGCCCCCATGTTTTTCAATGATTCACTAATTTCACCACTGATCAAACTATTATCTTTATAAGACATAAAATGTGTGGGAAAATCCCATATATGGGTCAGTATATTCATATCAAATAAGAAACCATGAAAAACAAAAATAGTGAAATATAAGGGCATAATAGAATTCATTTCAACCTACAAAAAGATGGAAAACACAATATATATTTGATCACAAAGTAAACAAGATGATAGAGAAAGGGAAACTCCATATCCATATCCCATCCATGGATGATTGGTATGCATGTAGCTCAAAAGGTCCATATTTGATTCCCATTATCTATACCTCACACATCTATAGAAGGAAACCATGTGGAGAACCCACACCTCACTACTTCACTCTATAGTTAAGGGGAAAATATCCAATAGAGGTCCATGACCTAGTTCAACCGGGGGGTTCCATTTTATGAATAGATGACCCAAGCCCAATTTAGTCATTTGTGTTCTACTCAGTAGATAAATAACTATTACCCTTTCATGATATAGGATACCACTCAGTAGATAGAGGGTGTATCCCCTTGTGCAGCATGGGGGTTCTAGTATATAGATAGAGGGCTAGAAGCCTGGTGCGACAGGGAGTTCCACTCAATAGATAGAATAAGCACACCCAGGTGTGACAGGGGGTTCCACTCAACCTACGATGAGGTTAAGTGGTTCCTAAATGATTTTATTTCATGGGGGGATTACAACCTTTTCATCTCATTGATGCTCATTTTAGATCACTTCTATCTGTCATGCATCTCTTAAGGAAGTTTCATGCTCAAAACACCTCATGTCATATCTTCAATGCCATTATGATATTTTCCATCACATTATATGTATAAAACTAAATAAGGTAGGATAACTTTTTTTCATAATATTAGTCAATAAGAATGAGAAATAGAATGTAAAAAAGTATGATGGTGGCACACATTGTTTTCCTAGGTTCGCATGGTGTGATCCCTCACATGGAAGCCTAGAAATTTCCTTTACCATAAATGGATTTTCTGGCCATGTGGGTCTAAATGGTGTGTATTGTTTGTATATGGTGTGTATTGGTCTCTTAGGTCATGCCCATGTACTACATCCTTGAGAGGACCACATTAGGATATATTGAACGCTAAATGTGGGGGGTGGTAAATCATTCTTGGAAACAAATTCAAAAAATTATAAACCTTACACATTTTACCTATTATACCTATTGGAATATTGATTATCCTATTATCTTTTAATTATCAAATGAATGTATATGAATTTAGTAAAGGATAACACATTATGTTTTTAAATGGTTCATAAATCAATAAAAGTATCTATTCCATGAAATGATGAAGAAATATTCTAACAACACAACCACCAAGAAATTATCATTAAGCATGGTTACAATAAAGATATATGTCCATTTACTTGTGTTTCACTATAGACAATTGAAATATGTTGTTTTATAGCTTATGTAAGGGTCTTTATATTTCCTCTGATGATAGAAATCACTTACTGAGGTTCATTGTAACACCATGAAATCCTTCCATATATTGAGAGTTATGTTGTATTTCATAGTGCTTCGTGTTTTATTAAACTAATGTCACTACATTTTATTTCTATAACATTAGGGAAAAAATCTTTTTGTTATTTTTAGAAGATAAATAAAAGATTCAACTATTTTTATTCATCAAAATTAACTCATAATAATAAGTATATATTATGGAATGGTAATATCAAAATTATTCTTTGACCTAAATGATAATCAATTCACTTTTTGTACCTTGTTAAACTAATGTTCTTCCATCCAGTACACTATATTTATAGACTTTATAGAACAAAAACCATCATTTTTATTATCGAATCAATAAAATATCATCTCAATATCATCACAATTATTTCTTCTTCTTCGATACAACATCCACAATGAATTTACTATATATTCACAATTTTTCTATGTGGGAAAAAAATTTATTCAACTAAATATCACTTAACATTTAATATTATTTCATATAATAATTATAATGAACAGACCTAGTACACTATAAACTCAAATATTAATCATTTTTATATATATTTATAATCATTACTCTTGTTAATTTTACATTATTTTTTAAAATTATATCACATGTTCATTTTTCATTACATCTTTATGTAAGACACCCTGAATGGTTATTCATGTTATAATCCATTAAAAGTTTTATTTATTACTTAATTATTTTTTGTGATTTTTATATCCTATTTTTCATGTTATTATGAATTCTCATATGCATGTACGTATGAAAACTTTCATCCCCCCTTCTTCTTTACTATTTCACATCCCTTCACAGAAACTAGTATTTATGCATTAATATTTATTTCATAGGTTCTTCATGAAAAGTATAAGTAATTTATTCTTGTTTGCATTCATGAATGTGTAGTTGTACAAAACAACATCTTTTAGAAAGAAATGGTTCTTCGTGAAAGTTTATTCCTCTTCATGTTACTTAGTACACAATGTTACAGTATCTTTTCCTTAATTAAATCCATAAATATTCATAATAATGGACACATTTCCTTCATGTGAAAAATAGTGGGAGTATTCTACTAAACATTTTTTCATAGAATTGTATGTCACATTTCACTTCAAGTGTGAAAAAAAGTCTTTGGAATGTGGATCTTATTATTTGTGTAATTGTGTGTTTTTATATCCTTAAAACTATATATATATATGAGACCTAAAATCCCTTCTTTTCATTGCCTAAGAGGATCATAGATTGTGTTTCCTTCTCACATAAAAGAAAAAGTGGGCGCCCTATTTTTCTAAAAAAAATAGAATCCATCATAAATATTATGAGAAAAAACATCTTCATACTTGTATTATTATCCATATATAGGTGATAATGGAATGACTTACTTCATTCCATCAAAAAATGAAATACAAATTTTGTTTCCACATAAATCAAGCATTTGAATAAAAAACATCCCATTATTTTATCCTTCGAATGAGGGTTACTTTTGGTCAATTTTCATATATTTATTTTTTATATGATCATCTTCTGATCATAGTGATTATAACACGTGAACAAGATAGTGATCAAATGATTTATTTAACCTTTGAAATTTTCACAAAAACATTACAAATCTGTTTGCATTGGTCAAAAGTGTGTTCATAACATTATCACATAAATGAAAAGTTTATAATTTTGATTCCATTTTATTTTAGGGTTTCATCTCCGAACCCTTTTTTTTGTTTCCCTTTCAAAATTTCTTTCTTCGGTTTTAGTCCAACTTTCATTTAGGGTTTCAATCCCATTTGTTGGGAAATTTTGATGGTGTTGTGTTCTATGTTTTTCAGGTGAAGGTTCATTGATTCTAATTTGTGGTGACTATGTTGGTGGTTTCTTGGTCGCAGATTTCTTTTGAGGTTTCAAATTCTCATAATACTCTCTAACTTCAAGTCCAATGAGATCTTCCTAGTATGTTGGGTGTGTTGGATTCCAAGTGTCTTTGGTTTGTGATTTGTGTTGTGGTGGGGGTTCTAGGTGGCCCAATATGATTCTATCCATAATGGGGTATAAGTTTTGTTTAGTGATGTAGGTGATGATCATGACTCACTATGAAGTATCCTTTCTACTCATACTCTACTCTGGATTCATGTACCATCTCTCCTCCCAGGATCTGTGTGGCAAGGTAGTTTTCACAGGATCATTGTGAGGTGATTTTCGATTCCATATTTGTGTTCTATGAGTCCTAATCCTTTCTTGAATGTGGTTGAATAGTGACGATGTTGGTGGTGGAGGATCGAAGTAAACAACTGTCTCAATGTGGGAGGTGATGATGGGGATTACAGTGTTTAGTTTAGGAAGAAATGGTGTTTGATGCATTCATGGGATATTGGAGAGAGGCTGACGACGATGAGTTAATGATGGGGATGACCTTGGTGTCATGACATTGTGTTGGTGGTGATATTGATTTTTCGGTGATGTGATGATTTTGGTGAGGTGACTTGGTCCTTGATGGTGGTTTCATGGGTGGCACACCTGTGTGGCACATAGCCTGAAATTGATTTTCAGAATTTGAAATTTGGAAATTTTATGAGGTGTTTTTTTAACACTAATGTGGGATGGAA
Organism: Viscum album; assembly: GCA_963277665.1. NCBI lineage: Eukaryota > Viridiplantae > Streptophyta > Magnoliopsida > Santalales > Viscaceae > Viscum > Viscum album. The sequence goes on from OY728140.1 coordinate 2,053,676,459, forward strand.
ATTGATTTATTTTCATGATTGGTTGAATCTGGTGGTTTTATGTTAGGGTTCACACGTATCCCATAAAAGTGTCATTAGAAAATACAAAAAAATAAGGATTTTGGTAGATGATCATTGTTATGTGCATGTATTTTAAAGTGGAGGCATAGTATTTTGCTTCCCCTATTCCCACAATACTCTAACACTCATTTGAATTACACTTAATAAATTATTTTTTCTCAATGCTGATTTTAGTCCATACTATGGTCAGAACCTTGATACAAAACACAAACTGAAATGGGATTCAAATGACACAATGATGATATACCCCCCATACAGACATTTTATGTTCCTACTTGAATATATGTCTTATAATACAACCACTAACCTTCTCTTCCAACAATTCCTTCTCTTATGTGGGCTATCCCACCTAGTGGTTGAGCATTACTCCACTCCTGTGGTTGATCTAGCCCTCCTTGTGTGTTTTGTTTGTCTCTAATACTTTTATTAAAAACCCATGAAATAGGTTATCCGAACATGTTCCTTATAAATTATGAGTTCCAAACCAACCACTTAAGAGAAAATCCTATAAAATAAAATATCTCTTTCATTTTTATGGATGGTTATCAATAATATTCCCCTAGAAATAATATTTCAAGTTACATGTTATTCATCTTTGACATTTTAATTAATATCAATAACATCATTAATGTTTTTCATTGTATGTGTGTAATAATTTAATATTTCACTTTCTTATTAATTACGTCTTCTCCTATTATGTTTTAACATATATTCCAAATTACTCATCAATATAAAATCATATTTCTTCACATAAATTCATTTTAATAAAAAAATTCTCATAACAAACCACATAATTACACATATTCATCGATCCTAGGACCAATTCATCAATCATCAGTGTTGTGAATTAAAAGTCTTAAAAATATGTTTCTTGATATATCAATACTTGAGAACTTTTATTTCTGTATTATCCATTCAATCATACAATGTATTATATATATCAATATTGGATATATTAAAATCCCAACATCTAATTATTTCTTTCCTTTTGACTTCTTCAACATATTGGAATCAATGAAAATTTTCAATTTCAATGATCACTACTGAAAATGAGTGACTACCATTATCAAATATTATATCTCATAAAAAAAGTTTTCTCTATAATATTCCCCTTTGTATTTATCAAAAATACCATTAATGTATATTCCCAATAAATGTGTTAATATGTGAATTTTTTCCCTCAAGTTTTCCAAAATTTCATTTAAGTTTCTCTTTATATTATTGAAATGAAATAAAATTTTTAGGAGAATACCTTACCAGTTCATACTTAATAAATATTCCTTCCATCATTTCACTCTAACTCTACATTAGTTGTGATTAGTGTAAAAAATAAAAATATTTGAATTAGATGACAAATATTTCTTTAACCAACCAATCTTGATACACTATGAAATGAAAACTCATTTAATTTTCTTCAATGGATATCTACTTTTATTGTAGGGTGAGGATACATAAAAGATGTATTAATTTTTTGTAAGAATAATAATACTGAAGCCCATATACCCACTTTAACATGTAGATAAAAAATTCAAGTGAAATAATAATGATAAGTCACCTTGGAGAACATAGATTATTTTAATTTTATTATGTCATTAATTAATTAAATTACTCCCTCTTTTCATGAATAATGTTAATTATTTTGAAAAAAATGGATGTTAGATTAAGATAATAGATAACTTTTCGAATGACATGATCTTTAATTAATTTTAATAATAATCAGATTTGACACCTATTGAAATTATTATTCTCATAGCAGATTTATATTTTCTTCATTTTCTACCCCCTAATGGAAACAGTCCTTAAAATATTCATAATGAAGAATCTATTAAGGAATGAATATAATGATGTTCCATTTTTTGAGCATAAAGAATGAATATTCAAATTTTATGTGTTTATATTTGAAAACATTGACAACTTATTTTGTAATGATCATCTTATATAAATTTTCTTTAGGATACCAAGTATAACCTCAAACAAATTTGGTATATTATTTATCTTGGTTATCTAGTATCTGGAAGTACATTCATTGGTTTCATAAAATAAAAATTTTCTATCTTTTTTGTATTTGAATATCAATTAAAGAAAACATTCAAGGATGATAAATTCTTCAAATTTTCATATCATAATAGATAACACTCGTTTCTTCTATAGTTCTCACCCATAGAACATGATTGAGATTAATTTACATGAATTATTATTTTAAATGAAATACACAAGTGTTAATGGAATAAGCTAGTTCTTTGTTTCTTTTTCAACATGAACTGTAAGGTTGACATGGTTTTCTCAATATATTTTCTCAATTTCCTTCAATATTTTTACTCTCAAATATTATCATTAATTGTGATTTATAATATTTGGATATAATAATTTTCGACCAGTGTTGATTTTTTTTTGAAATTTTGTATCACTATGTGTTTGGTTATATTGGTTTATGTGATGATTTCTAGAGAATATTTATGGATTCGTCTATGGGAATTGGATGTCCTATATGAACAATTCAATTTGGATTACTCATATGATTTTTTATGTAGACCATATATAAGGCCCCGGCCTTAAACCTTACTTAATCTTGAGTTATTACAAGATTATACATTGAGGATCTTTTTGGGTGTATAGTTTTAGATAATTAGATCATAAAACTTGCATTACATTCCACATTTAAACAAAGTGGTTACATAAAAGATAGTATTCATTTTTCCCATCAATGGAAACATATTTAAAATAAAACATGGATTCTTTCTTGACACTCCCTTGACACTATCATCATATCATGTACCTTTCCCTTTACATGTGAAAAACATTTCAAAAAAACTTGGGATGAGCATAAAAAAGATCAGTAAGGGATATAAAAATATATGGAAAGGAAACATGGGTACATATATACATAGGAATGAAATCATACTTTACCCATAAAACATAAGCACTTCAACATACCTCATCAAATCATGAATAAATCATAGAAATCATAAGACATAAAGGTAACTTGAGGCATTCATAACATTCTTACATAGGGAGTAACCCTCTTGGTTACGTTTGGAATACCCATCACAGTATATTCCCTAAATCTCTTCGGAGAAACCTTAACGTTTCACTCCTTCACATTACCCAATGCATTAGAGAGCTATATCGGGCTCACCGCCCTTTTTTTATCACAGAACCACCCGTGTTCATAATAATGCCCAAGAACCTCAACATAATCGTATCACATAAAACATGCATAAAAGAAACATAACATTTCAACCTTTCAATCACAAGTTATCAATACAACACATTGATATAAAAACGTTATGAAAACCATTTTCAATACCAAAATAAAAGAAAAGTAAAACATGGTATTTATTTTTCTTTTAAAAAAAGTATGGCTTGTAGAGGAAGCCGAAACTCAAATAATGGTCACGGCGGCGGAGAAGTCGTTGTCGCCGCATACGTACGACAAAAACATTCCCTTTTGTCGTTTATTAAACGCTTCATATAAAAAATGATTCATTTTGAATAAACGTAAAAGTAAAAGGGGTTTATACACCATATAAAAGAAGGTTGTGTATAAAAAAAATATGCCTCAATGAAAGGAGATTGAGACGAAATCCCATACCTCGGGTTCGACTTGACTCGGTCGTTATTTAATCTCAAGAATAATAAACTTGAGTTAATTTATACTTGCCTAAGAACATTTTTCAAGTTCATTAATCCTTTTATATCACTTATTTCCATGTCATGAACACTATGTAATTATTTAAGTTAATAACGGTTGTTTTAACGATCATTGGTACTTGAGTAAAAAATAAACCCTTTATAATTACAGGTTGTTCATGTATCCATTATATCCAGAATTATAATCATGATGTAGATATCATATATATCCAGTATATACATGCATTTATAATATTACATAATCATTTAGAGGTAATAAATGAAATGCACCGTTCATGGAGACAGTAAGCCGTACGTACGCATGAACGCTACTTTCATTTCTATTTCGTATTATATAGAATGAAATCATAATGATATAAAGGTATATTATAATTCCAGTATAATATCATATATAATATCATAGTTCCATCCTTTATACGTCCCACATATGGTATTTAACGAATCAAATCACTTTGAGGGGGCGGTAGTCCACACTTCCTTCAATGAAGATATCGCGTTTACCCATAATGGAAACCATAAAGGTATTCCCAAAATGAAAAATACAGAAGCTTAAGGAAAACATAAACATATTATATATCATATATAAATATATTGACATCTTAATGGCCACCTTTGAAGGTGTTAAAAGAATGTTGAACAATCATCGTTTTGGGAGGCATAAATTCACCATCCACGGAAACAGTATGTCCTTTAACCATTAGATGTAGGTGTGTGTAAGTGTAGTTCGAATACTTCTTATAAAAACATCCTAGTATATTGAGGATACTGGAGTTGTTACAAAAGAGAAGAATAAAAAGAGTTTAGGGGGTTGGAGAATCAAAATCAAACAAAAGGACTCAAAAGAAGACATTACCTTAAAATCGGGTAACTCTCTTAGATTTGAGCTCAAAGGCTTCCCTGGGAAGACTTCTGCCCAAAGTGAGGCTTCAAGGAGTAAGAGAGGGATGTGGAGAGCCAAAATGGGTAGGGGTTGGCCGAGCCAAAGGCTTTGGGAGTGTGGGTAAGGAGGTAGAGGTGGGGGCCTTTTATAAGAGGAGAGGAGGGGCACTCTTGGAAGGTAAAGAAAAGTCACTTTATTTTAAAATGGTATTCGGATTTAAGAGGTCCCACATTAATGTGTTTCGAGAATAAGGTGATAAGGGTTATAAATCCACCCATCCAATAGTTTTTGGCTATGTGTATGTTTTATATTTTACATTATCATTCCATTTTATTTAAATCGTTAAATAATGAGGTCATCGCTACATCATCATGATGTCATAAATAATTTAATTTATTTAAAGTCTAAAAATTATAAAACAAATACTATTATGTAGGAAATCTTTTTATCTTTCCAATGAATATTTATAATAAAAAATATGATCTTTATAACCCCATGTAAAAATTGTTTTAGTAAAACATCTCATGTTTGTGTCATTTTTACTTTTACATTAAATAAAAAGTTATTTATATCATTTCCCAACCAAAGTGGCTCCATGGGGTCCCCAAGTTGACCCATTGATTTTCTTGGTCGGCCATTACACATCCAATGAGGGTAGGACATGTGTCAATATCATCTCATTTTATTAAAGCATTATTTATACCTTAAACTACACTAATTACCTCTAATCACGATTAAGAACTTAAGAGTTACTATTCACCAAAAAATTATTTTAATCTCATTGAACCACATTTTACTTCTTAATGACAACCATGTATGTCAGATTTATGAAATTCCAAACACAGAAGTGGTAAAATTTCATTTAAACGAAAAATCAGTTTTTATAAGTACCACTTAGTGGTTTCACTATTCATCATAAATTGAAGTTTTTCAGAAAAATACCAAAAATTTACCCTAAGAAATATTTGATATTCCGAATTCAAAAATGAATTATATTTTAAAAAATTCAAAACATATAAGTCACATTAATTAATTTAATAATTAATTCCCACTGTCATGACAAATAACGTGTTTTTATGAAACAATAAGTATCAAAAGATTGACACCAGTTTAAGTCCTATTTCAAAGTGAAATTGATTCCAATGACCACCATTGGTTTAAATGGTAAAAATATATTCTAATTTAACTTCAAAAACAATTCAAAAGATAATCTAATCATATAAATAAATTAGATTAAAAAGCAGTTTTGATGTAAAATGCAGTATTTTTCACTATTCATTAAAAAATGAAACTTGTCTGAAAAATACCAAAAATTCACACAAAGTAAATTTTGATGTCCAAATAATAAAGAATAAGTTTATTTTGAAAAACATAGCTTATGAAATTGTCAAAATATAGATTTAAAAATGGTTTTCCATCAAAAGGCAGTAAAGAAATCATTTAAAAATATTAGTGTATTCCATGCTTAAGATTGGATTTATTTTCATTTTAACCCTCTAAAACACTCTCTAATTCATTAATAGACATAGATAAAAATATATATTACTAATTACTTACTTGGGATGTTACTTCCTTCCCCCCTTTTGAAAATTTCGTCCCCGCAATTTATTTACTTATCGAATAAATGGGGGTACTTATCCCTCATTTCATTTTCATATTCCCATGTTTCCTCTTCCATCATGTGGTTTTCCCACAAAACCTTTACATGATTAATCACCTTATTCCGTAACACTTGCTCCCTGTGGTCAAGAATCTGGACCGGTTGTTCCTCATAAGATAGGTTCTCTTCCAGTTGAACTACCTATGGACTCAAAACATGAGATGGATCTGGCATATACTTTCTCAACATCGAAACGTGAAAAACATTGTGTACATGAGATAAACCCGGAGGTAAAGCCACCCGGTTGCAACTAATCCAACTCTCTCCAGAATTTCATATGGTCCAATAAACCTTGGACTCAGCTTTCCTTTCTTACCAAATCTCATCACACTTTTCCAAGGAGAAACCTTGAGAAAAACATGATGACCTACCTCGAAAGATAGATCCTTCCTCCGGTTATCCGCATAACTCTTCTGCCTGCTGTGAGCTGTTCTCATGTGTTTCTGTCTCAGTTGAACTTTTTCTGCCAACTCTTCTATCAATTCTAGTCCCATCAACTTCCTTTCACCCACTTCATCCCAGAAAGATGGAGTTCGACACCGCTTCCCATATAATGCCTCAAATGGTGCCATCTGTATACTGGAATGAAAACTGTTATTATATGAAAATTCAACCAAAGAAAGATGTTGGTCCCAACTTCCCTGATAATCCATAGAGAAAGAACGTAGCATATCCTCAAATTTCTGAATTGTTCGTTCTGACTTCCCATCTGATTGACGATGAAATGTTGTACTAAAATTTAATTCAGTACCCAACAACTTCTGAAGGCCTTTCCAAAAGTTAGAAGTGAACCTGTGATCACGATCAGATACAATGGAGAGGGGAACTCAATGTAACCGGACTATCTCCTTATGATAGAAACGGGAAAGTTGATCTAGGGAAAAAGTATCTTGTATAGCCAGGAAATGAGCAGATTTAGTCAAGCGATCAACAATAACCCAGATTGCATTATTACCTCGAGATGTCTTCGGTAATCCCACAACAAAGTCCATGGATATATTCTCTCATTTCCACTATGGCACTGGTAAAGGCTGGAGCATCCCTTTCGGTAACTGCCACTCTGCTTTAACCTATTGACATGTCAAACACTTCACAGTATAATCAGCAATATCTCTTTTCATTCCATCCCACCAGTAATACTCCCGCAGATCTCTGTACTTATTAGTACTGCCAGGATGAACTGAAAATGGAGAACTATGAGCTTCACATAATAACTCTCTCTTCAACTGTGAATCACAGGGCACACACAATCTCTTCCCAAATCTCAAAACGCAATCATTATCAATGTTGAATTCAGGAAATTTACCTTTCTGAATCAGCTCTACCATTTTCTGCAACTCACTATCTTGCTTCTGTGCTTGCTTGATTCTATCTGATAGAGATGATCTCACTGATACCTGAAACAAAACAGAAGAACTTCCTGCACCAACAAATTCTATGCCAAAGTTCATCAAATCCTTAACCAAAGGATCACGTTCCAAACACAACATTTCTAATGAAGTATTACTTTTTCGACTCAAAGCATCAGCCGCTTTATTTGCTTTTTCCGGATGGTAATGAATTGTACAATCATAATCCTTGATTAATTCCAGCCATCTCCTCTGTATCATGTTTAACTCTTTCTGAGTGAATATATACTTTAAACTGTTGTGATCAGTATATATTTCACACTTTACTCCATACAAATGATGCCTTCAAATTTATAAAGCGAAAATAACAGCAGCTAATTCCAAATCATGTGTAGGGTAATTTACCTCATGAGTTTTCAACTGTCGTGAAGAATAAGGAATTACCTGATCATTCTGCATTAGGATGCAACCAATTCCTTTCAATGAAGCATCACTGTATATAACAAACTCACCATTCCTGGAAGGTAGTGCCAAAACTGGAGCATTCACCAATCTTCTTTTCAATTCCTGAAAACAATCATCACATTCTTTTATCCAGATAAACATAACACCCTTTCGAGTTAGCTTAGTCATTGGACTAGATAACCGTGAACAATTTCTAACAAACCTTCGGTAATAGCCTGCCAAACCAAGGAAGCTACGAATCTCAGTTACATTTTTGGGCCTTGGCCAGTCTTCCACAACTTTTGTTTTTGCAGGATCAACAGTTATCCCATCTTTAGAAACAATGTGACCAAGGAAAGAAATTTGTTGCAACCAAAACTCACACTTGCTGAATTTCCCATACAGTTTCTTTTCTTTTAAGGTTTGCAAGATAACCCTTAAATTTCTTTCATGATCATCTTTACTTTTATAAAACACCAAAATATCATCAATGAAAACCACCACAAACATATCCAAGAACTCATGGAAAATTCTATTCATTAAGTCCCTGAATACAACAGGTGTAATGGTTAGCCCAAAAGTCATTACTACAAATCCATAATGGCCATATCTTGTACGGAACGCGGTCTTTGGAACATATTCTTCCTTTACCTTCAGCTGATGGTACCCTGATCTCAAGTAAATCTTTGAAAAATAATGAGCTCCCTGGAGCTGATCAAACAAATCATCGATATGAGGCAAAGGATATTTGTTCTTAACAGTGATGTTATTCAAGGCTCTATAATCAATGCAAAGTCTCATTGAACCATCTTTCTTTTTAACAAATAAAACAGGAGCACCCCATGGTGATGTTCTAGGTCGAATGAAACCTTTCTTTAATAAATCTTGCAATTGCTCCTTCAACTCTAAAAGTTCAATTTGAGCCATTCGATAAGGGGGTTTTCAAATTGGCTTAGCATCAGGAACTAAGTCAACAGTAAACTCAACATCCCGATCAGGTATTATTCCAGGAAACTCATCAGGAAAAACATCAGGATACTCATTTACCACTAGCACATCATTAATCTGAACAGTTCCTTTATTTTCAACGATGTGTGCAAGGTAACATTCATTTCCATCTTTTACAAGTTTCTTGGCCTCTTGATAAGTTATCAACAGTAAGGGTTCATTCTTGTACACAAACTGAAAGTCTTTATAAAAATAAACTTATTTAGCTCTACAGTCAATCTTAGCATGGTAAATAGTGATCAAATCCATACCCAGGATAACATCAAACTCTACTAGAGGTAGAACAATAAGGTTTTCAAGTAGGTTCTTTCCACAGATAAGGATAGCAAGATTCTTATAAATTCTTTTTGCCTCAACATTTCCCCTAGGTGTTTTTACCAAAAGTTCAGGAGTCATTTCTTGAGATGGTATTCCTATTTTACTAGAAAAGGTTTCAGAGATGAAAGAATGTGTAGACCCCGAATCAAACAACACACTGGCATAATCTGAAAAAACAAACAAAGTACCTGATACAACTTCATTTGATGGCCCAACATCTGTCGAAGTAGTTGCAAAGGATTTCACCACCCCTTTCTGCCTATAGTCTAACTACTTCCCATCACCCAAGATCTTTGTCAGACACTCGTTTTCATAGTGACCCATATCATTGCACTTATAACATTTCACTAACTGTAAATCAAATTTGGTCTTACCATCGCCCTGATCTTTTCCAGTGCAATCACGAGCCTTATGTCCCATTTTACCGCATCGGTAGCACTTTCCAGAATTCAGAAGACATTCCCCAACATGCCTTTTCCCACATTTATCACAATCTGGAATCTTAGATTTGTTACCGTTAGACTTTTTTGAAGAATTCTTACCTTTCTCCTGCCACCTCGGTATCTTCTTCGGTTGGTTGTTATAGAACACTTGATCATCGGAAAACTCCATTTCAACCTTCTCAGCACATCGAACAAGCTTTTCATAACTTTTAAACTCATGAGAATATAATGCCCTTCGATATTTTGGCTTTAATCCTGAGTAAAAATGATTGATTTTACTATCAATGTCTCGGATAAAATTTGGAGCATACCTTGCCAATCAAGTGAACCTTTCTTCATAGGCAGCCACTGAGTCTTCCTCTTGCCTCAATTCCAAGAATTGATTTTCCATCCTAAGTCAAAAATCATTAGGAAAATACTTCTCAAGAAACATACCTTTGAATTTATCCCAGTCGAGAGCATCAATCTCTTCAGCGTCCCTGATATTTTTAACCATCGGCCACCACTGATCTGCTTCACCCTCCAAACGATAAATAGCAAGACTAACCTTTTGATTGTCTGAACACCCCATGGCATAAAAAATATTCTCCAGTGCTTTAATCCACCCTTCAGCTAGCATTGGGTCAGATGATCCCTTGAATGATGGGGGATGTTGCCTCGTGAAATGTTCCACCACTGACATGTTCCTCTGCGGTGGATCTAGCTGATCTCGTGTATGGATACCACCGCCATTTATCGCTTGAGTCAACTGCGACATTACTGCAACAAACTGTTCAGTTCCAATTCCGACCATCTTAGGATGCTGATTCGGAAGGTTATTTCCTTCTGCATGCCTTCCTAGCACTGCATCCCTGTTTCCTCTGCAGAAAACCATTCTGAACAAACATGTCTTAGATGAAGCAACATGGTAATCTTCAAATACTCTATCACTTCAATTTGACCATAAAAAATATTTTTGGATAATCATTTAATAGAATTCTAACTTCTAAAGTTATCTAAACCGACCTCTGATACCAACTATAAGGCCCTAGCCTTAAACCTTACTTAATCTTGAGTTATTACAAGATTACACATTGAGGATCTTTTCGGGTTTAGAGTTTTAGTGAATTAGATCATAAAACTTTCATTACATTCCACATTTAAACAAAGTAGTTACATAAAAGATAGTATTCATTTTTCCCATCAATGGAAACATATTTAAAATAAAACATGGATTCTTTCATGACACTCCCTTGACACTATCATAATATCAGGTACCATTCCCTTAACCTGTGAAAAACATTTCAAAAAAACTTGGGATGAGCATAAAAAGCTCAATAAGGGATATAAAAATATATGGAAAGGAAACATGGGTACATATATACATAATAATGAAATCATACTTTACCCATAAAACATAAGCACTTCAACATACCTCATCAGATCATGAATAAATCATAAAAATCATAAGTCATAAAGGTAACTTGAGGCATTCATAACATTCTTACGTAGGGAGTAAAACTCTTGGTTACGTTTGGAATACCCATCACAGTATATTCCCTAAATCTCTTCGGGGAAACCTTAATGTTTCACTCCTTCACGTTACCCAATGCATTGGAGAGCTATATCGGGCTCACCCGCCCTTAGTTTATCACGGAACCACCCGTCTTCATAATAATTCCCAAGAACCTCAACATAATCGTATCACATAAAACATGCATAAAGGAAACATAACATTTACACCTTTCAATCACAAGATTTCAATACAACACATTGATATAAAAACGTTTTGAAAACCATTTTCAATACCAAAATAAAATAAAAATAACACACGGTATTTATGTTTCTTTTTAAAAAAAGTATGGCTTGTAGAGGAAGCTGAAACTCAAATAATGGTCACGGTGGCGGAGAAGTCGTTGTCGCCGCATACGTACGACAAAAACATTTCCTTTTGTCGTTTATTAAACGCTTCGTATAAAAAAAAGATTCCTTTTGAATAAACTTAAAATTCAAAGGGGTTTATACACCATATAAAAGAAGGTTGTGTATAAAACAAAATATGACTCAATGAAAGGTGATTGAGACGAAATCACATACCTTGGGTTCGACTTGACTCAGTCGTTCTTTAATCTCCTGAATAATAAACTTGTGTTAATTTCTACATTCTTAAGAACCTTTTTCAAGTTCATTATTCCTTTTATATCACTTATTTCCATGTCATGAACACTATGTAATTATTTAAGTTAATAATGGTCGTTTTAACGATCATTGGTACTTGAGTCAAAAATAAACCCTTTATAATTACAAGTTGTTCATGTATCCATTATATCCAGAATTATAATCATGATGTATATATCATATATATTCAGTATATACATTCATTTATAATATTACATAATCATTTATAGGTAAGAAATGAAATGCACCGTTCATGGAGACGGTAAGTCGTACGTACGCATGAACGCTACATTCATTTCTATTTCATATTTTATAGAATGGAATCATAATGATATAAAGGTATATTATAATTCAAGTATAATATCATATATAATATCATAGTTTCATCCTTTATACTTCCCACATATGGTATTTAACGAATCAAGTCACTTTGAGGGGGCGGTAGTCCGCACTTCCTTAAATGAAGATATCGCGTTTACCCATAATAGAAACCATAAAGGTATACCCAAAATGAAAAATACAGAAGATTAAGGAAAACATAAACATATTATATATCATATGTAAATATAGTGACATATTAATGGCCTCCTTTGAAGGTGTTAAAAGAATGTTGATCAATCATCGTTTCGGGAGGCATAAATTCACCATCCACGGAAACAGTATATCCTTTAACCATTAGATGTAGGTGTGTGTAAGTGTAGCTCGAATCCTTCTTATAAAAACATCCTAGTATATTTAGGATACATTATTTGTTACAAAAGAAAATAATAAATAGAGTTTAGGGGGTTGGAGAAGCAAAATCAAACAAAAGGACTCAAAAGAAGACATTACCTTAAAATCGGGTAACTCTCTTAGATTTGAGCTCAAAGGATTTCTTGGGAAGACTTCTGCCCAAAGTGAGGCTTCAAGGAGTAAGGGAGGGATGTGGAGAGCCAAAATGGGCAGGGGTTGGCCGATCCAAAGGCTTTGGGAGTGTGGGTAAGGAGGTAGAGGTGGGGGCCTTTTAAAAGAGGAGAGGAGGGGCACTCAAGGAAGGTAAAGAAAAGTCACTTTTTTTTAAAATGGTATTCGGATTTAAGATGTACCAAATGGATGTGTTTCGAGGTTAAGGTGATAAGGGTTCGAAATACACCCATCCAATAGGTTTTGGACATGTGTAGGTCTTATATTTTACATTATCATTCCATTTTATTTAAATTGTTAAATAATGAGGTCATCGCTGCATCATCATGATGTCATTAATAATTTAATTTATTTAAAGTCTAAAAATTATAAAAAAGATTCTATGATGTAGGAAATATTTTTATCTTTCCAATGACTATTTATAATCAAAAATATGATCTTTATAACCCCATGTAAAAATTGTTTTAGTAAAACATCTCATGTTTGTGTCATTTTTACTTTTACATTAAATAAAAAGTTATTTATGTCATTTCCCAACCAAAGTGGCTCCATGGGGTCCCCAAGTTGACCCATGGATTTTCTTCATCGGCCATGACACATCCAATGTGGGTAGGACATGTGTCAAGATCATCTCATTTTATTAAAGCATTATTTTTACCTTAAACTACACTAATTAACTCTAATCACGATTAAGAACTTAAGAGTTACTATTCACCAAAAAATTATTTTAATCTCATTGAACCACATTTTACTTCTTAATGACAACCATGTATGTCAGATTTTTTAAATTCAAAACACATAAGGGGTAAAATTTCATTTAAACGAAAAAATCAGTTTTTATAAGTACCACTTAGTAGTTTCACTATTCATCAAAAATTTATGTTTTTCAGAAAAGTACCAAAAATTCACCCTAAGCTATATTTGATATTCAGAATTCAAAAATGAAGTATATTTTACAAAATTCAAAACATATAAGTCACATTAATTAATTTAACAATTAATTCCCGCTGTCATGACAAAGAGCGTGTTTTTATGAAACAATAAGTATCAAAAGATTGACACCAGTTTAAGTCCAATTTCAAAGTGAAATTGATTCCAATGACCACCATTGGATTAAATGGTAAAAATATATTATAATTTCACTTCAAAAACAATTCAAAAGATAATCTAATCATATAAATAAATTTGATTAAAAAGCAGTTTTGATGTAAAATGCAGTATTTTTCACTATTCATTAAAAAATGAACATTGTCTGAAAAATACCAAAAATTCACACAAAGTAAATTTTGATGTCCCAATAATAAAGAATATGATTATTTTGACAAACATAGCTTATATAATTGTCAAAATATAGATTTAAAAATGGTTTTCCATTAAAAGGCAGTAAAACAATCTTTTAAAAATATTAGTGTATTTCATGCTTATGATTGGATTTATTTTCATTTTAAGCCTCTAAAACACTATCTAATTCATTATTATACATAGAAAAAAAAATCTATTACTCATTATTTACTTGGGATGTTACACCATAAATATCGATGAAATATTTTAAGGACATATTTTTTTAAAAATTCTTATAACATTAAATAATTTTGTGAAATCTGAATTTCAAATTTCAAGATGTAAATAAGAGATTTGAAGTTTTCCATGAAAAGTACACTTAAATTTTATACAAAGTTTCATAAAGAATAAATTTTAGAAAAGAAGAAGAAAGGAGTTGGTTAGAATTATTGACTATGTACTTTTATTATATTCTATACATATAATTTGGAAATGTTCTTAAGCTAGGATTACATAAAAATGAGGCCAGGCTACTAGGCAGATGAGGATAGTGATTTATCGCAACCTCAGGTAGGAATGTGGTCTACAATGCTCAAAGGGAGTCAGTCGGGGATAGATTATAGGTGGTTGGGGCATGTATACTCCAACAGTGGCCTCATGTTTATGGCCCATAGAATATTATTTGAAAAAGAATTACTCACATAGTTACAACGGCCAGGTATGAGTGAGGTTGTGGTGGTGTGTGTGAAAGGAATAAATGGTGTTGATCCCCAATACTTAGCTTTAACATTGAAGCAATGTGTATGGATTGATTTACCAGAGTTCCGACAATGGGAATACTGATTTGAGAGGTGTGGGGAAGTGTTATTTTTCTTAAATCATATAAAATATGGATAGAATAATTTTCATCTAATTAATATTATATGATCCATATGATTGAATGTGGTATTTATCTCCAATATCATAACATTTGAAAACACTACTGCTCACTAGAACTCAGAACGAATCCCCAATGAATAAACCTAAGGATTATATGATTGTTCATTTGGATAATCTTGTGAGATGATGAGGTGAATGAATATCATGAATTAAATCATTATCTTGCATTCATGTAAATGTTCAATTAATTATCATCCACCAAATGAATATGGACTTGCAGTAGGCAGTTTGAGCATCCCCCATAAATGGGTGCATTCGATCTCCATGAGGATGAGAAGTGTGAGATCCATGGAATAAAAGTGAATAATTCATTATATAAGATGAGAAAACATAAAACTAAAACTGTGATATTTGAGGTATTCTGATAACTTTAGTGTTTATTATATCCACGACTCGATTGTATGTGAAATGATTTTAAGGAGTTATTGATGAAGCATAAAATTCATAGTAGAAGTGGTTGAAATCATCTATAAAGGGATAATATTGTTGACTGGTGGAGTATTTTTCATTGAAATAAGAGGATATATGTTATTTGAGAGAAACATAGCACCATGAGACACTAGTTTTGAAAGGTGGAGTTCAGCACAACTCTACTTGTATGAAGGAAGAGAATACGGTGAACCTTTTGAATTTTTTCCAAAAAATTAAAGGATTCATGAAAAACTAATTTTCAAGAATCCATTCAACTAGGCATGATTTCTTAACTGTTTCCATCCAAGATTTTGTGAAGAAAAATCCATAATAAAAATTCAATTTTTTTTCTTTCCTGGTGAAATTTCACTTTCACAAAGCTGCTACACTATGATATTGTGTATTATTAGAGTCACATGCATGAAAGAGTTTTTTTGTTTGCATATTGTGTGTGTGTAAGAAAGAATTTTGATAAGAATATTAGTATCAAATCAATTTGTTTTTTAAAGGAATACATGGGTTACACCTGGAAATAATTTCATGAATTCAAGAATGATCATGTATATGTGAAGTAATATAAGGTACATGAAACAGATATTTAAGGACATAAAATCATATAATATTTAAATATATGTGTTAGCACTTAAGATTACATGAAACACATGTATGAAGTGTAATTAAATTGATATTTTGAATGTATTATTATTTCATGATATAATTGGATAATATTTTTGCACCACTTTCACAAAGAAGTGCAAGGCTCGAAATTTAGTTGTAAGGAAGAATATGTTAATAATTTGTTGCACTAAAGAAACTAATCATATACCGGTGATCATAATTGATAGAGAAAGACCATCAAACTGCAAAGGTACTTAAATTGGTATATAAGAATGTATGATTTAATGATATTTTAGAGTAACATCAATAGATCATCCTAATGTGGATTATTCATAAATAATGGTGGTACTGCTTTGTTATAGATATATAAAGAAGTATCTTTTGTGTTTCAAGATCAGAAGTCTCTAGTGCGGATTCTCAAGTTGTCCCATGTAGATTTTTTTATCACTATGAGATGTATTATAAATAACTTCCATTGTAGAATTAGAAGATATATAACATGATTATATATTAATCACTCTAATATACAAAACAATTATAGTAGAGAATCAGTGTTAGGTAGAAGAACCAATGTGGTAAAGGAGTAGGTCTTCACCCCAAACATTGTATATAATTGTGTTCTCTTTCTTTTAATCTTATAAATTATTCTATCTAAGGATAAAAGACACAAGAATATTGGATCAATGAACATACCAGCCAAAATGGATTAATTGAATGGAATCTAATATATGGAAATAAAAAGAAACCATTGATTCAATCCTCCACTCAATGTGGTCAGTCTGTCTTGGGGAATATGAAGTGATATTATAGAGATTGTCACCTCTGAAGAATCCAATATAATTCTGAAGATATATAAAATGAATTTTTTAACAACATTGGTATTACGATTTTAAAATATGAAAACTATCATGGCTGAAAAAATATAGTGATATTATATCTCTTGTCACTTGGGGTAGAAGTGAGAGATGTGGTTATAGTATTATATCCACCATACATTGAGAATGTACATATGAATATTGAATATAATGTGAACATGGAGATGTATGGAAGACAATAAAATGAAATCGTTATATCCTTATCAGATAAGTTATATATTAAAGTTATGGGTCTCTAAACTTCTATAAAAATTAAGGATAAACTGAGAAGCATTTATAAAGGAAATCATAACGTCGATAAAGTTTTGTTGGAAATATGGTGAAGTAAATTTGATGATACTAAAATTTATGATCATGAAATTAGTATTGATTTCCATACAAGAGTAACCGATATTTTCAATAGTATCAATGGTTTTGGTGAAAATCTAGATGATCCAAACATTGTGAAGAAGATAATGAGAAGCTCTATAGATATATTTGATTCAAAAGTATTTCCACAGGAAGACCAAGAAGATCTATCAGTCGATTAACTCCAATATATTATCATAGAATATGAAATGAGAAAAATATCATCTTTTAAGAATAAAAACCACTATATAGTCTTAAAATACTTGATAATTGTAAATCTATAGTTCATATGTAACCAGAATCAATTTATTATCAAGATGAGTAAGCTGAAGACTACTAAAATCAAATGGGGCAATGATTACAAGGACTTATAATAGAGAATAAATGGTAAAAGTGAAGAATCCATTAAAATTTGTCAATTATAGTGGGTTTTGAATTATTTTATACAGTTATCTAAATAATAAAGATAATGTCACTGAATCTGAGAATGAATTAAAATAATTTCAAGAAATTTAAAAATATAAAAAATTTGGTCCTTTGGAAGGAAAATAATTTGTACTCTAAAAATAGATTAAATATTATGAGATGGTAAATTGATGAAACTCCATTATTGAGTGGTGTGTTATATGATGACCAGACTTCTAGAAATCGGATATACCATAAAAGAAAATCCCAAAATGTTAATGACCTGTATGAAGGTGCACAATGTCAAGAGATAATTTACCTGGAATGTAACATAAAGGATAATATATGAGATAATATTGGGAATAACATGAATCTCAATAAGGACAAAAGAAAATTGATAAATGATAATGAATAACATGTCAAGATGAAGTTACACATGTCAATTAGATATGGAATATATAAATAAAGAAACTGATCTAGAAATAAACCTGAAATACTCTAAATAAAATATAATTGGGAGAGAATAATTAAAAAATAATGAAAAAACGCATTGAAGATAATGAAAATAAATATATTGAAGATAGTTTAAGATTAATAGATGGTGAATTATTTTGAAGGAATATTTTTGAAGAAATTTAAAGAGTTATCTGAGACATATTCTTTGTTCCCTTCAGCTCAAATTTAGTTTAAGAAGATGAAATAATACTACAAATAAAAATTGATCTTAAGGGTGACTCTTGTGAAGATAATGAAAATTAGGGTCCATAGAAAAGGTTATTTTCTATACCAAATGAATCACAACATAATTTTCTTACTTCTAACTATAAGATCTCAAGATAAAATAGAGAATCTAGATTAACCAAATCAAACAAAAGAGAAAAAATAATCCCCAAATAATGAGATGATTAATTTAGCCGGAAAGTCTTATTTCTTGCTCATGGACCACTAATCTATTAAAATAAAACAATGAATATTTAGATAAAATTTATTGGTAGTCCATCAGATCATGGTATAGAGTCTATTATTTTTGTTTTGGATAGTTTTCTCACAAATATTATTCATACTGTTATAAAATTTCACAACCATGAATGAGGCATGAATCAATAGGGGTAAATCATGAAAAAATGAGATCACATTATTAGAAAGAGAGGCATGTGACCAAGAAATCCTCAAAACTATCAATATATAACAAAATTCAATGCTTTAATTTACTGTATGGATGATTTGGTTAAGAAGAACACAAAGAAGAAAAATGCTTCAGAAAAATGCCAGGAGATATTCCCTATGATGAGAAAAGGGAATAAGTTTCAACAGAAAAATATCAGAATGTATTATAGATACTCTAAGAGGAGATAAAAATTGGATAAAGTATGCCAATTTATTTAGCCAAACCAATGGCATTTTTTTTATGAAATTAGAGTAAGATGAAAAACATTATCATGTTAAAGGAAATCAAGATAATTCATAATCTGAAGTAGAAATAGTTGTTTCACACCATGTACATAAATAGAGAATTAAGAATATATGTATAGTAAGAAAATAATAAATATAATGTTGAAAAGGAATATACATCCACATGATAAGTGTCAACTAATAAGGAATAATTAAGCATGCCTTTTATGGAATCCAAGAATAAGAAGAAGTCTAGATTGAGAGAAATATCTCATTTTGAATTATATTTTTGAGAAACCATTAGGTTCCACATTATTCCCTCTTATTTTATATGTTTCAAGTTAAAATTTTAGGAATTGAAAGAGATTTTTGAGGATACGGCTACTAGATAGTATAAAAAAAGTGTGCATCCATTAAGGGGGTCATCTTTGAGAATAAATATTGAAATTAATAATTGATTCCAGACCTAAAGGCTGATTTATTCCAATCACACCTCCTACCCCCATTCATAATTTTGTTTATCATATTAATTAGGAGGAGTGTTTTGTTAATGAAAAACTGAGATAAATTGGGATATTTATCTTTACATTGGAACATTACGATGTTCTGGTAGAATTATGTCCCTGATTTATCATATCATTGATAAATGTAATTATCGAGAAACCCTTAAATAAGAATTGAGAAATTTTGATCATGACTTCACATGCATGGTATTTTATGTAAATCATAAGTGTGCTTTTTATATCTATATTTTTTTTCTACACCACGTTAGTAGATGTATAATTGGTTTGATAAACTATATGCACTTTTCTAATATAACCATTCGATATCATTCTCATCTCATAACTAGTATAATTGTGTCTAAACACCCCTTGTCCAAAGTATTTAATTTCAAATAATTCATTAAAATGGATTGAGAACACATATTTATTCCTATAAAAGTATTCTAAGGATGGATTGATAAAAAATCAGAGGGTGATTTTTCGGACCTATGATGAATTTTTTTAATTATGTTTCAATATGTGTTTGGTGGTTTTGAATGAAGTGGTGATTCCTTGAGAATTGTAATAGATTCATCTATGTTCATTGGATGTCCTATTTAAACAATGTTCCTTAGATAACTGTTATGATTTGTTGTAATGATGTTAGATGTCTATGACATTTTTTTAGAAGGAAAAAATGTTTAGGATAGTGTTTTTTTGATTAAATAAGGCCATGTAATATGAATTTCACATTGCATTATGTAAAGAAGTTATTAGAATGTGACCACGAAAAATAATACTACATTTTCAATGATGTTACATGAAGAATACTTTTTAGGAGTTGAAGAAAGGAATTGGTTGTCATTGTTAAGGATGGATTGGTATTATATCCTATACATAACATTTTGGTATGTATTTATGGTGGACTTAGTTAAACAATTGTCCAACCTACTGGCGGGATGAGGCCAAAGATCAGCCACATGCTCATGTTATACTGAGGTCTACCACTCCGAATGGGAGTTAGATCAATCCAACTATTAGGTTGATAGGCTGTGTGTAAAAATCCAATGGCAATATTTTTAAGTCCCAAAATAGAATATGGGAGAACAGAATGTGCTTATAGTGTTGATGGAAATGTAGGAGCATAGTTATTGTGGAATTTATGAAAGGTGTAACATGTGTTGATCCCTATTAGTAAGATCAAACATTGTAGTGACAAATACTTATTTATAAAATAGTGTGTCAACCATGGGAAAAACTTATGTTGGATTCATGATGAACTGTTATTTAACCCATATCATTTAAATGACTAACAAAATTATGTTTATCTGATAGATGCGATCTGAGCCATCAATTTTTATTTGGTAGTCATCTTCAATATCTTGATGTTTGATGGTGTTGTTAGTCACCAGAACTCGGGATAAATTTCCAGAGACCAAATTCGAGGCTTATACATTCCTTCAATGGGATGATCTTGTGATATGATGAAATGCATGTACTCCATGCATGAAATATTCATCTTGCATGAATACAAACATTTTAGGAATGATCCCCAACCAAATCATATAGACACGGAGTAGGAAGTTCTTGAATCTTCCATAAATGGATTGATTCAAGTTTCAAATGGAGGATAATAATTTGATTCATTTTATGGACATGAGGGATTCATCATGTAAAAATTGCTGACAAAAAACTTGATGTATGATATTTGAGATACAATGATATCTTATGTGTTTAATAAGGCCGTGAATAGGTAATATTTGTGGATATTTTAAGGAGTTATCAATGAAACATAAAACTATGAGTAAACATGGTGGAAATTATCTATAAAAATACAATAACTTCAAATTAGTAATTATCTATTTTTGGGAGAAGTGGATATTGTTTTTATAGAGAAAAATAGAGAACCTAGAGACATCATTTTCATGTGGATGAGCTCCACAAAACTCTAATTTCATGAGTAAGAATATTATTGTGAGCTTTTTGACTTGTTTCTAACACTCTTTAAGGCTTCTAAATGAACTGTGTTCCATAAATCCATTTGAATGTGATCGATTTCTTTTATTTTTACTTCCTCATTTGCGAAAAGGAGATGTTTCAATACTCATTCACGTTTTCATGAACGCATGAAGACAATAAATTTTCTCGATCATATTACACTATGGCTTCTCCTTCCACTTCTGCTTCGACTTCCGCTCCGGCTTCCGCTCCTGCTCCGGCTTCCGCTTCCGTGCCTGGTCTTCGGTTTCCAAGGGAGGCTAGCATGGACGAGGGCTCCGAGAAGGCCTCCTACAAGGCTGTTCTATGTGGCTATCCCTCTTCGGTGGCCACTGGCAGTCTTCCCTCCCATGCTTCTATTGTCCTCCATGTTTGGCTCCTATCCAGGTGGAATGTCGACCCCCCAGGCAGGTGGATGGGTTTCCGGTGGTGGACCTCTCCTCTCAGGAGCTCCAAGAAGCTCTGTCTCTCCTCGACATCTCTTTGGTGGCTCTATTCAGTCACAACAAACCCTCGTTGAGCTTCTTCCAGGGTGTGGTGGACTCTTGGGGCCTCTCTTTCCCACCAGCCATCTCTAAGCTTTCCAGAGTTGCTTTCAGCATTCACTTCAGTTTGAGACAAGATTTTGTGAGGGGTTGGTCCAACGCTAGAAGAAAGTGTGGTGCATGGCGCTACCCTCTCTCGCGTTGGTCCTGGGACTACCATTTTGGTCGTGAGCCCTCGTCGGATGCGGTTTGGCTTTCCTTCATTCTGCTCCCTTTCCAGAATCCTTCCATCTTGTAGTCTATGGGGAACTCCCTTGGTTCCTTCCTCTGCATGGACGAAAAGACGTGGTCTCTCTTGACAGAGGCCGACACCCGCATTTGTATGGAGCTTGACCTGGCCAAGTAATTTCCCTCCACGATCCTTTTGCAGGCTAGTGATGGTTTTACATGGAGGCAGAGGGTCATATATCACCATTCCATGAAGTTATGCGTCCTTTGTGGTCTTCATGGCCACTGGGATTCTGCTTGCAGGAGAAGGAAGGACGCTGCCAGCTCGTCTCGGCAAGAGCCGCAGGTGGGTTCGGGTCAGGCGTCGCCCGGTCGAAGGAAAGAGGGGACTCCAGTTCGGCCCGTTACAAGTTCAAATTTGAATTCTCCTGGTGGGTGAGATGAGCTAGAAGAGGTTTGCATGGGGATGTGGTCTGTCGTGTCGGCCCGGTTGTCAGCCCCTTCTGAGCCTCATGATCTGATTTCCTGGTCGCCTAGTCCCATAGCCAAGATATCCTCCTGATAGGATCAAAGAGCGGTGATCAAGTCTAGCTTCCTCCTGGACCTTCTGTGGAGTCTTCCCAGGTATCTATCCCCGCCGCCTTCGTCGTTCTACATCTCATTCCAGCTTACCCCTAAGAATATTCAGAAGTCGCTTGTGAGTAATCTCACGCTGGCCGTAGAGGGGTTGGCCCAGAAAGAATACTCCTCGCATGGGTTGGGGAGAGAGTTAGCGGTCTCTCGTCTCTCCCCGATACGGCGTCTTCTGGTCTCCTCATCTCAATGAGGTATGGGTTCGTTTCATGAAGTCACTGTTAAGGGCAAGGGGAAAGCCTTATTGGAGGAGGATTCTTATTCCTTCAAGAAGGTGGTTTTTCCTCTCAAGCCTGTGCTCCATGAGGCTGAGTTTTCAGGGCCTGTTACCCGCTCTAAGTTCAAGGATTCTGGCCGTTTTACTCCTTCTCTATTCTCTTTGTCATCCACTCCAAGAGCCTGGAAGGGCCTGACTTGATGATTCCCATTATCATCTGGAATGCTTCTCTCTTCTCTTTGTCATCCACTCCTAGATCCTGGAAGGGCTTACCTTGATGATTCCCATTGTCATCTGGAATGTACAGGGAATAGGTGCTCAATCCAAATGTGCTTTTTTGGATTCTAAGGCCATAAGTTTTCAAGTTCATGTTGTGGTGATTCTTGAACCAAAACAGTCACATATCAAAGGTGTTTCTCTTTCCAGAAAGATGGGTTTTCCTAACTTTTTTCAAGGCGGTGCCGAGAACTCCCAAATTTGGATTGAATGGAGGAGCCACGTGTCTGTTGAGATTCTGAGTCTTTCTTCACAATGCATCAATGAAAAGATCTCCACAACAAGCCACGATATGGTGTTCTCCTTTGTTTATGCGGGTAATGAGGTTTCCAAGAGGAGGGAGCTTTGGAACCATCTGGAGAATCTACAAACGGGGCCCCTCCCTTGGTTCGTGGGAGGCGATTTCAACTCCATCGCAGATGTTTCTGAGAAAAAGGGGGGTAGTGGTTACAGTCTTTGTGGCATGTCGGATTTTAATGAGTTCATGAGGAGTGTTGGGCTCTTAGACCTCGGGTTCTCTGGCCCTAAGTTTACTTGGTGCAACAACCGCAAGGGCGCAGACCGTATTTGGTGCCAGTTGGATCGTTGCCTTTATAATCTTCATGGGTTGGACATCTTCCCAAATACTTCAGTCACTCATCTTCAGCGGGTGCTCTCTGACCATAATCTACTTCTGATTGATATCAGGAGGAAGGAGGTCACGGGCTCCCCCTTTTGCTACTCGACTGCATGGCACGAGGATGGCTCCTTTTTAAACGTTATCAGGACATCTTGGATCAAGGATCTCAGTGCTAGATCGTGGGGTGGTCTGGTGAACCGCCTTAGTCGCCAGAAACTGGACATGCAAAACTGGGTGAGAACTAAACATGATTTCACGCATGGTATCAACAGTCTCACGTTGGAAGTCAAAAGATTGGAGGATTCTCTACAGGATGCTTGGGATGAGAATTTGTTTGTTGCTCTGTGTGACAAGAAGAACATTTTGTCTGAGAGACTTCTATATTTAGAGAGAGATTTAAAACAGAGGTCGTGGGTTAGATGGATAAAGGAAGGTGATAGAAATAGTGCCTTTTTCCACGCTTGCATTAGAGAGAGGAAAAGCTCAAGGATGAATCTGAGAATGGAGAACGGGAACTATACCTTGGACGTGAACACTGCAGGGAAGATTGCTCTGGATTACATTGAAAACATCCTTACAGGGGAGAATGTTTCATCCTTCGTGAGGTGGAATCAAATTAATGAGTACTTCTTCAGTCGACTCCCTTCAATGGTTAACCAGATGGACAACAGAGGTCTTTCCTCCATCCCCTCGGTCAAGGAGGTCCATGTTGTATTTAGGAACATGCCTCAGGACAGTGCGCCTAGACCTGATGGCTTTCCGGCCAGTTTCTTTAACTTTTCATGGGAGATCGTCGGTCATCATTTAGTGGAGTCGATCCAGGACTTCTTTATCAGAGGCCCTCTCATTAAGGGCATTTCAGCCTCCAGACTGGTGCTCATTCCGATGATAAGAAATCCCACCCTCATTAGCCATTATAGGCCAATATTCCTTTGCAACGTTGCATATAATATTTTGGCCTTCGTTCATGTCAGAAGACTCGACAATATCATTCCTCGTCCGTTTCCTTGGAGCAGCACTATTTCATCAAGGGAATGAGTATCCAAGGGGCGGTGGGCATAACCAATGAAATGGTGCAAGACATTAACAGAAAATCTGTTGGATCCAATGTCATCTTCCAAATCGACAAGATAAAAGCCTACGACATGATGGAATAGAGCTTCATTATTCAGATCATGAGTAAAATTGGGGTCATTGAGGAGTTTTGTGATATTTGCTTCAGATGATACTCCTCACCGTGGATTTCCATTGCCTTGATGGGAAAAGGTTTTGGTTTCTTCAAGACCGTTTGTGGTGTTCGTCAAGGGGACCCCCTATCTCCATATATTTTTGTTCCTGCCCAGGATGAACTCTCAAGGAACTTGATCCATGGAATGGATTCAGGCTTCATCCTTCCTTTCGGAGGAAGAAGGTGTAGTGTTAACATTTCCAATCTAATGTTTGTGGATGACATTCTGATCTTTATCAATGGTAGGAAAAGGTCATTGAAGGCCCTCATGGATTCTTTATCCAACTATGGAAGACTGAGCAGGCAGAGTATTAAATCTGCCAAAAGCCATTTTTTCATTGCAGACAAATGCTCGGTCCAAAGGAGCAAAAATATTCAAAGGATACTAGGTTGTTGTAAGCTGTCACTTCCCATTTCTTATCTCAGAGTGCCGATTTCCCATGGTCACATTAAGAAGGTTCTCTTCTATGATATTCTTGACCGCATCTTGGGTAGAATATATAACTGGAAGAATAAGCTGCTCTCCTTCGGAGGCCGGATAACGTTAATCAACAGTGTCCTCACTTCCATTCCCATGCACATCTTCTCGGTGATCCATCCCCCAAACGGGATTGTGGAAATAATGGAAATCATTCTTAACTCATTTCTGCGGGACGCCAAAGAGGAGGGAAGATATCACTAGGCCTTATGGAAACGTCTGGCCAGATCAGTGGAGGCAGGAGATGCTGGCCTTTGCGATATCCAAGGTACCATTCAAAGCTTTCAGGCCCGACTCGCTTGGGAAATTATTTTCAGGGAATCATTGTGGGCGATGCTTTTCAAAGCGCGTTACTCGGGGAATGAAACAAGGGGTCTCTATAGTTCCACGAGGTTGGAAAGGTGTAACGCCCCGACCCCAGCTACCCAGAGTTGGTGCATTAATTACATAACATTGGCATGATCACAAGAAGATCAAATCTCGAAAGACCGATTGGTTTAGTAGCCTTGGAAACACTAGATATATTCATAAGTTTTACATTACATCATAAAATGAAAAACTACTACAACAACATAATGCCTCCATAATTCACACTCATATCCCCACATAATATCCCTGCAGGTCATTCATAATTTACTTCTTCACTTCCTGGGAAAAATTAAACATAGAAAAGGGGTGAGCTCAAATGCCCAGTAAGGATAACAATATAGCGGAAACTTTCATCAATAAGAATAAACATTTAAGGCAATGTATAACTAAAACAAAAGCCTTTTAAACATGAACTTTCAACATGGTATGGCATAAATAAAATGAAATAATGCCATTTACTTATTCACATGGATATTCCACTAATCGAATAATCACATGCAAAAATAAATAACCACTTTCATAATGTTGGAATGCATAATGCCAGACTATCATAACCACATAGCCAAGGCCTCGTGCCAAGACTACAAATAAGATTTTGTCAAGGCCTTGTGCCAAGACACTAGTTTGTCTCATGAGACCTACCGATGCATCGAGGAGCTATAGCAGGCTCCACCCGTCACTTATTAAGTCCAATGCATTCCCATATGAAAAGGTTTAAACATAACATAAACATTCGTATTAAAACTAGCATACGAAATGTCAATACTTTCACAATAAACTATGAATGGTATAAAAATAGCACATCCACAGTCAAACATATCACAAAACCTTCAATACGATATAGAAGTTTTGTATCATAATAAATCAACTTCAAATAATCTTAAAATCCATCAAAGGATGTTGACATAGATGAAATCAAAATTCTTTTTAAAGAAATATCTCCTTTTATTTTGAAATCATTTAAGATCCATATAAAATAAAACATTTTCTTTGAAAATATTCTTATAAGCTTGTAAGGAAATCTTTGAAGATTTTATAACGGCGTAAAATAACCGCACCCGCCGTATAAGTTAAAAAAAACATTCTTACATCAATTCTGTCGAAAAGGTTAAAAAGGACCTTGTTTTGAAAACGACGGAAAGATTACTTTATAAACCTCTTATAAAAAGTCAAAAAAAGGTATAAATGACTTTAACCCATATTCTTGTAAATAGTAAAAATGTTTTGAAATACATTTTTAAGAAACATGGATGTGGATGATAAAGAGATCCCAGTAGATTATTACATATAAACAACCTCAGATAATGAAGAGATTGTGAAATAACCCTTACCTTGTTCTTTTCCTTGGTTGGGGTAGGTTAACCTCCTGTATAATGGTGAAATAATTGTTATTAAATTATACAATAATCATATATATTAATATGATATCATATATGATCTTTTAACATTGCTTTATTAATAATATCTTAGAATTATCATCGTTTCGGGTGTTAACTTACTCATTTTCTTTTATATGTTTTGTTACATAAGCCATGTTTGTTGTATCTTATTCATATCCAGAATGATATCAAGTCCTCAAACATCATTTTTAAATCATAAAATGATAATTATACTTGAATGGATACGATGGAGAATGAATCTCATCGCGTTCGTGGAGACGGTAGTCCGTACGTACGCATGAGCGACAATATCATTCTTTTGATATTAAAATAATATATAAATGAATGGTATATCATATATACAGAATCATTAACATGTTATATTTATTATTTACATGAGTTACACATCATTATTATACCCATCCAAATAATATTATATTGAATAACAATTACACCACGACGTGGAGACGGTAAGCCGTACGTACGCACGTATGGTGACATGTTATTCAAAGGGTGGATAGAATACTGAATATGGTTGTACCATACTTATAATAACATCACAGTATATGTGAGATACTGGAGTTATTATTTTAGAATGGTAAGAACAAAGGAAGAAGAAGTGGAAGAAGAAATGAACTTAGAAAAGGGTGGTGAAATCATTACCTCTTCTTCGGGTTCTTCCTTTTGATTTGATCAAAAGGGCTCTTTAGGTTGGCTTTCTGATCAAACTAAGGCCTCTAGGTTGTAGTGAGGGATGTTGGGAGAGTATTTGGGCAGAGTTTGGCCGAACCAAAAGGCTTTGAAGGTGTGAAGAAATGAGAAGGAGGAGTGCCCTTTTATAAGAGGGGTGAGGGGCACCTTTGGAAAAGCTAGAAATATTAATTTATAATAAATTCATATTCGGTTTCTAAAGGCTCCAAAGTTGACTATTCAAAGGATGAGGTGGGGATAGGTCGAAAACAACTCATCCAATAGAATTTAGACAGGTTTGGGTACTTATATTAACCTTCTCTTTAAGTATTAACTCTAAGTTAATTAGTTTCACTTTTACAATGTCTCTTTGTATTTTTATATAATATGGTTAATAAACTTACTATATACATCCAAGAGACCCCCAAGTGGTCCATTAATGATTAACCTATCATAATATAAGTCTCTTGGCCGAACCATAGATTTTTAGGAATTTAATATCAATTAATAATATAATATTTGTTTTAAGAACTCTTTTATGTCAATTTTGACACTATTCAATAGTTGATTTTTTGTGAAACTCATAACAGATTGATTACTTCGAAAAAAGTCAATTAAATAAATCCTAATATTTCATATTATCCTAAAAAATTAGTGTAATTCATTAAAAGTTTCATATTATATTTATTTGGGTATTTATAATATCAATTATGTTAATTTTTTACTATTTTAGTAATTACTGCATCATCATTGTGTCATAAATAAAATAAATTATTTAATGTCTAAAAATTATAAATAAAACATAATTATGTAGGAAATCTTTTTAGCTTTATAATGAATATTTATAATAGAAAATCCAACATGTATAACCCTATGTAAAAAATGTTCTTCTAAAAGATGTAAGCTTATGCCATTTTTATTTTTATTTTAACTTTATTAATATAATGTGTCCCTACCACATACAAGTGGCTCCAAGGGGTCCCAAAATTGACCCAAGGATGGCCATGGTCGGGTATGTGTCCACCAATAAAGTTATGACACGTTTTAGGGTAATTTTGTATTATTATAATATTATTTTTTAACCCTTATTTACCGGATTTACCCTTAACCATGGTAAATAAAATATTTACCGCAGTAATTATTCAAAATATCTAAAAATAAAAGTTACCTATTTACACAATTTGAACATCCTGATTCCAAATATGGAATCCATTTTCCTAAATTCAAAACACAGAAGTGGCAGAAATTAATTTAAAATTAATTCCCGCTGTCAAAACAAAAAGCGTGTTTTTAAGAGATAATAACTATCAAAAGATTGACACTTGTTTATGTTCGGTTTAATTGTAAAATTATGTCCAATGACCAACATTATATTAAATGGTAAAAATATATTCTAAATATACTTTAAAACTACTAAAATTCATAATTTATCACTATTAATTATTTTGATTAAAAAAGTTGTTTTTAATTAAAATTTAGTAATTTTCACTATTCATCAAAATATAAAAGTTATCCGAAAAGTACCAAAATTTCATCCTACGATAATTTCGATATTCCGAATCCAAAAATGAAGTCCATTTTGAAATATAAAATATATATGATTTCAAAAATTAGGTATAACTATTCACAACGGCTAGTTTAATTAGTTGTGGTGTGCGTTAGAACTCGAGGTTGCGTACAACACACGCTATCGCATTATTCGAAGGGAAACGTACCGTAGAAGCTTGGGGTGTTACATTCTCCCCTCCTTCAAATAATTGCGTCCTCGCAATTTCTAGGGTATTACTGCATAAAAAGACTCGGGTGGTTCTTCATCATAAGTTCCTCGGGTTCCCACGTTGCCTCTTCCATCTTATGATTCCTCCACAAAACTTTTACCAGACGCATCGTCCGGTTTCTCAGCACTTGTTCTCTCGTATCAAGAATCTTGATGGGCTCTTCGCAATAAGACAGATCGGGTTCCAGTTCTAAATCTTCATAGGTGAGTACATGCGTTGGGTCAGGCATGTATTTCCTCAACAGAGATACGTGGAATACATCGTGAACTTTGGAGAGACTTGGCGGCATTGCCAATCGGTAAGCTACAACCCCAATTCGTTCTAGAATTTCGAAAGGTCCGATGTACCTGGGACTCAATTTACCTTTCTTACCAAAATGTATGACTCCCTTCCACGGAGATACCTTCAGGAAAACATGATCACCGACTTGAAATTCCAAATCCTTCCTTCGATTATCGGCATAGCTCTTCTGCCTACTTTGAGCTGCTTTAATGTGATTTTGGATTACCTTCACCTTTTCCACCGTTTCCTCCACCAGTTCTGGGCCTACAAGTTTTCTTTCACCAACGTCATCCCAACAGGTTGGTGTACGACATCTCTTTCCGTATAACGCTTCATATGGTGCCATCTGAATACTCGAATGGAAGCTATTGTTATAGGAAAATTCTACTAGTGGTAAATATTGATCCCACATACCCTGAAAATCAAGTGAGCAAGATCTCAACATGTCTTCTAAGGTCTGAATAGTCAGTTCTGATTGTCCGTCTGTCTGAGGGTGGTAAGCAGTGCTCAAATGAAGTTCAGTATCCAGGGATTTCTGAAGACTTTTCCAAAATCTTGAAGTAAAACGGGGATCACGATCAGAAACAATCGATAGGGGTACTCCATGAAGTCTCACAACTTCATTAATGTATAGTCTTGCTAGACGTTCCAGGGGTAGATCTTCTCTTATAGCAAGAAAATGTGCTGACTTGGTAAGACGATCAACAATCACCCATATTGCATCGTTCCTTCTAGGAGTCTTTGGTAGCCCCTTGACAAAGTCCATCGTAATATTGTCCCATTTCCACTCCGGTATGGGAAGAGGTTGCATGACTCCTCCAGGCTGTTGCCTTCCAGCTTTCAATTGTTGACAAACCATACATCTTGATACAAAATCAGCAATCTCCCTCTTCATGTTGTCCCACCAAAAATGTTCCTTCAAATCTATATACATTTTGGTGCTCCCAGGGTGTATAGAGAAATTGGAACTATGAGAATCATCCAGTAATTCCCTTTTCAGATCAGGTAAATCGGGAACACAAAGTCTCTTTCCAAATTTCAAAGTTCCATCTTCATACACAAAGTCTCTCAATCTCCCATCATTCACAGCTTTAATCTTCTTCTGAAATTCTTCATCATCGGTCTGAGAACTCTTAATCCTTTCTAGTAAAGATGGTTTGGCAACCATTTGAAAAAGCATTGATGTTTCACCTTCCCTGGTTATTCCCATGTCCATCTTCACTAGATCCATGAAAATTGGATCCCTTTCAATTCTCATCATGTTCAAAACTCCATGGTCTTTTCTGCTCAAAGCATCTGCCACCTTGTTTGCCTTCCCCGGGTGGTAGTGTATCGTACAATCATAATCCTTGAGTAATTCAAGCCATCTCCTTTGCCTCATGTTGAGTTCTTTTTGTGAGAAAATATACTTCAAACTCTTGCGATCAGTATAAATCTCACATTTTTCACCATAGAGGTAGTGCCTCCATATCTTCAAAGCAAAGATCACAGCTGCTAACTCAAGATCATGAGTAGGATAGTTTTGTTCATGAATTTTCAACTGTCGTGATGCATAGGCAATAACTCTATCATTCTGCATAAGGACACAACCAAGTCCTTTCTTTGATGCATCACTATAAATAACGAACCCATCATTCCCCGATGGTAGAGTCAATATAGGAGCATTGACTAATCTTCTCTTCAGTTCTTCGAAACATTCCTCACACTCTTTTGTCCAAACAAATTTAACCCCTTTACGTGTGAGCTTCGTTAATGGGTTAGCCAATCGGGCAAAATTCTGGACGAAACGTCGATAATAACCTGCCAAGCCAATAAAACTACGTACCTCAGTTATACTCGTAGGTGCTGGCCATTCTTGGATTGCCTTGGTCTTAGAAGGATCAACAGAGATTCCATCTTTAGAGACAATATGGCCAAGAAAAGAAATCTCCGGAATCCAGAATTCACTATTGCTAAACTTCCCATATAATTCATGCCTCCTCAGAGTCTTCAAGATAATGCGCAAGTGATTTTCATGATCTTCGTAGGTTTTGGACTATACCAAGATATCATCAATAAATACCACCAAAAATTCATCGAGATACTCCTTGAAAACTCTATTCATCAGATCCATGAATACAGAGGGTGCATTAGTCAATCCAAACGGAATTACAGTAAACTCGTAATGCCCGTACCTGGTTCGAAATGCTGTCTTCGGAATGTCTTCCTTCTTCACACACAACTGATGGTATCCAGATCGAAGGTCAATCTTTGAAAAGTATTGAGCTCCATGCAGTTGGTCAAATAAATCATCAATACGAGGTAGGGGATACTTGTTCTTTATCGTTATAGTATTGATCTCCTTGTAATCGATACATAACCTCATAGATCCATCTTTCTTTTTAACAAAAAGAACAGGGGCTCCCCATGGAGAAACACTAGGGCGAATAAATCCCTTATTACTCAATTCCTCTAGTTGTTTCTTTAGTTCGACTAGCTCTACAGTGGCCATTCTATAAGGGGTTTTCGATATAGGCCTTGATCCAGGAATCAAATCAATAGAAAACTCAACTTCTCGTTCTGGAGGATGTCCAGGTAAATCTTCCGGAAATACATCTACAAATTCTTTCACAATAGGTACATCCTCTATTTGAACATTCCTTTCCTCACCGACAGTTATTTCATTCTCTTCCTCCCCGATAATTGAATTAAGTTGAGCTACAGGGGGTGGATCTAAATAAGAATTAGGTGGTGACGATTCTGCTCTAAAAATAAGGTGCTCCTTATCATTATCATCAAGAATCGTAACCTCTTTCTTCTTACAATAAATCTTCGCATCATAGTCCGAAAGACAGTCCATACCGAGGATTATATCAAACTCAATCATAGGTATGACGATGAAATCAGCAGATAAAGAAAATTTATGTGCTCTAATGGGGACTGATTCACAAAACTTTGTTGCAACGATACTTCCCTTAGGAGTTTTAACTGACAACTCCCTTATTAAATCAAATTGGAAATATCTAATTTTCTTAGCAAACTGGGAAGATATGAAACAATGCGATGATCCAGAATCAAATAATGCATTTTCTAAACTTGAGGAAACCATTAAATTACCTGCCACCACGTCTTTCGGAGCTTCTACCTCAGCAGTAGTGATAGCATAAGCCTGGCCTTGATCCCTTGGCCTTTTCTGAGGTAAGTTCTCCTGACGCTTAGGACATGCATTTGCATAATGCCCCATCTCCCTGCAATTGTAGCACTGAACGTTGGTAGCTTCCTTCTTCCCCTTGCAATCATGAGCTTGGTGGCCTTTTTCACCAGACTTGTAACAGACTCCCATTCCCTTCAGGCAAGCACCAGGGTGTTTCTTCCCGCACTTACCACAAGATGGATATTCAACCTTTCCCTTCTTCCCCTTATTTCCATTCCCAGATTGATCAGCAGGTCTCTTCTTCTCTTGCTTTGCTTTAAAGTCATAAGACTTAGAGAATTCCTTTTCGGTCTTGATAGCACATGAGACAATGTCTTCGTACGATGAAAAGGATTGTGAGACCAAAGCTCGACAGAGAAATGGTTTTAACCCATCAAAGAAACGATCAATCTTACTTCCTAGGTTGCGAATATAATCTCCGGCATACCTTGCTAACCTTGTAAAGTTAGCCTCATACTTTGCGACATTCTCATCCTCCTTCTGTCTCAGACATAGAAATTGCCTTTCCATATCTGCTCGATGGTCGCGAGGGAAGTATTTTTCTAAAAACAGATCTTTGAACTCCCTCCATTCCATATTTGATACTTCATCATCTTCCTTCATGTTTTGAATCAATGACCACCATTGATCAGCATCTCCAGTGAGGCGGTAAACTGCCATGATAACTTTCTCCCTTTCACTGCTCCCCAAAGCCTGAAATATTTTCTCTAGGGAATTTATCCATTGCTCAGCTACTAAGGGATTTGTACTCCCATTGAACGTTGGTGGTTGTTGCCTCATGAATCGGTCTAACATTGATCCTCCACGCTGCGGATCAGGGTGCTCCATACGGGTAAGGTTATTATTCATAACCTGAGTAAGTTGTCCTAGTATAGTGATTAGCTGATCGGCACCAGTTGCATCACCAGCCCCACTATAATTATCCTGAGCAGGAGGGCAATCCCTACAGGGAGTGCGTGTATTGATACGGTTTCCATTTCTTCCACTAGGCGCCATTTCTAAACAATGGCATAAACTAGATCAGTTTATGAATCAAAATACATAATCCCATACTTATAAAACACTTAACATAAATTGAACTATTTATGGATATAATCCATAATCATAAAAATGTTTTCTTTGAGGAAGTATATACTCATAAACCCTTCATAATGATTTGTAAAGAAAATGAGAGTTATCCTAAGCATATCCCCCGGGAGTGTCGTAACCAAGAGTGCAGCAAGGCCCGTTGTCGTGCACCAGTTCCCGTTCGAGTCTAGCTCAAAGCGGTGTTTTCGGGTTTTACCCCTAGGTACATCTATGCCAGAGCCGCCTCTACCTGCTCGTATCCAGACAGGGATGTATTGCTCGGAAAACTCACAAAATCTCTACAATACCAAAATTCTAGGAAGTTCTTCTATACTAATCCTCAAAGTTCATCTTAGGTCTACGTGCTCTAATCAGAGTTCATCTAAATCTAGCTTCCAAGGTTTTTACTAAACTTCCTCTGATACCAACTGTAACGCCCCGACCCCAGCTACCCAGAGTCGGTGCATTACTTTGTAACATTGGCATGATCACAAGAAGATCAAATCTCGAAAGACCGATTGGTTTAGTAGCCTTGGAAACACTAGATATATTCATAAGTTTTACATTACATCATAAAATGAAAAACTACTACAACAACATAATGCCTCCATAATTCACACTCATATCCCCACATAATATCCCTGCAGGTCATTCATAATTTACTTCTTCACTTCCTGGGAAAAATAAAACATAGAAAAGGGGTGAGCTCAAATGCCCAGTAAGGATAACAATATAGCGGAAACTTTCATCAATAAGAATAAACATTTAAGGCAATGTATAACTAAAACAAAAGCCTTTTAAACATGAACTTTCAACATGGTATGGCATAAATAAAATGAAATAATGCCATTTACTTATTCACATGGATATTCCACTAATCGAATAATCACATGCAAAAATAAATAACCACTTTCATAATGTTGGAATGCATAATTCCAGACTATCATAACCACATAGCCAAGGCCTCGTGCCAAGACTACAAATAAGATTTTGTCAAGGCCTTGTGCCAAGACACTAGTTTGTCTCATGAGACCTACCGATGCATCGAGGAGCTATAGCGGGCTCCACCCGTCACTTATTAAGTCCAATGCATTCCCATATGAAAAGGTTTAAACATAACATAAACATTCGTATTAAAACTAGCATACGAAATGTCAATACTTTCACAATAAACTATGAATGGTATAAAAATAGCACATCCACAGTCAAACATATCACAAAACCTTCAATACAATATAGAAGTTTTGTATCATAATAAATCAACTTCAAATAATCTTAAAATCCATCAAAGGATGTTGACATAGATGAAATCAAAATTCTTTTTAAAGAAATATCTCCTTTTATTTTGAAATCATTTAAGATCCATATAAAATAAAACATTTTCTTTGAAAATATTCTTATAAGCTTGTAAGGAAAGCTTTGAAGATTTTATAACGGCGTAAAATAACCGCACCCTCCGTATAAGTTAAAAAAACATTCTTACCTCAATTCTGTCGAAAAGGTTAAAAAGGACCTTGTTTTGAAAATGACAGAAAGATTCCTTTATAAACCTCTTATAAAAAGTCAAAAAAAGGTATAAATTACTTTAACCCATATTCTTGTAAATAGTAAAAATGTTTTGAAATACATTTTTAAGAAACATGGATGTGGATGATAAAGAGATCCCAGTAGATTATTACATATAAACAACCTCGGATAATGAAGAGATTGTGAAATAACCCTTACCTTATTCTTTTCCTTGGTTGGGGTAGTTTAACCTCCTGTATAATGGTGAAATAATTGTTATTAAATTATACAAGAATCATATATATTAATATGATATCATATATGATCTTTTAACATTGCTTTATTAATAATATCTTAGAATTATCATCGTTTCGGGTGTTAACTTACTCATTTTATTTTATATGTTTTGTTACATAAGCCATGTTTGTTGTATCTTATTCATATCCAGAATGATATCAAGTCCTTAAACATCATTTTTAAATCATAAAATGATAATTATACTTGAATGGATACGATGGAGAATGAATCTCATCGCGTTCGTGGAGACGGTAGTCCGTACGTACGCACGAGCGACAATATCATTCTTTTGATATTAAAATAATATATAAATGAATGGTATATCATATATACAGAATCATTAACATGTTATATTTATTATTTACATGAGTTACACATCATTATTATACCCATCCAAATAATATTATATTGAATAACAATTACACCACGACGTGGAGACGGTAAGCCGTGCGTACGCACGTATGGTGACATGTTATTCAAAGGGTGGATAGAATACTGAATATGGTTGTACCATACTTATAATAACATCACAGTATATGTGAGATACTGGAGTTATTATTTTAGAATGGTAAGAACAAAGGAATAAGAAGTGGAAGAAGAAATGAACTTAGAAAAGGGTGGTGAAATCATTACCTCTTCTTCGGGTTCTTCCTTTTGATTTGATCAAAAGGGCTCTTTAGGTTGGCTTTCTGATCAAACTAAGGCCTCTAGGTTGTAGTGAGGGATGTTGGGAGAGTATTTGGGCAGAGTTTGGCCGAACCAAAAGGCTTTGAAGGTGTGAAGAAATGAGAAGGAGGAGTGCCCTTTTATAAGAGGGGTGAGGGGCACCTTTGGAAAAGCTAGAAATATTAATTTATAATAAATTCATATTCGGTTTCTGAAGGCTCCAAAGTTGACTATTCAAAGGATGAGGTGGGGATAGGTCGAAAACAACTCATCCAATAGAATTTAGACAGGTTTGGGTACTTATATTAACCTTATCTTTAAGTATTAACTCTAAGTTAATTAGTTTCACTTTTACAATGTCTCTTTGTATATTTATATAATATGGTTAATAAACATACTATATACATCCAAGCGACCCCCAAGTGGTCCATTAATGATTAACCTATCATAATATAAGTCTCTTGGCCGAACCTTAGATTTTTAGGAATTTAATATCAATTAATAATATAATATTTGTTTTAAGAACTCTTTTATGTCAATTTTGACACTATTCAATAGTTGATTTTTTGTGAAACTCATAACAGATTGATTACTTCGAAAAAATTCAATTAAATCAATCCTAATATATCATATTATCCTAAAAAAATTAGTGTAATTCATTAAAAGTTTCATATTATATTTATTTGGG
Source organism: Viscum album (assembly GCA_963277665.1). NCBI lineage: Eukaryota > Viridiplantae > Streptophyta > Magnoliopsida > Santalales > Viscaceae > Viscum > Viscum album. The sequence continues at coordinate 2,053,714,161 of OY728140.1, forward strand.
TATTTATAATATCAATTATGTTAATTTTTTACTATTTTAGTAATTACTGCATCATCATTGTGTCATAAATAAAATAAATTATTTAATGTCTAAAAATTATAAATAAAACATCATTATGTAGGAAATATTTTTAGCTTTCTAATGAATATTTATAATAGAAAATCCAACATGTATAACCCTATGTAAAAATTGTTCTTCTAAAAGATGTAAGCTTATGCCATTTTTATTTTTATTTTAACTTTATTAATATAATGTGTCCCTACCACGTACAAGTGGCTCCAAGGGGTCCCCAAATTGACCCAAGGATGACCATGGTCGGGTATGTGTCCACCAATAAGGTTAGGACACGTTTTAGGGTAATTTTGTATTATTATAATATTATTTTTTAACCCTTATTTACCGGATTTACCCTTAACCATGGTAAATAAAATATTTACCGCAGTAATTATTCAAAATATCTAAAAATAAAAGTTACCTATTTACACAATTTGAACATCCTGATTCCAAATATGGAATCCATTTTCCTAAATTCAAAACACAGAAGTGGCAGAAATTAATTTAAAATTAATTCCCGCTGTCAAAACAAAAAGCGTGTTTTTAAGAGATAATAACTATCAAAAGATTGACACTTGTTTATGTTCGGTTTAATTGTAAAATTATGTCCAATGACCAACATTATATTAAATGGTAAAAATATATTCTAAATATACTTTAAAACTACTAAAATTCATAATTTATCACTATTAATTATTTTGATTAAAAAAGTTGTTTTTAATTAAAATTTAGTAATTTTCACTATTCATCAAAATATAAAAGTTATCCGAAAAGTACCAAAATTTCATCCTACGATAATTTCGATATTCCGAATCCAAAAATGAAGTCCATTTTGAAATATAAAATATATATGATTTCAAAAATTAGGTATAACTATTCACAACGGCTAGTTTAATTAGTTGTGGTGTGCGTTAGAACTCGAGGTTGCGTACAACACACGCTATCGCATTATTCGAAGGGAAACGTACCGTAGAAGCTTGGGGTGTTACATTCTCCCCTCCTTCAAATAATTGCGTCCTCGCAATTTCTAGGGTATTACTGCATAAAAAGACTCGGGTGGTTCTTCATCATAAGTTCCTCGGGTTCCCACGTTGCCTCTTCCATCTTATGATTCCTCCACAAAACTTTTACCAGACGCATCGTCCGGTTTCTCAGCACTTGTTCTCTCGTATCAAGAATCTTGATGGGCTCTTCGCAATAAGACAGATCGGGTTCCAGTTCTAAATCTTCATAGGTGAGTACATGCGTTGGGTCAGGCATGTATTTCCTCAACAGAGATACGTGGAATACATCGTGAACTTTGGAGAGACTTGGCGGCATTGCCAATCGGTAAGCTACAGCCCCAATTCGTTCTAGAATTTCGAAAGGTCCGATGTACCTGGGACTCAATTTACCTTTCTTACCAAAACGTATGACTCCCTTCCACGGAGATACCTTCAGGAAAACATGATCACCGACTTGAAATTCCAAATCCTTCCTTCGATTATCGGCATAGCTCTTCTGCCTACTTTGAGCTGCTTTAATGTGATTTTGGATTACCTTCACCTTTTCCACCGTTTCCTCCACCAGTTCTGGGCCTACAAGTTTTCTTTCACCAACGTCATCCCAACAGGTTGGTGTACGACATCTCTTTCCGTATAACGCTTCATATGGTGCCATCTGAATACTCGAATGGAAGCTATTGTTATAGGAAAATTCTACTAGTGGTAAATATTGATCCCACATACCCTGAAAATCAAGTGAGCAAGATCTCAACATGTCTTCTAAGGTCTGAATAGTCCGTTCTGATTGTCCGTCTGTCTGAGGGTGGTAAGCAGTGCTCAAATGAAGTTCAGTATCCAGGGATTTCTGAAGACTTTTCCAAAATCTTGAAGTAAAACGAGGATCACGATCAGAAACAATCGATAGGGGTACTCCATGAAGTCTCACAACTTCATTAATGTATAGTCTTGCTAGACGTTCCAGGGGTAGATCTTCTCTTATAGCAAGAAAATGTGCTGACTTGGTAAGACGATCAACAATCACCCATATTGCATCGTTCCTTCTAGGAGTCTTTGGTAGCCCCATGACAAAGTCCATCGTAATATTGTCCCATTTCCACTCCGGTATGGGAAGAGGTTGCATGACTCCTCCAGGCTGTTGCCTTCCAGCTTTCACTTGTTGACAAACCATACATCTTGATACAAAATCAGCAATCTCCCTCTTCATGTTGTCCCACCAAAAATGTTCCTTCAAATCTATATACATTTTGGTGCTCCCAGGGTGTATAGAGAAATTGGAACTATGAGCATCATCCAGTAATTCCCTTTTCAGATCAGGTAAATCGGGAACACAAAGTCTCTTTCCAAATTTCAAAGTTCCATCTTCATACACAAAGTCTCTCAATCTCCCATCATTCACAGCTTTAATCTTCTTCTGAAATTCTTCATCATCGGTCTGAGAACTCTTAATCCTTTCTAGTAAAGATGGTTTGGCAACCATTTGAAAAAGCATTGATGTTTCACCTTCCCTGGTTATTCCCATGTCCATCTTCACTAGATCCATGAAAATTGGATCCCTTTCAATTCTCATCATGTTCAAAACTCCATGGTCTTTTCTGCTCAAAGCATCTGCCACCTTGTTTGCCTTCCCCGGGTGGTAGTGTATCGTACAATCATAATCCTTGAGTAATTCAAGCCATCTCCTTTGCCTCATGTTGAGTTCTTTTTGTGAGAAAATATACTTCAAACTCTTGCGATCAGTATAAATCTCACATTTTTCACCATAGAGGTAGTGCCTCCATATCTTCAAAGCAAAGATCACAGCTGCTAACTCAAGATCATGAGTAGGATAGTTTTGTTCATGAATTTTCAACTGTCGTGATGCATAGGCAATAACTCTATCATTCTGCATAAGGACACAACCAAGTCCTTTCTTTGATGCATCACTATAAATAACGAACCCATCATTCCCCGATGGTAGAGTCAATATAGGAGCATTGACTAATCTTCTCTTCAGTTCTTCGAAACATTCCTCACACTCTTTTGTCCAAACAAATTTAACCCCTTTACGTGTGAGCTTCGTTAATGGGTTAGCCAATCGGGCAAAATTCTGGACGAAACGTCGATAATAACCTGCCAAGCCAATAAAACTACGTACCTCAGTTATACTCGTAGGTGCTGGCCATTCTTGGATTGCCTTGGTCTTAGAAGGATCAACAGAGATTCCATCTTTAGAGACAATATGGCCAAGAAAAGAAATCTCCTGAAGCTAGAATTCACTACTGCTAAACTTCCCATATAATTCATGCCTCCTCAGAGTCTTCAAGATAATGCGCAAGTGATTTTCATGATCTTCGTAGGTTTTGGAGTATACCAAGATATCATCAATAAATACCACCAAAAATTCATCGAGATACTCCTTGAAAACTCTATTCATCAGATCCATGAATACAGAGGGTGCATTAGTCAATCCAAACGGCATTACAGTAAACTCGTAATGCCCGTACCTGGTTCGAAATGCTGTCTTCGGAATGTCTTCCTTCTTCACACACAACTGATGGTATCCAGATCGAAGGTCAATCTTTGAAAAGTATTGAGCTCCATGCAGTTGGTCAAATAAATCATCAATACGAGGTAGGGGATACTTGTTCTTTATCGTTATAGTATTGATCTCCCTGTAATCGATACATAACCTCATAGATCCATCTTTCTTTTTAACAAAAAGAACAGGGGCTCCCCATGGAGAAACACTAGGGCGAATAAATCCCTTATTACTCAATTCCTCTAGTTGTTTCTTTAGTTCGACTAGCTCTACAGTGGCCATTCTATAAGGGGTTTTCGATATAGGCCTTGATCCAGGAATCAAATCAATAGAAAACTCAACTTCTCGTTCTGGAGGATGTCCAGGTAAATCTTCCGGAAATACATCTACAAATTCTTTCACAATAGGTACATCCTCTATTTGAACATTCCTTTCCTCACCGACAGTTATTTCATTCTCTTCCTCCCCGATAATTGAATTAAGTTGAGCTACAGGGGGTGGATCTAAATAAGAATTAGGTGGTGACGATTCTGCTCTAAAAATAAGGTGCTCCTTATCATTATCATCAAGAATCGTAACCTCTTTCTTCTTACAATAAATCTTCGCATCATAGTCCGAAAGACAGTCCATACCGAGGATTATATCAAACTCAATCATAGGTATGACGATGAAATCAGCAGATAAAGAAAATTTATGTGCTCTAATGGGGACTGATTCACAAAACTTTGTTGCAACGATACTTCCCTTAGGAGTTTTAACTGACAACTCCCTTATTAAATCAAATTGGAAATATCTAATTTTCTTAGCAAACTGGGAAGATATGAAACAATGCGATGATCCAGAATCAAATAATGCATTTGCTAAACTTGAGGAAACCATTAAATTACCTGCCACCACGTCTTTCGGAGCTTCTACCTCAGCAGTAGTGATAGCATAAGCCTGGCCTTGATCCCTTGGCCTTTTCTGAGGTAAGTTCTCCTGATGCTTAGGACATGCATTTGCATAATGCCCCATCTCCCTGCAATTGTAGCACTGAACGTTGGTAGCTTCCTTCTTCCCCTTGCAATCATGAGCTTGGTGGCCTTTTTCACCACACTTGTAACAGACTCCCATTCCCTTCAGGCAAGCACCAGGGTGTTTCTTCCCGCACTTACCACAAGATGGATATTCAACCTTTCCCTTCTTCCCCTTATTTCCATTCCCAGATTGATCAGCAGGTCTCTTCTTCTCTTGCTTTGCTTTAAAGTCATAAGACTTAGAGAATTCCTTTTCGGTCTTGATAGCACATGAGACAATGTCTTCGTACGATGAAAAGGATTGTGAGACCAAAGCTCGACAGAGAAATGGTTTTAACCCATCAAAGAAACGATCAATCTTACTTCCTAGGTTGCGAATATAATCTCCGGCATACCTTGCTAACCTTGTAAAGTTAGCCTCATACTTTGCGACATTCTCATCCTCCTTCTGTCTCAGACATAGAAATTGCCTTTCCATATCTGCTCGATGGTCGCGAGGGAAGTATTTTTCTAAAAACAGATCTTTGAACTCCCTCCATTCCATATTTGATACTTCATCATCTTCCTTCATGTTTTGAATCAATGACCACCATTGATCAGCATCTCCAGTGAGGCGGTAAACTGCCATGATAACTTTCTCCCTTTCACTGCTCCCCAAAGCCTGAAATATTTTCTCTAGGGAATTTATCCATTGCTCAGCTACTAAGGGATTTGTACTCCCATTGAACGTTGGTGGTTGTTGCCTCATGAATCGGTCTAACATTGATCCTCCACGCTGCGGATCAGGGTGCTCCATACGGGTAAGGTTATTATTCATAACCTGAGTAAGTTGTCCTAGTATGGTGATTAGCTGATCGGCACCAGTTGCATCACCAGCCCCACTATAATTATCTTGAGCAGGAGGGCAATCCCTACAGGGAGTGCGTGTATTGATACGGTTTCCATTTCTTCAACTAGGCGCCATTTCTAAACAATGGCATAAACTAGATCAGTTTATGAATCAAAATACATAATCCCATACTTATAAAACACTTAACATAAATTGAACCATTTTATGGATATAATCCATAATCATAAAAATGTTTTCTTTGAGGAAGTATATACTCATAAACCCTTCATAATGATTTGTAAAGAAAATGAGAGTTATCCTAAGCATATCCCCCGGGAGTGTCGTAACCAAGAGTGCAGCAAGGCCCGTTGTCGTGCACCAGTTCCCGTTCGAGTCTAGCTCAAAGCGGTGTTTTCGGGTTTTACCCCTAGGTATATCTGTGCCAGAGCCGCCTCTACCTGCTCGTATCCAGACAGGGATGTATTGCTCGGAAAACTCACAAAATCTCTACAATACCAAAATTCTAGGAAGTTCTTCTATACTAATCCTAAAAGTTCATCTTAGGTCTACGTGCTCTAATCAGAGTTTATCTAAATCTAGCTTCCAAGGTTTGTACTAAACTTCCTCTGATACCAACTGTAACGCCCCGACCCCAGCTACCCAGAGTCGGTGCATTACTTTGTAACATTGGCATGATCACAAGAAGATCAAATCTCGAAAGACCGATTGGTTTAGTAGCCTTGGAAACACTAGATATATTCATAAGTTTTACATTACATCATAAAATGAAAAACTACTACAACAACATAATGCCTCCATAATTCACACTCATATCCCCACATAATATCCCTGCAGGTCATTCATAATTTACTTCTTCACTTCCTGGGAAAAATAAAACATAGAAAAGGGGTGAGCTCAAATGCCCAGTAAGGATAACAATATAGCGGAAACTTTCATCAATAAGAATAAAAATTTAAGGCAATGTATAACTAAAACAAAAGCCTTTTAAACATGAACTTTCAACATGGTATGGCATAAATAAAATGAAATAATGCCATTTACTTATTCACATGGATATTCCACTAATCGAATAATCACATGCAAAAATAAATAACCACTTTCATAATGTTGGAATGCATAATTCCAGACTATCATAACCACATAGCCAAGGCCTCGTGCCAAGACTACAAATAAGATTTTGTCAAGGCCTTGTGCCAAGACACTAGTTTGTCTCATGAGACCTACCGATGCATCGAGGAGCTATAGCGGGCTCCACCCGTCACTTATTAAGTCCAATGCATTCCCATATGAAAAGGTTTAAACATAACATAAACATTCGTATTAAAACTAGCATACAAAATGTCAATACTTTCACAATAAACTATGAATGGTATAAAAATAGCACATCCACAGTCAAACATATCACAAAACCTTCAATACAATATAGAAGTTTTGTATCATAATAAATCAACTTCAAATAATCTTAAAATCCATCAAAGGATGTTGACATAGATGAAATCAAAATTCTTTTTAAAGAAATATCTCCTTTTATTTTGAAATCATTTAAGATCCATATAAAATAAAACATTTTCTTTGAAAATATTCTTATAAGCTTGTAAGGAAAGCTTTGAAGATTTTATAACGGCGTAAAATAACCGCACCCGCCGTATAAGTTAAAAAAAACATTCTTACCTCAATTCTGTCGAAAAGGTTAAAAAGGACCTTGTTTTGAAAATGACGGAAAGATTCCTTTATAAACCTCTTATAAAAAGTCAAAAAAAGGTATAAATTACTTTAACCCATATTCTTGTAAATAGTAAAAATGTTTTGAAATACATTTTTAAGAAACATGGATGTGGATGATAAAGAGATCCCAGTAGATTATTACATATAAACAACCTCGGATAATGAAGAGATTGTGAAATAACCCTTACCTTGTTCTTTTCCTTGGTTGGGGTAGTTTAACCTCCTGTATAATGGTGAAATAATTGTTATTAAATTATACAAGAATCATATATATTAATATGATATCATATATGATCTTTTAACATTGCTTTATTAATAATATCTTAGAATTATCATCGTTTCGGGTGTTAACTTACTCATTTTCTTTTATATGTTTTGTTACATAAGCCATGTTTGTTGTATCTTATTCATATCCAGAATGATATCAAGTCCTTAAACATCATTTTTAAATCATAAAATGATAATTATACTTGAATGGATACGATGGAGAATGAATCTCATCGCGTTCGTGGAGACGGTAGTCCGTACGTACGCACGAGCGACAATATCATTCTTTTGATATTAAAATAATATATAAATGAATGGTATATCATATATACAGAATCATTAACATGTTATATTTATTATTTACATGAGTTACACATCATTATTATACCCATCCAAATAATATTATATTGAATAACAATTACACCACGACGTGGAGACGGTAAGTCGTACGTACGCACGTATGGTGACATGTTATTCAAAGGGTGGATAGAATACTGAATATGGTTGTACCATACTTATAATAACATCACAGTATATGTGAGATACTGGAGTTATTATTTTAGAATGGTAAGAACAAAGGAATAAGAAGTGGAAGAAGAAATGAACTTTGAAAAGGGTGGTGAAATCATTACCTCTTCTTCGGGTTCTTCCTTTTGATTTGATCAAAAGGGCTCTTTAGGTTGGCTTTCTGATCAAACTAAGGCCTCTAGGTTGTATTGAGGGATGTTGGGAGAGTATTTGGGCAGAGTTTGGCCGAACCAAAAGGCTTTGAAGGTGTGAAGAAATGAGAAGGAGGAGTGCCCTTTTATAAGAGGGGTGAGGGGCACCTTTGGAAAAGCTAGAAATATTAATTTATAATAAATTCATATTCGGTTTCTAAAGGCTCCAAAGTTGACTATTCAAAGGATGAGGTGGGGATAGGTCGAAAACAACTCATCCAATAGAATTTAGACAGGTTTGGGTACTTATATTAACCTTATCTTTAAGTATTAACTCTAAGTTAATTAGTTTCACTTTTACAATGTCTCTTTGTATATTTATATAATATGGTTAATAAACATACTATATACATCCAAGCGACCCCCAAGTGGTCCATTAATGATTAACCTATCATAATATAAGTCTCTTGGCCGAACCTTAGATTTTTAGGAATTTAATATCAATTAATAATATAATATTTGTTTTAAGAACTCTTTTATGTCAATTTTGACACTATTCAATAGTTGATTTTTTGTGAAACTCATAACAGATTGATTACTTCGAAAAAAGTCAATTAAATCAATCCTAATATATCATATTATCCTAAAAAAATTAGTGTAATTCATTAAAAGTTTCATATTATATTTATTTGGGTATTTATAATATCAATTATGTTAATTTTTTACTATTTTAGTAATTACTGCATCATCATTGTGTCATAAATAAAATAAATTATTTAATGTCTAAAAATTATAAATAAAACATCATTATGTAGGAAATATTTTTAGCTTTCTAATGAATATTTATAATAGAAAATCCAACATGTATAACCCTATGTAAAAATTGTTCTTCTAAAAGATGTAAGCTTATGCCATTTTTATTTTTATTTTAACTTTATTAATATAATGTGTCCCTACCACATACAAGTGGCTCCAAGGGGTCCCCAAATTGACCCAAGGATGACCATGGTCGGGTATGTGTCCACCAATAAGGTTAGGACACGTTTTAGGGTAATTTTGTATTATTATAATATTATTTTTTAACCCTTATTTACCGGATTTACCCTTAACCATGGTAAATAAAATATTTACCGCAGTAATTATTCAAAATATCTAAAAATAAAAGTTACCTATTCACACAATTTGAACATCCTGATTCCAAATATGGAATCCATTTTCCTAAATTCAAAACACAGAAGTGGCAGAAATTAATTTAAAATTAATTCCCGCTGTCAAAACAAAAAGCGTGTTTTTAAGAGATAATAACTATCAAAAGATTGACACTTGTTTATGTTCGGTTTAATTGTAAAATTATGTCCAATGACCAACATTATATTAAATGGTAAAAATATATTCTAAATATACTTTAAAACTACTAAAATTCATAATTTATCACTATTAATTATTTTGATTAAAAAAGTTGTTTTTAATTAAAATTTAGTAATTTTCACTATTCATCAAAATATAAAAGTTATCCGAAAAGTACCAAAATTTCACCCTAGGATAATTTCGATATTCCGAATCCAAAAATGAAGTCCATTTTGAAATATAAAATATATATGATTTCAAAAATTAGGTATAACTATTCACAACGGCTAGTTTAATTAGTTGTGGTGTGCGTTAGAACTCGAGGTTGCGTACAACACACGCTATCGCATTATTCGAAGGGAAACGTACCGTAGAAGCTTGGGGTGTTACAAAAGGCGCATGTTCTCCCTTATTGAGACGTTGTCAGGCCATGCAAGATGGATCATTGGCGATGGGGAAGTCAGTTTTTGGGACACCAACTAGTCTGGGGAATCCATTGGGCACTCTGATCGCCCTTTTCCGGACATCACCTTCAGTAGTGCATGTGAGGAGTTCTATTTGATCAAATCTTCTTTGGATGCTAACCAGATGTCTGTTTTCAAAAATATTGTCATGAGTGAGGAACCAGATAGGTGTTTCTTCACGGGTACTAGTTCGGGCAGGTTTAACTCGCAAGGCTTCAGGAGCATTATTCAGTCCTGTAGCACAACTAAGGCTTGGGCCATGACATCCTGGTGTAATGAAATTCCCATTAGAATGAACTTCTTGCTCTGGAGAATCAGGAACAGAGCGTTACCTACAGAGGATAATATCCAGCGGCGGGGCACTGCTTTGGCCTCTAGATGCTTCTGTTGCATTAAACACACGTCAGAGTCAGCGAAACACCTGTTCTTCCAAAGCCATTATGCCCTCCACCTTTATTCCCTGTTCACGCATAATCCATATAGAAATGAAGGAGAGTATTATTTACAGGAATACGTAGAGAACTGGTTTTCTGGATCGGGATCTTCTGGCCAGGAGCAGACGGTTAGAACGATCATTATTGTGGTTGTTTGTTGGGTGCTTTGGGAGGACCGCAATCAGTTTCGGATGGGAGACAATCGCTCGTCATTGTTCCTCCAGGATAGTCTCAAAGATCTCATTTTCGAGCTTGCTTCTCAGATCAAAGGAGGATTGACGTCAACTATGGTTAGTAATCTGATCAACTGCCCCTGTATTTCGAGAAAGCGGGCTGGTCAGTGGGTTAAATAGATCCCGTTAGTTATGGGTTTCAAGCTCAACATTGATGGATCATGCATGGGGTGAATTATTATGGGGGAGGAGTGCTACACAATTCTTCAGGATCGGTTGTCATTTCCTTTAGTACTTATTATGGAATGGGAAACTCTCTGAGTGCGGAGGTTCACGCACTTGCTTCGGGCCTGATGGTGTGTAGACGGGGTAAGTTGATAGCGTCAGATATTGAGACAGATTCGGAACTCCTTGCGAAGATCTTGAAAGGGACCAGTGGGGTTCCTTGGGAGCTCACTTACCTCATAATGAGATGCAAGATCGGAACTTCTAAAGGGAAGCTTATCCACCACAGTTGGAGGGAGACGAACTTTGCGGCAGACTCACTTTCTCACGTGGGTAGGCAGGATGAGCCTCTTATCATTTATGATTCCCTTCTTTCCCTTCCTATGAAATGTGCATCTATAGTGCTTGGGTATGCTCTTGGGATCCACTATTTCCGAACCCCCTGAGGGGATGTTGCCTTTCCTTTTCCATTTCCTTGTCCTTTACTTTTTGAATAAAAAATATGCTACTACTACTACTAAAACCCATTCTATTATGTGCGTTGAATACAACTGTTCATGTAAAAATACATTCGTGAATTCATACATGATCATGTACAAATGAAGAACTCTGAGAAACCCAAAACAAAACTTTAATAAGATAAAAAATATAACATATAAATATATGGGTTAGTGTTTAAGATTCCCTAAAATACATGAACGAATTGAAATGTTACTGTGATTGGGAGAGTATTATTATTTCATGATATAAGTGATGAATGTGTTTCCACCACTGATGGAAATACAGCTGAGCACTGAAATTTATACAAGAATAATCATATCTTGAGTATTATGTTCACAAAGTAAACTACTCAAATATAATTGGTCAAAATAGATTGAGAGAGTCAAAAAGAATGAAAAGGTACATCAAGGTGTAGATAAGAAAGTGTGATTCAATGAAATTTTAGTGGAATATCAACATACCATCATGATGTTGACCAACCTTAAAAATATGTGGAATTATTTGGTTGGAGACAAAGAAATAATTTTCTTCTATTTTGTATGAGTAGAAGTCCCTAGTGTAGATTCTAGACCAAGACAATTCTAATTCTGGTAAAACTGTGGGATGCGATATAAAAAATCAGTTATGTGGATTTGGTAGATATAAATTGTGATACTCTATTGACTACTAATATTAGAAAAATAATTTTTTGGAGAAATTTTTTTTGAGTTGAATATCCAAAACGATAAGGAGTAGGTCTTTGTACAAAAACATGTAACTTCTTATGTTATATGACATTGTATTTTCATCCTTATTTGAGGTAAGGATGAGATACATAAAAATATTCAATTTATGATTTAACTAATTATATATGGTTAATTGAAATGATTTTTTTTTAAAATGAAACCACTAATTCACCCCACCCCTCTCTGTGGTTAGTCCATCACTGGCCACTTCATTATCACTTCTTAGATTTTTTTTAACATAATTCTTCGAGAGGATTAAAAAAACATGAATCAACTGTTGAAAAAATACAATTATTAAATAACTCTTATTATTATGAAATAATTTCCAAATACTTTTTTATAGTAGGAATATCCATGTTTCACCTCACACATAGATCTTCACCTTTATGTGAAATAACTTCTCATATTTATTTCACAATCCTTATCTTATACTTATTAAAATTTCCTAATATCTTAAAATAATCATTATATATAAATAATATGTCAATAGGAAGACTTGAATTAGGATTTCATGTTCCACATTTATTATTCTGAGTTCCTTTTATCTTATTAGTTCATTTGGATGAAACACTTTTCTTTATCCTCTTGGACATGTAATCCAAGGTATGCTAAACATTCTTACTATTAATCTTGTTGGGAGAATTTTTGTTTACAATATTCTTATTTTTAATTTTTGATATCACATAATTCTTAAGTAATGTTTGTGGTCTTGTTTTATCATTATCATTATATACATGTTGAGATGAGAATATATCATTCTTCTGACCACAATAATTTCATACATTAGAGATATTTTCCGGAATTCAAAATATTTTTAAAATATATTCATTTATCTTCAACTATGGATGTTTCTTTTTCTAATTTGCATTCCCCCCTTGACATGGGACTTATTTTGTTCTTTATAATTTAGAGTATTGTACCAACAATATGGTGCAAAATGGATTAATATGTTGTAGCACCAACATTGACACACAAACCTTGAAATTATAATTTTTTAAATAGGATATTTTTTGGGTTTCTTCATAACCTTTTGGTATCTTTACAGGTAACAAAAGTCCACATTCTTTTAATTATCCACCCTAGTCTTGGTGGTAAGCTTCATATCACAATTAATATTTTATTGTTCTACAGATATTTTTTTTATGAATTTTACTATTCATAAAAACTGATTTAGAATCATTATTTAAATATGGCAACGATGGTACATTTTACTTCACATATTATTAATATAGACCATCATATGATTTCATTATCTTTTTATCACATGTTGGAGGTATTTTAACATTATAATACTTTAGTGAGAATTGTGTAGTGACTACAACTGTCTCCTGCTTTCGTGAAGTCTCAATATGTTTCATAAAAAGATTGACCAATGGAATTTTTAATTATAGAAATTTTATATTTAGGATGATTTTATAATATTAAATATTAATGATATTATATTCACACTAAATCTTCATTCTTTCATCATTCTCTTCATAATTTAAATTTTATTCCTTGTAAAAAAGTGTAATTTTTTTTACCAGATGGATTTTTTATTCCAATTTTAAATCACTAACATCATTGATTTTTTCCAATTCCTCTTTATGTACATGGATTTTTTATTCCAAAACCATTTTATGACCACATTCATTGAGCTGTTTTGAGGTAGATATTTCAATCCCTCTATTTTATATTCAAAATATCTATCCAATTTGGGGATCTTAAAACAATTTTATTTTTTCCCAATAAATCCTTATCTAAATAATAAGAATCCTCTTCCAGCTGGGTTATGTCTTACTGAGTATACATAAATACTCCAAAACCAATAGTGAATATTTTAATGATAACACAATGTTGTATATTTCTTTTTCTATCAATTGATATTTCTTGAGATTTTATAGATCAATCCACACAACCACTTATGAAAGGATCATCACCTAGATAAGAAGTTTGAATGAGACGAACCCATACCTCCTGGCCACTTGAGGTGATAAGGTTTTATTTTTACATGGTGGAAACATGAGATTCTTATTACATTCCATGATTTATATGTCTTAATTTTTAGAAAGGAATTGAGAAATTGATACTTCATGTTCTTCTTGAAATGTGGGATCTATGCTTCATATGAATTTTCTCTTTCATTCCCTTAATCATCATTATCTTATTAGATATAGAATTATTTTTAGAGATAACTAAATCATCACCAAAATTTCACTTCATTGTTGACACTGGTAGGGAACTAAAATCCTCAAATGTGAATAACTACAAACATGAGAATAAAAAAGTGGGGAACCTCTATAAAATTCTCATTTATAGAACCACATTGGGATATACTAAACAATGTGGTGGAGGAGTGAATTAGTGTTGGGAAATTTTCACCAATTAAAACTTTATTCCCTTTTACCTCTTAAACTATTAGGATCATTACTCTTTTATTATATTATTCTTATGACATGTATAAATATAAATTCTCTATAGGATATAACATGATTTTTTACAAGCTTCAATGATAAATAAGTTTAGCTATTCCTTTGAATGGTCTAAAAATAATCCAGCCAAAAACCACTAGAAAATGATCCTTTAATTGTGGTTATTGAAATTAGGTAATAACCATTCACTATCATAGAACTATTTCCAGTTGAAAGTTCTTGTTTTATAAATCTTGTTTGGTAATTTATACTACCTTTAATGGTTGTCTCCACTAGTTTTGTTTATTTGTATCTCTATGAAATTATTCTATATGTTGTGAAATATGATGGATTTAGTATTGATTATTTTTTCATCCACAATCTTATTAACTTGATACAAGCATAAAACGTGGATAGAAATTGATCTTATTATTCATAATAGAAAATTGAATAATATACCCCATATTCTTTGTCTGACTTCAGACAAAATAATATTAATTTTTTGTGGACTAATAATATCATAATTCTTATTCAACTAAAATGATAATTAAAAATCAATTTTGAACCTATTAGAAAATATATTCTTGATTCTAGTAAGCAAAAATGTTTTGACATTCTATAATCACAATTCCCCTATTTGATTATAGAGTCAATGAAATATTAGCTCAATAGTATTTATTATAATTCTATACAATATCAAAAATTAATTTAAAATCAGTTCACCATTGTTAGTATTGGTGAAGAAAATATTAATTTAAATAAATTTCACTTCAAAGTAAATATTATTTAAATAAATAATGTTCTTTCACAATCTTAATACACTAAAAAATTATATATGATGTATTTTTATGTTTTTTGAGATTCATTATCAAGTTCATTGTACAATATTTATGCAAACCATATTGAATGTTCATTTCTAATTCCTAATGAATATTGAATATTCCTTTCATGGTTCTTTAGGTTATAATACCATGTTAATATTATTTCTTACATTAATATTTTGTATTCATTTTATATCATCTTTTTCAAGTAATTATGCATTCATTTATGCTATTACAAAGGCACATTGTCTTCTCCATTATTATTTCCTTTTTCAATTCCTTTCACAAAAACCAAATTGTAAACATATATATATTTCATAGGATCTTCACACATAATATAATTGATTACTTATTCTATTATCTTTATCCATGTGAAACTACACAAAACAACTTCTTCTCGTAAGAACATGTGCTATATGAAAGGTTCTTTATCTTTGCGTAACTAAGTAAAAAATTATCACAATGTCTTTTTTACTTATAAAAAAAACATTTGTCTTCATGGGAATAGTCATAGTTCCTTTTATTAAACAAAATGCGAGTTTTATAATTATCACATGAACGTAAAACATTTCTTCATGTTTTACTTCAAGTGTGAAAATATAACTAGAAGTCTAGTTTTTCAAATTTTTCTTGTAATAGAGTATGTGGATATCAATCCCCATATATATATAAGGGTGGAACTCTCCAATTTGAGTAGCCTACTGGTCATGCAAATTATCTTTCCTTATCATGTAAAATAATGAACATAGTGATCTGTTTTTTCAAAATAAAACATGATCCCTCGCATATATCATTAGAGGCAAAAACCTCTCTAGCCTTGGGTCTTTCTCCATTTATTGGATTGAATAAACCACCTTCCATCATTAAATAAATATCATAAATACATATTTTATTCAATTTAAATCATTACGTTTAATTCTTGAAAATCCATAATTTTTATTCTTTGAACATGATTTATTTGATGCTGATATTCATGGATTTCATTCTTATGTGAATGAATTCTCCTCGTCGTGATTATATAATGTGAACATGGCTATGATTGTGTGATCCCTTTAAACTAAAACTCATCCAAATTTTCAATATACCTACAAAACTCAATTTTCATATATCAAAAGTGTGTTCATTATTTTTTTAGGAGTGAAAATTGTTGCATTCATTCATGTAGGTTCATAGTCTCAAAATTTGAGAAAATCATTATTAGATAATTCATATAAATAATTGGATAATTGATACAGGTTCTACCATGAATATGGGAAAATAGATAGCCTATAGTGAGATAGGAGGGTATATATGATATCCCAAAAAATCTTGCATATGTGGTATTCAACAATCCACTCAGATTCATCTGATCATATTTCCATGGTTATGCCCTTGTATTTTATAGGGGCGGAAAAATAACATGATTTCTATAATACCACATAACATTGATGCTCAGTAAATTACCACATAATAAATTAATCTCTTCCCACTGCTTTGCCAATCCATAAATTGGGTAGGAATTGAGATTCATACCAAATGCCTAAATGGGGCACTTCTAACACACATTCACCATATTCAACCCATATAGGAGGACAATGTGCCCACTAGTACAAAGGTCATCCTTGGAAGGAACTCACCTTTTATTTCCACCATTCTATCTTATGCATAGGATGGCCCCCACATGGAATGAGATTTTATGCCCCTATTTGGTTGAGTTAACCCTCCTTTGGTGGTTTTATTGGACCATTTTTTTGTAAACTCCTATAAAATATGTTAGCAAACATATTCTATATAAATTATTATTTGACAAACAATGTTGCAACATAAAATTATTAAAAATATAGTATCAAATAAATTTATATTCATGGACATCAATTAAATTCTTCATGTAATAAATTTTTATATTTCATGGTCTTCTTCTACTTTGTTTTCATTAACATCAGTAAATTCATTATAATTTTCCATGGTCCTCATGACATAATAAAATATTTCATGTACTTTATAAATTATTCTTCATCTATTCATCTTGTAATATAAATTATAAAAACTATTAAATATAAAATTATATTTATTCATATATTTTTCACTATTTTAAAACAATGTTTCATAAAACCACAAACTAACAAATGTTTATTGAACTTAATACTGGTTCAAAAATCATTAGAGTTATACAAAACATGTCTTAAAAAGGTGTTTCATGAAATATAAATACATGAGAATATATCTTACTCTATTATTCATTCAATCATCCAAGATATTCATCATATCTTTCTGGGATATCATTTATTATTCACTTCTAGAAAATTATTTATTTTTCAACTTATTCAACATATTGACATCAATGAAATATGTACATTTCATTGAAAAATATTAATAGACAGTAAAAAAAATTTCAAAAAATATTACTCATATAAAAATTGGTCACTACATGACTGTATGCAAGTACATCTGGTTGTTCCCATGTACACCATTCTATGCCTGTGTACTTTGGGAAACTCCCAAGTACTATTGTTATGTCCGACTGCCAGGTTGTTCCCATGAACTCTCGGTTGTTTCTGTATTCCTAACCATTCCCATTATCATGTACTCCCAATGTACATGCTATTTCACTAACATATGTTAACATAGAGTGTGTGGTACATACAAAGTATACAATCCACATAATCACCAAAAACCCTAGTTGTTGCAGTTGGATTACTAAAAATCATGTGTTCAGGGACTACACATAGTGCAACCATGTTTTCCAAAGAAACCTAGTTTTTTAATTTGGTTTCTTGAAAATACATCACCGCATACAATACTACTATTTTATGGACTAAAATTGAAGGGATCTCACTTCACCAATCGATTCCCAGTCTCTAGTGGATAAAAATCAGAATCTGATCACCTGCTTAAGAGTTTTCCTTATGTCTACCATCATCTAGGGTCCTTATAACCATATACATCACCTAAAAACAATGATATCATCTTGATAAATCCCTAATTCATAAAAACCATGATTAATTAATGAAAACACCATGAAAATAGTTGTTTGATCATCATCACACCTTCCCAGGTAATATTAAACCATATCCCTTTAGGAAAATGATGAAGAACATGAAGAGTATTGGGGGGAGAGAACATTAAAAATGTGATGAGAATAATTTTTCAATAATATCATAGCCACTGATACTAATTCTGGTGATCATTTGTGATACCATAGAATAAAAATAATTTATTCAATAATTCAATTTTTATAACAGGCTCTTATAAATAGCTAGTAATCACTTTTCAATAAAAAGAAAATACGTAAATTAGTTATCATCAAAAAAATGCAGAGGGATCTAAAAATAAGAAGTCATATTTTGATGATGGATTTATCAGAA
The DNA here is from genome assembly GCA_963277665.1 of Viscum album. Classification (NCBI taxonomy): domain Eukaryota; kingdom Viridiplantae; phylum Streptophyta; class Magnoliopsida; order Santalales; family Viscaceae; genus Viscum; species Viscum album. The sequence goes on from OY728140.1 coordinate 2,053,732,678, forward strand.
GTGGAGAAATTATTAACGGGTGACAAAGAAGATGACATTCTCTATTATTCATCAATATTACAGTCCACCTCGGTCGGATCATCAATCTACTTCCACATTTTTTCTAAAAAATGAAGAATGGTCCTACTCCTCTCAAATATTTCCAATTTTATGTGGAAATAACTATAAATTTTCTATAATTCATTATTTATAGAGGTAAAATTTGGTTTATGGGTATTAAATTAATTAATTAATTCCTTTAACATACCCGCTGAGGGCTAACAAAACCAGATGGCCGTTGCCGACCATCATTAGGGCATTTATAGTGTAAACACTAAATTTTGGAGTAAAACATGGTCTTATATTTTCCATCTGAGGTCCTAATCAATTATAAACCAATTTAAACCAAAACAACCCACAAATATGTATTAAAATATATTAATATTACTTATATATTAATTTTGGGGTCTCGAGGCAACCACAAATTATGCCTAATCAGATGATATATATATATATGTGTGTGTGTGTGTGTGTGTGTGTGTGATTAAATTACAATAATAAAGAAAAATTATATTCTCTACATCAAAATTATATTAGAAAACTTTTTTGATAATTTTATAAAAATATTTATTTTTTCATAAAATAGGAAAAAATACCAATTTTTGTTGAAAATTTTCTTTTCGTTTCAATAATTTAAAAAGTATCATTTATCTTTAAAATAGTCTAAAAAGTAAATATAGATAATTTAAATAATTAATAAGTATATTAATTTCATTGTAATTAATTTTATGTAGTATTTTGGTATTAAAAAAATTATACTTACAAAATCAATTTTTCCGAAAGCTATTTTTCATAATTTTTTTAAGTTTAATTTTAAATTTAATTATATCCCTTGTTTAAATTGAATATTGAAAATGGATTCCAAATTTGGAACCAACATGATCAAATATTTTATATAATACTCCGTTATTTTCATCATTATAAATAGTAATTGTGGTAAATATTTATCACCTCAATAAGGGTAAAATGTGTAAAATATGGTTTAAACGGTGAGTTACGGTCTGAAAATCAACAAAAATTCTTCACTTATTTCATTATATGGGATAAATTTAAAATTTTATTTTCTATATATGAATTAATGGAATTTGAGTGCCAGGTTTCCTTTGTAAGGACTTTTAGATTATTCTGACTAAAATAATTTCCAAATGAAACACTCTTTATTTTAATATATATAAATATTTTACATATGTATAACAATTGGATAAAAGTTGTGAAAAATATTTATATCAAATATTAATAAAAATATTTATCATGTCAATTTATTTTTAACTTTTAGTGATTATATAATTATCATAAATACTCAACACCGACACAAATTATTTGATAAATATATCATATTAGGTATTTTTTAAAAAAATTATATTGTATTTTTTTTCTTAATGGATATTATATCATATAAAAAGAGTAGTGTCAAAAAAAGAATTAATAGTGTTTTATGAAAATAATATTCATTAAATTATTTTAAAACAATAAAAATATTGGAAGGAAAAAATTAAGATAATATATTTTAAATAATATGATCCCATTTCCATTCATGATGCAACTTTTACTTTATAAGAAAAATTTTATCCGTTTCATATTGAAAAATTCATTACCGTAGTTATGGTTAAAAGATATTAACAAAGGGGTTAATAAATAAGATTATGTTTTAAATAATATATAAACATTTATTTATTATTTTTCTTTGTTAAATTAGGAATATAACTTTATATTTTAATGAATGAAATTTAGGAACCACATGTAAATGAGTGTGTCTTTACTATATTTTAATATTTTTAATAACTAAAAAGATACCCCCCACCTCACATAAAAAATGACTCCCATTCTCTCTTTTCATTACACCTCCTTAGGGAATATAGATAAAAAAACCTAAAAGTTTTTTTCCTATCTTAACAAGATATTATGTAAAAGTTATATTATTATTTTAGTACCATTATTATATCCTTAAAAACGATCTAAAGGAGGCCTACAGAAGAATAGGTAATCATACTACCAAAAAATCATTCAAATTATTTATTATTCTACCTACTAAAATATATTCTAGTCATCATCAAATTATAAATTATGTATCCTAAATATAATTAAATTTTATTATCATCATGAAACCATGATTATCCACTCTCAATTCAATCAAATGGAAACTTAATGTATTGTTCATGTATATGTGTGTACTACCACCTCCATGTAGCAATATAATTAATTTTATATCACCATATTTTATAAATGGTTATTATTTTATTTTTAATATTTATAAATTATATTTTTGATATAATTATTTTTTTATATTTATAATATCATATATAGCTTGTTACCTTCTAATTTGTTGGAAAATGATAACGTCGATTATGAGTACGTGTGGAATACCACCTCCATAATGAAATGTGATTTTTTTTAACATAATTTTAAATTAAAGAGTATTAAGTATATATTTAATAAATATAAATGATATATTTTAAATTATATTTATAATTTAAATTTGATTTGTTTTTACCTTTTTTTGTTCCATCTATCTAAAAGTGAAAATAACGTTTATGCATGTGCATGGCCTACCATCTCCATGAATGATGTAATTAATATAAATATATATATACTATGGATATTTATAAATATATATATATATTGAATTTATATTATATTTATTCCATATTTAATGTAATTTATATTATGTAACGACGATCATATTACATCGATTATAATTACCACAACCAAAATTATAATGAAAAATGAAACATTTAACACCCCGAAAAGAGGATTTTAATTAGGAATTACTAAAAACTGGGTGTTAAAAATATATATGTAGATAATATATGATATCATAAGTATGTAAATTTATATTTTATTCGATGTAAATAAATATAAATTTATTGTACAAGAGTTTAGATGCATTCGATTCTAGTCCAACTTGAAGAAAAGGGGTTTCTCATTTAACTTTTATATCATGGAGACACCAGCCATAATAACCACCTATTTCATTTATATAGTGTATATATTTTCATTGAATTATTATTATTATTATTATTCTAGTGAAATTATTTTTATATTAAAAAAATCTATTGTTCCATCCTTTATGAGATTTTTTATCAGAGGTTACCAAATCGATAAGGGTTCTTCATATCAATACTATTTTATTGTGACATATATTATGTTATGAACATATTTATGTCTGAGTTCTATATAATGTTAATTTTTCATGATATATCATTAATATCCCTCTGTTAATAAACCGTAATTTTCAATTTTATGTTATTCTTTCAGGGGATGCATGATTCAAATGTTACCAAAGTTGCATAGGTTTTATTTAACAATATACTTGTTTTTTATAATTGATTATCATTTTGTTATAAAAGATAAAATTTTATTATATACCTCTCATGAATCCCATATATATTATTCTCAACTGGTTATTTAAAGACATTACATGTTTTCCTTTTATTTTCCTCTCTTTAAGAACATAAGAGATAAAATGAATTTCTTCATGGAATTATGATCTTATTTCTGACTAACATTTTTTCAAATGGAAACTCTCGAAGGGTCCAGTGGTGAAAAACCTAGCCCCTATAAGGGAGATATTAATCCAGAAGGGAAGGATGAGATTGAATTAAAAGATGAAGATCTGATAGGACATCGTGATCTCTTCAGCCTCTATGCAAAGCATAAATTGGAGAAATTAGTTAGCAATGACACTCTAAATTAGGTGAAAAGATTTGCTGATGTCACCAAAAAAAGGTAGTTTCCCCTTCATGGATTGTGATGCGGGAAACTCAAGGAGGATTAATAGAAAATGGCACATCGCGCACTTCTTTGTGAATCAAGCCACGATTGAGGAGTAAGTCAGGTTATGTAAATTTTCTATTATTGCATGTGTGATTATTCGAAAAGGTGTTAGACCATGGAAATTCCATGAAAATAACAAAATTATTATCGAGATCTGGCGATTTAGTGACTAGAGGAAGACGACCATCGAGAAGGGGTTCTACTATATTTTCAACCCCACTGATTAATGCAAGTGGCGTGCATAGAGCCTGGGGTTTGTCTCTCTTAATCTTAGATTTCTTCGGATTGATGAGTGGGATCAGAACATTGATCATAGCTCTATTAGGAACACATTTTCATAGGTACAGATACATATTCATAAACTGATATATCTATATTAACACCCTGAAATTCTATGGGATATTGCTTATTCATTAGGGAATCCTATTAGATTGGATAGGCAGACCAATAACACCAATTTTGGTCATTATTCTAGAATATTGGTGGAGTTTGACATGGAAAATACTTTAGTTGAGGATGTTTTCTTTACCACTAGAGATTATAGCATCAATGATGATATTAGATATGAGAGGAAGCTCAAATTTTGTTTCAATTGCTACATCTTTAGGAACATCCTCTCAGAATGTAATAGGAACAGATTCGACTCATTCTGTAATATCAAGGGTCATGATGACTTACACTGTCGAAGGAAAGAAAAAGATCAGGGAATCAACCATGCTGCTCCTGTGAAGCAGGCAGCGAGTGACAAGATGGGGGTTCAGGGGGATCCACTAAAACCCAGTGATGATGGTGTCAATGAGCATGATGAGCACAATGGTTTAGATCCCTACAATGATAGGAAGGATGAGGAAGATCAGGACAAGGCTGATAAGGGGAACACAAAAAATGCTTAACATGACTTTTAAATAGTCAATTAGGATGATGCTAGTATCTAGGGCTTTACACATGATTATCTAGTACATGAAACTTCACAAGGGTCTCCAGACGGTTAGGCTGATATCGAGCTGCCTAGTGTTAATGAGGGATCTCCTATTATGCAGGAGCCTGATACAGATGCTCAGGGAAACCCCAATATGACTGTACTACACATTGATAAGTCTGCACAGTAAGGTGATGATATGGTTGGGGATTTATCCCAAGTACAATCTTCAAAGGATGTAAGGATGAAAATTCCTTCCACCTTGACAAGACCAATCAATTCAGATAACAGGTTCAATTTTGTATCCAATGATGATAATGTTCATGAACCTTCTAGAGGATCTTCAATTGATACAGAAGGGGATAACCTGATAGACTCAGAGAAATGTATAGCAACTAGCTATGTTGGCCCATGTACTAGGCAGCGGTTGTCACATCAATTAAATTCCTATTTTTTTAATTTCCAAGGTCATGGGAACTCTCCCATGGTCAAAGCCCTGAAACACATCATCTTGACCAACAAACGAATGTTTCTAGGAAATGTTGAACCCAGAATGAAGTTCGCTAGGTGGATGGAATATAAGTGGTCTACTTTGGGGTACTTATTCATTGAAACCAATCAATCTGGTAATGAACTGGAGTCCTTATGGGTCCTAAAGCACAGTACTGTGATGGTTGAGTCCTTTCAATTTGAACAGATATCTGTTTCCCTGACCTGTTTCTTTCAATAAAATCTTTTGTGTGTCACCTTTGTTTATGCTTTTAATCAGTATATAAGAAGAAGAAGATTATGGAGGAATCTCTTGGAAATATACGAGCACATTTACATGATATGGATGATACTTGGTGATTTTAGTACAGTTCGGAGGCCCGAAGAAAAGATTGTAAGTAACTTCTATAGAGAATTAGCCAAATAATTTTCCTCATGTATTGATCAATGCAGGATGACTGAAGTGCCTATCTCAGGTGCTGATTTTACCTAGAGCAGATACACACAGAATGGAAGGCAAGTGAGTAAACATGACAAGTTTTTGGTGTAGATGGATGAGAAAAGTGTGGAAATATATGTGTTTGGAATGACTATATCCAGATTGCATTCTGACCATCATCCCATATTATTTGATCTATGTTTTAGCATTCTATGATTAGCTCCTCTACCCTTTAAATTTAACGATTCATGGCTGGGTATCCCAGGGTACAGAGAGACTTTTATATGAGCCTGGAAAGAGGTTGTTCAAGGTAGTGATTTGCATATCCTCACTAGGAAATTGAAAATTGTAAAATCTAGAATAAGGGAATGGAGTAAAAAGTCCTTCTCCAGCCTTGCTCATGACATTAAAGGGGATGAATCACTTTTGTCCGAGTGTCACCAAAGTAATATACATCAAGAACATCCATCTCAAGATGAGATACAGGCAGCCTCAAGGATTGATAATCTCTTGTCTCTTAAAGAAAACCTATCTCGAAATCAGTTCAATGTGAGTTGGTTGAAGGAAAAGGATAGGAACTCAAGGTTCTTCCACTGCATGCACAGGGAAAAAAAGTAAGAAGGAGTCTCATGGCTTTAATAATTGATGATATAATGTTTACCTCTGAGAATGACATTTCCAAATCTGTGACATGATACTTTGAAATGAATTACTATGAATATGGGGAGGACAACTCAGATAAATTATCAGATGCATTGAGCCTAGCTTGAATGATGCACAAAACAAAAGACTTATTGAAATCCCCACCATAAAAGAAATACGTGATGCACATTTCTATTTAAACATGGATAGTGTTGCTGGGATAGATGGATTTTCCAACAAGTTCTTTATATTTTATTGGGACATCCTACATAAGGAAGTGACTGAAGTAGTAAGGGAATTATTTTATCAATCCTACATGCCATTTGGGATGAATTCAAATTTCATTGCCCTGATTCCAAAGAAGGATAATGCTTTGGATATTAAGTATTTAAGACCTGTTGCTATTGGAAACTCCATTCCAAAAGTCATTAGTAAAATCATGGCAATTCAGTTAGGTGATATTGGAATGTCTCTTATTTCATCTCATCAGTTTGGTTCTGTACCTGGGAGAAGCATCCAGAATTGTCTATTCACTACTTCAGAGTGTGTAAACATAATGAGAACCAAATTCAGGGATGGTAATATGGCCCTAAAGGATGAAATCTCAAAATCCATTGACACCATCAGAGGGGACTTCATCTTAAAAGTCTTGAGCATGTATGGCTTCTCAGATAGATTTACTAGTATGGTGCACTGCATTCTGAAAAGTTCTGGCTAATCTATTCTGGTCAATCGATCACCCCGGGGAGTTTTTCAATGTTTTAGGGGTGTTAGGAAATGTTACCCTTTATCTGGGTTTCTGTTCACTTTGGATAAATATTACATGAGAATTTCCCTTCATGATCTTGTCAATTCTGGGATATATCAGAGGATGACCTGTGGGAGGAATTGCATTACTCATTCTCACATATTTTATGCTGATGATATTCTTCTTTTCTCCAAAGCTGACAGGAAAACCATCTCTTGTATAAAGGATATCTTCAATCGTTATGAAGAAGTTGGAGGTCAGGTCCTAAGATGGAAGAAATAATTTTTTGTTTTTGAGGAAGGAATTCGAATATTGAAGCAAAGTAGAATACCTATCAGGCTTGGTGTAAAGAGAGGTGCACTTCCCTTTAATTACCTTGGGATGCCTCTGTTTTAGGGAAGAGTGAAAATAATATACTTAGAGGTTGTTTCACATAAAATCACCAATCAGTTAGCCAGTTGGAAAGGGAATACCATGTCTCAAGATGGTAGGATATGTCTTGTGAACTCTATTATCACCTCAATGTTTGTTTACTCATTTTCACTCTATAAATGGACACATTCTCTACTCAGGGAACTTAGTGGTATGATCAGAAATATCATCTAGACTGGATCAACACAACAGAGGAAGCTATAACCCTAGCATGTAAGGACTATATAAATCCAGTGGCAATGGGAGGAATGGGGGTTAAAGATGTCAGAATTTTTAATGATGCATTACTTAAAAACTTCACTTGGAGACTTTTATCTGGTACAGAATCTTCCCTGGAATATCTGTCTAGCAGATCTGTTGACAAGTTACATAAGAACCAGACTATGTATTTGAAATCCTCTATTTGGTCATCAGTCAGGAATACATGCTCCTACATTATGAAACATGCCAAATGGCTGGTTTGTGCACGTTCTCAACTGAATTGATGGAGCACTCTGGGGATGTCCTCCCCAATTAAAAATTGTACAAACATTCCATTATCTTTTAGGGGCATTTCTATTTATGAACTATAGATGAATTGAGAGGATCATGCTATTATACCTACTCATCTTTAGACTGAGATTTATAAATTTGAATATGTTGACTATGATGTCCTTATATGGAAACCGGGGATCAGTGGATCCTTCTCCCATCGTGAGTCCTATAATCTGCAATGTGGAAATGCTCCTGGAGTACCTGCTTGGGTGGAGGGAGTGAGAAGATCTTCCATTTTTACATCTGATTCACTTCTTATATGGCGCATCTGGAAGTAGAGGCTGCCAACTCAATCTGCTTTTCAATGAACTGGACTGAGTATTTCCACGGTATGCTTCCTTTGATTGGTTACAGATTAATCTTTTACTCTTATTTTTATTCATTGTCCATTTCTTGCTCGACTATGGAGCGATTTGAATGGCATATTCCACTTTCAATTAGACTCTAGTTCAGTTAGTACACTACTAACCTCGGCTATGCACGCAAACCATAGTGAGTAGGTCAAATCCCTGCTCATTGCTACTACCGTTTCTCTATTATAATATATCTAGAAGGCCCGCAACAATATTGTCTTCAATAATAGAAGGACATCTTTCAAGGATGGTGTTATAATGATGCACTGAATCATTAAGTCTTCTTCGGTGAATCAATCTGGTTCAATGAATAACAACATGTCTGACTTCCATCTTTTGAGATCTCTTGGTGTAAGTGGCAGGGAGAGGAGGCCCAAAATGGTAAAATATATCTGGTTGATTCCACCAATAACTAATTGTCTATAGGTGAATGTGGGCGGGGCAACAGCTGGTGTGCCTGGACCTGCTGGATGTGGTGGCATTTTCAGGACATATCGAGGCTTTTTCAAAGGATGATTCTTTTATTATATAGGCAATGATAATGAAATCGGGGCTGAATTATGGGCAATGATAAATGCGATAAGTTATACGGATCGTTATGGTTGGCGGAAGCTTTGGATCGAATTGGACAATTCTGTTGGATTTCAGATTCTGAAGGACTAGTCCAGGAATGTCCCATGGATGATGATTTCTCCCTGGGTAAATTCTTTGAAGCATGTTGAGTTGATCTCTTTTGATGTGTCTCGTGTGTACAGAGAGGCAAATCAGGTGGCAGATGCTCTCTCAAAAAGGGCAATTATGGAGGGTAGTTTAAGTTGGTCCTTTGTACTACATTATTACTGTAATGGTCTAGTCCACAATGATAGAATTGGAACTTTTTACACAAGGTTGTCTATGGTCCCCCTTTTCTAAGTTGTTTTGTACTGGTTAAAATTTTTATAAATAATTTTTTGGGAGTTGGTCCCCACCTGTCTCTCGAACTTTTTGGCTATGACCTTATTTCTCTCTTCAATAGAAAATCATTTTTCTACCATATCCATGTTTTCCAAAAATATATTATAAAATAATTTAAATATTATAATATGATTATATAAGGTAATTTTTCATCATGATATTTTTTTCAATAAATGGTTTTGAAGTTATATTCTTTCCATTTTCTTAACAATGTACTTTTTACATTTTTTTAAAGTGTGAAAGGAATGTTTTAATTTAACTTATAAAAAAATTGTCATTATGAAGACTTAATTATTTGAATATTACATTATAAGTTTCTATGTTTAATTTTAAATGAATAGGTAATATTTAAGATATTTTTATATTTTAAATAATTTATTTCAAGATAAAAAATGTATTTTCCTCATGAAATGATCATGTGTTCTTTTAAATTCATTTTTCATCCATGATAACATTCTTTTATGTTACATAATATTTAATTGGAATATAATACAATTATACCATACACGATAATGATTTGGATGGATTATGATGTTTTAAGATTGATTCAATAAATCATGATTCATTCCCATGGGTTAATTAAGTTATCATGAAACCATTATGAAACTCGTTTCTTTTCCATGGGTTATTATTTGATTAAAATATTATTAAATACACTTCCATTTTTTAGATTGTGATATGATGAATGTTTAATCATATTTTGGAACACACATATATGGATTTCATTATGTGACATGTGGGCCAAAAATTTTATATCCTTCAAATGAATTGGATACAGATAGATATCTTATGAGGTAATATAAACTATGATAGGGAGTTAATCCTATTCCCAAAGGGACTCTATCCATTGTGAATGTCTTGGGAATGAACTGTTACTAAGGATATGATGGAATGGAGAATGAACCCAATCCACTATGATAGTCTTGAGAGTGAGCATTGACTACTAAGAAATATGATGGAATAAGGAGTGAATCTAAAACACTATGATAGTCTTGAAAGTGAGTCTTGACTTCTAAGTAAATAATTTTCTATGATAATTTATATGCCAAAAACTATTTTTTTATTTTAATGTTATTCACTCATCCTTCAGGTTCTTCAATTATTTAATTATTCTTATCTTACGAACTTCCAGGATTGATGCCCTACTCATGATAATGATCTCTGATTTTATAGGCATGGTTTTCAAATGATAATATCATGTATTCATACCCTTAAGATTATGTTATGATTAAGTAAACATTGATATCTCCATTATTTATCCTTATATATAATCAAATATTACCCTTTATTATATATCCATTCCCTAGGTTATGAATAAAGAATTTAATTATGGTATATATAAGGGGAGGAGTATTTGGGGATATAATTATAAGATATGTTGAATATCTTTAATGAGATAAGTGTAGTGTATATCTTTCCTATAAAGAGTCTTAACATTTATGGCCCTTAGGCACATAATTGTGAAATATAATGAATAATCATTAAGTAATATGTAATATGTATATAAAAATTTATGGTTATCTGTAGTATGTTTTAAATAAGTGTTTAGTTATTCTTTGGATTTTAGGAGTACAGAATATTGTTTAAAACCTAAGGGATAAGTATAACTATATTATTACATCCTAATGGTTTGGTAAGGTAATTATTTTTTGGATTTCCAACTAATACATCGCAATATGGATACTTTATGGAGATTTGGTTTTGGAATAGATTCATATATGGGTAATAACCCAAAAAATTATTAGTCAAGTATATATTCACCATAATTCTCATTCATGGTGAGTGTTAGAATACTATAAACCTAGTTTGATACTCACAGAGGGCATGCTTGGGTTAATTCAAATTTTATTTAAAATCATTATGAATAATTTTAATATATTATGGTCATGGATGACCTAGATTAAACCTATGGTTTTACAGAATAAAATAAATATTTAATGATTTAGTTTGATTTATTATGAATATAAATTATAATTAGTGTTCCTCATACTATGATTTTAATTTGGTTTTAGTAAATTTTTGGATACATGAGGAATTATTTTAATTCATACTATGATAGAAAATGGAATGATTTTCCTTATGAATAATAATGTGAAACGGGAGATTGAATGTGGTGCCTGGTGTTTAGGAATAATCTGTTATCTCATTATAAGATTTAAAATCTGAACATGGGAGAGCCTCCTAACATTCCTAATAAGAAAAAAAATTCCCTTGGAAACCATATATTTATGTAGATTTAGATTCCTGCATTTCAATTATATGGGAAGAATAACACAATGAAATGTCTCAATGAAATGGTAAGACGTTTTTGTGTGTGTAAAATAAGGACATAAATATGGTATTTTACATGGAAAATAGTAAATATTAGTAAAACTTGGATGAGAATAATTTTTTCCCAAAGTATCATTACTAGATGAATGTTATAAATGTGGAAAACATGGGATTTTTTAAAATCAATATTCTTGGAGGAAAACTCGAGAAGATGATTAACAAGGTTGTATGTGTAATGGTTTTTGGGATAAAGATGAAGATACTATTCTGAAAATTTTATTTATTGAATATAGGAAAATTAAATATTTAATGGTCCTATTAAATAAAATATTATTGGGTAATTATTTAGAAATACACACGCAATTTTCAGTAGAACTGTTTATACTTGAATTTGCATTTTCTTCAAAATTCATTTTATTTTAGTGTGTGTATTGATTTTATAAATAATTTATATCCCTTTTAGAAAATTTATTTTAAAAAATTATCATTATATTTTATATCATCATATAAAAATTATATTCTAGTTAATTATTTACAATTTTTTAAAAAGATTTATTATTTGATGAATAGTTAAAATCCCGATTTTAATTGAAAACTCTCTTTTTATTACAGGAATATTAAAATTTAATTTTTTTATAATGGTTTTAAAAGTATAATTATTTCATTTATATTATGAATTATATAATTCAGTTCATTGGAATTAATATTAACTAGGAATTATCATAAATTCATTTTATGATTTTGCGAAAAAAATTTAAACAACATTTCATTGAATTTTTGGGGTTTATTTTCAAATAAAATTATTCCACATAAATGAATTGCGTTAGGTCCATGAGGCTAAATACCCTGATATGGGGTGAATCAGTGTATGACTAATTCTAAATTAATACCCGTTCTGATCTTGTTTCGCTGTTAAGAAAAACACTCTTCTCTCTCTTTCCTATTGCACAATATAAATAGAATGTAAAGCAAACACAGGACATAGCAATTTTACTTGGTTCACCACTAAGGGCTACGTCCAAGGAGCATACACCGACATATTTCTGGTCGTACCAAATTCCACTATACTTCACTGGATGTGGATTACAAAGTTCGGGTACAGTCACTCTGTCCTAGGCTCACTGCCTTTGCAAGGTTTAGGGTCAGCTCACTGCTTTCCCAAGGGTCACTCCCTATTTCTCTCTCTCTGGATCACTGCCGGTGGAGAGGATCACCTTCTTCCTCTTCCTATGCTCACTGCACATGGAAGGGATCCACTCACAGTTTACTGACCTGTAGGTCTCTTCATTTTCATGAATACATGCATCCTTAACTGATGATGGATGCTATGTTAATGTCTAAATTTTTTCCACTGATTAATACCTCTTTGCCTTTGAACGATGGGAAATTCCTTTTAGGAACACCATCGCAAAGCACCCTACTTCGCGGAGCTCCCAATTTCGCGAAGCTCAAACAAGCCTTCGCGGAGCTCCTGCCTTTTCACGAAGCACTTTCGCGAAGCACTTTCGCGAAGCTCAAGCCGTCGCAAAGCATCATCCCTCGCAAAGCTTACAAAGCCAACGCGGAGCTCGCCGGTTTCACAAAGCTACAATAGCCGCCGCGAAGCTCCTCTTTCGCAAAGCGCACTGGCTCCGCGAACCACCTTCACAAAATGAGAGGAAATGATCTTCTCTGAAAATTCTCTCTACTTTGATCAAGGGGGTCGACCTCTATTTATAGGCGATTTCACCGACCCTCCAACTTTCCACACGAATTCAATGCCACGTCATCTCAAATCGCGAAGCTCTGAAGTTCCCGCCGGAAATCTCTCAAAATCGCGAAGCACCACAAAAATATATCAATCACAGAGCTCGTCGTAATCGCAGAGCATCTCATCAATTCCTTCATGCCTTCACCGTGAATCTCCCTCGCAATGCCCCTCATTGCCATGAAGCTCCCTTGAAAAGCCCTTCACCGCCGCGATGCACTTCAGCCTCTGCTGTTCGCGAAACTTGCCGTAATCGCGAAGACTCACCGCCTCTATTCTTCTGGTCTTTGAGATTTCCAAACCATGCATCCTATCTTGGCGAAATTCATGCCTTTTCCATTTTAAATTATGATCTTCATGGAAATCCTATTTTCTCTATTCTCACCAAACTCCAAATTTTAGACCCCAAAAATTTGGAAAACACTGGGAAACGACGCCACCTTGTACTGCTCTTTTGTACCGCCTCCAGATCGTCCTTTCCTTTTTCATCGTTCTTTGTCAACAAAGATTGTCAAAAAATTCTTCGGACCTCGACAATTCTCCATGGAATCCTTCTTTGTCAACAAACACAATCAACCCAAAAACAGTTCAATGTTACCTTGAGGGATTTTTTCCCAACAAGTTGGATCTTAAAAAATAATTTTCATACTTATAATATTGATTATAAAATTTGGTACTTCGATCACTTTTATCGTTTTCATTAGGAATTGTAACCATGGTAAATATTATTCACCTAAATAAGATTAATATAGGTAAAATAGGGTTAAAATCATTATTTAAGCTCTTAGAAGCAACACAAAAGATCACTTTATTTCATTCAATAGTATAAATTTGACCGTATCTATCCCAAATTCAAATATATGTAATTTTGTTTCCTTTTTCCCTTGACTATAATATTTATATAATATTAAGGAAAAAAATTCAATAATGTCACTCTCTTTATATTGATATCTATAAAATTTTTACATAAGTATAAAAATAGTATTATTATATTTATAAATATTTTTTTTCAAAAATGAATTTTTTTTTATCAAGTTAATTTTTTTTAATGATGAAATAATTAGATTCAATATGCAGAAACGACAAAGTATTTTTTTCATGCAATAGAATAATAAATTAAATGATTTTAAAAATATTATAAATTGGATAAATATTTTGTTAAAATAATTTATAAGATAGATATAACTTTTTATGGACGTTTGAAAGTTTATATTTTGATTAATTTGTAATATTGATCCCATTAATTTAAAATTAAAGGAATAATTTCAAACATGATAGTAATGATAATTTTTGAAATTAATATTTTCATAAACTACTTAAAAATAATATAAATCTTTGAAATAGAAAATTTAAGATAATTTATGTAATAAAATTTCATTATTATTCCATTTATGAATCAATTTTTACCTAATAAGTAATATTATAATCCTATATGTTTGAAAAAGTTTGTTATAGTGGTTGTGTTTAAAAATGGTTAACGAAGTGTTTAATAAAAAAAGATATCATTTAAAATGATATATAAATTTTTGTAAATTTCAATGTATGATTATATTAGTACCATTTACTCGTTATATGTTATTCCATGTCAATTTTAAATCACTTTTCCATGAATGTGACATTATTTTATTTATATTTTGAAAAAATATTAGAGTTCCCCTCACATCACTTATAAAAGGACACCCATTATCACTTTTTAGTACACCGTTATGATCCATATAACTAAACAAGATTCTGATAACTTGTATTATAAACACAAATATAAATTAATTATATGTTATGATTTTATTAATATACAATTCCAATGGTCATTAATATTGGATATAAAGGAGTACAACTGAAGAATAAGTAATCACCCAACCTAACCTCTTTCAAATTATTTCTTCTTCCACCACCAATAAATATTTGGTATTCATCATAAAAAAAATCATTATAATAAATATTCTAAATTTTTATTAGGATCATAAAACCACGATTATAGAATCTATATTTCATCAAATTTGAAGTGAATGTACCGCTTATGTGAATGTGTGGACTACAACCTCCACGTAGTGATACTATTCTTTTTCATTATCCATCATTCATGGATGGTTATTATGTTGGGTTTAATACATATAAATTCTATTTTTATCTTATTATTCATTTGAAATTAAAATATCATTCCTACCATCTTTCGATCCACTTTTTTTGAAAACTATAACATCACTCCTCCATACGTGTGGACTACGACCTCTACAATGAGATGCAATTCATTTTTCATTTTAATTTTACATAGATGCTGATAAAGATATATTTAATGAATATATTTTATATATATGATATAATAATGATTATATATGTTTAATTATTATTTAAATTTCTATTATTAATGATATAAAAAATTAAAAACAATGTTCATTCTTACATACAACTTGTGGTCTCCAAGAATAGTGTAATTAATTACTATATCTCTAATATATATTAATTATTCCAAATATATATATAATTAATATATATGATTATAAAAGTTCTATATATTATTTAACTTTCTATAATTAATGATATAGAAATATTTGAAGATATGCACTTATTTATATTTATGAGTTTTATATACTGAAAAATTTAAATTATATAATATTAATATTGTTATTTTATTATATTTAATTGTTCAATATATGATTTTATTTAATGGTAATTACAATTCAAAAATATATAAAAGTGATATGGGGTTTATATTGTAATATCATTGTTTTTTTAGATTATTTATGATTAAATTTTCAATGATGAAATTTTAGGATATTCTTATCAAGATTTCCATTAATTTTATTATACTATTTTTATTTTTATAGATTACATTATTGAATTTAATTATCCTTTCCTTATGAGCTGAATAGTCCAAAAGAACATTATTAAAGAAAACAAACTTTCTTTATTTATTCAGTCGAAAAACATTTTCATTTTATTTCAATATTTTATAAAAGTGTTTCCAACAATGTATTTAATATTTAATTATGATATTTATTTTCATTTTTACAATTATTTAATTTTCACAAAATGGTTAACATGATTCGTATTGTCTTTTTCCTAAAGATGTAATTTTTGGTTTTTTATACATTAGGGTACAAAGAATATTTTCTTTTAACTTATAAGAAATGATCAAAATTTACCTTCTTCATGACCACTAAATTATTTGAAGATAACTTCAAAGGCTTCAAATTTCCATTTCTAAAAAAAATTCCTTCACATTTGATAAATTTTTATATTATAAATAATTTTTTTGATGATTAAAATTTCATTTCCCTTATGAAATTATCCAATTTTCTTTTAGAGTCATTTTTCACATATGATAGAATCCTTTTCTATTACATTTGATTGATTAGGGATTTGATCCAAATATTTGATACACATTATTTATTTGGATGGATTATGATTATTTATGGTTGATTCTATTAGACACATTTCTTTCCCACTATTTAATTAAGTTATGTTAAAACCTTTATGAAACCCATATATATTCCATATGTTATACTATGAGGAAATGTTTATGAAACTTATTTATTTACATGGGTTATACAATTCTGAAGTATCTATGAAACCCTCTACATTTTTAGGGTTTATGATATGATGAGAGTTTTATGAACATACGACACACACACATGTATGGTTAAAATTATGTGTTGTATAATCCCATTATTATATAGACCTAAAAATCATTGGGTGAAGATATATTTATATATATATATATATATTAGGATAATAAAGAATGGACTGGGAGTGAAACAAATTCCATAAGGGGATATTTCAACTATGATTGTTTTGGGAGTAACACATTACTAAGGATATAATAGATTATAGAGTAAACATAGTCCATATTATAGTCTTGGTAGTGATCCTTGATAAATAAGACATATTATAGGATGTGGATATAAACCATTCCAAAATGATAGTCTTGTTAATGAGCCTTGACTACAATGGAAATTATTTTCTATGATTACGAGTATGCAGCAAACTTATGTATTATGTTCATGTTATGGTACTAAGGTTTATGTTCTTTGATTCCTTTATAATTGTTGTCTCATTAACTTCCCCGATTAATTTCATGACTCGTGATTACGATCTAGTATATTCTATGTGTTTTTCAAATGTTTAGTTCATGTTATCATTGTAAAAACCTTGACCACGGTATCCTAGAGTCAATTCCTAACTTTATTACATTGGCATAGATACATGATTCAAATAACAATGGGCATAATATTTTAGTAGTTTTGGAAAACTAGATAGCATAAATGATCCCCATTTTACATTGTAATAGAAAATCAAACATAACAAATGAATAAATATAATAACTACAACCTTTAAAACTCATTCAAATTCCTTTTCATTATAATATGGGGAAAGGAACAAAATAATTATGAGATAAAATAATCCATAATGGTTAAGTAAAGTGGAATAAATAATGATTAAATGAGAATAATTAACGTGGAAATATAATTAACTAATCACACCTAACATTTAATCAATAAACTGATAATGAAATGCATCAATATATTTTTTTCATAATTAAAATACACTAGTTAATAATATTTAAATTTTAAATATAGGAAAAGCTTATTTATTGGAAGTCATGTATCTAGAAAATGAATTAATACCATAAAGACCATTCATAAGATGTTTTAATCTATATGTAAAATCCCATTTAATGTTAGCATAATTAATTCATCCTATAATACTACTGATGCATTGAGGGGGTATCAACAACCATGCCCCACCTATGTCTGTGAGTCCAAATCATTCCTCGTATATCAACTAATAAATATAATTAATGAATTAATAATCCTTATAAAAAATATCCTTATTATGTAAAAGAATCTTATTTAATATTATTTCCCCGTTTATTAAAATAACATTCAAAGTAAACACTGTATGTAAAGATGGTATACATTTTATAAAATATTCAAATTAATATATTATATGTATCAACATTAAATCAATATATAGTGTTTACATAGAATGTTATTTGAATAACTAGTGATATAATATTATATAAGTATCTTTTACTCAATATGGATATTTTTTATGAGGATAATTAATTCATTAATTAAATTTATTACTCGATGTATGTGGAATTATTTGGACTGGAAACCAAAGGTGGGGCCTGGTTGTTGATAGCCCATCGATGCATCAGAAGAAACCTAATATAATAAAAATTTATTTACACATAATATTATAATTAAATTATCAATGAAGTATATGTTTAACCCTATGAATATAAATTTAGTTACTAAATCCTTTACCACATTGTAATCAATAAAATCGTATGGCCAATAAAATTAATAATAATAAAATGAGGCATTGAATACCATGAAGATAAAGAAACATGTGATATGATATATGAGACTATAATTACACCACATAGAAAATAAATATCTGTTGAATAAGGAATATATCTTAGAGAAATAAAAGTGAGAAAATAAACCATTATATTGATCTTTCATTTTGTTAAAAATCATTTACCATCCTCAAAAATGTTTTAAATCATGTTATTAATTTATAAAAGATCCATAATAATATTGATCATATTATATATGATCCGAATATATCACATTATCAACGGTTTGTTGATAATATTCTGTTTTTACACTTATTCCGAGTGTTAACTACATTATTTTTTTATGCATTATTTTTCTAATAAGTCATGGTATTTATAAATCATATATAGTTTTTTAATATCTAAAACTATATTAATTTTATATATATCATAATTACTCATTATATACATTTATATAATAATTCTTGAATGGGAAAAATTATAAATGAATCACGTTGCATCGTGCCAGGATAGGTCGTACATACGCATGAGCAACAAACATCATTTTCTCAATGGTGAAAGGGTAGGGAAATGGATAATATATTAATTTTCCTCAATCAATATAATTTCACGAGTACCATATATATCTATTGTTTCCATCATTATACATATATATGTAAATTTTTGGTGAAAATAATTACCCCACAATGTTTAAATTGAATGTTATATGAACACCCACGTGATTCTTTAGTTTTTCATGGGATGGATAAATGGTGTAATATCGTTTTTTCTTAATCATAATTATATAAAATAATATATATATCATATTGGATTTATTCTTATAGAATGGAAACAACACAAAAATATGAACTAGAATATGAAATAAACATAAAAGAGTCAGTAAATATTATTACCTCTTCTTCGGTGGATTTCCTATAGATCCCTTCTTAAAGACACTAAGGTTGGTATTTTATGAATAATAAGACCTAAAAAAATTTCAAACTATTTTTTAATGATAAATGGGTAGTAATATTTTGATCTATGAGGATTAATGTGTTGTGAATAATTGAGGGAGG
Source organism: Viscum album (assembly GCA_963277665.1). Taxonomy (NCBI): domain Eukaryota; kingdom Viridiplantae; phylum Streptophyta; class Magnoliopsida; order Santalales; family Viscaceae; genus Viscum; species Viscum album. The sequence continues at coordinate 2,053,752,379 of OY728140.1, forward strand.
AAGTTCCCTTTTATAATTGAAGTGAGGGGCAATTTTTAAATTTTACAAAATATTATAATATAATAAGGCTATTATATATAAAAAAACATTAAAATGTCCTATAAATGAATATGGGATGAAATTTTCAACTATACATTATCCCCTTTATTAATTAATATTTTTATGGTTTTTAAATAATTCAATAAAAAATGAATTCCATAGAATATAATTATTATAAAATTTGATACTATTTATTTATATTATTTTTATGTTAGTTAAATAAATATTATATTAGAATTTTAAAATAATTAATGTAATTTTATAATTTATTAAAATTAAAAATAATTTTATTAATATCAATGTAGACATTTAGGATCGTTTATATCTTTATTTTTGTCCTAGTTTGCACACATAAAAGATATTAAATACAATGAGAGTGATATTTTTTAAATATAATTGATGTAAATAATATATAATTTATTTTCTTGGGAAGGTTTCTATTAAACATCTTAAAATATTTACTACGTTTATAAGGGTCTAGTAGACTTTATCTAGTAATTTTTGGACATGTTTAGATCATAGTTTTACGTTTACCATTTTTTTTGTACCTATTAGTTAACACTTTATACAATTACGATACTATTAAATATTTATACTATATATGGGTAAATATTGAAAAAATAAAATTAAAAGTGACACATATATTTAATATAGTATATTTAACTATCCATGTACCATTCATTTTCCAAAATTTTTGATTTTTTTTGTTTTTCAATCTTTTAATTAAATATTATTTATTATAAAATATTCATAATGTCGATTTTAGGGACTATTAATTACATTAATTATAATAATTTCAATATAAAAAGATATTTTCTTACTAAGAAATTTCATACATACCAAATATGACGTATTTATATATAATTTTTTTAACACCTTAAATAATTTAAATTTTATTGCTTTAAATATTTTTAATATCAGTTATTTTATTTTTCTATTAATATAATAATTACTACATCATTATCGTGCATGCTTTTATGAAAATTATTTATTTCCAAAAAATTAAAAACAAATTTCCATTGTGTATCTAAATTTATTATTTTCAAAATTACAATTTATGGATGAACATATCTTCTGGAAAATCATATATATATAATTTTATACTTATTGAAAACTATTGTGTGAATTGTTTGAATTTTCCTAAAATAAAATAGTATAAGGAACATAATGTCAACCAATTGGCTCAAAAGGGTCCCAAATTAGACCCAAATATTATTTTGTCCTAGCATTTCTCATTCAAAAAATTAGTACAGATTTTAGGCTAATTTATTAATTGTTACCAAAATATTTTTTACCCTTAATTACCCGATTTACCTTTGACTTTGGAAATAAACTTTACAAAATTTAATAATAATATTATCCATAAAATGACATATTTAATAAAATTTTATCCCATAATTTAAAATATGGAATCCATTTTTCTAATTTGAACTCACAAATTGGCTGGACAAAATTTCAAATTAATTTCGCAAGCTGTAATGAAAAACGGTTTTATGCATAAATGTATTTTTATTTTTAAATGTGTAATTATACCAAAATATGTTATAAAGATGTTTTAAATTTATTTATATATATATTATCTAACTAAATATTCTTTAATTTACCTTTCAATAAAACTAATATCATAAATATTATTTTTAATATAAGGGAAATAAGATTTAGAAAAATAGGTATTGTCACTTTTCATTGGAAAATCAATCTTTATAGAAAAATACAAAAAATCACCGTAAGATAATTTTTATATTTTTCATTATGAAATTAATTTAATTTTTTGAAATAAAAAGTATTTATTTTTCCAAATGAATTATTAAAAAAATTGCACCATTCAAAGGTTAAAAAATAAACATTTTTTAAAATATACCTTGTATTCTTAAATTAGAGATATTATTATCTAAATCTTATAAAAAATACTTCATGAATACAAAAATTATATTGAATATTTAAAATATAAATATTATCAATATAGTTCACTAATAGGGATTAATTTAATTTATTTAGATTAAGTTTCATTATGGGTATAAAAATATTTTTTTTATAAAAACACATCCTTTATGTTTAATTAGTTTTTATTTTAATTTCAAAATAATCGGTAACCAATGAATTCATATTTTAAATATTTTTAAATTATATTTTCAAAATCATGTTAATATCATTCATTCCATCCATTACAATTGATATGTGATAATAATGAAAATTAAATAATAATATTTAATGTTTTTGTTTAATCTCGATATCCTATACAATGAATTCTATTGAACAAAAAGTTATTTTAAAATATTTAGGAGTAACAGTAATACACTTAGAGTCATATGATTATTATTTAACCATTTATATATCCCCTTTTTACCCTTACATAAAATATATGATCACCCTTTCTCAAGTTACCTTTCCCCAGGTTATAAAGAAAGGTTTCAAGTATGATATGTCTATGGGTGGTACTATATGGAAGGATCATCATGGGAGATGATGAAGATAATTCATGAGAAAAGAATAATATTTATCTAGTCTCCATGTATATAAAAACATTAAGGCCCTCATGTTCATATTTTTAAAATATAGTTAATATTATTCTATGAATATGTAATATCTATGTATGAAGAGTATGAGTGACTATAAAAATAATATTTTTTTGGATACACCCTGTTTTAAAAGTGATCGCTTTAAAATATGAATAAACATATTTTAAAAATCTAGTAGGGAAATTATTTCTTATATTAGAAATTCATTTGAAAATTGGATCTTCAATTTTTTTAACCAACACATAGAATGAATGAATATGTTATTTATTAATAAAAACCCAAAACCCATGAATATTCCATTAATTTCAAGTAAAAATTAACTATAAATCAAAGTGAACATTTTGATTCAAACAAAGAAAACATATATATATATATATATGTTTTTGTATATAAAACAAGTTTATAATCATTAAACATCACATTATATAAATAAAAATGAATTATATAATAGAATATACCTTAAATATATGGAATAAACACAGCATTGATTTTAGAAGAAAAATTATGTTATTAAACAACATGTGTGAGCCCTAAAGACAAAAAACGATTATATGAGGCATCCCTAGACTAGGTAATGATCCCAATTCCCATTAGGTTACATATATAATAGAGCAATAGAGAATAAAATGGATAAGAAAATAGGGAATAGGAATCTGATATATGAAATATAGATATTTTCATTGATATTTAGCTTCAAAAATAAGTGGATGTGGGCATGGAACCAAGGGATAAGGGTGCACAGTGTAAAATAAGTATCTCTCTAGTTGTTTCAAAATAATTATATTTAGGAGGAATCTAAAATATGTAAAAATATTTATGGTGTCTAAGGGTAATTTTGAAAATTTAATTTCACTATAGCTTATTCTGTCTAACTTCAAGGCTTAGCAAACCTTGTCTCGACTATCCATCATGAAATAAATGCATTTGTCAATTTTCATATGGTTAGGATTCATAGTTTTCTAAACCATGAAATATCCTTATATTTACCACATGATAAAGAATTTAATCTATATTGGATTATGCTGAACAATTACAATACACTATGTTCCAACCATTGGCAACTAAAAATTTCCCATAAAATGTAAAATACCAAAAATTTGTCTTCAATTTAAATGAAAATAATAATTAACATAAAAGTTACTTTATGGTGTCACCATTCTCCCCACTACATAAATTTTAACACCTATAAAGGTTTCTATGAATTTAGAATGTAATGAATATCAGGATCATGGAGAACATGGTTTATATAATTAAAAAATACTTATTGATTTAGGTAATGATCTAGTGAAACTATTCATAAAATTGAATCCCAAATGATATTACTAAATAAATCCATTAGATATTTATCACTAAATATAACATAAGATCTTGTACCTTTGTTAAAATATAACAATTTTTTTATAACATCATCAATTTGATTTATAATAAATCCAAAATATAATAAAATCATACATCACATACAAAAAATTAAATTAAATCCATGGTCTAATTAATAGATATAAAAACCTACGGTTCAAAGGGTATACACCATTATATAAACAATTCAAGGATGATTCATGAATAACTCTTTAGAAAAAATTGGATTAAATGGATAGTAAGAGATTATTCGATGTTTTATTGCCCCCCCCAAATATAATTAAAACTATAAATGAGGGTTTTATACTAAATCTATATTATAAATAGAATTTTCCCTTACCACATTATATACCAAAAAACCCATGAATATTATATTATTAAGTTAAATACTATACATAGTAGGTATCCCTTTGGGAATTATATCTACTATAGGATCCCTGCTTTTTAGAATTAACCTTATAATGGTGGAACTAAGGACACTGCATCACTACCAGATAATAAAGCATGGAGGAATGTTGTAATGATAAACTTCCACCATAACAATTTATATAACCACAAAATAAATAATTTTAAAACATCTAATAAAATTAAATATATTGAAATACCCAAAATTCTATTAAATTAGATCCATATGTTTAATTACATCAAACAAAAATTTGAATGGAAAGACGTCCCTGATGAGACAGACCCCCAAAGTGTTACCTTGTCTAGACTCAGTTATAGTTTATTATTATTGACAATAATATTTCAATGTAGATTTGGGTTTTTTTGATACTTCTCTAATAAATAATTAAATCAATATAATCTAGAAATATATTTCAACCATCCACGTCGACAACATGTGTTTAGGCTCTTCAATAATAGGGCTTAAAATTCCCTGTTCTACCACATTGGAAACAATATATAGATCATTTATTCGTAAGTATAATGATAAAATAATGAAATGAATATCCCACATAGGCTCCAAAAATGATAGTATAGTTCATCTTGATTCATCTTTTTGCAAGTTTATGTACCCTTACTCATGTCAAATTGAACATTGGTACCACCCACCACATGAAGCCTTATCTAGTTAGGGTCTATTATAATAAACTTATTTATTACATCTCTATAAAATTCATTCCATGTTTAACCCTTGTTTATGTATGGTATAGTTAAATAACTCTTTCAAATGATAAACTATTTATATTTTAATTACTGACTATATTGGGAGAGAAATGTATAAACTCATATAAATAGTCATCATACACTTTCACCATTCACATTCAATACTAGAGACTCAATAATTCCATCAATTTATTAACTGTTTAGTTTTTGGGATAATTCCACTATATTAAAATTTCCATAAATATTTCCCAAGACATGTAATCTTGAAACTAAAGTGCTACAATGATTTCCTCCAATTTTCTATAAAATTATTTTAAAAAATATTATAATGAATTTCACTCTTGAGGCTTTAAGAGTTTTCAAATAATCAAGGATTCAATCAAATTTTATAACCACTTCTTTTCTTATAGTAAATTTTTGTTAACTAAAAAATCAATAATATGTTTTCATATAAAATCATTTATAGGGTGTATAAATATAGAATAAGTAAACTCTACCACTATACTCAGAGTATGTCTGGATTCAAAAACCAAGAATATTATGCTCTATCCAAGAGAAAGACTTCTCATAGAAACATCCCACCAAGATAAACTTCTCATTCTTCACTAAGATTGTTTTAGTAGGTATATTCTAAATAATTAATAATATAAAACCCTATCAAAACAAATTTAAATATTCAATTTATAATATTACTATATAATCCAAATCATCAAAACATAGAAATATTAATCTTATAAAATAAAACACAAACAAACAGATGACCACACATATACTCATGTACACACACATAGGAACACAAATATATATATATATATCAAACTAGAAAATGAACATTTTTTTCAACAAAAATTACATGATAATACTCTAATAAAACCATTTACAAAAACAGATATACTATCCAAAATACACTAATATATTTAAATAACCAATGATGATATATTTTATTCTCACTCTATATAAGTAAGTTTAAAAGAATTTAAATTAATTATAGAAGCAATAACATCCCTTTTGTAAAATAATATTTTTTAAATTCACATTATTTATATACTACTACATATAAAATTAAGAATCCATCATATATATATTTTTCTCATCCCTTTTCACCTCCATTATGACTAAATCAAGTTCCACACACCTCATTTTCACCCCAACGTATGTCAGAGGCTGTTGAATAGTATTCAGGGTTGACAGAAACATATAGAAGTACTATATACATAGGTATAGATAAAAATAAAAATATAGAGGAAGAAATGTCTAGGAATAATTTTTTAAAATATAGTAAAAATGAATAACATAATTTTAAATATAAAGTTCATCCATTTGTAAATATAAATAAAATGATACATAAATATGGGATATTGTATATATCATACAAGTCATGCAGCATAAGAATGATCCCCCATGGATTTATATTATAAAAATAAGTCAAAAATAATAAATTTTTTGGAATATATATATAATTGGTACCATTTCTTAGCTTGGTCATTTGTCTTAATGCTCACTAAAAACCACTTGCTCATCTATCTAAACATATAGGTCCATTTACCTTACTTGGGCCCTAAAACATGAGGTATACTCAGTTTTCATGGTGACTAAACAGTTTTTGAGTATAACATAGTAGTCAAGGACCAAGGGTATCACATATAAATGTATAAATATAAGTGAATACTTTATATAAATTTTAGGAATAGTATAAATTAGGTAATAAATAACATTCCACCTTATGGAGTGTTCTCTCCATGCCATGGGTGATTATACATCCTTATGCTAGTGCTAGAAAAATCCAATATATTGATGGTATAAAAACTCCTCAGCGATGAATGATATATGCCTAAAAAATAATAAATAGGGATAATTCAATATCAAAATTATATTTCATCTTAACTAATGATGTATAAAAAATGATTATAAATGTTAAATAAAACATTTCTTAGTGAATGATGCATCAATAATATTGGGTTTATAATACACCTACACTATCCATTCTTAGGTGGATTTCTTGGGTAGATGAGTAACCACATGACATCCCAAATCGATTGATGATATAACATTGATACCACTCCTTACCTAAATTAAATACAACTATCTAATGTATCCATGTTGAATAGGCACCACCACATACCAATAAACCAAGAAAATATTTGAAATATAATTTAAAATAAATTTAAAGCATCTTTTATTATCAATCATAACAACAGTTATGACATTAAGACAAAAAAAGTTAATTTTCTATTCCAAGACTATCTTACTTATATCCTATCATATTTTCAATGTAATACTTACCATTTAATACACTAATCATTGTACAAGGATCCCAGGGTCGGTTTACATTTGAATGCACTCACTCCAAGTTTAAGGTGATGATTTTAAACACAATTAAATTTTAATCTTATCATTGGTGACCAATAATATATTTTGACCCCACTCATGGGATTCTCACAACCTTATAGGTTTCATTCTTACCCTATAGATTTAAGAAAACCAAATTAATTTACTTTTTAGAGATAACACAACAAGGAGACATGTATCACATTTAATAAAATGTAAGAAAAATACGTAAAAAAATTATGAATGAAAAGTACCACATAAATAGAAATTTTCGAATGCATCACTTTGAATAACCATAGAAAATTATATCAATAGTGGAATAAATTATAAATCATGAAAAATTAAAAAAAAATAGGTCTTAATCACCAGAACACAATATAAAAAAAGGGAATTCCATGAATGGAAGAAAGAGGTGTGGCATATATACTTTTGGTAACCTCCCATAAAAAAGAACAATGAATTGATATTGTATGAGAATGTTCCACCTAGTAAGGTTGAATAAACTATTTGAGGATAAATTAGAGTGGTGAAATGTTTCCTAAGTTGATAAATGAGGTAAACACTCATTTAAAATAATTCAAAAAAAATCAATAAATAAATTTAAATTTTAAAAAACATTTATTTAGTACACCAGAACATTTATGGTCCTACTATGGGTACAATGTATCTTATAATTCCATTCCACTATATGTGTTAGTATCTAATTACAATCCCATTCAAATTCTTGTCGAATTCATCTAGACATCAAATAGTAATTTCCTACTTGGGTAGTTTCTCCATCACCAAGTCATTATCCCAAAACATGATCTTGATCCACCCTCGGGCCCTCAAAAACCCAAAAAATAAAATAATAAACGAGTTTTGGTAAAACATTTATGTAATTCGTGCAATAAAATTATAAATATATTATAATCTCCCCAACATATTGAATCGTTTTCTCAAGATATTGTGATGGGAATTAGTGTGATTCTTTGGAAAAAACTCTCTATACACTGAGCTAATATATTAGACTATAAACCCTATGTATCCACATAAAAATTTTCATGTTACCACTACACCAATTTTAGAGGAACTATATTCACACAAATATTTTTATCAAACAAAAATACTATAATAACTAGTCATTTCTCAAGAAATATGACACCAACTCAACGTAGACATCACTATCCCTTTTTGAAGGGATTGAATGGCTTATAAGAATCTAATATACATGGAATATATCATTATTAAAATTATATATATGAGTAATATCTAATTAATACTTCATACTACGAATCATTCAAAAAACCTCTAATGAACTAATGAAACTAAGCACTATATTTCACTACCTTTTAATATGTTGTTGTTAGAACAAATGTAACTCTTTTAAAAATACTTATTCTCTATCCCCAAATTATAGAATATGGAATCACTAGTTAGTATACATTATCTAATAGCTCTATGAAGTTTTGAACCACTTTCTAATCAACAAGATACGCTCTGATTTATTTGATACGAGACAACACTAGTAAATATCTAATACCACAACCTCTAGCCTGCATAAATATGATTATTATAGTCTATAATTAAAATCCAAAATTTTTTCCATATGAATATATGACTTAAAATTTTTATTGTAATAGAACTCACCATTATCTATATGGATCTCCTTTGAACTTCCAAAATCATGTACACAATGTCACAACATTCCCTCCAATAGCCAAATGATACACTGATACTGAATATCTCTCTGGGGATGTTATAAAATTTCAAATGTAGCATCATGTAATATTCCATCTACAACTCATTCAAAAATCATGATATACAGTGGGGAGTATAAAAAAATTATTCTCTTAGGTAACCTAAGTATTTGCGCTATTTCAAGGACATATATCATGCCCAACTCATTCGAATAATCGGTTTTCTAGATTGTTATGAATGTAATGACCTTCATAAAATTGTATATAATAATCAATATCATATTAAAACCATGAGTTGAACTTATAATACCATTAAAAAATATATTGTTAAATTATCTCACTTACATTTGGGAATAGATACTTATTGAAGAAGAACATTGAGTCAATGATACCCATACATCACATAATGACATGTTCAAATTTATAAAACAAACCCTAATAAGTGATTCCTCATCCTGATCACCCAGCACTATCGCCAAATATCATGATGTATCTTACTAAGATCCATGTAAATATCCTATATCAGGGTGTGTAAATCATAGATCATCTACTCGTGTAAGATAAATGACTCATATTTACTCTATCAAGGATTAAAGATGAAATACATAGAGCTTATAGTGTAAATTTCCCCTCATACTCTTGAATATTAATGATCATCTCAGAAAACAAGATCATTATCCTCCACAAACTATAATACACCTACACCGCCTCTATCTAAGAAATCCTACATAACATATCAATAATTACATTCATATTTTTGATTCTATACACTTTATCTATATCAAAATTCTTTAGCTACTCAACCCATATCCTATGTCAAATGATTGGGACCATTTGAAAAAAAATTCACAGAGATCTTATGGTCAATATTCAACATGAACCTTTCACCAATATGGGTATCATTCTAATATAACATTGAATTCACCACAATAGAATTATCTATATCATGTGTTAATTTTTTATTCACATATGGCCTCATCTTCCTGTACCCAAAACTAACCACTCACACACCCCACATTATAAATTCTCTAATACAAACTCATAATTCATCATAATAAAATGTATAATACTTAATTGAATTGAGTACAGTTAGGATCAATGTGAACATCAATATCCCTTTAATCTCTTAAAAGGGTGTATAAATATAGTCTAGCTATATAAGAAGAAAACCCATTATGGATATGATAGTGTTTCCCTTGGAATTCGGGGATGACCTCCTTGATGTGAGGTTCAAACATTCCGATCGGTTTCTAACTGGTTTTTTCGTAGAACCGAAAACGTACAATGATTCCACATCCATTTGGACCTACTTTCCAAAGGTAGGTTCTCACTAGTTTGTGGACTGATGAGGTTTAGGAATTTTTATTGGTCGAGAGGATGGGAGGTCGAACTCATCACACCTTTTTTAGGGGAATTATTGTCTACTCCAGGACTCTCTTTATAGATTTATGTTATGTTCGTGAATCCTTATTACATTACCAAGTATAAAATGATCTTTCCTTTAGTCTAACAATAAATGATTAAATATATAAGAAATTTAGAGAATCTTTTATATGTATTCGAGGTTCTTCATCGATAGAGAATCATCTGTATTTATTAGAGATTCTTGGTCAATGGTATCCTTAGACACATTTATATAGAAGTCTCTTGGTCATTATGATGACCATTCTGGTTTCGAAGACACTCAGTGGGGAATTTGAAGTTTATTTTTATTCAGAAGGACATGGATAATTTCAGAGTTGGGATCGAACCCACAGATGGGATACATACGTATCCTTTTTTTAGAAAAGGAATCAAAACCCACGTAGTTCGAGTAAGGGAGTATGATGTTTATGATTGATGGCTTAAATAAGGATGTAATAATTACTTTTATAGTCTAACCTCATGTGAGTCATGCTCGGTGTGAGAAACAAGAGGTATTGGAAAAAATTAGACAATTGTTCCATGAAAGATGCAATTATAAGAAATAATGTGGGACTTATGTATGTATGACTGCACAGATAAATGAAGATTAGGATTTACATCAGGGAAGAAATCCAAGAATAGGGTCCCTAAAGGTATATGTGGTTCATGGAGATTTGAATACTCTAACTTGGGGATTACTCCTGAAAAGGATGCCCAAATTAGGATAGAAATTATGATTGGGTTTTACTCTTGAGAAGGAATCCCGAATCAAAGGTAAATTAGGACTTGTTTAGAGAAGACTAGGGCTTAATCTTGAAAAGGAGGCCCATGTTAAAAGACTTGACAAATTAAGGGACTTGAGGCTTACTCCTGAAGAAGATTCCCAAGTGAACAGGGTCTATAAAAGGTAAATGTGTTTTATAGAGATTTATACTCTTAATTTGAGATTTACCCCAGAGAAGGGTACCCAGAATTAAGGAGGGAACTTTTAATTATGATTGGGGCTGACTCCTAAGTAGGAGGCCCAATTTTGAGAACTTGGACTGGGACTTACTCCTAAGGAGAAGGCCCAGGTTAATGAGGATATGGGGCTTACTCCTAAAGAGGAGGCCCAAATTAGGGTTCTCTCATCTTTAAAGGATGAGGTTTAATGAATGGAATCTCTAACCTTAGTGACAAGATGTGTAAATCATTAGGTTTTGAGAAATGTTTCACAGAATTCCTTTCAAATAAGGAAGTCAATCTAGAATACATGCCATAAATGGCTTAGAAGAGTGTCTTGAATACTGAATTTTGAATAGGAGAGGTGGAATGGCATAAGAGGGATAAAATAGGCAAGAAGGGAAACCAAAAAGGTAAGGGCGCACAAGTCCTAAGAGTCGTGAAAGTACTGCATGGGCGAGAATGTCTGGTCTCATAGGTATACCTGTGCGACGCATGGGTACTTGCGTGATTGATAACCAGTAGGATAATACTTGAGCGACTCTTGACCAATGCCTTTATAATTATCCTGAGATACTTCCAGAATAGAGGTGCACAAGTTTTGGTAAGAGAGTAGGGCGACACGCAAGTATGTTCATTTACCTTAAGGGTAAAACACCTTAGGCGTGCAAGTGTTAGTGAATTTTAACACTTAGACCTTACTACTCTTGTTTAGACCTTCCATTCTAGGTAAAGTATTACCTTAGAAGTGTTCGGAATACCTGAAGAATAGACTTGGGCGTTCAGAGCTCTAAATCTGAATTCTGAAAAAATTCCTCCTCTTAATAGGGGGCCCACAGGGTCTATTTATAGGCTGAAGAAGACCCGGGCGGTTATCCTTTAGGGCGCGCAAGTCACTTGCGCGACCATTAGACGTCACGCAAGTGGACTTGCGTGAAAGTGATGAAACTTGCGCGGCATATGTTCATTTGATCATTTGTTCATTCCTTTGTTGATTTTTGATGTTTTCTTCAAAGGATGAATCAATTTGTGCTAAGTCGTTTCCCTTTCCATTCTTTTAGACAATTTGACGAAAATGAGCGTCAAAAAAAGCCCCCCCTCAGAGTTGGATCTAAAATAAATGAGGATTTGACTCTGAGGAAAATGAGAAAACCAAAGGAAAGGTGGCGCGCAAGGTCTGGCGCGCAAATGAGCTTCGGGCATGTAGGATAGGGCCTTTGGTCACGCAGGGTTACAGCCTTGTCTATAAATAGAGGGCCTCACTTCCATACAAGCATATGGATTTGAAACTCTCAAGCTCTTGTCGTGCAAGTTGTAGTTGCCGTACAAGTTGCTCTATTCCCCGCTGTTTCTTTGATGTCGTGCTGCTGTCAAGGTATCTGAAACTGCGCGGTGATACTTGCACACCAAATATTTGCGCGGCACATCCATACTTGCGCGCCAAGTTTAGACTTGCGCACCTTAATGCCTTTGCCATTTTTCTGAATTCCTTCACAAATTTTATGAAAAATAAACCCATTTAAAAGTTAGTTTATTCAACTTTTGTGCAGATTCAATGTCTCCCCGGAGAATCGGAATTGATGATGAACTGGCTAGCAAGCAGATTGATGACATGATGAACATTGTTGTCCATGATTACAATGATATCTGCAACAAAACTCTCCCAGATTTGGCTAAGTACTTGAAGAAATATCATCTTAATTTCCCACAGAGAATCTACCTGTCCCTGTATGGTCATGGTCATCTGCAAGGAGTCAATGTTCCAAATGCAAAGAACTATACACCTGAAATACAGCTGCACTGCTACTCCTTTATTTCGGTTATGCTGTGCATTAATAGCAACAACAATGGTGTGAACTTTCAAATTCTCCTTCCATGCCATTTCCTTGCAGATATGAAAATGGAAAACCCATGGGCTGAAATTTTTTCTGCTACCGGTTGGTGGAGAGAAGACAAACATGGCATTAGAGAAATATCTGAAAAGAGTACTCTCTCCAAATGGATCTTTACTTCTAATGCTCCATTCTCAAATCCATGTATCCATCTTCCAAGTCTCTTGGACAGAAACAGAGTCATTGTTTGATCAGCAGAAAATTTTACTCAAATCACACTCAAGAACATCCTTTTACAATTGTTCCAAGAAGAGCTGGTATCATTGCATCTCTTATTGTATCCAGTTGAATGAATGTATTCCAGGTGGTTGCTGATGAAGCTCGGGATGCCATAAATCAAATGAAGAGTTATGTTGAAAGCCTCTTTTAATTCTTGAAAAAGAGAAGAGACTCCAGTTTGTGGATGTCCTTCTATCTCCTGTGTATCAATGAAAAACACTTTCATCTTCAATCATTTGTACCTGCATTATTTCTCTACCTGTTTTAAATTTACTTAAGCCAATGGGCCTAGTAAGCATAGTTTGATTTTTACTAGGATTAATATAAATAACCCTACAATCTTTGAATCTATCAATTTCTTAGTATTACCTAAATCATACAAAATGTATGTTTAGTGAGATAGAACTTGACTTTTACTCTGAGTTCCCTTATCTATTGTGGGAAGTATAAAGTCATGCATGTCGGACATAAGGAGGCTAATGTTTAAGGTCGAAATAGCTTTGACTGAATGAATTATAATTGACTCAATTCTTTAACAATTTATCTGAAAACATATTACCATATTCAAGTATGAGGGAAAAAATGTAAACTATAGCTTCAAAATATTTGAATATGAGGAATGATATGAAAAAGAGCTAAAAGGCATCAGTATAAGTACTTTCTAATAATGAAGTTAATATTTTTTAACAAAACCCGTTAGGGGGTTGAATTATGCAGGGCCACCTAAGGGGATTGGCTATATAGTCAAATAAATAGCATCTTTTGGCCAACAAGTCTTTTATGTAGACTGCTTCTGCAAGGCCGACTAAGGTCACGTGCTGCATAGTCAAGCAAAAGAACTCTAAGAAATTTACCTTTCTTATGGTAAAAGCTAGTGAAAGTTTATGGAGATTCAAATTTTCCAATGTATAGAGGTTGGTGTATGGAAAGAGGTACTTGAATATGGAAAATATATTTTCGAACAAGATTATGGAAGAACTGGATGGATATCACTTCTGCGAAGGTCTGACCCAAACGTAGGGAAGGAGAATATAAACCATAGAGTTGAATTCTTTTAGATCATGAAAAAGGATATGAGACAAATATGTTAAGGATGGCTATTTTTTCGGATCCCTACATACTGTAATTTAAGACCAATAAGGACAAAAGATGCTTTCTTCCTAAGAATGAAGTTACCAGTATATGACAAACCCGTTAGGGGGTTGAATTATGCAGGGCCACCGAAGGGCATTAGCTGCATAGTCAGATAATAACATCTTTTGGCTGAAAATTCTGTTATGTTGACTGTTTATGCTAGGCCGCCTAAGAGCACGTGATGCATAGTCAGGTAAAATAACTCTCAGAAATTTTACAATTTTGTGACTAAAAGTCACAAAAAGGGTTATGATGATCTGAAAATATTTAAGGTTGGGATTATGACACATAAAGATGGGTATTGTTCAATGTATACAGAGATACATAGATCAATTCTAACCATAATCATGTTGTGGCTGGGTGTTGACTGGAAATGTTGGACTTCACTACGTATCCCATAAGGATGGGAATCAAGCCATACATAGTTCTTAAACTAAAATTTAATTTCATGTGGGACAAAAGGATTAGAGATCTTAGTTTAGGGTCATAGAGCTTGGACCATTATAAGAAATACACAGTGTGTGTTTTCATAGGGACTTTTTAGCCAAGGGACTGAAAGTGGAATTTGGTGTTAGGCCCAAAAGACTTGGGGCTGGATTCGAGGGACACTCGAACATTCCTACGTATCCCATAAGGATGGGAATCAAGCCCACGTAGTTCTAGAAAATACCCTCTGTACAAATTTCATTCGTACATGTGAAGGGTGAAAGGGGACTTTTTAGTACAATGATGGTTTAACCCAAGATAAAAGGTTTATCCATTTCCATGTATGCACGTAGTCATTGAAATGAAATATGATTGAAAAATCAATGTAAATAATTGTTCCCTCTCTAGTGAGGGTACCAAAATGTATTGTAATTTATTGTCATACTAGAAAAAAGTGTTGTATAGTTTAACTTCGTATAACAATGAAGAATGTAAACCAATGTAAAGATATTGATTCTAGGGGCGGTTTCACGAATCAACATCATATAAGATGGAGGTGAACCGATGTGAAGAGATTGGTTTTGTTCTTGAACCTTGGGAGGTTTCCTAGGTACCCAGCCGGGAAGGCAAGGATCAAAGTTCACATAGTTCAATTAAAAAAATGAATTAATGATCAAGTTGTTTTTGGGGACAACGAACTAAAAATGATGTTGGGACTTACACATGGTTAGCGGCCCAGAGAGGGTGTTATGGTTGAAGTTTTACTCTAAGCTCACGTGAGTCATACTTGGTGTGAGAAATAAGAGATAGCAACAACCTTAATGATACACAGTTTAACGTCATGTAAAACATTGATGGGACAATACAGTTTAAAATCATGCAGTTAGGACTATTGGTGCTGCACAGTTTAATGTCATATAGCAGGGAAAAAGTATAGTTTAATGTCATGTAGGACATATCAAGGACTTTCTGTACAGTTTAGCGTCATTTAGTTAGGACTATAAGGACAATATAGTTTAACGTCATGTGGGACAAAAGAGGGACTGTGCAGTTTAATGTCATGCAGTGAGGACAAAAGAGTACAACATTTAACGTCATGTTGGACAAAAGGGGGATTTTTTCACAGTTTAACGTCATGTTGGATGCAAAAAGGGACGATACAGTTTAGCGTCATGTTGGACGAAAGTGTGAACATTTTAAGGTCATATGCAAGGACCGTGGATGGTGCAGTTTAATGTCATGCTGGACATAAGGGACTTCTGTATAGTTTAGCATCATGTAGTTAGGACGTCACAGTTTAACGTCATGTGAGACGAAAAGAATACAAATAGTTTATGGTCATATGTATGGACCATTGATGATGAAGTTGAATGTCTTTCTGGATGATGGTGCAGTTTAAGGTCATACGGAACCATGGATAATGGTGCAGTTTAAGGTCATACCAGACCATTTAGGGAACTTTTTCACAGTTTAACGTCGTGTGGGACGATGGTGCAGTTTAAGGTCATACTGGACCTTTCAGATGATATATTTTGTGTTTATACAAAATACTTCTTAAAAAATCCAGCATTGGTTGGAGTAGTGATGAGCTCTCCATCCATTGAGATTAATGAATAAGCTCCATTGGAGTAGACCCTATGTATTGAGTAAGTTCCTTCCCATTTTGGATCAATCTTGGGAGGTTTCTTTCCTGGTATCATTGGAGTTCTGAGAACTAATACCAATTCTCCTTGAGTGAATGAACGAAGACAAACTTTTTTGTTAAAAGCTCATACTATTCGATTCTAATAGACATCCAAGTGGTGCAAAGTGCACAGTCTTTTCTCATCTAACCGTTCCAACTCATTCAATCACTTTTGAGATTGTTCTTCTGTAGATGACTGATCACAAATGGCTACTCTGATTGAAGGAAATTGAACATCAATGGGCAAGAAGGCTTCCGTTCCATATACCAGTGAATATGGAGTTGACCGAGTTGTAGTGCGGGTGGTAGTCCGATAAGCCCATAAAGCATGAAAGAGTTTATCAGGCCATGACTTATTATCTTTATCCACCATCTTTTTCTATATATTTGAAAGAGTCTTGTTGAAGGCCTCTATTTGGCCGTTGCCCACTGCATGATACCGAGATGAATGGTTGGATTTGATCATGTATTCTTGATACAACTTCTTCACATTGGATGAACAGAAGTTGGTGCCATTTTCTGTCAATATGGTATGAGGGACACCAAATCTGGTAATGATGTTATATTTGATGAAGCTAACAATGCATTTAGAACTGACTTACTTGAGAGTTATTTTCTCTGTCCATTTGGAAAAGAAGTCAGTAGCAGTAAGAATGTTCTTAAACTGCTTGGCCGTAGCTAAACAGTAAGTTCCCACCACATCCATTCCCCATGTGGAAAATGGCCATGAGTATTTAGTTGTATGAGGAAACTATAGAGGTTGGTGAATGAAGTTGGCATGTACATGGCATGAATGACACTTCTTTGTGAAATCGACACAATCTTGTATCATTGAAGGCCAAAAGTATCCAAGCCTTCGAATTTGATCAGACAGTCTATGTCCAGAATGGTGGGCACCACAAACTCCCACATTCACTTCTTTCATGTCATCCATTTTATCTTCACCATCAATGTATTTGAAGAGAACTCCATCAAAACCACGTTTATAGAGAATTTTCTCTAGGTGATCTGGGCTATCATAAAGAGTAAAATTGACCACACATCGCTGGATTTGTTCATTCTCTGCACTATCAGGTGGAAGTGTTCCATTATGAAGGTATTCCCTGATAGGTGACATACATCCCATAGTATGACCATATGGTTCAGGAATGGGACTAATTTCATTAATTTACTCTATTCTGATTCGAACATAAGGTGAAATTGCACGACGGTGGGAAATACTGATAGTTGTCTCATCCCGATTTGGATCTGCAAGAGCTGTGGCTATATTAACCAGTGCATCAGCTTGAGCATTTTGTGATCATGGGACATAAGAAAATGTCGGTTCCAAAGGGAAATCTGCCATTAAATCTCTAACATAATCATACAAAGGGATTAGTTCTTATTTTCTGATGGCATAATCCCCATTGACTTGTTTGATTACCAGGTCTGAATTGCCTTTCACCTTTAAGTGATTCACTTGTTCTGGAAGTGCTAATTCCAAGCCTGCGATGAGAGCTTGGTATTCTACTTCATTATGGGTACCACCGTCTCATAATAATAAGAAATAAGTTAACACTACCTTTTCTAGATAAATGAGAACAATTCCTAATCCAACATTGTTGAATTTAAAATTTTCCATTTTCCTCCCTGTTGGTCTTCTGGAAGAACCATCAAAATACATTTCCCATTCTTGAGGACATTCTTGAATAGAGAAGACTTCCTCATCAGGGAGTTCAATATCTAAAGATGTGTCTCCCACTGAATGGTGTTCATCTAGGAAATCAGCCAAAGCTTGGCCCTTTATCATTTTTTTAGACACATACTGAATGTCGAATTGCTACAAAATAACTGCCCACCTTTCCAGAAGTCCTATAATCATCGGACGACTAAGGATGAATTTGAGCGGGTTATTGCGAGATAACAATTGGATATCGTGATGTTGCAGGTAGTGTCTCAACTTCTGAACTGCAAAGATTAATTCCAGGTAGCATTTCTTAATACTTGAATACCGGGTTTCTGCTTCAAGCATAGTTCTACTGAGATAGTAGAGGCTGTTTTCATTCCCATCATCATTCTTTTGAGCAAGAAAGGCACCCAATGATCGCTCTAGAGATATCATGTAGAGGATAAGTGGTCTTCCTTCAATAGGTGGCATGAGTACCGGTGGACTCAAGAGGTATTTCATGATAATATTGAATGATTCTTGACATTCTTCAGTCCACTGGTAAGTGACTCCCGTCTTCATCAATTTGGTGAAGGGTAAACTTTTGCCTGCCAAATTGGAAATGAAACGCCGAATATAGGCTAAGTGTCCTTGAATTCCTTTTAATTCATTCAAATTTCAAGGAGGTGACATACCAAGGATTGACTTGGTCTTCTCAGGATCGATTTCAATACCATGATGGCGTACAACAAAGCCGAGAAATTTTCCCGAGGTTACCCCAAAAAGCACATTATAAGGGGTTCATCTTCAAATTATGTTGTCGAAGCTTGCGGAATATGGCATCCAAATCAGCCAAGTGATTAGAACTATTTTTGGATTTAACCACCAAATCATCTACATAGCATTCAACTATCTTCCCTAAGAAGCTTTTGAAGATACGATGCATGGCATGCTGATACATTTCACCTGCATTTTTTAAGCCAAAAGGCATTACCCGGTAGCAAAACACACCCTGAGGGGCTATGAAGGCTATGGATTACTCATATTCTGGGGCCATTCGGATCTAATTTTATCTAGAATGTCCATCCAAGAAGGAAATTGCTTCATAGGCAGCTGTTGCATCAATTAAAAGTTCTGTAATCAGAACTGGGAAATCATCCTTAGGACAATGCCGATTAAGATCTCTGAAATCAATGCAAGATCTAATTTGTCAATTCTTATTCTTTACAGGGACAATATTAGTCAACCACTTGGGATATTGAACTTCTCTGACGAAGTTATCTTTGATAATCTTATCCACTTCAGCCTCAATTTTGGAAGCATAAGTTGGGTGTGTTCTTCTCATAGCTTGTTTAAATCCTCGAGGTTCTTCTGTTAAACCCAAACAATGAGTAGAAACATTAAGATCAAGCCCAGACATTTCTATATAGTTCCAAGAAAATATATATCTATTTTTCTTTAGAAAAGAAATATACATCTCTTGCTCATCAAGAGTCATGGCCGCACTAATTAAAGTGGGGCATTGATCTTCTTTTGTACCCAGATTTATTTCTCTGAGTTCATCCCCAGTGGTAGAGATACCCTATTCAAATGCTAGAGAAGCATCTCTGAGATCTTCCTCTTCTTCTTCTTCATGTGTTATTTCTTTCGTTTCTAATTGCATAGTAGATGATAAAGCATAATTTTCATGATCAGAAGAGATGTCACAATTTTCACATCTTGAAGAAGAAGCTTCCATTTCCGACCTGATTGATGATGAAGGGTCTTCTTTGGGTATTAAAGAGGAGATGATGGATTGAAAATCGACATCATTTTTCACCTCCGATGTTTCTATAACTTCTTATGGCTTAATTGGAAAATATAGACTTTTTTGGATTTCAGCAGATGAAATGAAGAAGTCACCATTTGTGCTTTCATCACTGTTTGGTGGGTTACCAATTTGTCCCATGTGGTTTCGCTCGATTGTCGTAATTGACATTATAGATCTTTCCATAAGAGTATTTTGATTTGGGTATACCTTGTCAATTTGACTGATAGGAAACACAAAATCTGTACTCACATGTGTATATGGATTTACTGGAATCTTCTCCAAACCATATGGAGAATTAACTTTAGTAATCTCCTTTTTTGTAGATTTCTCCCTTCCCTTCATGTGATAGAATTACACCACAATGTATTGAGACTCACATATCTGGAAAGGGGCATTATCACCATACAATGTCCTTACTTGACCATCGAAACAATATTTAAGACATTGATGGTATGATGAAGGGATAGACGCATGCTGATGTAGCCAGTGTCTTCCAAGAAAGATATTGAAGGCTGAGTCTTGATCAACAACCATTAAATCTGAATTGGATACAAGATCCCCAAACTCAGTTCTGAGTGTAACTTCACCCAGTGGTTCTTGTTCATTTTTATCATATCCTTGTAACATCATGGTATAAGGAGATAAATCAGATTCTGTGAGGCCCAATCGATGAAGTGTACGAATGGGAATGAGTTTGACTCCTGAACCATTGTCAATGAAATCTCTTCGGACATCTACGCCATTGAACTTCCCAGAAAAGTAAAAAGGTCTAATATTCCCATGCACAACATCATTCTCATATTCATCGGTAAAAGATATTACTGCATGGAATTCTGCAGGATTATTCTCTATGTGATAGATTTCAGCTGCATCTATTTCAGTTTCAAACTCCTGAGGACTTGACAAAGCCTCGATGAGTGCTTACCGAATATCTCTTGACAGATTAAAAGCATCCAGAATTGATAACTTGGCTGGTACTTGTGCCAAGTGTTTCAATACATCATACTTTTGATCCAGAGGTATGCATTTCCCAACAGTAATATATGGTTTAGCAGGTACCTTGTAAGAAGATGCTTTGGAAGTTGATGCATCTTGTATTGGGATAGGAGTTGGCAATATTCCTAGTTTTAGAAGATTAGACTGATAAGAACAATTTACATGCTGAGTGGATGAAGATGGAACCTTCAACCAGTCTTCCAAAATAACTATTCCAGGACTGAATTTTCTATTGGTAGAATAACTTTCTTGATCTTGCTGAGCTCGCTGAAGGGCTCTACCACGTGTTTCTGCAGCATACACAGTTCTAGCAGGGGTAAAATTGGAATAGTGTCTTCTGAAAGATCCACGTCTTCCCCTGTATCCTGAGCCTCTGGAACTTCCTCTGATTCCCCTGTTTGATACAGGGAATTTAGGCTCACAGAAATCAAAACTGTGACTGACATATGGATCTGTTAATTGAATCATATTAACAGAACCGAAGATTAACTCTTCATCTGATGAAGAATCTACCTGATTAGCCTATTTAGGTTGTGCTATTTGGTGGGGCGGTGCCCGTGGATTTGAAGTAGATGGCATGATATCTGCCAGAGTCAAAGGAAAATTAGGATTTGACACATACTCATCTTCTTCTGGTTCTTTTTCTTTCTTTGAATCATGTCGTTTCTTCGAGGACTTTCCCTTTGATGAAGAGGGTTTTACCACAACATTCATAGAAGAAGACACAATCGGTTTCTTTAATTGTGTTCGCAAAATAGCATGAGTTCGGTTGATTGTCTTTATGACCATACAATCATCATACTTATGTGCATTTTTTATTTTGACTTCTTTCCATTCGCCTTCCTCCTTTGGAACTGCAGCAGTGACACATGCTACCTGGGCTGAAGAGCCTTTCAGTTTGACTTGTCCCGAGTCGACAATCTTTTGCAGGAGGTCTTTGAAGACAAAACACTCCTGGATTGGATGCCCTAACATTTGATGAAAGGGGAAATAATTGGGATGGTCTTCAACTCCTTCCTTGTTTGGCCTCTTGGTCTTTGGCAGTTGAACCAGATTATTTTCCAGAGCCGAAATGAAGTAACCAAGAACTTTCTCATTTCGGAAAGAGTATGTTTTTCTCTTCAAATCCTCAAATTGTTTTCATCTTTGAACTCTTTGATCATCTGGATGAAATGGACTTTGTTTTTGGCGCTCAAGAGGTGGATCCCTTCTAGAAGATGAAGGTTTTGAGGTATAAACTGGTACATGTCCTTGTTTAAGAATAACTATAGCAGTTTCTGCTTTACCCATTCTTCTTTCTGGAGCTGATGGAATTACATGAGATTTAGGATTAGCCTCTATAAAGAAATCTTCAATCTGCTGAGTGATTGAAGTAAGGTATCGAAAACATCCTGTGTATTTCCTAGGGATCAATGGCGTGCATAATTCGTCACGCAGATTCGCCACACATATTGGAAGCAATTCCTCTTGATGAAGTTCTATACTTAGGGAATATGTTAATCCCTTCCAGAGTGCAATGGGATCTGAGACCCTTTCATTCTCTTTTTGCTTATAGTTTGTATGATCGAAAACTATTTTCTTTGGCAAAGTTGAGCTGAACTGAAGAAGGAATTTTTGGTGAAGATCCTCCCATCGAGTAATTGACCGGGATTTCAAGCTTATATACCACACAAAGGCTGGTCCTTGCAATGTCCATATGAAGCATCTGAGTTTTACTACT